>OZ007593.1:110378031-111578031 GCA_963931845.1 Maratus michaelseni
AAAAAATTATACAGAAAAAAATTAGAATTCATAGCTCATTGGTTAATGAAAAGTTCTTTATATTTATCACTGAAATCGTGTTTCCCTTCGCGTAATGTTTAATGTAGTAGTAATGCAAAAGTATGAAATAACTTGTTTGTTTTGATTTTATACTTTACCCACGCATTTATATTTCAACAAAATTAAGAACCGGATAATAAACATATCATTAAACATTTTACTAAAATATAGCCTAAATATTTAAATGACACTCATTTTATTTTTGTTAGAAATATATTTATTAAAATCAACAACATATAAATCGGATATTGAATAAACAAAAACAAACCACACGACGCATTTTTTTCGGTCGCCTTTTTATGAAAAAATACAAATTAAATTCAATATATACAATAACTTAATAATATGCATTAGTAACTTACCATAGATCCGTTAATTTTCGACAAGACTGAGCTGCCGATTTTAAAGATTCAGATTTCCGCCGCTTGACAGCAGACATTGCCGTTGACGTTTTAAAGCTAACCGTTGAATAAAACTAACACGATTTAAAATACTTCAATAAATCCAACATCAAAAAAGCTAATGTTTTGCTTAAAATCATCTAAATCGATCAGTGTTTAAACGACAACACACTAACAGCCAGAGCAGCCGCCATTTCTTCGCAGATTCTGGCACTGGCGGTAAAATTAAGGAAAAGCCCGCGAAGAGTTGCTATTGGCCAACTGCAGGTAAGATATGATTAGGGAATTTCTCCCCTAAACAAATTCCCTCCAACAGAACGTAAGGAACAGGAAATAATTTTCCCCGAGGCGCGGCGCACATTGAGACGTAGCTGCCACGCGCAGGTGAAGTGACGCTGCTCGGAAAAAAACTGCGCGCGGGGAAGGACCCAACGAGCGTACCCAATTCCGCAAAATTAAGACAAACTTTCAAAACGACCGGACCAGCCGATTAAAGACAATTTTTTAACGGGTCGGGCTAGAACTCCTATAATAGGCGTCTTAGGTCGGGCAGGTAAAAAATTAAACACCCGATCCGGGCCGATAAAAAATTAAACGGGCCAGCCGCAGTCGGTCCGATAAAAAAAATAAGTCAGCATACCGACAAGATGTAACAAATTAAACTAGTCGTTGGGGGCCACCGTAATACTTACCTATCATGGATATGCATAATATAAAATATGAAAATAACACATGTGTAAACTATTTATAAAATGCATTGCAATTCGAATAAAATCGTGGTTTGATGACGTCATAAACTTTAAATGCTCTATTACTGAATTGCGTAAGAGAAAAATCCTTATAACTCCAAAACTGATAATCCTATTAACTAACGTTTTACTGCGTCGGATTAAGCGTCTCATTTCCAATTAAAATATATCTTTGAATTGAAATTTGAATGAAATACAGGGTCATGAAAAATCGGAGTGTGGAAAATTTGATTACAAATATCTCGGCAACTCATTATCCGATCGACTTAATTCTTTATGCAAAATTTATGTTTTTTTATTGTCTTTTATATTCACTCCTTAAAATAAACAATTTCGAAAATTTTTATATACCTTTTATCAGAACGAATATTTCGAGAGTCCGAAAAAAATAGTTCCGGATAATCGAGGTTACTGAAATTCAATAAGCTTCTTCCCATGATTACATACTAAATACATACCGAATTTCAAGTCTCTATCTCAATTTGTTCGGGAGATAGAACTTTACAGACACACAAACAGACGGACGGCAAAAAAAAAAAAAAAAAAAAAAAATCTCAAAATATGTTTTTCGGAATCTCCAGTGTCTAAAACGTGTAAATCCGTCAAAAAAAGTTTTACGATTTTCAAAACGATTACAAGACTTACCCTATACTACGTATGATGGTAAGTAAAAATGTCGGACTAAGCCGACAAAATATGAACAATTTTCAATGGACCTGGCTGAGCCGAGAATAAGTTATAAATGTGCTGCACAACCAGATGATTTGGTTTGACAACATTGGACAGTATTACATCGTGTAAAAGAGCCCGGGCTTAATTTTTTCAACAGAGTCGGGACTAACTCAGGCTTACATTCTTTTCTACATACTCGGGTCGAGTGGGACCAAGACGTGTCAGGCAGGCTTTTTTTTTTTTTTTTTTGGCAAAAATCTGTTAATGAATTTTTGGAAATATACTTTAATCTCCCTCTTAGTTACGTTTCCAAGATCTCACCAAAATATAAACGGACGGGCCCGAACTTTTTGTTTTTATACCGGGCCGGGCCAGGACAAGATAACTTTCATTCGGGAAAGGGAAATTTCGGTCTGTGCAGACATATGGATCTAGGAATAGATCTATGGATCTGGAGAACGGCGAATGGGGGATTATCTCTATATTACTCTATACGTAAAATGACTGTAATAAAATTTTTATTCATGTCTACACATAAAAGAAATTAACAAGGCAAACGTGCCAAAAACAAACAAACAAAAAAACTTTATTGGTATATATATATTTATTTAAGGAGGATGATACCTTTTCTTATTTTAGTTATTTTTATTCGCAAAAACTATTGAATAAATACTGTAAACCCCTAGATATATCCAGCCCAATTACATCGCTCATTCGGATAAGCCAATCATTTTTGCGTCTCCCCCCAAAAAATAAGTTCCATCTAAAACTGCACGATTTAACTCCGGTAATTTTACCAAGAAATTTATAATAAGCGCATTTACTTCTAAATTATTATCCTCGGTATATCGCGCATTTTTCTTGTGTGGGGGGATGCTGTATCAACAACTATGAACTGACGTTAATTTTAAAGAGGTAAACCTACTACATATATTAATATAAAAAGGCAAAAAATTAAGGACTCCTTAAACACGGGTTGGGGGGGCGAGGGGGGAGAGAGAGAGAGAGAGAGAGAGAGAGAGAGAGAGAGAGAGAGAGAGAACGAAAATTTGGAGAGGGTTCATTTTCATTTCTTTAATATTTGTATTTTTAAGGTCCAAACAAATAGCGGTCTAAGTGGGCGTTGTCTATGTGGTCAAGCGCTCCCTTTCATCTTTTATGAATTTTTTAGCATGTCTAAAAGATCAGGGGTCAAGAGCAGGAGCCTCTAACAGCTCGGGAAACATCCCATTGTTTTGTTGAATCTTCCCTTTCTTTTGTCGATGACCACAAAATGATTCGAAAAGAATGTGGAGGGATTTGATTTATACTCATCTCAGGTCAACTTGCTGAGGATCGCTTCTAAACGAAGCTTTAGTCGACTTCGCGCAGAAAAGGGGGGGTGGGGTAATGTTTTTGACCTACACAATGAAAGATTCTTTATTTCTTGATAAAATGGGAACGGGTGGATGGTTTTTGCTAAATGTGGTACCAAAATATTTGTCTTCGCTCCCCGAGTGTCATAGGGTGTGCGACTCCCAGTGTTCTATAGCCTGTGTTTCCTGGAGTAATGGGCTGTATCTAAAATGCTTACAAAATGGTTGCTCTGTTAATTATATTGAAGCTATGAAAATTTAATAATTATTAATCACTAATCATAACGAAATATTAATAAATAAGTAATGAAAAAATTAAGAAAAATTCTACATGGAATCGTACGGCTCCAAATCTTGTAATAATTTGATTATAACATACAAATTAAATCTTTGTGCTTTTCGTTTATTTTTCGCTAGATTTAAATTAGCATATCATTAACAATCTAAATATTTTTTTATGATTTAACCATTTAAGATTAATTTTGTCAATTTTTATTTCAAATTTAATTTTTGCTTTGATTTCATTTTTATGCGTCTCTTGTTTATGCGTCGATTTTGGTTAACCCCTTGCAACGACGTATAAGTGAAAGATTACTGTAGTTTAGAAAATTTTCAATTGATTTAGATAAATCTGTTGCTTAAATAAATGCTGAATAACAACATTTAACAATTTACTTCAGTCACAAAATAACAACTGATAAGTAAGAGAGTAAATATCAGGAATGGCGGCTTTGTTTTTATTCATTGTTCCAATGACTGAGTTTTTGTGATAAAGAATCTTTTCAACTAGTGGATTTCAATTTTTATCCATTCTTTTATTTCTTCCTGATCAAAAGAACAAAGTCTTATTATAATTTCTCATGAAAAATTGTTCACTTTGAATGGACGATCTGGTTGCTGTCCAGCAGATATCGTGATTGTGAGCATAAAATGTCCCCATCGATACAGGTTTTTCCCTAGCCGATCAAGTGGCTACTTTCTGATGCATTTCTGAATTCATTTGTGTACACAAATGCATAAATTTGGTAGATGCTCTTATTCAGAAACTTTGTAAGCGAACAGTTTTCATTTTTCGTTAAAAGGTGGAAGATCTTTCAGAAAATGTTGTCAGAGTGACTGTTTTGAACCTAATTTCCTGACATAAAAGCGCGGAAAAGGAAAAAACTACCGCCATGAGACAACAATAGGCAACCCAAGAGGTAATTCATTCATCGAAAAGTGAAAAAACACATTCGAGTCGCAAACCACTTCAATAATCATGCCTGCAAGTGCAATGCTTTTACATTTAAAAACGAGTCATGCAGTTTCGCGTTGTTGAGCGGGTGAAAAAAAAGTTTTCTTTTTAGAAGTCTTAAACTATGGGGAAATATAAATATAAATAGGCGATTATTCATTACCTAATATAATTATCAAAATATGATTTATCCCTCAGAAATTAGGCGTCCAATGCCGATGTAGTGAGCTTCTAAAAATTGTCCTCTTAAATTTAAAGAATATTTTAAGGAACCTATAAACATTAACATTTTAAAATTTTGCCATCTTTTTAAAAAAAATACTTCAATTTAAGGAGATAATTTTTATAAACTCATTACGTCAGCAACGGACTTCTATTTTTTGAATGTGAAAACCATATTTCGATAATTATAATTAATTACCATCATTTTTAATTTTACCATATGTTAACATGGGGATGGGTGGGGGGACGCTGTTGTGTCTCATTAACCCTTTCGGGTAAGTTTTTTTTTTTCGGAGGAGGGGGGCGGTTGGAGGATACTTTTACATTAAACAATTAAAATCACCTATCCAAATCACCAAAAATTAAATTTTACTGAAATTCAACAAATATGTCATTTACTGAAATCTAACAATTGACAGGTGAGTGGAAAAAAGATAACATTCCAAAACTAAGAAAAATAAACTGAGATAGTTTAATTAATAATAACTAATAAATTAATCGGTACTTTTTTTTTTTAAATTTATAGGATGAACCCTCATAGACAAGTCCTACAATCGAATAATAATGGTGAACATTTCTCTAAAATTGATAGTTAATTTTACTCTTTTTCTTTTTTTGCGCTTTTTTAACATTTACATCAGCTGGAATATTATCATTTCCCCCCTTTATTATAATAGATGTTTTGTATACTGTTAATATACAGCTAATAAGCTAAGGAAGAATTTTTGACGACGTTTGGAAAATGTACAACAACAGGATTAAACAAACAAAAAAAAATTACTAGAAAGTTTTGTTATATCATAAATTATTCGTTTAAAAACTCTAAAAATCGCAATAAAAAATCGAGAAAAATTAAATTTAAAAATTGCTGCATGAATTACGAATAAACTTCATTGAAAAGAGAACAAAATTTACTATATTGGGCTAGAAGATTGAAACCGGTTTCCTTTGTGAAAAAAATCGTAGCTAATCATGAAAAAAAAAAAAAAAAAAAAAAAAAAAAAAAAAAAAAAAAAATCCCACTCAAAATCACATAAAAAATCGATAAAATTTCAAAAACAGCAGGGGTAAAATTTTTTGATATTAGACTAAAATATTAAAACAGAATTTCTTTTACGAATATCAAAAAATTGGTGCAAAACGCAAAAAATAAACCTAAAAAACGCATTAAAAATCGCGGAAAAATTCAAAAATTGCTACACGAATTCAGAGTCAACTTTATTTAAAAGAGGACAGAATATACTACATTGAGCTAAAATATTAAAAACCGTTTCGTTAACAAATGTGGAAAAATCCCCGCTAAAATGTCAAAAATTACAAGGGATAAAATTTACTACAGTAGGCTAAAACATTGTTACCAGAAGTGTTTCACGAATGCTCAAAAAATCAGCGCGAAACGCTAAAAATCGCAGAAGACAAAATGTACTATAATTAGGCTAGATGTTTGAATCTGAATTCCTTTTACGAATGTCAAACAATCGCCGTAGAACGCAAGAAAATGTTAAAAATCGCATTAAAAACTTCAACAATCGCAGAGCACAAAATTTTATATTAGGCTAAAAGTCAAAAATCGGCAAATGTCAAAAAATCGCCGAGCAACATGAAAAAACGCGACAAAAGGGGAAAAAAATAGCAGAGGGCAAAATTTACTATATTATAAGCTAAAATTTTTAAACCTATTTTCACGAATGTCAAAAAAATCGGCGCGGAACGCGAAAAAACGCATCGAAAATCTAATTAAAAATCAATAATAGCAGAAGACAAATTATACTATATATTACACTAAAAATTTGAAATCGAATTCCTTTTACGAATGTCAAAAAATCGCAACGGAACGCGAAAAAACTCATTGAAAATCTCTAAAAAATCAAAATTAGCGGCAGGCAAAATTTGCTACATTAAGCCGAAATAAAAACTCTAAAAATCTGATTAAAATTAGCTAAAATTCCAAAAATCGTAGAAAATAAAATTTACTATATCGGACTAAAACATTGTAACAGGAATTGTTTCACGAATGTCAAAAAATTGCTGTAAAACGCGCATAAACGCGAAAAATTCAAAATTCGCGGCGGACAAAATTTACTATATTAGGCTAAAAATTTGAAACAGAATTATATTTACGAATATCAAAAAATTATTGCGGGACGCAGGAATTCTATTTACGAATGTCAAACAATGGACGCGCAAAACGCGAAAAAACACTAGAAACCGCATTAAAATTGGCTAAAAATCCAAAAATCACAGAGAACAAAATTTACTAGGACTAAAACATTGTAACCGGAATTCTTTCACAAATGTCAAAAAATCGCAATAAAAATTACGAAAAATTCAAAAATTTCGGCAGACAAAACTTACTATAATAATAATAGGTTAAAAGTTTGAAACACAATTCTACTCACGAATGTCAAAAAATCGCCGCAAAACACGATAAAAAAAACGCTAAAAATTCAAAAATCGCAGGAGAAAATTTACTATAGTGGGCTTAAAAAAGAATATTGTAAGCGGAATTTTTTCAATCGCCGAAAAAACGCTAAAAATTACATTAAAATTAGCTAACATCCAAAAATCACAGATAACAAAATTTACTATAGTAGACTAAAATTAAAACATTGTAACTAGAATTCTTTTACAAATGTCAAAAAATCTCAAAAAAATTCAAATATCGCGGCGGACAAAATTTACTATCAGGTTAAAAGTTTGAAACAGAATTCTTTTTATGAATGTCAAAAAAATCGCTACGGAGCGCGAAAAAACATACTGAAAATCGCTATAAACTCGGCGGGCAAAATTTATTAGAAAGTTTGAAACATAACTCATTTTACGAATGTTAAAAGAAAATCGCCGTGGAACGTTGAAAAACGCTAAAATTACCGTTGGAAAAGACATTAAAGATCGCAGAGGACAAAAATTAATATATTAGGCTAAAAGTTTAAAACCGAATTCCTTTCACGAATGTAAAAAATCGCCGCGAAACGCGAAAAAACTCTGAAAATCGGATTAAAATTAGCGAAAAATCCAACAATCGCAGAGAATAAAATTTACTATAATCAAGCATAAAATTGCTGAAAGATTTAAAAAAAAGGAGGAAAAGTGCGTGAAACGGACAAAAGAAAAATTATTTAAAATAACGCACATACAAGACAATTAAAATTAAAGAAGGCCATTTTATGCCCGGCAAAATTATCAACAATATTTTTGTTTAAATGCTGTTATTGGTAACCACGTTATAGCAATAGATTCAATGAGCTCAGTGATGAATTTTACTATTTATTAGGATGAGAAAGGTGTCTATAAAAATCAAAATAATAAATATATATGCAAGAAAAATGGAGGGATGTTATTCCCTTTTAGGTTTTAGATTTTAATAAAATAAATTCTGACGTTCATATTGTGGATGGAGAATGATCGAACAATGCAAGTCTCGTTGCAACTTTTGCTGGGGAAAAAAATCAATGATTTTTTTACCCTATGGAAAAAAAATTGCACATTTCTTGACCGATTGCCGAATTTCACAATTTTTTATGCCACTTCTTAACAAAATTTGCAATTTTTTCCCCGATCGTTCGACGAAATTCATAACATATTGTTTTGAAAAAAATTAAAATATTATTTTATAAGATATGAAAGGTCAAAAGTCAAAATGTTTGACATTGAAATTAAATTTTCGTTAAATATGCACGTGTGATATATCATATGAAAGCCTAATTCATACACTTTCTAACAACACCAAAAGTAAGTCCCTGTGACAATTAGAGAATCAAATATGATTAAATTTGTAATGCAAGAAATGCAAAAATTTACAATTTTTCTTCATCTTTGAAGCTAATTATCTCCAAAACCAAGAGAAATAGAGACTTATCACAGAATATTTATTAATTTCTCTATTATCCTAACAATTGAGCTTAATATCATAAAATTCTGAGGTGGTCAGTTAAAAAATGTCACTTTTTGTGTTTATTTGACATGGAATGACCCGACAGTGGCTTCTATATCAGGACAAAAATATATAGTAAATCCTATGAAAATGGAACCTGTCTATAATGGAATCTTGTTTTAAACGTAATAAGTCCATGGTGCGTAAGTCAAGAGTACCATAAAAATCTACCTGCTCACACAAAAACCTGTTAATCTTTTTCTGGCCACTTGAGATTCCGTCTTAGTAGATTTTACTGTATTAAATGAACACAATAAATAATCTTGGAGAGTAAAACTTGTGAACCCAGTAGCAGAAACAGTGCACCACGGCAGCGGCACTGGAGATTTTTCTTTCTTTTTTATATACCATGCAGATCAATCTAACAGCTTTAAAAAAATTCTGGGCTAAGAAAAATTGCTAAAGTTTAATTTTGGTCTCTATATTTATTGTATTTTCTTCTGATGTTTTCTTTGTAAATGCAAATTTTGCTTATTTTATGGGCTAATATAATTTCTTATGATAGTAAGCTTGGTCCAGAATTCTTGGGTTGCAGATAAATTTTGGTTTGCTGCAGATTGACACAGAAAATTCTGCTACTGGGCTTGTGAAAGCAGAATCGCTAATGACCGAAACAAAAATCAGTTTTGTACAGTGTTTTCGATTGAGCAGTTATAATTGTATGGTATTCTTTCCATAGGGACCATGAATGCTTTACATGTAATACAAGATTGGTTCCATTTTTAAAGAGATTTACTGATCTCTAAGTAAAGTAAAACCTGTGAAAACAGAATTGTCAGGGACCACGTTTTAGTCAGATTTCTGTCTGAGCAGGTAGATTCCTTTCGAAAAGACCTTACAAATTTTCTTTCATAATAGGTTGTGTTTTAACGATAAAGTTCCACTCAATGCAGACTAACAAATAGCATGATACTAAAAGAATTTGTACATTAAGAATGACAAATCAAGATTTTTGGTGTCCCGTGGGGAGATTCTGCGGGACGCGTCTTAAAAGCCTTGAAAATCTGGACACATGGCTACAGTAATACATAATTTTAATTATATCATGATTATAGTTACTGTTTTTGATAAATTCATTCACATTTATTGTTTTTGATTACATTATCTATTAAGAGGTATAATGTAATGCCAACAATATGTAGAATGATAGAGGTATTGAGGCATACATGTAGCTGGATATTACATAAAAAAAAACACACAGTTAATTCAGTTTTTTCATGGTCATATCCATGTTAAACACATCGAATTCCTTGAGAATTATGTATTTTTATATCAGAAACTTAACTTTATTGATTTTTGTTGCACAGGATCTCTGGGGCAAACCAACCAGTGACTCAACCTGACCATTTCAGATTTTGATGAAACATACTGGGACCATCTCCCTGATTAGAGATGGGGATGGTCGGAAAAAAAACTGAAACTTTGGGAAAAAAAAAAAACTGGTTTTTTTCCCAAAGGGGTATTTTAAAATTTTTTCGAATTGGAAAAATTGAAATTTAATTTATAAAGTAATATATTCAAAATGTTATTATGGCTGCATTCTGATATTTTTTCTTTATATTTTTTTCATATTCAGTGTCTTCCACGAAAATGTTAACATAGAAAATATGATCTGTAAGCAGTTTAGGAGGGACTTGAGTCCTTTAAAGGATCCTTTACAATTTTTTAACCTTAAAACATAGGACTCTTCAAAAAATTCGGATTTTTTTTTTTCAACCTCCATTCTGAATCCTCCAGAAATGTGATGATTTTAGAATAACAAAACATGTCACACAGCTGAAATCGTTAATGAGTCTCTTATCTAGCTGTATATAATATAGTGGCCAAAATTGTGAAAACCTTTTGGAAAAATGTTTTTTTTTTTTTTTTTTTTTTTTTTTTTTCCCCAAATTTGATGGCTTATAACACCCAATATTTCTTAGTTATATCATAAAAGCTATATACCACTGGAAAGATAATTTAATTAAAAATATCATACAGTACAGTTTGTTCAATTCTAAAAAAATTATCCAACGTTATATAGCTAAATAAGAAAAAAGCACTAAAATCTGGTTAGGTTGACAATAATTATTTTTCTTTTTCTTTGCTAAATGTAACGATAATTTCTAATTCACAAAATTTTGATTATATTTTTTATGACAATTTTATGATTTTTTTAATAAGGCAATATTTTTTATAAATGTTCACAAAAACAGCATCATGCGGAAAAAAAAAATGTAAGCAGACCCATGCAATTTCGGCATAGCTGCGATTTTTCATGTAATCAGATAATAAATCGCCAGAAATATTTAACTATTATTAGAAACAAGTTATTTTTTACAATTGAAATTATTTAGTCTTTTCAAGCTTTTTTTTCTCGTCTAACTCTTTCTCTATATATTTTTTAATATAAATGCATACAAATAAACTTTGCAAAGAAAATGTAAATTTTCTGATAAAAATTCTTTTCAACTAAATATTTCGAAGTATTAAAAAATCCACCTGTTTTATAAATTTCATTAAAGAAACATACATACATATATATATATATTACTTTCATTTTAAGAATCTAATACTTAAAAGAAAACATACGGTTGGTTTAGGTTTAGACTGGAAAGCTATACCAAAACTAAATACACAAGAAATGAAAATTCTAATTGTACGAAAAAAGAAATGTAATATTGTAAATTATTATAAATTTTTAAGCAATAGAAGATATAAAAGTGATAATACTTATAATGTCACAACTACAATAATTTGTTTCTTTAAAATGGTGCCATTTATATACAAAGCAATACTATGTAGAAGGGGTTTAAATTTGCTTTCAAACTGCAGTGATATTGGTTGAAACTCATAAGATTTATTTTGTTGTTATTTTTTTAATTATCTCTACTGGTAATTGAACAAATGCCACTGAAAAATCATTTCAACAGAGACATGATATATTACAAACAATGGTGTTAAATTAAGCAAGAAAAGCTACTGTGAAAATTCTGAGACTGAAAGGCTAACTTTTAAAAGCTGACTTTTAGGTAGCTTTAAATACAAAAAAGTATAAAGTTACCTATTGCAGCCGTTCGGAGGAAAGCAGTTCCGGAAAATTTCGATATATTTTCACCGATCATGACCCCCAGACCCCAAAACCACCCTCCGTTCAAATGTTGATTTATATATATCTGAGCTATGTCATACGATAACGCTCGTATTTATAAATCAATTTTGATGAAACTAATTGTGTGTATTAAGCTAACCAATGTCTCGACCGAGTTTGTTGGCCAGCTCGGTCCGCCATTTTGTTTCAAGATGGCGGCCACTTAAAAATTTACAACTAAAATAAATATACAAAAAAGTTAAAAATTCAAATTTATTTTTTAATTAAGTGTTAGGCCTTGATACGAGGATTCCAGAACATTTTTTGGTTTACCTCTATCTTAAAAAATGGCTGAGATAGAGCAGTTTGAAATTCTAGGGTGGCTGACATTTTGAAGCAAAACAGCACATTAACGCGATTACACGCAAATTATTTTCTTTCATTGTGGTAATAATTTTCCCAATCATACGCATAAAACTATATATTCATATCTGTTAGCGCCAAATTGGCAAAATATCGCCAAATTTGGCGACCAAAATAAGTCTTCCTAAATGAAGCCAATTTGGCTATTGTTCAATAATTTGTCGAATTTCTTATTCAAATTCAGTATTAACGAATCTTTTGTAACCATTTCTTTGCATTTTAACTTGCTGTTTTCGTGTAACATTAGCTAAAATTTTAAAACAAAAGATATAGGAAAGCTACATTTTCCTCCCGGTACAGGCCGGAACGACTTTTTTTTTTTTTTTTGTAATTATATTCATGTAAAGTGGAAAAAAAAATTTCTTCAGTTTGCAGAAATTAAAAAAATGTTTATTATTTTATATTTTTTATGAAAATGTAACTTATTTTTGAGAAACATTTGTAAAAAATAATTTTTTCCACAATTTCCAATTTTTCCAGAAAAAAACCGAAAAAAATCTGGGTTTTTTCCGCCACTTCAAAATTTCCGGAAATTTTACATCACTATCCCTGATGATATAAATGTTTTCAATTTTAAATTTCTCAAGTTCTATCAGGTGTAGAGAGTTGTTTGACCCCTCATTTTAAAGAGAATTTCATAAGATTTAATTTGATATGTAAGTTGGGTATGCTTAGTTAAATATTAATAATTCAAAAATACTTAAATCAGCAGTTATGTTAAAAAAAAAAAGTAATGTTAAACACCAGTTTGGGCTGGTATTTAAAGTTGGCACCTCGCCAACTTTATGATTGTGCTAAAGACAGTATTACCTTATTGATTTTAAACAATTTTGTTCTTAACTGCTGATCCCATTAAGATAACTCTAAAACTTTCAGAATTTAAAGTTTATAATATTACAAAAAAGTTTTTCAAAAATTTTAAAAAACAATTTTTTAATTTTTTTAAAAATTTAAATTTTATTAAAATTTAAATTAATTTGAAATTAAAATTTTATAAAAATATTTTTTTTATTTAATTTATTTTTATAACCAAGCATAGTCAACTTGCATAACAAATTGAATCTTATGAAATTTTCTTTAAAATGAGGGGTCAAACAACTCTCTATGCCTGATAGAGCTTGAGAAATTCAAAATTGAAAATATTTATACAAGCCAAAAAATGATTTTTCGATATCTAAAAAATTAAATTGTATGAACATTTAATGCAATTAAATAAAATTATAAAAGTATATTCTCATTTATGTCATCAGGGAGAATGATCCCTGAAGGTTCCATTAATATCTGAAATGGTCAGGTTGAATATTGAAATTTTTTGGTTGATTTGACATGGAATGACCCGAGTAACAAACATAATCTATAATTTAGTCCAATCATTCTCATAAGTACCAGATTACTTTTATTAAGTAAATCCATAATAAATAAAAATGAAAAAATGTTCCTGTATTAGAAACAAATTATTATTTCGCATCCTTATACAAATAATATGCCATTTTCCAAAGCACAAAAAACAGTTTTTAAATAATTGGGTGCCTTTTAATTCTTCATCCAACTTTAAAATGCTTTATTAACATTTAAAAAAAAAAAAATAGAAATTTGCTACAAAATGCAAAATAATTATACCAAGTTTTAAACAAAATGTTCAATAAAACTTCTTCCAGCCACAGTTCATTAACAATTTAGTGCAGTCGGCAAGCGCGGATCCAAGGGGGAGGTCATGGGGGTCATGACCCCCCCTCTAAACAAAAACAATTCTATTGAACAATACTTTTTTAAATAGAAATATGTATTAAAAGATGTTTGCATTTTTTCTTTTTCTATTGCTTAAAAATTCTAATATTTTTGATAGATTCATGAAATTATTTTTATGTTATAGAAATGCATAAAAATTGCAGACATTGTTTAAGCACCAATGAATCGAACATTCTTTTAAATTTTTCTATAAATGTGGTACATTTTGAATTGTATTTGATTGCTCCCTCAAGACTATATTTCCTTGACTACATTGCCCAGGAAATCAGCTTAAAATGCTAACTTTGTGAAAACTGTCTGTAAGATTCTTTGCTTTTATAAGAAATTGGGAAATTCTGATTTCTCGGTATCTGGATAAATCATGCAAATTATTATTTTATACTATTTTTATTATATATAATTTTATACCTTAAATAATATACCTTCAAATTTCATGATTTTTGAAAGAAAATTAATTCGAGTATGCCAGAAAATAGTCAATTTGGATGTAAGATATAAAAGTTGCTGATGGATATATTTGACATCCTCAAAAAAAAGACATGACCCCCCCTCTAAATAGAGGGCTGGATCCGCCTCTGACAGTCGGTTCGGTGGAGAAGAAACATCCTGTTCATTTTAATTGCTCAAATTGACACAAGAAAAAAATTAAACAGCCATTTGAGTGGAAATTATTCTTAAGATGCCAAATCATTCAATCAAGTAGTTCAGGAATTACGAAGGTTTAAAGTTTGGAATTCGTAATGTTAAATCATATATTCTAATACGAGCAAATCTTGTGTGTGGTTATATATATATATATATATGCAAATTTTATCTTAAAAACGGCTCGTACGATTTTGACGAAATTTTGTATCCTACCGTTTTGGGGCACCAAAAACCATTGAGCTAGGTCACATGTTCGAGAAAATTAGATTAGTGGGTCATTTTGGGTCAGGGTCAAACTAATTCTATATAAAAAATGGTTCAAACGATTTTGACTAAATTTTGTATCTTGCCATTTTCGGGCACGAGAAGACTATTGGGCTGGGTCACATGTTCGAGAACTTTCGATTAGTGGGTCATTTTTGGGTCAACCCGGGTCAAGTTAATTTTATCTAAAAAACGGTTCTAACGATTTTGATTAAATTTTGTATCCTATGAGTTTCGGGCAAGACAAAATCATTGGGCTAAGTCACATGTCCGAGAAAATTCTATTAATGGGTCATTTTTGGGTCACTGTGAGTCAAGCTAATTTTATCTAGTAAATTTTGCATCGTATGGTTTTCGGGCACGGAAAGACTGTTGGGCAAGGTCACGTGTTCGAGAAAATTCGATTAGTGGATCATTTTGGTCTTGGGTCATTATGGGTCAAGCTATTTTATCTTAAAAACGGCTCAGACTATTTAGACTAAATTTTGCATCATATGGTTTTCGGGAACGAGAAGACTGTTGGGCTAGGTCACGTGTTCGAGAAAATTCGATTAGTGGGTCATTTTGGTCATGGGTCATTATGGGTCAAGCTATTTTATCTTAAAAATGGCTCAGACTATTTACACAAAATTTTGTATCCTATGGTTTTCGGGCACGGGAAGACTGTTTGGCCATGTCACATGTTCGAGAAAATTTGATTAGTGGGTCATTTTGGCCGGGGGGTCATGATATTTGAACTCAAAGCTAATTTTGACCGAGCATAGCTCTGTCTTCCCTGCTCGTTCATTTGTAATTGTTGCAAAACAAATTGAAATGCAAACAATTTAAGCATAACTCAAAAATTACTTGACGGAAGTATCTGTAATTTTGAATTCATATATTTGAAGGTTCTAGAATTCTATTACTGTTAAAAAAATTTATAAGTTACAATCCTCTTTTTTCTGAAAATATGAATTGCAACCTACAAATTTTTTAACAGAAATCAATTGCGAACACTTTGTATGAACTGAAGACATGCATTTCAGAAGTAGGGCTCTATAACTTATGCAGAAATTTTATTAGTATTTTCTTAAAGAAATATTCACTTTATTTACTGACAGAAATTCTTTGATTAAAAAAAAGGAAAATAACTCAGAAATAGTGGTCAAACTTCTGCATAATTTATAAGGCCCTAAGTAGAGATTAAGACTGTGACGATCAACATGCAATAAAAAGTATGAATTTGATTGTTGACTTTATATTTGTTATGAGGCCAAGTGATTCCACTTAAACATCAATAAACATTTTATTGAACCCTTCATACAATTATAATTATTTTGAATCTTGTAGCAAATTCATTTTGTTGATTTTCTCAATAAAGTTTTTGAAGCCAAGTGAAGACTTTAAAGATATATTAATAAAAAATGGAAAGTAATATTTACAAAAACCAAATCAGTATTGTCTCTCATATTATAAATCAAATCTTTAATAAAAACTTGGTAAAAATGTTATATACCATGGTGTATGTATAACAAACTATGCATGCATGTATGTAAGAGTGGAGAAAAGTTTCATAATCTTTTTTATTATTATTATTATTTGGCTCTAGATATACCATATTCTTTAGTATAAATGTGATAAATATGACTAAATCTGTATAATTTAAAGTATTAAACATAGATTAGATCAGATTAATTTAACCACAGTTTTCAATTTTTTATACTTCAAAATATTTTGCGATCATCATAAACATGGTCATACACATTTGTGTCAACATTTAAAGTACTTTTTGAACATTTATAATTTATACTAACAATGAATGCTGAATAAAACATTAACATGTTCACCACCAAGAATTCTCTTATTTCAATGGATAGAATTTATTACAATAATTTATTGCAAATGCTAAAAAAAAAAAGTTACTTGTAGCTTTCTTTTTCCTTTTGGCATTTGATTTGGAATCTGAAAAACATAACTCACCAGCTATATAACAACAGTCAAATAAGGACCTCTCATACTTTCTGCATGATGATTATGGCATGTTTAAAAAAAAAATCACATTTGAACTTTACAGATGAAGCTGTATTATTATCACATGACAAACTGAAGATGGTTGTGTATAATAATGGTTTGATTAAAAAAGCTTAATATTTATATTTAAGAAATCAACATAACAGTAGCTTTTTCAATATACATTATATCACAAATGAAATTTAATAACAGGTACCATATTAACTTGTATGATTTTCAATTCTGTGTAACTTTTACATGGCCTACTTCTGAGAGAAATTAAAAAAAGAAAAAAAAAACATTTTACATCAAGATTCTAGAATATGATAAGAACCTCAATCAATAAATGAACCCCAATACAAATCAAAAGAGTGTATCACTACTTTGGTAAAAAAAACATCACATTTTTTAATACTCCTTTAGAAAAGCCAAAACCTTTGCTATATTCTATGCTACTTAAAATTCAACTAGTGATTTCTAGCTAACTTAAAGGTTATAATTATTATAAGCTATTCCTAAACAACTAAAAAAGGCTTTTCATTCAGTTTAAAATAGCATCAAAATTTATTTAGTAATATGTCATATTTGTTGTTTATTTATTTAATACCTTTTTAAATCTATCCACGGTATTAAAAGACATTTATTCTGGGATGACCACATTTTATTATCCTAATCAAGAATTGTTTAATTACAATTTCATCTCAGTTACAAAATTTGGTAAAAACTGATATAAAAATTCTTGAAATAAAAATTTAGAATTTAAAATCAAACTATCATATAGTAAATGCTTATTAAAGTCTAGCATTCTGCAGAGTTTTCCTTAGGTTAAAAAAAGGGTGGTGTGCTACTCACAAGGAAGGTCTCCATAAGCACATACTCAGAAAATTTTGAAAAAATTACAGAATATTCTTCTTATTAGGATACTAGCTGTTACCCGTGACTTCGTTCACGCAACATTAAAAGAAGAATAAATACACAAATTAAGCAAAATATTTCACTCCCGATAATTAAAAACGTTAATAATTAACTAACTATTTATCACATTTCATAGGAGACAATACGGTATTTTTTGTTATAGGGACCTTGACATAACTCAGTTTTAAAAAAGTGAAATTTTGTGCCAAATAATCGCAAAAATGAAATTGCAACCAATGCAAAAAGGAGGGCCAAATATAATCGTGGAAATAGACGAATTGGGTAAAAACAAATGCTAATTTTACCTGATAAACAATTTTACTTTTAGCGCCTTTGTGAAACGTTTTGACATCCTTAAAAAAAAAACATTAATTGGAAATAGTATATTCTTTTTCTTTAAATTCAATTCTGCCTCCTAGGTTTAATGTATAGCTGAAACGAATCTTGTTTTCTAAATGACAGCATGTTGACAGGCAGTTTTTGTTCTCCAGAATAAATTGATTCATGAAGTTTGAGTGAAAATATGTTTTTATTTTTCGGATAATTTACTGAAATCAAGATTTTGTTTTCACCATCTATTCAAAGTGAAAATAAATTCTGTTTTTCAGTTTTAATGAGAAAATGGTGTAAAAAATATACTGATTTGTTTTATTTCTCCTTTTTTATACACAAATATGGAGTAATTTACTTTCCGTTTTTAGATAAACTTCCTTAAAATTTACGGGAAAAAAAAAAAAAAAATCTTGGCATCCAATTTAATTTTTTAAATTCTGAGAGTTTGTGTGACATCCTCGGATCAATGATAACTGGGATTAAGTAAATCGCGTTGCGTTCGATAGTCTACGAGTAGTTGCGAAATACGAACACACGGTCAGATTTTAATATAATAGATTCGTGTTCATTTTCCTTTTCTTAAAATTATGATGTGATTTTTAGCAGAAAACTCTCATCTGTATATAACGGATACTCATACTTAATAATCAGTATAGATAACAAAACATTTAATTTTTTCGTTATAAATATGGCGTGAAACTCATCTACTTTCTATACTTACTGATCCTTGTATTATTTAATGTAAGGAATTGATTCACACTCATTTTAAAACATATCGGAAAATTCTCGTTTTATTTCAAATATGAAGTCTCTTTTTCCCCAGAGAAATTCCTTTATAATGACATAATTCTTGTTAATTTTCTTTTCCAGGCAATTCATTTCAATACTGGCATAGGGGAAATTATGTTATTTTAACGAAATAATATTAAATCTTTTGGTTTTATCAACAAAAATGGAACTATTAACATTCGTCATTTTTTTTAGGTAATCGAGTTATTTCTTTTAGTTTTAAGAATGATAATAATTTTTTCTCGCTATCCATCACATCATTTTCGACATGGATAATTTTGCGGAGCATATTATTGACATTTGCTAACCATTTTCTTTTGAAACTTCTTTTTACTTTTTTAAAATTTAAATAAAAAATACTGTTTAGTTATATTAGCCGTGCGCAGACGGTAAAACGTTAAGTATTGTTACCATACAAAAGAAGAAAAAAAAAGAAAAAAACCCAAGATCATTTTATTTCACCAATCAAAGCATATCCGCTTTATTTTAGATGAATGACGTCATATTCGCCTGTTTCCTATGGTTACACATATTGAGACCTTGTATTATTATCAAAAACTAAAAAAGTACGTTTTATTTCTAATAATGTTATTTAATCTTCTTTTTAATTCTTTAATTTTTTTTATTTCATTTTCATTTTCCACGTGAAAATCTTTCAGTTGAAAATAAATTGTTGAGTAAAAATTATTATTCCGGGTTTTGAATTAGTTTTGGCAACGATAAAGTATTAGCAACGGTAAAGAAAATTTAACCATTTTAAAATATTATACGAAAAAATGTCCATTTATTCTCTATGAAAATAACGAAATTTTGAATTATTAAGAAAAATATTTGAATAAAATAAACAAAAACCAGCCTATGTTCATTTGAGGGTTATTATCTACCTATACGCAAAGATACAGGATCATTAAATGTTCCATTTTGACGATGGCTTCAGCCTAATATTTGCACACAATCAGATTTATAATATTATTAGGATATACGTTTATAAAAAAATTTGCTGCGGAACCTCGATATAACGTCCGTAAAAAAATTATGAAAATTTCGTGTTTTGGAGATTTATCACTGGGTTGGCGACAAAATGAAATTTTTAAAATGCGCATTTACAATAAATACGCTTTAAGGAAAAACGTTTTCTAATCTTGATACTGAACTAGTTTGAGTAAGTTTAACTTAAATAAATAAACTTTTATAACTACAGTTTTGCCATGTACATTTAAAGAAAATTAATGATCGTATTCTATGGTTTAGAACAAAATTTAAATTGACTAAAAATGCTTCAAACTAAAAATTAATTGTCCGACTCTGAGCACTGTCAATTTCACTTGTTGTTGTTGTTGTTTATTGAAAACATACATCTGACTTGTGTGCTTGACATCAAGTGCCCGCTTATAAGTCATCGTCAATATACAGGGACGAGATAGTCACAAGGAAATTTACAACACAAGAGAGTTACATCCGGGAGCTCCACAAAGTGTGTGCAATGGAGCTGGCGGGAGTCGAACCCGCCGACCTGACTCCTACGTTCTCAAGCGATTAGCGAAATGGTGTCTTAACCACTCGGCCACGGAGGCCTCTCAATTTCACTTCGATATTGCCGGAGACAACAAGAAAAAAGTCTTGTTGCCATGGGAACAATGACTTATTCAATATCGAAATGTATAATGAGAGGGTTCTTAATCCGAGATTTACTGTTAAAATACACTTAAAACTTATCCATCCAGCGACACCGTGTAAAATTAAATAACTTCAGCAATACTTAATTTGTATTTATATTATATAAACTTATAAAAAAATTTATAAACTATTTAATCGTTGAAATTTAAATTCATAAAGTACTAGGCATTTAAACACTCATCTAACCAGGCACTTTCAAATCCATTCAAGTCGCTTGCATTTGGCGAAAAAAAGTTTTGCTCGCCAAATCGCGTCTTTTTGCACCAAATACTTCAAACTATTTTATTTTTTTATACATTTTTTACTAGGATTCCGCAGCTAAATTTGACTGATCCTTTATTACGTACATGAGTAGCTTCATTAGCATTTTTTTTTCAAAATATTCTGAGTATGCGCTTTAAGGAGACCTTCCTTGTCAGGGTGGTAGTGGGTTGCTGCCCGGGCTGGGTTTTTTACAAACCTTGTGCTACTAGTGAGAAAAGGGCACTTTTTAGATTCCTATAAAGGTATCTTTTAACATTCGTGTGGCACATTTTTGTTAAGACATTGATTTTTATAGACACTTTTAACATTTAAAAGTCAGAGCACTCTTTTCAAGACACGAGGAGTCAGTTTTTACTAGTAAGCAATTTTTTAAATACAAAAAACACAGAAAGGACACAATTCTTTTCGATGAGGGGCAAGAAGGGTGCTATTTTTTAAACCCAAAGGAAGGCAGGGTGCAGCAGCACCCTTTTGAAACTGTCTGGGGGAAACTCTGCATTTTGCATTTATTAAAATATTAAAAATAAGCATTAGATGATGATAAATTATACTAAATTTGATACTACAAATTCCCGCAAAGCTTGTAAAAGATTTTAACATTTATAAAATTTATAACTCTTTAAAATTTTATTTGGTGTTATTAAGTATATAAGGACATATCTGTGCATTCAGAATAATTTAAGATACATTTGAGAAGGTTCGTCTCTTTAACCTATATTATATTATTTTACATTTTATATTAATATTATTTTTCATTTCAGTTTTTAAGCTTCAGGGTTTGGCGATATATATCTGGTATGGTATTTATTTTCAAAATATCATTATGTTTGATGGTTTCGTCTGATAGAAAATTAATTATTGTAGAAAGAATTTCATCATGGATTTTTAATTTTTGGCATCTGCTATAACGAAAAATGTTTAAATTTAATAGGAAAAGGCTGTTAGAATTTTGGTTTTTTATCTCTATTTATTAAAATAATACGAATTTTTCAAATTTTAATATTTTGAGCTCTTCATAGCTGGTATTCAGCTATATACACAAAGTTTCAACTCTGTAAGTTACATAGTTTCGGCTGAGTTACATAGTTTCATAGAACGGCTCTGTGACAGACAGACAACGGAGCGGGAGTAATAGGGCTTCGTGAGATGAGCGAAACCCTAAAAATGACAATTTAGTATATTGTTTTATTAAGTTTTGATTAGGGATGCAACGGATATCCGGTAAATATCCAATATCCGGCTGATTTTTCAATATCCGAAATATCATCGGATATCCGAATCACAATCACCGGATATCCGACTTCTCTGTCGGATATCCGGTTCTCTACTACATAAGTTCTATCAATAATATGCGTAGGACATGATGGCAAATTGTATTCAAACATCCTTGATAAAAGTGACTTTTGTTTATAATGCAAAATATGAAATATAGTAGTAAGTTCCTTATCCACGAGTAAAAGGTTCTAACTCTCAAAAGTTTAAAGAATAGTCAGCTTTCCTAATATAGATTTTTCAACTCGTTATGATAAATTTAAGAATTTACGTTTACATCTTTTAGAAAATTGTTCCTTTACTGTCAGATTGTAAAATAATATATGAAGTTGTTTATTAAAGTATGACTTTATTAATTTTCTTTCTTACTTTTAAGTTAAACAATTAAACAGACCTATTTTTATTTTTGTTTTTTAACTTGTATGTTAAAAAACTTTATACTTATTATCTACTAATAAAAGAAAGTTTTGTTCTGTTTGTGTGTGACGGCTACCAAAATCTACCGCACATAGGAGTCTGAAAATTTGGGTGAAGATAGTCTATGGAAGGTCCTGTTGCACCTGAGGATCAGACGTAATTTTTTGTGACCTGGGTCCCTTTACGTTTTTGTGTCTTTAATTGTTAATAACTTGTCTCCTTTTTATCTGATCTTTTTCGTTTTTGGGGTCCTTTCTCCATTTATTCCCCCATTTCTACATTCTAGTTAAGACCCTGGCTTGCTGGAGCCTGGTATGGGGGCCCGTTGAAGATTTTGTTCTCTAAATTGTTAATAACTTACCTCCTTTGAATTCGATCTTCTTCGTTTTTGGGGCCTTTTCACATTTAGTTATTCCCCCATTTCTACATTCCAGTAAGAACCCGGGGCCCCTTGAACTTATTGTGTGCCATGCGTTTTTACCCCACCCACAATTGTGTTACCTTCTCAATGCATACTGTATATACTCGCATATAAGCCAACCCCCAAATTCGAGATGAAAACAGGTTTAAAACCAATATTTTGCAGTAGTTTTCTTCGCACCTTAAATTATTTAGAATTAATAAGGTGAAATAAGGCGTAGAAAACCATTCTGAATTAAACATGTTTTCATCTTGAATTCGGGGGTCGGATTATACGCGAGTATGTACGGTAACTTTAAAGTTGAGTCTTGGATACCTCTCTCTAGGCCACTACCCTCATAATTTTATTGGTTCCTAGGGCCCAATTTTTGAAGCATTTCTTTAAAATTTTATTCTAATGATATATTTTATGCTTAATTTCGACTAATTGAAGATCTAAAGTGCTAAATACTAGAAATTTTTTTTTTAAGTTTTCTTCTCGCGGCCCTGCTCAAAACTATCAATTGGCTCCTTTTGGGTCCCCTATGATAGCTCCCTTAAAAATCATTCAATTCACTAGCTGTTTAGGTGTGTTCGTAATTATGTAAATACATAGCACCTAGAGTCATTTTCTGGTCTGTCCGCATATAACAGCGCAAAAACTACCCAACCGAATGGTTTGAAATTTAATATATATATATAATCAATGCAGAATTTTGTCAAGTCATTTTAAGTTTTATGAAATTTGAATCAAAACTTAAAAAGATATTAATAAAAATATTTAGTAAGTAATTTGAATTTTTTAAAAATTGGTGGTACTTTGTTATAGCAGCTTCCGAGGATTAATCGTCAAGTGACTGAGATGTATCACCAAGTTATCTGACATGTATAACGTTTATAGTTATATATGACCAAGTTATAGTCACATTCTTCATTCTATTAAATCATATCATACGTAATTAATTCAATGATATCCCATGATAGGTAATGTTTCTAGGTTGCCATGGTGATTACCTCATATTTAAGATGGAGTCATATTATTTCCCTTTTACTGAATTTAAAAGCCGAATTTTTATACTAAAATTGTTTAATTATAGCCATTATATAATCTACCAACAGTTTTTTGGATAGATGTTTTCGTAGAAATCGATATTAAATGGAAAAAGAGTGTAAATATGGATTTCAAGTTCTGAAATTTTCAAAGCTAGGCTTAAGTTTCCCATTGGAATTTTCAGTAAATATCAACAAAAGATAAAATGTTGCCAACTTAAAATGCACTTACTTTATTACGGAAATTAATCATATCATAATAACAGACGGTATAATTTATTTCACTGAAACTAGTTATAGTACGAATACGAACACACCTAATTTGCCATGTTTCACGTACGATTTCCAACTTGTTTTTCTAACAACTTCTTAGGACTTCCAGCTACTACATGAACAACAAACAAATTTCCCAGACAAGACCCAGGCAACCTTTTAAGTTTTTGTAAATTTTTAATAAGTTGCCCCTTGTTTATCCGATCTTTATTTTTAGGGGCCATTTCTCCATTTAGTTATTCCCTCATTTCTACATTCCAGTTAAGACCCTAGCTCCCTGGGGGCCCCTAGAAGTTTTTATCTCTAAATTACTAATAATGTGACCCTTTTTAATCAGATCTTCTTCATTTTCGGGACCTTTTCTTTATTTAGTTATTCCCTCATTTCTACATTCCACTTAGGACCCTGCTTCTCGGTCTGGGGCCGTTCACTTTTTTGTGCCTTGAAAGACAAAAAAATTTCTCGGACCTCAGCTACAACCAATTTTGAATATTAATCTCCTTCTTGGGTCACTTGGTGCAGCTTCTTTAAAAAAAAATCATTCAAACTTGAGTTCTGTTTAAGGTTATTATCATGGGCCCGGGCAATGCCGGGTGGGTCAACTAGGTTTTAATAAAGGAATTTTAATGCATAAAAGAGAAATTCTGTTTCATACCTGTATAAAACTACAAGGGAAAATATAACTTCATTATAAATATTTAAAATTAAAAGTAATTACCTTTTTACTTATAAATCTCTAAAAGTAATTTAACTTAAAATAAAACTAAATGTGACTTAAAGTAAAACAGTATTAAATAATTAAAACAGAAAAAAAGCATCAACTAAACTATATTTGAAGAAAATAACTCTTCAACCATATTAGTAGATATGTTATGCTTAAATTTAAAAAAAAAAAGTATGTATTTATTTGTGAAAATACTTTACAATTATGATATATTAATAAATGTGTTATGGTTAAAGTTTGTTTACTTCTGACAGCATTGTACAAATAAACAGAATATTTTAATGTTTAAATTACATTTTTCATGCAACATTATTAATATACATATATTTAAAGAGATATAGTTTTTGTAAATTATATTGCAATATATTTAAAATGATTTAATGATGTGTGAAACATTTTGTAATTTATTGTTCTGAGATGGCATTATATAAAGAAATAAGTAAGCATACACCATAACTAAAAGCAGCATATCTAGTGCCGGATATCCGATCGGATATCCGGCTGGATATCCAATATCCGGAAGGCAAAGAGCTTCGGATATCCGAAATCCGATATCCGGCAAAATCCATATCCGGTTCATCCCTAGTTTTGATGTTAAGTGCAATATATTGCAGTATCTAATTTATATTAAGTCTGAAAACATTTACAATCAACAATAAGTTGACTATTTTGAAAATATCGGATATATATTAAAAATATCAGATATTAATAAAAATCAGATATTTTTGATATTTTCGAAAAATCATATTTATGAACCCTGTTAAGCTTAGGTAGTTAAGTACTACAAAAAAAAAAAAAAAAAAAAAAAAAAAAAAAAAAAAAAAAAAATAACAGTATAGTCATTTTACTGTCAAAATAAAATATGTCAATAAGCAGATTCTGGTAATTCTTTATTGGTAAGAAATCAACTAAGGTTTTGAACTTATGAAACCCAACTCACAAAAAGGAACAAAAAGTATCTGAAAAGATAACATGGAAGAAATAAAACATTTATAAAAAGGTAAAACAATGAAACACTTTAGTAGATGGCATTATTTAGATAATATCCCATTTTTGTTGATACTAAGATAACGACACGTTAATGCTTCAACTTCAACAGAAATACACTCATTATTGTCTGTGTGCATTTTCATTCCTTTGAATACATAAGGGTTAAAGGGACATTATTTACTGTGTAAGATGTACTTTTTAAACAGGGTTTTGTGATCTTTGGAATCAGCTAGTTTATATACACACACATATATATATATATTCATATTCTTTAGCTTTTTTTTTTTGGCTAATATGAAGATGAAACCACACATTTTATTTGTGGAACTTTAGGCATTTGGGACCTGACGATTTTGTCTAAGTTCTACAAATTTCTATTATTCAATTTCCAGGGATCACTCTAGAGAGTTTCAGAAGGGCGGCCCGCCCTCATGCCCTTTTTAGATAAAATCCCACCCTCCTTGCCCTTTTTACAGGTACAATTCTACTCTCCTTGCCCTTTTTACAGGTAGATTTCTACCCTCTTTTTATTCCTGGGTAGAATCCTGCCTTGTTTGCATTGTACTTTCAAAAATTCTTTACCTATCTTTTATTTTTAGAATGCTAGTATGGTACATCAGGGAGTACTCCTCTTTCCTGCTTTATTTCTGTGTGAAGTGCCCTGGTATGTCTAATCTTTGATTTTGAATGATTCACCTTTCCATTTATCATTTTTTCCATTGAACAAGACAAAGGGTAACTAAGCGTCATTGATTAATTTAACTTTGTCTAGTGAAATATAGTATTAGATCAGGCATTCTGACCTTTGACCACATGGTAACTTACGTAAGTTCTATAAAAAGTTTGAAAAGTAGCTTTAGTACTAGACTTTTGTACCTTTTTTAAAACCAGTTTTGCTAAAACCGGGAAAAAGTTATCTGGTGAATAAAAGTTTTAGAGAGAGAGGTTTTTGAATATCGTATGAAAAGGGGAAAATGACCGCGAATATAGCAAACAATTTTACAATAAAAATCGAGAACATAAGTTTCATTTTGCTGCTATTTTTAATATTTTTCCAACGGTAAAGTTATGGAAATTAGACATGTTATTGGATTTTTTAAACAAGGAGTACTTTAAGCTGTTGCCAGACTTTCCTTCCCACCAGTGTATTGGTATATGCACTTAGCACTTATTACAAAAATGCCCTTTTTATGAAATGATGTGCCCGTTTCAGCAAAATTGCCCTTATTATGTGATGTGCGCCCTGCCCTTTTTTATGTTCTAGAATGATCCTTGCAATTTCTGCTATTTTTTACCATGTTTTTGGAATCTGTTGTGTTGGGGGAAACCGTATTGTTGTCAATTAGTTTTTTTTTTTTTTTTATAAATTTTATTCATATTTTCACTGTTTTTGTTGGTGGTCGGTAATGGTTATATATATATATGAGAGAGAGAGAGAGAGAGAGAGAGAGAGAGAGAGAGAGAGAGAGAGAGAGAGAGAGAGAGAGAGAGAGGGGGGGGGAGGGAGAGAGAGAGAGAGAGGGAGAGGGAAGGAGAGGGAGAGGGAGGGAGAGAGAGAGAGGGGGGGGGGTAAACTCTCAGACATCTGTACAGCTTGAGACCAAAAACTTTGAGGATTTCTGAATTTTGTGGAATTTAGATCATTGCATTGTTTACACTTTAAACCTTCCCTCAGAATAGTCATACCTTTATAAAATAACTAAGTTATACATAATAAATGTAAAAACTCACCATATCTAATGAAGATATAATTTATTTATTAAAAACTTATTTATTTAATGAATAATATTTTTTTTTTATAAATTATAATCACTTAGTACAAAGTATTATTTAAATTTGTTAAATTTATGTTCAATAGTAGTTTAACATAATCAGTTTTAAATTTTGAAATCTTTTCTTGCAACCTGCAAATTATTAGCAATTCTTGTTCAGTCACAAAAATTATTTAATTCAGATATTTACAGGAATAAATTTCTCATATTAAAGTCCCTCTGATTCAATATCTGTGAGTGCTCTGAAGGCTTCATTATACCACTTATAATTTTTTCATCTCAGATTCTGACCGACTACTGCTTCATCATCACAAATTACCCAAAGTAGAATTCACCAAACAAAACATCATCTTGATTTTTTTCAATGAATCCTACCTGAAAATTTCTTTGTTTACATTGCAAATGATATGTGTGGATTTTAGGCATTTGCGTATTTCAGAGTAGTAGATTTTTGACAGTTGGCTGTATTAGGGATGCACTGGATAGTAATTTTGGTTGAATACCAAATATTTTGTACACAAATAAACCGAATACAGAATATTCGAGCAGCCGAAAAGTAACTATTTGGCCAAAAATTGAATATTTGGCTTCTCGAATAAACTCCTCTATTTCACAGTTTAAAAGTATTAAAAAGTTAAATTTTAAAATAATTTTACACAAATATATAACACATATACTTCCATTTTGATGAACAAGACCTTTTCAAAAGTAAACTTTAAACTTTAAAAATATCTATGCTTTGAGTCATTATTTAAGAAAAAGACAGTCTTAAAACTTTAAAATTCATAGATCCTTCTGTGAATTAAAATAAATTAATAAAAAAATTTTCAGTCCTGTAGTGTTTGTCAGTAAGTGACTTAGTACATATACTCATGAAAACATACATAAGGGGGAAAATAATTACGGCACAACACTGATATAGCGGATTTATAGGTTTGCCAAACTTTTGGATTGCTTTGCATTTCTGGCAACTTGCTGCAGATTGTACGGCGAACCATATTACTTCATAGAGGAAGAAGAAAGTACATTTTATTAATAGACATAAACAAGTGAAGGTCATAAGTGGTTGTACATTTTCGCTTTATAATTTTTATACATTATTTTGATGTTTGTTTAGAAAACAAGAGACATGAAAGCTTTCTTCCCTACATACATATAAGGCATATTTTTAACCCTATTTGGCTATGTACTTAATTTATTCCATAGAAGGTGTGAAGCAGAAAATGTAGATCCGTTTAATAAGTTTTTGAAAAAAGTAAAGGAAATAGATTAAGAAAAAAAAATAAAAATTTATGTATAGGGGGATGTGAGTATTTCAAACATTTTTTTAAATTTCATGCTGCATGTTTTCATAACATTAAAAAAAACTTCCATAAAGCAGGGATCACTCTAGAGCAGCCATACTCAACCTGCGGCCCGAGACACATAGTCATTAATCCATATTTATAAAATTAACTGAGATGTGCATAAAATATATTTAAGACCCTTACTGTTGTTTTGTATTCATAAGAAGTCTAAATCTGTCCTGCCATTTCTAATTAATTTTAAATTGTGTTAAAAGATTTTAAATGCCGTTTCCTTAGTCAAAAGTTCTTTTTGCATGTAGTCCTATTTGAGTTACAGTGGTATATACATTTCTTAATCTTCAACACTAATCAAATTAACTATTCTAAATTAGTTAAATGTGCACTATATATTTCTAAAATTAAAAAACTAATAATTTTTTTTTTTTTTGCATTGAGCAAAAGATTGATAGAAAAGATAGATAAGAAAACCTCCCACTTTTTCCTTTAGCTTGCAAATTCTGCCTTGTTATATTATTTGGTTTTACGGTTATGGCCTTGTATATTGCTAATAGTACTTCTTTTTTGGGTTGAACGTTTGTCGTGGAAATAATTAGCATCAGACAATTTGTACACCATTATTTCGAACTTCGTGGCTTATTTCTACAACATTTACAGTAACAATATATGACGAAGTTTATTGTTTGGAAATAGTGGCTTTAAATTGTTTTTATAGCATTTCTTCCGCGAAAAACGTTCACCCCTACTGATAATAATAACTTTCTTATACTACTTATATTATCTTACTATTTTATTTACCCTTTAAGTGAGTTACAGCCCGCATAACATCGCAAACCTTTGTTTCTGGCCCGCGAGAAAAAAAGGTTGAGTACGGCTGCTCTAGAGAGTTTCAGAGGGACGGCCCACCCTCATGCCCTTTTCTGATAAATTTTTGCGCTCCTAGCCCTTTTTCCGGGTAGAATCCTACCTTCCTTATATTCCCGGGTCCAATCCTGCCTTGACTGCATTGTACTTTCCAAAATTCTTTACCTTTACCATTTTTAATACTTTCATAGTGAAGTTATGTAAATTATAAATGTTATAAGCAAGGAGGGGACTTTAGTAGCAGTTTTTTAGCGCTCCGGTTAGTTGCCCTTCCCCCCCCTGTCGGTATATTGGTATATACCCATACTTAAAAAATGCCTTTTTTGTGAAATTATGGGCCCTTTTTAACAAAATTGCCCTTATTCTGTAATGTGCACCCTGCCCTTTTTATGTTCTAGAATGATCCCTGCATAAAGCCTAGATTATGAAACACTTTTCAACACAGAATACTGTAACAAAACTTCACTGTTTAATAAGGCAAAAGATAATGTGTAAGTAAACAATTTTAAAAACTCATAACACATTTAAAAAACCAATTTCAGTAATTACCATCTACAGTGGTGGCCAAAAGTTTGGACATTTTTTGAAAGTTTCATGTTTTTCAAATTTGTGTGCTTGCAAAATATATTAATTTTTACTTAAATACAAATGTTTATATATCAAATTGAAGGTAATTTAATGTAGATTTTAATAAAAACAGTATTACAATATCTGTATTACAAAAAAAGTTATGCTTATTTTAGTAGAACAAACAAACACAAATCGTTTCGAATAAGGACGTGTTTTGTAATAAAAGCGTACTAGCCAATCACAAACACTGTTCTGAGGACCAATCAAATGTCTGTAACTATAGTTTAGGTTATTTGGATGGTAAAAGAGTTATTGTTGTGGAAATATTTTGCGGAATGATGCATACTAGTACAATTAAATAGAGTATTGCTGTTTTTGAATATTTAAAGTCCTTTTTTTTAATTAAACTAATTTTAAACAATGTCATCAACAAGAAGAACTAATTGGACATCTACAAAAAGAAGCCGAATTGTCATATTGAGAGAAAATGGCCTTTCTTATGCTGAAATTGCAAGACAAGTTGGTGGTGCAGTGATTTGTTCTGGTGTACGAAAGTTCTGTTTACGTTATGAAAAAACGAAATCAGTGGAAAATAAGGCCAAATCAGGCCGAAAAAAATGCACAAGTGCTACTGCCGATAGAAAAATTAAACGGCTATACCTTCAAGATAGAAAAATTTCATCAGATGCCATTAGATGTGAAATGAATGCAGCGGGTATTGCAGTAAGTTCAAGAACAATAAGAAGGTTATCAGGATTTGGATTACAAGCTAGAATTCCAAGGAAAAAACCATATTTAAATCAAAAGCAACCCGAAAAACGAGTTAAGTGGGCAAAAGAACACATTAACTGGTCAGATAATCAATGGAAGCAAGTAATCTGGAGCGATGAGAGTAAAATATCGTTTTTTGGTAGTGATGGTAGAAAATACGTGAGACGTGGAGTAGGAGAAGCACTTCATGCTGATTGCATTGAAGCAACTACAAAAAACCCAACAAATGTCATGATTTGGGCATGTATGTCTGCAGATGGTGTGGGCTGAATTCAAGTGATTGATGGCATCCTGAATGCCAAAAAATACATCGAAACTGCCCTGGAACCAAAATTGATACCTTCCATCAGCGATCTCTTCTCCAACAACGCACCATTTATTTTTCAGCAGGATTCAGCTCCATGCCACACAGCAAAACTATGCAAAGCATGGTTTCAAAATAAAGGCATAGCTATATTACCATGGCCATGAAACAGCCCTGATCTCAATCCAATTGAAAATTTGTGGCGACGTTTGAAAATTCTTGTACGAAAAAAATGTCCATCCAATAAAACAGGGGTGCAAAAATCTAGGCGCCAATGGGCCGATTCCCACCACTAAATTTTTAGTATTCTTCGGCTAATAAGAATACTGATAAAATTTAGGTGAAGTATACTAATAAAATTTGACGAAGAATACTGATAAAAGTTAGTGGTGGGAGTCAGCCCATTGGCGCCTAGATTTTTGCACCCCTGCAATAAAAGACAACTTATTGAAGCTATAATTGATTCTTGGCACCATGTGATTATGAAAGATGAACTCCAGACACTCGTTCACTCGATGAAAAGACGCTGTGAAGCTGTCATAAAAAATAAGGGTTATCCTACTAAGTACTGATTGTGTAAGTATCACTTTAAAAAAATGCAAATTTAAGATAGATTTTACTATTAGTTGCATAACTTTTTTTGTAATACAGATATTGTAATACTGTTTTTATTATTAAAATCTACATTAAATTACCTTCAATTTGATATATAAACGTTTGTATTTAAGTGAAAATTAATATATTCTACAAGCACACAAATTTGAAAAACATGAAACTTTCGAAAAATGTCCACACTTTTGGCCACCACTGTATAGTAAAAAGAAAGTCAAATTCTTTTGTGCAGCCCTGTTATGATCTATAGATTTATATATGTATGTACTACTTATGCAAAAATTTAATTCATTTAGGAAATGCATAACACAGTTGAAAGTTACCCTTCAGCATTTTTTGCCAAGTGAAAAATGTACAATCTTTTGTGCAGGCCTGTATATGATGTATAGAATTTACATACAAACTGATGTATACACACCAAGTAATATGCAAAAACTTAAATTTTAAAACATGCATCACAATTGAAAACACACTTCCAGCAATTAATGTTCATAAACAGTACTGTAACAGTTATTTTGCATGTTCCTGTATTGTGCTGTACTCTAAAAAAAAAAAAAAAAAAAAAAAAAAAAAATACCCATTTTTTGAAATTTTCTCTATATAAAGTCTAATAAAAAATTTATAAAAATTGAACATTGCTAAATTTTTACAGCTTGTTCTGACTAAGATTTTAATGTTAAGCATTTTTCATTTTATTACTTTATTACAAAAGGCAGCCAATTATGCAAGAATTTGAAAAAAACCCACTTTCCCAAAAAATGAACCATGTTACCTGAAAACAATCTACACCTGACATAATCAGCTGAAATGAAGCATTTTATTACATATTAATGGTTTAACATTAAAAAAAAAAAAAATTATGTAGATCATTCTAAAATTTTATTATAAAAAGAAAATTTGTAAAAATGAAGCTCATGTTTCGCCAGAGTTCTGCAATTGTTAATTTAAATTATTTCAAAACTAAATAGGCACCTCTTAGGTATTTTTAACTATTTTTATTATTCTAAATGGTGCATAAAAACAAAACAAAACAAAAAAAATTATTTCCGTAAAATATTTGGTGTAGTATTAAGGTGGGTTTTTGTTTTTCTTCTTAGGAAACATTTCACTGTGGGTTTTTTTTTTTTTTTAGAGGACAGCACAATAAATGAGCGATAAATGCTGTGCACACCATATTCTACAGTAAACATTTTGTAGTGCATTTCAACGATGTATACTAATTTAATATGTTTCAAATAGTATAAGATAATTAAAATACACTGCAAACAATTTTTCACCATAGACCATAATGTAACAATTTTTCAGATGCGCCTATAAATGAACTATAAATGCTACACACTTCATTTTAAGTACCGAACATGTCATGGTTAACATAAATAACATGCAATCTTAGTACATTTACAAGAACATGGCAGACAGACAAACAGAATTCATAAACACTTTTCAACTATGTTGGAAAGAGTTAATTTACCTGTATTTTAGACTGTGTCACTGTGTTTTATTATGCATCTTAGCGTGTTGTTTTTCTGCTTATATTCTCATCAAATTCCCTTTTACATATTCTTTTGTTTTATAAGAGTTTATTTTTAATATAGCCCTAATTGCAGTGTACAATGAACCATCATCTTAAAACAAAATCATTTTGTTACTAGTCTGGCCCTATATCAGAATTGTTTTTTTAATTGTAAAATAAATTACTCTAAATTGATAATTTTATTTACAACATACAAGGGCTACACAAAATTATCTTAACCATAAATTCAGAATACTGATAAATTATTAACCCATCATTGGTTGCACTACGAGCATTTCTCTCACGCTAGGCTTAAGAAGCATGTATTTAATTTAGAAGTGAATTTCAAAATTTTCTTTTTTTTTTTTGCAGTTTTTTCAACATAAATTAAACTGTATTTCACCTAAAGAAAGATTTTATAATTATTTTTATTATGTACATTGCTTATACAATGGGAGAGGGAAGTATGATAGAAACAGAAACGTTCACATGTGAGGCATGATCAATGGCGTCTGTCATAAAGACTCAACCAATCACGGGTTAAAAGTAAAATAAATTGAAAACAAAGAAACTTACTTTGTGCCATTAAATGATACTTCAACTTCTTCCCCAACAAAATAACGATCTTTCACATAGTTAAAAACATCATCGCACATATCATTTAATCTTGATCTATTTGTCAATGAAGCTAGGTACAACAGTGGTTTTTTTAGAGCTAGAGAGAATGTCTTTAAACTATTTCTGGCACTTTCTTCTGACTCTACAGCTTCTTGGAAAGTCATGTTTGACTTTCCTGTCATAGAACAAGTCCATACTAAACTGTTACAGAGTATAACCCTTTCAAAAAATTGCCTGAAAGAGAGACAATTAATAACGCACAATTTTTAAAAAAAGAAAAATTATGTAACTACATTATGCTCAGTAGCAGAATGTTCTGCAGCAAACCTAAATTTATCTGTGACCCAATAATGGCCTATTAGCAGAAGAAGCCTATCACCAAGCCTACTATCAGAAGAAATAATAGTAACACATAAAAAAAGCAAAATTTGAATTTACAAAGAAAGTAAAAACATACAATAAATCTAGAGACAAAGTAAATTTTAGCAACTTTTTTAAAGCCCAGTACTTCTTTTTAAGATGTTAGATTAATCTGCAAGTTCTGAAATAATCTGCAGCGTCTGCTATTGTGCTGCACTGTTTCTGTTATTGCCATATTATGAGGCACTTTCCAAAATTACAAGAAAGTTGTTATAAAATCAATCTCTACACCAGTCAACAGTAAATGCATTATAAGGTTGGCATATATTTACCAAGCTAAAAAATTGTACCATCTTGGGAAAAACATGTTTTCCCAATGGCTTTTGGCATCTTTTGAAAAAATGATTAAATTCTCTCTAAACAAATCAATATAGATTCTCCATAAATGATTCTTTTAAAATCATTTAATTATAGAGAATTAAAAACTGTACCTAAGCAACATTATTCTACAATTAAAACATGCTTAAAAGATATAAAACAGTCTTAAGTAAATAGAAGGGAGGAGGGTGGTGTCAGTGAGGGAAACAGCTTAAACTGTTAACTTGAACAGCAAAATGTTTAATAAAGCAGCAATAAAAGTACATAGAAAACCAAATATTTAATTTCAGACTACTTTATACAATACTACTATGTAAGTTAAATTAAGTATTATTACTATTGCAATTAGAGTTGCGCCGAATAGTAATTTTATCCAATCCAATATCAAATATTAGATCAAAGGGTCATTCCATGTCAAATCAACCAGTGACTCAACCTGACCATTTCAGATTTTGATGAAACTTACAGGAATCCTTCTCCCTGATGATATAAATGAGAATATACTTTTATTTTTTTATCTCAGAAAATTTTCATACAATTAATATTTTTAATTTCGAAAAATCATTTTTTGGCTTGTATAAATGTTTTTAATTTCTCAAGTTCTATCAGGCGTAGAGAGTTGCTTGACCCCTCATTTTGAAGAGAATTTCATAAGGTTTAATTTGATATGCAAGTTGACTATGCTTGGTTAAGAAAAAAAAATTAGTTTAAAAATTTTAAATTTAACAATTTTTAAAATAGTGTTTTTTAAAAATTTTGAAAAAATATATGTTTTTTGTAATATTATAAACTTTAAATTCTGAAAGTTTTAGAGTGGGATCTCAATGGGATCAGCAGTTATTTTAAAACAAGTGGATAAGTGTGATCGAAGATCGTACAAAGGGTTTCGTTTAATATTCCTTTCAAAACACTTTATCCTTTCTTTAAGCGTCATTTACACGGAACGAGTTTATTTACTAGCTACAAGCCAGCGAATTCGCTTGCTGCTAATAAACTCTCCTCGTGTAAACACGTTGATTAGCTAACTATCTGGCAGCTCAGCAAGCGTGAAAAAAATTGAAAGCTCAGCTATTTTTCTCGCTACTCACTGACGTATTAGCTATCTGGCTAGTAAACTAGCTGTATGTAAACGTGGTTGCTAGTGAAATCGCTGCGAGTATTCGGTGGTTCGTGGTAAACAATGTCGACTGAATTAGTTCGTGCTGGTGTTGCTGTTGCAGCTCATGTTATCAAAGCGGAGTTAGAAAGAAGAGAAAAGAAATTTAGTCGTAGAAATGTGTGGGTAAAACCATGGATAGAAAGACAAGATATATGGTGCATCGAGCAGGTTACTGAAAGAGTTGGAAGGACAAAGATCCTAAAGCTTACCGAAATATTTTTAGATTAGAAAGCGCCCAGTTTGATGATTTACTGCAGATGGTTGATGGAATGCTCAAGAAAGAAGATACAAATATAAGAAGTGCTATCCCAACTACCACAAAACTGGAAGTTACCCTACTTTATTTAGCAACTGGTGATTCCCTCAAGTCTCTAGAATACCTGTTTCAAGTTCCGGTATCAACAATTTCGATATTTATGCCTGAAGTGCTCTCGGCAATTTCTGACGTCCTTCAGCCATTCATTAAGATGAAAATTAATTTACTACCAATTAACTAAATTTTTTTGTACAAATGTAAGGTAATCAGTGGTGCATCCACGATTACGCTTTGGAGTTTCTGCAGGAAGTGGCAAAAACTGGCAGAAACTAAGAAATAATACTAATAACTTTAATCTGCAATGATTCATATTTCACACATGTATTTGATATGTAAACAATTAAGTTAAAAATTAAAACTAAAAGATTATGAATGTTATTCAAAGTAGCAAAGAGTTTCAAAATGATCATTACATATACTTTATTTATATAACACTAATTTTCTTTCACTTGAAAAACAGAAATTTTCATAATGGTAATCTGATGCTGTATAAATTTAACTATTAATATTATTGTTTACAGTTGAATTTCTATTAAATAAAAAATAAAAAATTCTATGATATTTTAACAAATTTCTTTTCAGTGTATTTTTAAATTCCTACTATTAGCTCTCACTCTCTCTATATATATCTTGTTCAAATTTTCAATCGTTAATAAAATATTTTCTATTCATCCACACAAGTTCAAATAAATTTTTTTAAACTTGTAGTGGATGACACTATGTTAATACAGTTTTTTCAAATATTAATTCATTAATTTAATTTAATTAATTTTAGTTTTAAATGGGAGAAAAAAATTCATCCCATTGTTTTCATAAATGAAATGAAAGATTTATCTCAAATCAGTGATGCCACAGAAATAAAATACCGCAACGATGATTATAAAATAATGTTCAATAAAGATAACGTGGGACATTAATGCTGCATGGGTTTATTTTATATATTTATGATTAAAAAGTAGGAACTGACTTAAAATTTTTTTTTTATATTACTTGTTAAGTAAATAATACAATGCAATAACTTAAAGATTATCTACTACATACAAGTAGAAATGGTTCTTGTGAAAATACGAGGGGGTATCAATAAGTTTTTGCCCTCACATAGAAATAATTGATTACATATGATTTAATTTTTGATTTCAGCTGCTTCACATCCATTCCCTCAAACAATCCTTTTTCAGAAAGTACGTTATACAGCTGTGTGAAAATTTCATCTTTTAATTTCGTATTTAAATAATCTGGGTGTTTTACTTTCCATAACAGAGGTTACTTTTAATATACCTTTAAAAACTCAGCAATATCATTTCCATTCTACTTCATTTTTTCACCAACAAACAAACAAAAAAAAAATAGACAGGAAAACTAAGCACTTAATATAAAATTTTTAAAAAAAACCACAAAAGAAAGCGAACACAACAAGTGATTGATTGATTATTGGAGAGAGTTGGCTACTGAGCGAGTAAACATGTTCTTGCGTAAACGACCACTATCTCACTACTTTTCTTGCTGGCTTGTAGCTAATAAACTCGCTCCATGTAAACAAGCCTTTAATAAATCAAATTTCATTCCCCCCCCCCCCCCCCACCACCACCACCACCAAAAAAAAAAGTCATTTTTTTTTTTATAAAGTAAAAATTTACCGGTCTATTTTTCTCGTTTTTTCAAAAATCTGAACCAGTCCGATAGCAGGCGAAACCCGTTATTATACTCTGTCATAATAATATCTGTCATGTGGACTAAATGCGATATTAAAAAAAAAAAATCAATTTCAAAATTAAACATGTTGCATAGAGACCTTCAAAATGTTAAAATATGCCAATATTTCCATAATCGGGTTTTTATCATGATTCAATACGTTCCTCAAACTCATATGACGTTACAATCACTTGCTGACGTCATATCTACTTGCTTTCTCTATTACTCATATTGATACTCTTTGTATTATTCTCAAACATTTGAAAAAAGTCCGTTAAACTTCCAATATGACGTCAGATTAATTTTCTTTTTAATTCTCTAATGACATCATATTAACCTGCTTTCTGTACTTACACATACTCCTTGTATTATTGAGAAATGTTTGAAAATTTCCGTTTTATTATCAATATGACATATTAAATATTTTTTTCAATTGGTGAAACTGTTTATTTCATTTTCATTTTTCAGGTGGAAATCTTTCAATAGAAAATTAATTATTGTAGAAAGAATTTTATTGTGGATTTTTAATCGTTGGCAACTGCTATAACGAAAAATGTTTAAATTTAATAGAAAAAGGCTGTTAGATTTTTGGTTTTTTATCTCTATATTAAAGTGATACGATTTTTTTTAATTTTAAGATTTTCAGCTTCTTAGTAGGTATTCAGCTATAAGTACAGAAAATTTCAAGTCTGTAAGTTATATAGTTTCTGAGAACCGGCTCTGTGACAGACAGACAATGTAGCGGGACAAACAGGGTTTCGCGAGATGAACAAAATCCTAAAAACCAATGTTAAACAACAGTTAGGGCTGGTATTTAAAGTTGGCATCTCGCCAACTTTATGATTGTGCTAAAGATAGTATTGTATTGTCTTATCAATTTGAAACATTATTTTTTTTATAACAGCTGATCCCATTGAGATCCCATTCTAAAACGTTCAGAATTTAATGTTTATAATAATACAAAAAACATAATTTTTTCAAAAATTTTTTTATTTAAAATTTTTTTAATTTAATTTAATTTAATTTTTTAACCAAGCATAGTCAACTTACATATCAAATTAAACCTTATAAAATTGAGAAATGTTTGAAAATTTCCGTTTTATTACCAATATGATGTCAATATTAAATCTTTTTTCAATTAGTGAAACTTTTTATTTCATTTCATTTTTCACGTGGAAATTTTTCAATAGAAAATTAATTATTATGCAGAGAATTTTATTTTGGATTTTTAATTGTTGGCAACTGCTATAACGAAAAATGTTTAAAATTAATAGGAAAAGGCTGTTAGATTTTTGGTTTTTTATCTCTCTATATTAAAATAATACGATTTTTTAAAATTTTATGATTTTCAGCTTCATAGTAGGTATTCAGCTATAAGTACACACAATTTCAAGTCTGTAAGTTATATAGTTTTTGAGAAATTCTCTTTAAAATGAGGAGTCAAACAACTCTCTACGCCCGATAGAACTTGAGAAATTCAAAATTGAAAACATTTATACAAGATAAAAAATGATGATTTTTCGAAATTAAAAAAATTAGTTTATGAAAATTTACTGAGATAAAAAAAAATTATAAAAGTATATTCTCATTTGTAGCATCCGGGAGAATGATTCCTGAAGGTTTCATTAAAATTTGAAATGCTCAGGTTGAATATTGAATGTTTTTGGTTGATTTTTCATGAAATGACCCTATTGAGATTATGAACATTTTTTGGTACCATCAAGTCTTTTTCTATCAAGTTTTGATGTATTCCACCAAGTTAGTTTTTAAGTTATTAGCATTTTAATTTTTAGACATACTTATTAACAATTAAAATTTTAAAATAATTTTAAAAGGTTGAAAAAATTAAATTATTATTCAATTTAACATTATGAAAAAATATTATTAAATTTAAAAATTATGAAAAAAAAAATTAGGTACTATTCGGTGCCAGTGATATATATATAGGGTAGATGTGCCAGTAATGGACACCCTTAAGGAATTTCTTTAAAAATTATTTTTTAATTAAATAGTTATAATTGTTATATTCCATATTTTTTAATATTATATTAATCTACCAACAGTATTTAACCCTGCTCATAGACACAATTCCCAATGTGAATAGAAATTTAATTGTAAATAACAGATATAAATCAAAACACCCTAAATTCCAGTAATGGACACCCCACAAAAAGTAATAGATAATTGATATTATGATTATATTTAAAACTAGAATTTAAAGAAAGCATATTAATGAAATAAAAAAAGCTGAATTTTTATTGGTTATTTTTTTATAAACCAAAAATATTGAAGGTGGCCCATTACTGGAAGGCGGTCCATTACTGGCACATCTACCCTATATATATATATATATATATATATATACACATATACATACATATATGCACATATATGTATGAATATATACATATGTATTGTATATACATATATATAATTTATATATGTACATATATTACTGGTGCCCGGCTAACCGAAAAGTACCAAGAATTATTTAAATTTAAAATTATGAAAAAAAATTATTTAAATTTAAAATTAGGAAAAAAATATTTAATTATTATTAAGTTTAAAATCATGAAAAAAATGCACTAATAATTCAGACTCTAAAAATAAGAAAGTTGTTAAAACTACGATCACATTAACTAATATTTAAAAATTCAAATTATATAAATTGTTAATATAGGTACAAATTATTTTTATAGCTTAAAATTAAATATTGAAAAATAGAAATTTTCCATTTCTCCCTTCAACTTTTTTTTTTCAATTTTGTTTCAAACTTTCCGCTGCCGGGAATTAAACTTGGGTTGTCAGATATGGACTTAAGCATCATATCACTAGGCCAAAACACACTTAGTAAGAAGAGAAGTAGCTTAGAACATTATTTTAAATACAAACATATTGAAAACTCGCTACATCATGCACAGGGTGCTGAAAAATTGAAAAAGTGTGAACTCTAGACGCTAATGTGGGGGGAGCGTATTCTCCCTCCGAATCATCGAAATGTCTCCCCGGAAGATTTGGAATTTTAAGTGTATTAAAGGTCTAAACTAGAAGTTGTAGTCCTGCACATCCCCCTACCCTCCTGGAGCTACAGAAATTCCTTTGAAAGAAAAAAAAAAGTGTGAATTCAACATTGGGCTTGACCTTGAGGACCCTTGGCTGTAAACTCACGGACCCACAGTTTTAGAACCACTGGTCTATACCAATACAAATTTAGGTTAGAAATTAATGTCGCAGAAATTTAACTTGCTTGGTATTATTTATACATATACTCAATTCAGCATTCTTTGATATCATACTATTCATAAATTAATTTTTTCTTTAGTTCATTCTAATTTTGTACTAATATTACTAATTAAGAAAAAATATTTTTACCAAATTTCAATGTAATTTTAATTTCACTATTGCTGAATATCAAGATGTGAACAACCGAATATTCAATGTCATCAGCTGAATACTGAACAGTAACTGAATATTCGGTGCAACTGTAATTACAATGAAGAACTATATAAACTTACATAAACACACATACAAAAAAATTAATTTTAAAAAGTTTGCGATGAAGGAAGGCTAAATAAGAAAAGTCATTACCAAAATAAATTAGGAGATTAATAAATTACGGTACAGTGATATTAAGTTAAAATGAGACTTTTCTTTTTAAGATGGGCATTCCATTTACAAATATATAGGTTCAAATTCATTAAAGCAAGCTATAAATTCATTTATAACCATTGTTATAAAATGCAAGAAAATTAAAGTGCCTGAATAAATGTTATTTATTACTGTCACACTGTCCATAATAGTAATATAAGATTAATCACTATACAAGAGAAAACTTTATTTTATATAATAATATTAATAAAATGTCTAGATAGTTGCTGGGAGATTCTGAAATGTTTTCAGCATAACATAATTTTTTAAAAACCTCAAATCTTGATAGGGTTTATGACAAATAAATTTATTTATTTTAATTATATTTAATGATCAATGAAAAAATGTATAAAAATAAATATTTCAGATTGATCATGTGTTTTACTGGTGGTGATTAGGAAAGAAATACAGCTTGTAGTTTAAATATGAACCAGCTGATAGTTCATAATCTTATTGCACATCATTTCATGAAACATGCATTTTAAATTAGTAAATTAATAATAACATGTTACTTTAAAAAAAATTAAATTTTTCGCGAAAGAAGCGATAAAGATTAATTACAGCGTAAATTGAACATATGAAATGAATAAAAAAGAAATAAAATGAGAAAGATAAGATAATTTTCAAAGCAGAAAGGAATTACAAATCTATGACAACGTAAAATGTTAAAACAAATTAATGTTTATAACTAAGCCTACCGCCTACAATCCGATACCAAATTGCCGAGTACATTAAATCAAGTTGTAGCAAGTTAAAATAACTTGATTAAGTCTCAAATTATAATTTTCAAGTCATTTTGCCCAAATTTGCAATATTTTGTAAAACGCTGCACTAATTATTCACAATGCGTACTTCAGAATTAATGACGTAGGTCACATATAAGATTGTACTTACTCGTATTGTCTAAATACTTCTTGAGTAGCTTTACAGTAAAACAAATCCTCATTAGGATCTAAATCCTGGGGTGGTTTTACTCTTTTAAAGACTTTTCTTTCCAAAAGTGGCATGATGAGAAGATACAAATAAAATTATTCGAATTTGAAATCACAGATCACAGAGAATGAAAGCCAAATGGTAGAGACGATGGTTCCATTAACAGTTTTCGGAGCTCACCTAAAATGAAAAAAACTATCCAGCCGCAACGACATGAATATCACTAAAACAAAGGAATGGTTAAGGCCGGAACTTGAAAAGTTTAATAATGAAGAATATAAATATCCCAACAAAACAAATTTAACAGATCAAAACGATATTTCAATATTTACAATTAAATAAATTACACGCAAACTTAAATTACATTACAGCCTTTCGCGGCACGGATTGCGTGTTTTATAATGCCAGGTTCCTTAACCTAAGCTCGGTGTTTTCTTATTTCAACCTTTGCTGAGTTGAGTTGATGCAAAATAAAGAAAAATCTAATTTTTTCGGAGATTTGTGGAAAATTTTTGAATGGAGCATTTGAAATCATGTGAAGAACAAATAAACTGCTCTAACAAGGAAGGTCTCCATAAGCGTATACTTAGAAAATTTTGAAAAAATTATAGAACATTCTTCTCGCGGAACCTCGGAGTTCATAAAAAAAAATATCGAATTTGGTGTTTCTGGTGATTTATTGCTAGTTGGCGAAACAATGAAAAAAATAGATAAATACTCTTAAGATAAATATTCTCTTAGGAAGTTTTTCTTCTACTCTTCATACAGAACTAGTTTAAGTATGCTTAACTTAAATAAACACACTTTTATAACTACGATTTTGCCATATACCTTTATATGTATACTAATTGAACCAACCCGGCGTTGCCTGGGCCCGTGATAACATTAAATAAAACTCAAGTTTGTATGATTTTATATCTTCGGAAAATCTTTCAAATGAATCTAGTTTTGGTGGGCCCACTGCCTTCGGCACCTAAGTAGAGTGCTTCAAATGAACTTAATTTCTGGGACGTCAATGCCTTCGGCAGAATCTAGAGTGTTACAAACAAACCACTTTCCGAACGAACCTATGACCTGGGACCCCGCTCCGTGTTTTCTTATTTTAACTTTTCATAAAGCTGAATGTAACTGAATCATAAGCTAAGTTGAATGAACCAATTCCCGTTTAAATCGGGAGCCGAGAAAAGAATGCGCCCCCAGGCGGTGGAAGGTGCCTTCCTAGTAAATTTAACGAATTACCTTTACCATTAATGCGACATTTAATTAACAGATGAAATTCACCCTCCCACCCTTCTAAACTTAACCACATACCTTTAACAATAACGTGATTTTTAATTTACGGCTATAGTGAGTAAACGTAAGTTGATGCCGAAAAAAGAAGTTTAATACTAAAAAAATATGGTAGCTGAGGTCTAAGGAAATTTTAAGTAGTTCATAAAGTAGCTGGAGGACCCTAGAATTATGTTAAAGAAAGTTATAAGAGAATTGGGTCATCTTTAAAGAAGCTGCACCAAAGGCCCCAAGAAGGAGATTAGTATTCAAAATTGGTAGTAGCTGAGGTCTGAGAAATTTTTTGTTGTTTAGCTGGAGGACCTAAGAAGTTGTTTTAAAAAAGCTAGTGAATCGAACGATTTTTAAGGGAGCTATAGTAGGGGGCCTAAAAGGGGTCAACTGAAAGTTTTGAACGGGCAAGCAGATCGATTGCACTGTAAAAGAAAGAAGAAAGTTATAACAAATACATATAAAATTGCAAAACGTTAAAAAAAATTCTAACGAAATATTTCAGAAAAATGCCTCATCCCCCGGGGAGGACAAATTGGAGAGAGGGGGAAGCGAGATTCATAATTTGAAAGAGTGGTCCAAGGGCTTTCTAATGAAATATCAGCTGATGGGTCGGGTGTCGGAAAAAGTTAAAAAAGTGCCCTCCCTGGTGGAGGGAGGCGGGGAACAGTAGGTATATAAAAACACGTGTGTATTTGAATGCAACGTTGTGTCAAAATTTCAAAGCAATCGGGGAAGAACTTTCGAAGATTTAAGATTTTGAACAAACGAACATTTACATTTTTATTTATATAGGGTAGATGTGCCAGTAAAGGACACCCTTAAGGAATTTCTTTAAAAATTATTTTTTAATTAATAGTTATAATTGTTAGTGTTGTGTATAAGGAAAGGGCATGTTTACAAACAAACAGTTCCATCAACCAAAATACCACTGTATTTTTGTTGCAGCAATCATTGCAGGAATCGTCATGGCGACGTAGGCCAATCATATCACAGACCAGTTTAACGTAGACCAATCAAATCACTTCATCTGATGTGTACTGTAGGAGTCGTAAAGAACGAACAGGTTTTTCTCCCAAACCAACAGTAATTCAACCAACAGTGGCGTCAGTCGCCCTTTCCTTATTGACTCTATGGAAATATTGACTTCTACTGTTCTGTATTGCCTACATGGCCTAATGTAAAAAGCTCTTGGGTTTGAGAGTTTTTCTCTAAAAAAGTTTCAGTTTGACTTCTGTATCTTGCTATGCAATGTTATTGTTCTGTCCGTGCAACTTAGTTAAATTAAAATGATGTTGCAACTTGCAACCGATTAATTCTTATTCTGTGTGACTCCATTATTGAGAGTATTTAATACTGGCGACGAGCGTGAACAAAAGGATTCATTTTTATGAAGTAATGTTTTCTTATTTAGTTTTTCTGAACTGAACTATTTTAGTTTCGATTCTTTCTTTCATTCTCAAGAGCATAATAATGTATCTCGGTAAACTCGAAGAATTTCATATAGGAAAAACTAATTGGACAGAATAAAAATATATAGAAAAATCTATATAATACGAACGTCAAATTCACCCAATAAAATATTTACAAAGCACAATGTAAACACATTGATAAGTTACGTTACTATCGAGGTGCAATAAATCAAAATACAGCTTCAAAACATTAAAACTGTAAGATGTTAAAATTTCATGAGCTTTCGGCTAAACATTAGCCTTCCTCAGATGAACAACAAGCAGTCGAGGAGACGTGCCTCGACTGCTTGTTGTTCATCTGAGGAAGGCTAATGTTTAGCCGAAAGCTCATGAAATTTTAACATCTTACAGTTTTAATGTTTTGAAGCTGTATTTTGATTTATTGCACCTCGATAGTAATGTAACTTATCAATGTGTTTACATTGTGCTTTGTAATTGGACAGAATACAAGGAACGCTTGGGATTCTATTTTGCAGCAAATGGAATTGAAGACGACGTTAAAAAGCGTGCTATTTTTCTTAGCGTAGCCGACCCGACATTGTATTCTTTGATACGTTCATTGTGTACTCCGAATGCCCCGGATGCTGTGACTTTTCCGAATTTGTTATTGACCTTGGATGGACATTTTTCGCTGAAGCCATCTGAAATTCTGTGTCGATTCAAGTTTCATAAAAGGGACCAGCGACAAAACGAAAATATTGCAGATTTCGTTGCAGAACTCCGGAAACTGTCCGAGAATTGTAATTTCGGGACTCAGTTGGATTCCATGCTCCGCGACAGGCTGGTCTGCGGAATTCGAAATGAAGAAATTCAGTGTAAGTTATTGGCCGATCCGGCATTAACCCTCGCTAAAGCCATGGATATCGCTTTGGCAGGAGAAGCGGCGTTACGACAAGCATCTGAAATTCGAGGAAATTACAATGATTCTTACAAGCCGGTAAATTTGATTAAAGCGAAAGTGCACAACAGGTGTTCAGAGGAAAAGTTGAGTGCTCAAAGCAAAAAAACATGTCATAGGTGTGGGGTGCATCACACTTTCGGGAAATGTAAATTTATAAAAGCTACCTGTAATTATTGCAAAAAAATCGGTCACATAGCCAAGATGTGTAATTTGAAAGATTCCAAGAAGGGGATATTAAATAATAATTCTAAAGTTCACGATATAGATTCAGGTAAGTCAGTTATTGAGGATTGTTATGATTGTTTAAATAATATTAATGCTTTAAGTTCCGTAAATGACTGCCCTCCTAATGATATAAGTGTAAAATTAAATGGTATCAGCCATAAAATGGAGATAGACTCTGGTTCTTTACATTCCATAATTAGTTCTAGCACTTATGCTAGATTATGGCCAGTAAATCCTCCTTCTTTACTGCCAATTTCAGATCAATATCTGAGAACTTGGAATTCTGAAAGACTAAATGTAAACGGCTATTTTGACGTAAATGTTCAATATAATTCACAAGATGCCATATATAATTCAATATAATTCACCTTGCCTTTATTAGTTCTTGAGGGAAAGGGTAAATCCCTAATTGGTCGTAGTTGGTTTGATGCTTTGAAAATATATATTAATGTTGGGGATTCTAATGTTCATAAAATTTGTGCTCCAACTTTAAATTCCATTCTATTAGAATTCAATGATATTTTCAGTGAAACTTTAGGTAATTTTAAGGGACCCCCCATTTCAATTAAGATTGATGAAAATTGTACTCCTAAATATCTTAAAGCGCGTAATGTACCTTTCGCTTTAAGAAATAAAATAATTGATGAAATTCAAAATATGGTAAATAAAGGAATTCTTGAGCCAATTTCTTATTCCGATTGGGCTACATCGGTGGTTCCAGTTGTTAAAAAAGATGGTAGAATTCGTTTATGTGGTGATTATCGCAGTACTGTGAATCAGGCTGTGAAACCATTCAGCTATCCGCTGTCTACAGTTAAGGAGGTTTTAGCTACTATGACAGGTGGTACTGTTTTTTCCAAATTGGATCTGTCCGAAGCTTATTTACAACTTCCTGTGGATGAGCCTACTTCTAAAATTTTAACTTTAAATACAATTAAAGGTCTTTTTAGGGTAACTAGACTGCCATTTGGTATCTCAGTTGCTGTTTCAATTTTTCAGAAAAAAATTGAGGAAGTTCGGGCGGGAATAAGTGGAGTATTACCTTACTTGGATGATATTTTTATTAAGGGTAAAACTATGGATGATTACAATTTGAAATTAAAACAAGTTTTGGAACGTTTAAAATCATCAGGCATTCACCTTAAACGTGAAAAATGTATCTTTGCGGTTTCCACAATAGAGTTATTGGGATTTCAGGTTACTAAAGATGGTATTAAACCCAGTTTAAATAAAGTTAAGGCCATCCACGAAGCTCCTAGTCCAAAAGATAAGACTGAACTTCAAGCTTTCTTAGGGTTATTAAATTTTTATTGTAGTTTTCTAAAAAATAGATCTTCTGTTTTGGAACCTTTGCATAGATTGCTAAGAAAAGATACAGTTTGGCGTTGGACGCCTACACACCAGAAAGCTTACGTCGCGGCTAAGAACTTATTAGCAGAAGATACCATTTTGGCACATTATGATGAAAGCCTTCCCTTGATTGTCACTTGTGACGCTTCGTCTTACGGGGTAGGTGGTGTGTTAAGCCACATTTTACCCGACGGTAAGGAAACTCCCATAGCTTATCATTCCCGAACTCTAACAACAGCTGAGAGAAACTACAGCCAAACAGATCGCGATGCCCTTTCAATAATTTCAGCGGTAAAGAAATTCAATCAATATTTGCAGGGTCGTAAGTTCAAAATTATTACAGACCATAAACCTCTGTTATGCCTATTTAATCCAAATAAGCCTTTGGCCCAAATGATTTCTCCGCGAGTTCTTAGATGGGGTTTAATACTAGCAGCTTATAATTATGATTTAGAATATAGGAAGGGTAAGGACATAGCGAATGCAGATGCACTTAGTCGCTTACCTTTGAACACTCCTGATTGTGAAATTCCTGCTCAGGCTGATGTGCTATTATTAGAATTTTCCCCTGTCACTCAGCTCAATTCTAAATTGATTTCAGCGGCAACTAAAAAAGATCCAATACTTTTCTAGAGTAGCTCTGATGATTATGAATGGTTGGCCTCCAAAAATAAAAGACGAGGAATTCAAACCATATTTCTACCGACGTAATGAATTGAGCGTTCATCAGAACTGTGTGCTGTGGGATAGTAGGGTTGTTATCCCTAGCATTCTTCGAAAAGACGTTTTAAATCTTCTTCATAATGGCCATCCCGGAATAGTCAGAATGAAGGGTCTGTCTCGAAGTTATGTCTGGTGGCCACGCATGGACAGTGAAAACGAAGTGACTGTAAAATCCTGTACTTTGTGCCAAGAGAACCAAAGAGCGCCTGCGAAAGCACCCATCCATCCATGGGAATGGACAGATAGGCCCTGGTCTCGCCTGCATATTGATTTTGCTGGACCCTATCAAGGGAAAACATTTTTAATTGTGGTAGATTCTCATTCTAAGTGGTTAGAAGTATTTCCTGTGTCATCAATGTTTTCTTCTGCAGCTATAGACTTCCTTAGATTACTTTTTGCTACACATGGTCTTCCTGATAGTGTCGTGTCAGACAATGCCCAAGCCTTTAAGTCTTCTGAATTTATCGAATTTCTCGTTAAAAATCAAATTCGTCCAGTAAAGTCAGCGCCTTATCACCCTTCTTCAAATGGTCAGGCCGAACGTATGGTTGCCACCACCAAGCAAGCTTTAAAGAGAATAATCCAAGGAAATTGGAAAGCCCGCTTAGCACGATTTCTGTTTTCACAACACATTTTACCTTGTACAACTACAGGTAAATCACCGGCTGAAATCCTAATGAATAGACGGTTAACGTCACTATTGGATAGGTTACATCCCGATTTAAATACAGAAATGAGGCACAAAAGCGAGAAGAAAATGGAAGAGGAAGGGAATAAAAGATTAAGAATTTTCAATGAAGATGATCCTGTTTACATTAGGAACTATTCTGATGGAACTCCATGGATTCCAGCTAAAATCCTGGAGCATACCGGTCCTGTTTCTTACAAGGCTGAAAGCTTAATTGACGGTAATATATCTAAACGTCATGTGGATCAGATTCGTGATCGTATGCCTGTTTCAAACACTTCTGTGGACACTACTAACACATCTACTTGTGTTCCACCCGTCACCGATGATTCCTTTGAGAACGCGTCTGTAGTTGTTCCCGAATCAACAACCTTGTGTGATGAACTAAGTTAACCTACGGCTTTGGTTCCTAATTGTGAAAGATCTGAACCTGAAAATCTACAGCCACCTGTTCGACGATCTCAACGGAATCGGAACACTCCCAAACATCTCAAGGACTTTGTGCTCAATTCTTAGAGGGGAGGAGTGTTGTGTATTGACTCTATGGAAATATTGACTTCTACTGTTCTGTATTGCCTCCATGGGCTAATGTAAAAAGCTCTTGGGTTTGAGAGTTCTTCTCTAAAAAAGTTTCAGTTTGACTTCTGTATCTTGCTATGTAATGTTATTGTTCTGTCCGTGCAACTTAGTTAAATTAAAATGATGTTGCAACCGATTAATTCTTATTCTGTGTGACTCCATTATTGAGAGTATTTAATAGTTATATTCCACATTTCTTAATATTATATTAATCTACCAACAATATTTAACCATGCTCATAGTCACATTTCCCAATGGACTTTACCCACGAATGGCAACAACCCCACCTCTGATGGTGATTTCCTTCGGAAAAAGACTGTTTATTGGATGAAGGGGAAGCTGTGTTAAAATGTTCTTCACGCCTATTGGTGTTTTTCTTCTTTTTACCCACAGATGACGTGATATGGGTAAAGTCCATGGGAATCGAAATTTAATTGCAAATAACAGAAATAAATCAAAACACCCTAAATTCCAGTAATGGACACCCCACAAAAAGTAATAGATAATTGATATTATGATTGTATTTAAAACTAGAATTTAAAGAAAGCATATTAATGAAATAAAAAAAGCTGAATTTTTATTGGTTATTTTTTTATAAACCAAAAATATTGAAGGTGGCCCATTACTGGCACATCTACCTTATATATAAAAAATTAACGTAACAGATGTGTTACACTCACGCACCGATGTTTAGCGACTTTGATTGGCGCGCTTTACAAGCCCGTGCCAAGCTACTGTCATCTTGGAATCATGGCAAGGAATTTTATGAAAAATGTTACGTCATTTCAATCTTTTAAAGTGCGCTACTGTATCCGACTAGTTATTCTTTAACTCAAATTGTAATTTCAGATAAATTTTTAGATAAAATCATTGCGTCATTCCAATCTTTTAAAGTGCACTACTATATCAGAGTAAACATTTGATTTTTTTAAATTCTAATTTCATGACAAACACAACATTAATAAATAACGACGTATTACAAAACACAGAAAGCATATTTTTACATTGCAATTAACATAAAGCAAAAATACATTGTTTACAACCTAGATTTAATGGACACTATGTTACCTACGTCATTTCATTCTTATATAGTGGACTGCTACAATCAGAATAATCATTCGATAATTGAATTTCTAATTTCGCACGAACTTTTAGTTGAAATCAGGACGTCATTTCAATTTTGTACAATGCCCTACTATATCAGAGTAAGCATTCGATAGTAAAAATTCTAATTTCAAACAAACTATTAGATAAAAAAACTTACCTGGTACTCTCGAAAAATAATATCCATTGGTACAGACGACATTTTAACACTCGCTAACAATAATCACAGCAAGAATGACAGATTGAAAGTTCAACTAAAACAACCTCACTAGCCACTACGTAATAAAACACATGACAATTAAAAACCAATTATTAACTCAACAATTATGTAAATTTTTCTTTCTCTCACTTACGGTGTCCATAATACGCGTCTCTGTAACTAATCACGTGCATAAAAGAACGCCCTTCTACACAACCAATCCCGTGTTTTCTCAAATTTTCATCATCAATGACGTAATACAGACATGCGCAATCATTTCCCTTAATATCCACGCAAACAAGAGTTAACAAAATCCAAAAAAGGGCATGAAAATTGTTTTTCTGTAATAATCTTCCACTGATTCACTAGGTATATTATCTCTATACATTTTCTTCTTTCCCAGTCTAGGTTTTCTTATTTCTAAATTCAGTTCTGTTGCTGCATCGGAAGCTCGTTTGAATATGGCTGAAAATTTAGGTTCTGAATTTTCACGCATTTTTCTAAAAAATTCTGTCACTTCACTATGGTTCCATAAGAGGATATTAAATCAATGTCCGGTTTCTGTAGGGCTATTGACAAGTTGTGGGTGATTACCAAACATATTTCTGCCACGAAAAGAGATACTAAAACACTATTTTGGCACAATGCATTGTAAAATAGCATCGCTTTCTTCGATGCCTCGGTTTCTGAATTCGTGTCTTCAATGATTTTCAGTAATGCTGAAATTATTGGTTTCAAACACTCACAAAATGTGAAAATAGCTTCGTGCCGTTCTACCCAGCGAGTTTCACAATTTTTTTTTAAGGCAAGTCGTTTGTTTGGATCTGCCTTTACTGCTTAAAAATTCTTTATTAGGAGCTTTCTCTTTAAACTTTTCCTTCTTTTTGGCGAGTCTCTAAAATATGTGAATATTTCTTGAACAGTTGCAAGAGAATTTCTAATGGATGGGACAAGACATGATTTTGACAAAACTAAATTAAAAAAAGTCCTTCCGGCCTGTACCGGGAGGAAAAGGTATCTTTCCTATATCTTCGTTTTAAAATTTTAGCTAAAAACGAAACAGCAAACTAAAATGCAAAGAAACGTTTACAAAAGATTCGTTAATACTGAATTTGAATAAGAAATTCGCCAAATTATTGAGCAATAGCCAAATTGGCTTCATTTATGAAGACTTATTTTGGTCGCCAAATTTGGTGATATTTCGCTAAATTTGGCATATTTCGCCAAATGTCGCCAATTTTGGCGAGAATTTGGCGCTAACGGATATGAATATACCGTTTTATGCGTATGATTGGGAAACTAATTACAACAATGAAAGAAAATAATTTGCGAGTAATCGCGTTAATGTGCTGTTTTGTTTCAAAATGTCAACCACCCTAGAATTTCAAACTGCCATTTTTTAAGATAGAGGTAAACCAAAAAATGCTCTGGAATCCTTGTATTAAGGCCTAACAAGTAATTAAAAAATAAATTTGAATTTTTATTTTTTTTGTATATTTATTTTAGTTTTAAATTTTTAAATAGCTGCCATCTTGAAACAAAATGGCGGACCAAGCTGGCCAACGAACTCGGTCGAGACATTAGTGATCTTAAACCTTAATACACACAATTAGTTTCATCAAATCGATTCATAAATACGGGCGTTATCGTATGACATAGGTCATATATATATATATATATATATATATATATATATATAAATCAACATTTGAACGGAGGGTGGTTTTGGGGTCTGGGGGTCATGATCGATGAAAATATATCGAAATTTTCCGGAACTGCTTTCCTCCGAACGGCTGCAATAGGTAGCTTTAAACTTTTTTGTATTGAAAGCTACCTAACATAGTTGCAACAGTGGACATACAATGCTGTTGGGTGTGCCTGCAATATTTTTGCTTAAATTTCATTCAGTTTTCCAGACATAGAAGCAGCCCCATCATAAGCTTGACCCCGCAAGTAAGAAATGTAAACTCCGAGTCTACTGAGATTTGACAATATTGCATCGGCGATTGTAGCCCCAGATAAATTTTCCATTTCTATAAAGTCTAAATAGTCTTCTCTTAGAATCAAGAAGAATCAGATTCCTCGACATAACGGACACAAAGTGTAAGAACTTCTTTTCCGGAGATATCAGTAGTCTCGTCAGCGAGAACTGCGAAACACTTCACCTTATTGACTTTTTGGACAATGGGATCTTGTATAGTATCACCACAAATTTTGATTATTTCATTTTGTATGTCTGGGTTTGTATATATTTTTAAAATCATATCTGATTGAACTTCCTTCATGTCTTCAGTTTTATCGATACTTTCCAAACGAAATCAAACTAAAGCTCTGAAATTACCGTAATTTTCTCCGTTTCTTGAACAGAAATATTTCCTGAATCTCTGTGTCCACGTAATGAGAGTCCTTGTCTTCCGCAGAGGATGACTGTTTTAATTACGGAATTGAGCTTTTGCCTATTTTTACAGATTTTCCCCTTTCTGTTACTATGAAGTTGTATTCCTATGCTTACATTTGGCCCTTTCATAATTTTCTTGAATTCTTCTGCCATAATAATGTAATTCTTGTGATATTGGAACATTTGATGAGATGTATAACATTCTAAAGCATCCTTCCATTGTGTAAAAGGAGATAAAACTAATTTACTCAATCGCTGATTTCCTCGACCACCCTGTCCATTTGAAAACGCACAAATTTTGTGCAAAATGCTCCATCAAATTTTGCAGAGTAACTTAACCATGGAAAATTTTCAAACCAGTGATACTGAAATTTTCTTTTTTTTATGGTTTGCAGGGAAAGAAAAGGATGGATGGATCTGGTTTTCACGAATTTTCTAAAACTTTAAATATTTGGCATTTATCAAGATAAACGTCATCGCCAACAAATAGTCCTATATCCATATCATTTTCAGAGAACGACTTAGACAGTGTATTTACAGCATTTTGTCCAATGCTAAAAGCTTCAACCGCTTCTTCAGATTTTTTATCTTTAACTGTAGAACCTGCTTTTTCATGTTTTTCATCTTTGACTCCAGAACCTTCACCTTCTGTTCTTTTCGAAACTTTAGAAGAGACAAAAACTCAACAATGTATTTTTCGGTCTTTTACAAGAATTCATATTGCAAAATTTTCTTATTATATATTATATTGTATATAACGGTCACATCATTTACTACCTCGAGTGATAAACTTCATTTAATCTTTAACGAAAGAAAACACGAAAGGCAGGAACACAAATTCAAAAGAGCTTTGAAAGCAATCTTCTCGGAAGAAGCCTGTTCCTTTCACAAAATTGGGGATATCGAAGATGGGTTATTTCCATTTCCGCATTTCCATTCCCAAACAGGGGTCGGTCATTTCCACTCACTCATTGAAAGAAAGGTTTCCTTCGTCTCCTCCTGCCTTAGCACTTGGCACCGGAAATCCTTCGTTTTTTGAATTTATTCGTTTTTTTTTTTTTTTATTATTACAAAAAAAAAAAAAAAAAAAAAAAAAAAAACTTTAAATAATTTGTTTATGTTTTTTAAATATTTTTTAATTAATATAATTTAAAGTTCACTTTAAAGGAAACACTATAATCCGACGAAAAGAGAAAACTTTATTTCCAATAGGGCCCCCCTCTTTCCCACGACCCTGGGTGGAGCTGATTTTACCAAATCTAGTCCGTTCATTGGTCTGAGCTCTGGAAACTACGGTTGTTGCCAAATTATAAGCTAGAAATTCAGCCTTATTTCCGCACCACGTAAGATAAATATATATAGATAATTGCATTCTGCATACCGCAAGCTTGTCAACTATCCTTTTAAATTATGGTTAAATTCCTGTGCATAGTTAGTTTTCGTTCCTATAAAACTTTTTTAAGAGAACTATTTTGACCAACTTTAATATTAAATAGCTTTTAAAATATTTCTTCGATTTAAAAACTGTCTACTTCAGCTTGTTTATCGAACATTTCTCTATAAAACTAACAATTTTCGTATTTTTATATGCAATAGTTTTCTGGATATTAGTCCAGAAAAACCTCAAGGCAAAAAATTTTCATTGATAGCGGCTGCTGCGAAGGTGGTTGCTTTTTGTAATGTAAAAATATATTATATAACACTAATCTTTTATTTAACTCAACTTACTTTTGTATGTAAAGAGGGAATTTTGTAATGAATTTTTCACTCACTTCTTGATATGCTAGAATAATAAAAATTATGTTCACGGGTGTGTTTGCGATGACAATATAACATTTTAATGTTTTTAGAACTTAATTATAAGTTACTAAATTAATTTTAAGGTATTTTTAACGCTAGCCGGTCACAGGGGATAAATCGCCAATCATTCTTTATGATTACAATTGTATACTAGTTACAATGGACACAATTAGGCGCCAAACCATTCTCGTCAAAAATAGCAAACTAGCTGTGATTGTGAAACTTTTACAAAGAAATATTTAAAAATTAAAAAGTAGAAAATAGAAATAAAAATATTTATTGTAATGGAAATAATGGAAATTAATGGAATTTTTTGGGAAAAAGATAAATTGCACTCTTGAAATTAGGCGTGATTTTCAAGATAAACATTAAATGTTTATAAAAGAGTGTTTTTTAAAACTATTTTTATTTTTATACTTTTTTTTGTTGTTGTTGATTTTGGAAAAAGGAAACTGTTTTAAACTTACGAGCAATTGAACTGAAATTGTCCCACGACTGCAATAAATAAATCAATGTTAGTGTATTAAATAACTTTAAATTTGAAATGGTAAATTAAATATGATGCTTTACACGAAACTTTACATACAATATTTTTTTATACTTTTATGTTTGCCGGGCGCCAGTGAAATATATATATCTATCTATATTTAACTATAATAAAGAAGGAAGTTTGTGTGTGTGTTTCTCGTTTGTTTTCTGATGAGATCGCTGCACGCAGAGCTACAAAATTTGGTCGGAAGGTACCTCTATGTATGTAGTTTTGCACCTCGAAGCCCGATTTTGGAATTTTTGAATAGATTTTTGTAATTAAAATTTTTATGCGATTTTTAGCGGGTTTTTTTTTTACGTTTTGCTGCAATTTTCCACATTAGTAATAGGAATCCGGTTCCAACCTTTTAGCCCAATATAATAAATTTTATCTTCTTTTCAATAAAGTTTATTCGGGATTCGTACAGGGATTTTTGAGTTTTTGGAGATTTTTTTCTTTCGAAACTAAAAAAAAAATTAGCCATAAATGCTTGATATTTCCTTGTCGTTGGTTGCTTTCCATTTCCGCCTCAGTTATGCTCAAAATCGTCTTCCTTTTTTTTCTCTTTTTATCTTGGAGACAGTTGTTAATTCTTTACAGATAAAAAATCGTGATTTTTAAAGGAAAAGACGGGTTATTAATTTTTCCGATTTGGATTTTTTTTATTAGATATTTTTATTTAATTTTTTATGAGTTTTTTTTTAGCTTTTTTTCCTGTTTTGTATTGTTTTTTTGTTTCAAATGACGTCACAAATTGCTCATTGGAATTCAAACAGCCTTTGGGGACAGTTTTAATAGGTAGCTCAGAGGATTGTAGGTACAGCTAGAAGTCAAACGTACAATTGTGATTGGCGGATGAAAAGGTTACCTGTTGATTGCAATTCGAGCAGCGATTAGCAAGTTTTTCGCGATTTATTTTATGTGATTTTTGGATTTTTTTCATGTACGTGACGTTATTTATGTATTTGATTTCAGAAATTCGCAACGATAACTTACTGTATTTGTATATATATATATATATATAAAGCGTCATTTTGTTTTTGTTTTAAAAGTTAATTGTATTTTCTCGGGTTGTATGGGCTCAATTTCAACGAGAATTAGTTCATTCAACTTAACATGAACTGATTAAGATATAGATAACTAATTAAGATACAGATTTGGCGTCCTTGGCGGTAGAACGTAGAACTAAAAGATTTTGCCACAAGTGCGCAGCACGCCTGTTATACGGTGTCATAGGCAGAGGGGACACGTGTCGGAGTTTTATTTACAACAGAATGCGCTCCTAACGGTGGAAAGTGGAATTAAAAGATTTTCCTTTTGAGATTGATCAGATTCAAATAAAGGGTCCGATTGCAACGAGAACTGATTCATTCAACTTTACATGAACTAATTAAGATATAGATAAAGATATAGATTTGGTGTCCACTGGCGGTGGAAAATGGAACTAAAAATTTTTCAGCACGTGCAAAGCACGCCTTCTATACGGTGCCATAATCAGTGCCGGAGTTTCGTTCGGAAAGATGCTTGTTTAGAACAGAGTGCACTAAAAAAATTAAATCTTAAACCGCCTTAAAATTAAGCCGGTGGAAAATGTAACTAAAAATTTTGCATTTAATACTGGTCCCATTCAAACGAAATCTTTTCTAACATTCTTACGAGGTCTCCCAGGTACTAAATAAACTTCTGTATCATTTTTTTCAGTCCTTGGTTACCACCATTTATGAAAATTAATCTCCAGAGTGGTGATTTATTTTTTCGGGTTCTGGGGAGCCGATTTCAACGGGAATTGGTTTATTCAACTTAATATGAACTAATTAAGATATAGATAACTAAATAAGACATAGATTTGGTACCCCTGGCGGAGAAAATTGGAACTAATAGATTTTCCGCGTGTGCACAGCACGCCTTCTATATGGTGCCGGAGTTTCGTTCGGAAACAGGTTTGTAATAAACAGAGTGCTCCACCTGGTGGTGGAAACTGGAACTAAAAGATTTTGCAGCGCGTGCGCAGCACTTCTGCTATACACGGTACCGTAGGCAGCGGGGACATGTGTTGGAAATTTGTTTAGAACACAATGCCCCTGACGGTGGAACTAAAAGATTTTCCTGCGCGTGCGCCGGAAATGGCTATTTTTATTAAATCGCAAAAGAACTTACCGATTTCATAATCTCAGATCACGAGATATTCTGATTTTCACTCATCCTCGAGTATTAAGGAAAGCATTGGAGGTATCGATTCGAAACTCGCAGTCTGTACGTAGTTTATTTTTCTGATTCCGAAAATGCAAATTTTGTGAAAATATTACGGTAACATCTTTTAATTTTGACCAAACACCGTCTCGCTTTGAATCAAATCATCCAGACATTTGAGGGGGGGGGGTATTGATTTTACTTCCGCTTCAGTGTCCATCTCTCTATTTAATTTCGGAAAGACGAAAGCGTTACCAGAGGAAAGGTTTTTAGGGTGATTTAGCATTTCGTGTTATTTTTTTTACGGGATCAGGCAACGGTGGGTGGATCAGCTAGTATAAACACACACACACACACACACACACACACACACACACACATATATATATATATATATATATACCACTAGGGCCCGGCTAACATAAAAGTACATATTTTTTAATGCAAGAGTACATCGTAAAAAGATCATTCGAAAAGTGTCAACAAAAACCGTTTTCACACCACTACTTACCAAGTGATTATATTTGAAGAGAAGAGAAAAATCTACTTAAAATACAAACTAAACTTTCACAAACCATCACTTTCAGTTTCTAAATACAGTTTCTCCCACGAGTAAAATTTACAATTAAGTACTTGTGTATAGCTGAAAAAAAATTTCTTTCTTCGTTAAATATTGAAATATAAAATAGCTGTTGAGCGTTTGCTTGTGATATTAAGTTCTACTCGTAATGAAATACAGTAAGTGTTGCCAACAGTGCTACAAATATTCTACTTGTACGAAAATTTGTTAAAGTCGTAGGATAATTTGTAATTTTATATGATAATTTTTTGGTTGGTTTTCGAAACGAGCAATTGAACTGAGCTTATTCTGCGACTACAAGAAATAAATCAGTGTTAGATTATTGCAAAACTTTAAATTTGAAAAGTTATATTCTCTACAAAACTTTACTTGCAATATTTTTGCATGCAAGATTATATCCTATAAAGATTAAATTAAGGGTCTACAACAACTGTTATGACACCATTATTTACAAATATCTAGGTTATAGCAGTATATACACTTGTTAAGCCCATATAAATATGTACTTGCTTCGGCAGCATATAATATACTAAAATTGGAATGATACAGAGATGATTATTATAGTCCTTGCGCAAGGATGACACTCAAATTCGTTAAGCGGTCTGCATTTTACCAGATCTCTTTAGTTGAGAATGGCAGTATTTCTTTTTATTTATTTTCGCAATATCCATGTTTTATGTTCGTATCTTTTGTAAAACGGTTTTCGTAAAATTAAATCTTACATTTCAAGGAAAATTTGCTATTCTTAACAAGCAGTGTGATTCTTTGGGTAGTTACATTAATAAGCAATCCACTAGACCAATTAAATTGAATTACGTTCCTGCGGAAGCGTCTCTTGGGCAGAACGATATTAATTCTCAATCTCGGTGTTAATTAAAATTACAGAGGTGTCCCTCACACAAGTAAAAGCTTTTTCAAAGTATAATAAATCCTGCAGAAATAACCTAGAAGCAACATTCGGAGTAGCAATGAAGACAAACAGTTAAACATGTTACAAAAAATGCAACATTCATACCGGAAATAGCGTAAAATTTATGATATTGCTAATTCTAGAGTAATCTTCATTAGCAAGATCATACTTCATAGGATCATTTCTATAGTATGATTAGCGAGTTCGCTCACCGAACTTCGCAGAAAACCCAACCACGATGATGTGGAGTGGGGTTTCGCCCCGAGCGTGAAGCCGGTCGCAATCTCATCCTTTATGGTGGGTTCGACTATTGATGATCGCGCCCGTTTTGCCTCGTGCACTTCGGGAAGGGCGGAGCTTGCTCTGAGTGGTTCCCAGATATAAAGATTTGATTTGACACTTCGTTTTAACATTAACAATTCAGTTAATAATTTTGGTTGAAGAATTACCTGTGGTGTACACCACGTGATGACATTTTAAGAAGCAAATGAAATAGACAAAGCCACTGAATATGAAATTTAGGTTCTATCATTTTTTGACGATTCGAACAGTATTGATGACAATAACGTACTTAGTTATGTAGAGGTATATAAGCCTTTATATTCCCATCCTTCGTTTAGAGTAGCGGTTCCCAACCTGGGGTACGTGAAAATAATATCAGTAATGGCGGAAATCACAAAAATGGTTTAACTGAAAATACATAAAGAAAGTTGGTAGTTTTGGATTACAAAGTTAGTCTCAGGTGTAACTCCAATATATTACACTCAAAATGAGCGTAAAAGCCCACTAGACTTAATAATCCATTGATTATTCTATGTCTTTAGTTCCGCCCACTGCTAATCATATTTCACGAGTACATATATATTTTTCCAATCTTTGGGAAAACTACCATTGTTCATTATACAATGTTCTTTTCCCTCGCCTTGTTTTTAATAATAATTACAAAACGCCTAAATTACTCCAGAGCTTCAGGTTTTAATGTTTTGTTTTAAACATTGTTTTTTTTGTTTCCCTTATTTTCTTTTTCGAATAGGCGGAGTTATATCATTAACATATACTAATCGGAAAGCTTCCCTCCTTTTAATGAGTATTTAAATTGAAGTGCTTATTTATTATTCGAATGATTTGGTTTTAAATTTAAAATGGATAGCTGGTTGAAATCTGGAACTCTTAAGATTACTGCAACTGCGATTGAAATTCAATTTGATGATTCGGGAACTACGAGTTCTTCGAAACAATCTGATTATTTTGAAATACAAGAGAACCTGAGTGCAGCTATTAATAGACATTTTCTCATAACTGATAAATACTGAATAATAATACTTTATAATTTTTAACACTTTAAATAATACTGAAAACATCAGTGCTTCCTCAATGAATAGAATATATAATAATGAATAATTCTTAAAATATGGATTTTGAATTCATGGGAGATGAAAATTTTAGTAATATGTTGGGGATTGGGAGAGGAGTGGGTGGGTGTTTATGATAAATGGGGATATTCCGAAATGAAAAGCCTAAGCAAGGGGTACGTGAATGAAAAAAGGTTGGGAAGCGCTAGTTTAGAGAATAGAAATTATTTTTATAATGGACTTTACCCACGAATGGCAACACCCATGCCGCAGCGGGTATCTACCCTCCGAAAAAGACTGTTTATTGGATGAAGGGGAAGCAGAGTTAAAATGTTCTGCACGCCTATTGGTGTTTTTCTTCTGAATACCCGCGGCTGACGTCACATGGGTAAAGTCCATTGCTATTTTTAAAGTCAAAGCTTTTATGAGGCCAATATATATTTTATCAGAGATCGAAATTCAAAAGACCGAATATAAAAAATATTTTAAATTCTTATAATTCTCGAATAAATTCAAGATTGAAGTACAATTAAAATTTTCGGAGGCAAGATTCTTTCATTTAAATCCTAAAAATAGAAAGTATTTTTCGAGATGCATACTTAACCTATTCGTGACGGCTGATGCGAATTTGAGTGTTTTAGACATGTGTAAATCCACCCGCGGACGGACGTTTTGATATGTTACATTATATTTTGGAAATATTCACAATACTTGTATTTTTCCAATTATTGTACTATACATATAACTTCTTCGATTAGAAACAGTATCAGTGTTATAAATTTATTTGTAACATGGACACGAACACGTAAAGTCTCTTTCTCAAATAATGCAACCTGCAAGATTAACTTCACATAGGTGGGGCTTCCCTTTTAAAGGACGGAAACTTGCAGTCAGGAATGTGTTAAGTTACGATTATTTAAATATTTAGAAAAAAAAAAATACATTTTAGATTAAAGCAATTTTCTGTATCACGATATATTCTAACATCATTAAACTTTCGATTAGTTTTCTAAAAACTCATTAAATGTAAATAGTTCATATATATTAAGAGTATAAAATACAAATCTTTCAGTCATTTTCAGAAATTTTTGAAATAGACATCTATTTCGTAGCTTAGAAGCGACTTCTCCCCCTGACTGAAAGTATGCGATCTCCCAGATTTGCTTTCGGTTACAAAACCATTTCAGAGCGAAAAATTCAAAATTTTATATTTACTGTAATCAAATAAACGGCACAAAAGTTATGAAAGAGAATCATTGTCTGAGAAGGACGGGAAAACGTAATATCACTTAAAGGGAAACTGGTTCTTTGTGCCTGTTTGTATATAGCAAAGTTCAGCTTAAGTCGAAAGGTAGGCCACCCCGCCCGGTTTGACCTTGACCTTGTATATAGCGAAATTGAAAATTGGGAAAAGTATTATCTGTGTTATACTTTCAGATTAATAATTTTCCCAATTGGCAGCATCCACATAAGTAATTTTCGGAAGCAAGAAATGGGGTTGCAATAACAATATCGGAAAATTATATCACTTTTACCAGTAAAAATGATTTCATGAATATGTCAGAAAGTAGCAAGTCTAAATTTGCGAACAGTATTAAAGGGAAACTGGTTCTTTGTGCCTGTTTGTATATAGCGAAATTGAAAATTGGGAAAAGTATTACCTCTGTTACATTTTCAGATTAATACTTTTCCCAATTGGTAGCATCGGCATAATATATATTCGGAAACAACAAAAGGGGTTGCAATAACAATATAGGAAAATTATATCACTTTACGAGTAAAAATGATTAGATGAATGTGTCAGAAAATAGCAAGTTTAAATTTGCGAACAGCATTAATAACAATCCATTTCATCTGTTTATGAAATTTAGATTTCCCTCTTCTTTTTCCCCCTCTTTCTAAGTTGATTGGTATCCCACGGAGAAAGAACCTATCTTCCTCCGAATCTATCTTCCTCCGTGTGGTACCCGTTGCAAAATTGCATTGATTCTGGTTCTTCTGCTGGTGCCATATTCTTGATTAGAAATATAAACAAACATAAATATATATTTGCTTTGAGTCTTGCGGCCGTAGTACTTGCTACCCTAGCTTACTTAAAGTTACATCACTGCTTAAATCAAATCATATATCTGTATTTTCTCAAGAGGCTTATCACATGATTTTGTATTGATACGATGAAATATTCGTTTTATATTTTAACTACTATCATTACAGATTTTTAGAAATGCTATATATGAAACTTTCAAAATGTTAACTTTTTCAATTTGTCAACACTTTTCGAATCTAGGCATGTGAAATCAAACTTTTATTAAATTTGTATATATGTATTGAATCATATGGGAATAAATTTTTCCTTAAAAAGTTAAAGTAAACGTTTTCAATAAAACATTATTAATTGATGCACAAACTGAGTTGACTAAACAAAACAATTTAATTAATTATTTAACTAAAATACTATATATAAAATAACTGACTAACTGCTATATCCATACCAACCAAACTTGCATAGTTATTTTATAGTTAGTAAAATTGTCCTAATTTAAAAGAATTTTTAAAATGATTTTATATTACTGTTCTTTAAATTGAAAAACTGATAATTTATTAGAGTATTTCATGAGACACGCCTCCTAAAATCTAAAATAAATAAATAAATAAATAAATAAAAAAGGTATTACAGATCACACCGATAATTGATACTATGTTTCAAATTTGCGTGAGTGTGGTTTAATTTTTTTTTATTATAGAAAATACGTCAGAAACTCAGCTTGATTCTCAGTGGCATGACTTCAGCGTGGCTATTGTGGCAAATGGCAAATTAATTTCTTCGAGTAAAACTTCATTTGTTTTGTTCCACGCAGAATTTTCATGCAGTTCCATGCAGAATTCCACTCAGAGTGCACTTTTTGAAAAACAAATCAGTTCTTATACAGAAATAAAAAATAAGTTTGTTGAGTGAATTTCTTATAAATAACCACACTTCTTACATTTCAGAATTCGCTTGCTGCCCGACAGATGGGCAAATTTGAAGCTCCTGATAGTTAATAAACCTTTCTTTCACTTTGGCAAATAAGCCTTTCCTAAAAAAGGGCGGAGTTACAATTATACACTACCTAATATAATTTTTACACCTGATTTTCTTCATTGAATGACGTATTATTCCAACACTCTAATATTTTGTATGCAGTATACATTTATTTGAATTTAAAATGATTTTCAAATGTACTGTGATGTATAAATAGTGTTAGGCAGTTTCAGTTTTTAATTAATTTATATTATGAATAACAAGTTCAGTTCTTATGCAGAAATAAAAAATAGGTTTGGTGAGAACAAAAGTTTAATTAAAATAGTATGGTTTAAATTTGGCTTATAAAAAGTTTGGTTAGTTTAGTTAAGAACAATAGGTTTGGTTGAACATTCTTTATTTAAAATTATTTTTAAATGTACCATGGTCTATAAATAGTGTTAGGCAGTTTCAGTTTTTTATTAAATTATATTATGAGTAGCAATAACTGTGGAATTGATTATTACTCTTATGTTTAGTTGATATACCTATAAAATATAGTTTATACTAGATTAGAGATCTGGATTAGAGATCTGGATTAGTAATCGTTGTCTAAATGCCTTTTGTGATAGTTTATTGCCCAAACCATTGAATCTGAACTTCACTCTAAACATCTGCATGAAGTTTTAAATAATAAATATACGTTTAGGTTTTCATATTTAACCGCCATATATAGAGCATCATATTTACAAATACCTTTGGTATACCAAATTTTCTGTAAAAACACCAAGTTTAACCTTGTGTGACGGTCGCCTGTGATCGTCCGGATGGATAAATTAGTGTGGAGGAAAACCAAAACCAAAATTGGCTCACTGGTCGAGCCAATGTCAATTCTTTGATGTTTTATGCGAGCCCAAGCTTACTAGTCTGCACAGGGTCTCTTCCGATTCCAATCAGTGCCCGTCGGAGATGTTTAACTTCCCGTTTCTTCAAACTCTGGGAAGGAACAAGTATGAGCTGTGAGCCAACATCGGGTGTTTTCTTTAAAGGTCCAAACAGACTGTGTTTTTCTTCATTGGAACCTTTGATGAGGTCAGGCGCTCCCTTTCATGTTTTAGCCTTCTGTCGTTGGTCTAGAGGTCAGCGGAGAAGATCCCTGACATATTTATAACCATCTCTTTCTTTTGTTGATGACTACAGAACCTTTGGAAAAGAGTGACCAGGGGAATAATTTACGACTTTTTTACACAAGTTTTTGAAAAAACTATACAAATGCAACTTATAATATACATTAATAATGTGCGAAAATTATATGGGAATTGCTGTCATATCCCATCGTTATTTTATTAGAAAATGATTATACAAGAAAATGAAAAACAAACAAGAACATTCTTAATGGACAAGTCCAGAACATTCTTTATAAAACAGTTCAGTTCTTATGCAGAAAAAAAAGTAGGTTTGTTGAGAACAAAAGTTTGGTTAAAATAATTTGGTTTAAATTTGGTTTATAAAAAAGTTAATTTGGTTAAGAACAATAGGTTTGGTTGAAAATTCTTTATAAAATATACTATAGTAAAATGTTTGGAATGTACTATGACTAAATACTATCTATTTAGAAAAGGAATTTGCCTCATATAGTATTTATTATTTTATATGCATTTAAACTGTTAAGTAATTCAATTCTTGCTACAAATATTATACAGAAAATTGTTAAATATAAAAAATTTAGTTTTTTGCTTTGAAAAGAACTCCTTAATTCTCCACTAACATTTTAAAATAACAGGCTAGGTCATATTACTGACCTAAAATGTTATACGTAACAGTAAGCAGTGTATGCAACTAATTTTAAGGAATTTCGAAATGAAAACTCCATAAATTTAATAGCTAACTTATGATAATGGTTTTCTTTTGCCCGCAGAAGTTTGTATGATAAGAAATGAAACAATAATTTTTTATCGTACTTTTGAAAGTTTCTACATTTATTTGTGTGTGGGATAAAATTTATTTTTTAATTTTCTGTAAAAAAACCTAGTTTAACCTTGTGTGACGGTCGCCTGTTATCGTCCGGAAGGATAAATTGGTGTGGAGAGGAGAAAAACAAAAAGCAAAATTGGCTCACTGGTCGAGTCAATGTTAATTCTTTGATGTTTTATGCGAGCCCAAGCTTACTAGTCTGCACCGGGTCTCTTCCGATTCCAATGAGTGCCCGTCGGAGATGTTTATTTTCCCGTTTCTTCAAACTCTGGGAAGGCGTGTCTGCAGTTATTAAATAACAAGTACGTGCTGTGAGCCAACATCGGGTGTTTTCTTTAAAGGTCCGAACAGACAGTGTTTTTCTTCATTGCAACCTTTCATGAGGTCAGGCGCACCCTTTCATGTTTTAGCCTTCTGTCGTTGGTCTAGAGTAAGGCTGCTATATATATATTTAGTAGCTCTAGTCTAGAGGGCAGCGGAGAAGATCCCTGACATATTTATAACCACCTCTTTCTTTTGTTGAGACTCTCTTTTGTTGATGACTACAGAACCTTTGGAAAAGAGTGACCAGGGGAATAATTTACGACTTTTTCACACAAGTTCTTGAAAAAACTATACAAATGCAACTTTAGTATGTTGAAAGTGAGGAAAGAGGATATTCTACGATAAGGGGCGGGACTTATTTTGATCTGTTAAAAGATGCATTAGAGTTCTGTTTCCGATCGTGATAATTTTAATTTTAATTTTTTTGGCTGCGGGTTAGATTTACACTATTTTTTACGGTCTGATGTTATGACGTGTGTGCAAGGATAGTCTTCGAAATTAGAGGAGAGCCAAATAGAATGTGTGATTAATGCGTTTTCGGGTGACACTATTCTATGTCTGCTAATTACTTCTACTTATTTTTTACGTTTTATCATATATATATAATTTTTTTTTTATTAACAGACACTTTTTAAAAACTTGTAACCATAAAATATCCCAAATTAAAACTAAATCCCTTTCAAAGGCATTAATCATAAGCTAGTCATAATCTAAAAATTTAATGCTTTAAATATTCTAATTTTGAAATTTTCGAAATAAATTTACTTTCCAGTGGGGATCAGGTATTAAATAAATAAATAAATAAATATATATATATGTTATATAAAAAATTTATTTCCTTCGCATTTATTTCGCATTAGTCCTTTAAATTAATCTAACTTCTGACATAGTCAGTATTTCCTTAATTCTTAATAATATTTATTCCTAATTAATGTCCTTTTAAAAGTAAATACCCGTATATTAATAATTATCTTATTCCAAATCTTAATCTAAAATTTTAAGTTCATTCGTAGCTTTTATCAGCTTCCCAATCTATAAAATTCCGAGACGCGTTCTCATTTCGAATGTTTTTTAAAAAGCCATTTTCTTTTTATTATTATTATTCCATGCTAGGTTTCCCGCGCTGGGTAATTTTCACTTCAAAATTGATACGCGACCAGCGAAGGAATTCTTTCCTGTTTTAGCTCCTCCCTGTAGCCTCATTCGCTGGTCTGGAAGTCGCCTCTCACTCATTGGTTTGTGCGCTCGTGACGTTGTATTCTTGATCACTCCGCTGAGTGAACAAAACTGGCTCGCATCCTTCGGAGCGAGGATTTTTGACGTATTTGGAAGTGTAAACAAATACGTATATGGTGTTTTAGTGTCGTAGAATATTCATACAGTTATTTAACATCTATTAAATCATGTAGTGAGCCATCGTGAAGCCCGAGGGCTATAAGTTCATACCTATGGGAATTGTCACTGCATCGCTCTTGTTCTAAATAAACTATTTATCTGGAAATTGGCTGGTATTTATTGGAGAAACTCTGGTGGAATATCTTTATTGTCTCACCACTTCGCCATGATCGTGAAAATCGACTGCAATATGTTATATCTTTAATGGACTGCCATTTTCTCATGGAAAATTACATCTGGTGGTATCTCATCTTCGTCAAAACGCCACATATATATAAGCGTCTGAAGGAAAAATCTGAATAATGTTGGTTGGATTTGAAGATAGGAGAAGTTTGATGGGGAAAGGAAGCGCCTAAATGAGATTTTGTTCGAATAAAAAATATCAGTTGCGAAGGTCCAGCGGGTGAGGTTATATATGTACATACATTATAAATACAGGGTGTTTTTTTTTAAACTGACGCTATTCAGAGCCGCCTGTAGCTCGTTCTAATAACTGGATTGATACAAAATTTTGTGAATGGACTAAGAAAACCATGGGAAAAAAGATTCCAACAACAACAACAAAAAAATAGTTCCAATCACCACCGATAGGGGGAAATGTGGCGCTGTGGTAATTTATGCAACTGAGAATTAGCATAAAATACGGGCAATAAATGCAAATGCAAATTTTTACTTACGCAAGCGACAGTAGCGCCAATAGTTTAAGTTATAAATGCATGCGAAAAACACCGAGAAACAATTTCAGCTCAGGTTGAAAATGAATCTCACGTTACCGCAGCGCGCGTTACTTGTGAAGTTCTATTATTGTAACCAGTGCAATGCACCAGCCGCTCTTCTTTTACTTAGAACACGCCATAAACTGCGCAAAGGACCAATATCCGTTAATGTATTGAAAGCAATGATTCTGAAATTCGAATAAACAGGATTCGCTAGCAGTTCGGTCAGGCAGAGGACGTAAACCGGTGGCAGAAAAAGTGATAATGGATGTTTCAACTGCAATCAACGAAAGGGAAAGTGTAAATGATGAATAAAACATGGCATTTTATCCAAATTATTAATTTTGTCTGTTTCTGATGTTTTTTTTTCAATGTACAGCGCCACATTTCCCCCTATCGGCGGTGATTGGAACTATTTTTTTTTTGTTGGAATCTTTTTTCCCATGCTTTTCTTAGTCCATTCACAAAATTTTGTATCAATCCAGTTATTAGAGCGAGCTACAGGCGGCTCTGAATAGCGTCAGTTTAAAAAAAAAACACCTTTATATATAAACCCTGTACATATAAACTCATTCACATTTAACCCTCCGATTACCGAGAAGTGGACTATGCAAGAATTACCTGTCGGGTATATTACGTCCATATGTTTACCAAAATATAAAAGAAGTACTCATCTATATATTTAAAACGCTAAGCATTTTCTTTCGACAGTTCGTGAGAAAAAAACTACTGCATCAAATTACATGCTTCTTATTTTAAATGAAAGATATTTGGCCACAGATTTCTTATCGGGCATTCGTTTGTTCATACTTTTATTAATTAGCAGAATTTTAATTTTAAATGTTTTTATTTTAATTTCTTCAAAATGGTGGCAATCGGATTACTTTCATTGATGAGAGAATAAAACAGAAATAATGAAAATTTTCAGACACGTGGCTTTTTGGCCGAATTTTTTAATCTGCAAGTTAAATTTCGGTAAAAAAAATTATTCACGTTCACTTTATTTTTATAAGCAAATAAAAAGTCATATTTATTGTAACGCCATACGGGAATATTGTCATTGGGTTTATTTTATCTTCATGTGTTATAACTTTATTGATGCCAGTTTTCCATTATAATTAAATGCAAAATATATTTTTATTTGTATACATGGGGATTAAGCATAAAAGTAACATACATAAAGTACGTGTGAAAAGTTTGCGCCGGTGAAAATGACGTTATGCTTAGTTTGAAATGCATTTTAACATTGATAAAACTAAAGAGAAAAATTTATATGATTGTGTCAACATAACTTAATTTTAACTGATTTTTCAATTCTTAATTATAAAAATTAGAATTGGATATTGATTACTTCATCTTGATTGCATACCTTCATTACATGTTACCAAATACTTTTTATTTTAAATTATAGGTTAGAGGATTTCATTTTTTAATAAAAAATTCACAAAAGTAAAGGATTCCAGGAAAATTAAAATGATAAAAAATAGTGCTACGGTAATAAAAAAAAAAAAAAAAAAAAAAAAAAAAAAAATTGAAATAATGATTATAAGTTTATTTAACAGTTCCTTTTTAGCGGCAAAGTCCTATTTCTTTCATTGTGGATTTCTCTGTCGACGTCAAAAAATGGTAATCTACTTTTGGACGCCAGCCAAAACCCATTGGCAATTTTTAGAAATGCATAACGATTGTGACAACAAACGGTGCTATCGCTTTCGCTTTCATCGCGCTTACATTCCTTCTAAGTGCCGTACAATTTAAATTCTTACATCATCAATTAGAAAAATGTTAACTTTCGAATGAAATTAATTTAAAAAAGCATGAATTATTTTTCAAATCTATCTCAACAATGGACATCAGTTTGCTTCAATAAAGTAAAATAGCACCCGGGAAAGTTGGCACAGTTGGAAATTGATTGACCTAACCAATATGAAAGGTAAAAAAAAAAGCCCTTGATAAATCAAAAGATCAGATTATCCATAAGATAGAGCATTTTGGCGCTAAACTGAAATCTGTCAACAACAACAACAACAACAACAACAAAAAAAAAAAAAAAAAAAAAAAAAAGAAACGATTTTCAGTTTATGTTGAGCATAAGATCGATATCATGATGAATTTTTTTTATGTGAGTGTTGCATCGGAATATGCTAGGAATTTTATTTTATTATTTTTTAAAGATCCATTGGATATTTCACTGTATAAGAGGAAAAGATTCTTGATTGTGGAAGGGGGATAATCATCCTGATTACGGAAAGGGACCGCAGAAATCATACAAATAAATTACACTTGAATATATTAAAAATATGCCTCATCTACAAATTGTATATTATTATTGTAAAAGAAAATTCTCCATCTTTACATAAAAATTGATTAGCTTGAAACAATGTATGCGTTTTCGAAGATAGGGATTTGAAACGAAAAATGAATAAAGAAGACATTTTAAAACTTTTTATTTAAACATTTTAAATATTTTTAACGTCAAATTTCGACAGTGCAATTGGGCAGATGCAAATACAATGCACATGCGCATTGGAGCTTACTCAGTTGCATTATCACAAGGCGAGAGATGTGTGATTTATTTACTGAGTATGATATGGAGTTTTATGATACTATTGGAGTTATATGACTATTTGTATGATACTTCATAGGTTGATGAAATTTTCTTTCTTGCAGTGATGAATATGGCGGTAATTTTAAACTGATTACACAGTTGTTTACGGATTGTTTGTTTAGAGTTTGCAACGAAAATAGTACTCTATTTCAGTGGGGGGGACTTTTTAAATAAATTTTTTGAAACACTGTTTTATAACTCTCCTCTTCTTAAATAATAAAGAAGCTTATTTTAAGGATATCGTTATAGCAACTTTTTTCTGTCAAGTTTTGACGAGCTCTATCTAGTTTGCAATTAAAATACTAATTAATAATGCAACGTAATCTAGGCAAAATAAAAAGTTGTTTATTTATTTTGTTTTGCTATTATTACACACTATTTTTTAAAATCTTTGATTATTTTGCAACTGACGTACAAATGAGTAAAGATTGCTTTTGTGGGCAATAGACCAGTCTAGGTAGTCGGAAAATTAAATATATCTTTTAAAAATCTGATACAGTATTCTGGACTTCCTCTTAAAAAATCGGGTGTACCCAAATCCACTCGCAAGAACTAATTTATGGAGGGGCGCCATGCACAATAATAAAACGGATGGTACAACGATTAGAAGGCATAACTAGAAGAGAGAGAAAGAGAATAATCTGGATCTCAGCCCACAGTTTTTTACATCACCGAGAGAATTAAGGGGTCAGGTAACCTTTAAAGTGTCAGAAATTTGAATTTTTTTTTTATTAGCTTATAATTAAATATGATTCTTTAAGAACAATTTAAAATAAACCCCATGCAAAAATTCACTTTAGAAGTGGAGTTATGTCTAAAACAGTCTGAGCTTTTTGTATATGATCAAGGGACAGTTTGATCTTTGAAGTCAATTTTCTCAAAACGACGATTTTGGACATTGCGCGCACGATTTAAGAAAAATGATTGGTTAGATTTTCATGAAATTTTGACTGAATGTCTTAACCAAACAGATGCACAAAATGACCTACGATTATGTTTCTCAAGTAACAAGTTTAGAATTTATGACTACTTTTGTAGTAAAAAGAACTCGATATTCCGAATTTTTCTAAAAAAAATTTTTTTTTCTCAAGATCTACTCATTTTATTTTTTTCATCGTAGGTCATTTTGAGAACCCATTATATATGTACTCATTAAAAAATTTTTGAATGATTTTAGCAATTCAAATGTGACAAATCGTGCGCGCAGTACATGCAAGAATAATTCTTTCGTAAAATATTTATTATATTTTAAAATAAATTTAAAAGCTTTATATGAGTGTAAACATTTTTGGAGAATTTTAATTTATAGAATAAACCTTTATTAATATGCATTTAAAATTTTATAATTCAAAGTCAAATAGTTACGGAGTTATGATAATTTTTACAGAGGTCTCCTTTTCACGTATTTTGTGAGTTCAAAGGTTACCTGACCCCTTAAACGGCTAGAGTGCAGATGGGTTGAGCATGTTGGAAGAATACAAGACAATGCATGGTGTACAAACATCCCACAATCTGTGAGATGTTAAATTGGTGAGAAGTCGACCTCAGGCAACGTCCCCTGTAATCAAACCCTCCACACTGAAATCCGTAAGTAGCAAATAGCGACAACACTCATAGCACAAAGCCTGTTACGCCGCGCATCTTCGGGTCCACACGTGCGCACGGCAACGCTACAGCAGCACTCTGGCAACCACCACGTAACACGAGTGAACATCGCTCGTCTCACTGGCGGTGGAGTACTGTGACAACGCCTTCTCGCATGGACAGTATGGCTAGCCTTTTGCTCGGTACTATAGAACCAGCCTGGTGTATCTGGGGTTTCTGGTTCAATCGCTGCCGCCACTCATATCTCCTGATACTTTTAAGGAATCCAGAAAATTTAGGAAAGACAATGTTTTCAAAATAATTTCCCTAACTACTATTCGGAGAAAGGGAATTTAAAACATTTTTTCGAGATTCGTCTTCGTGTTTGCTTTGGTTTCTTTTCATTTTACGAGCCAATCTTTCGCCTTTTACTAAAGATTACAGTAGACGGTAACAACTTAATAAGACTACCTAAAGCTAATTTTTGGAGTCTTGCCGAAAGGTGGTGTGTGTTATAAAAGAAAGGATACGCTTTCATCTTCCATTCTCTGCATGGTATCTGAAAATTAATGCTCAGGATGGATGCCCAATTTTAAAATATTGCGTTATTAAATTTGCAACTGGCCAAATAAGGCTGGTCCGATTTGCGATGCAACTGCATTCGGTCATTTTTACTAGTGATTATTTTTGAAGACAAAGAAAAAAAATACTTAAAAGACAAACCAAATCACTTTCAGTTAGTAAATACAATGCTCTCACGAGTGAAATGCACAACTAATTACTTGTAAGTAAAAGTACATACGTATATCTGAAAAAGTTTTTCTTCCTGGGTTATATATTATATTGTAGTAATTTAAAACAGCTAATCAACATCGCTTGTGGTATTAAAACTTCCTCTTAGTGAAATGCAGAGTTAGCGTTACCAACAGTACTACAAATGTCATACTTGTACGATAATTTGATATAACTGTCAGCCCGAAAGTCGACCGGACCCGCTAGTTTAGGTTTTGAAGAGCCGAAATGCACCACACGTCAGACGGGACCGAACCGAGCCATGGCCTTGGCCACGGTCAATCCAGTGTGACGCCGCCATGACGCAGGCTACATGCCAATAAAGAGCACCGCCACCTGCGCATCACTCTTCCTACACCAAAGTCAACTTAGACGAACTGGTCGCTACAACAGCAGAAACATGTACTTAAGGAAACTGTCGCATGACACTTGGGGAAGCATCCGAGAACCGGACACCCATAGGAGTGCCGGGCCCTAGGCCCATACCCGAGTTTCCCGAACACGTACTTGCTTTACCAACGCTTCCGATCGTGAAAATCTACAGAGCTACGATAATTTGATAAAGTCGTGGATGATATTTTTTAATTCGTGTTATATTACACTCTTTTATTTAACTCAACTTGGTTTTGTATGTAAAGAGGGAATTTTATAATAGATTTTTCACTCACTTCTTGATATGCTAGAATTATAAAAATTATGTTCACAGGTGTGTTTCCGATGACAATACAACATTTTAATATTTTTAGAACTTAATTATGAATTAACAAATTAATTTTAAGGTATTTTTACCATTTGCCGGTCACAGGGGATAAATCGCCAAACATTCTTTATGATTACAATTGAGTTACAACAATAGCGGATTATGTGAGAACCATCACAATTATGTGAAAATCTTTCTCGCGCTTAAAAGCAAACTGGTTAGGATTGTGAAGTTGTAACAAAGAGATATTTAAAAATTAAAAATTTGAAAATATAAATAAAAAAATGTATTGTAGCGGGGATAAAGTAAATTAATGTATAGTAACGGAAATATTTGGAAAAAACATGAATTGCAATCATGAAATTAGGCGTGATTTTCAAGATAAACATTGAATGTTTACAAAAGCGTATTTTTTTTAAATAACTCATTTTATTTTTATACTTCTTCTGTTGTTGTTGTTGATTTTCGAAAAATAAAACTGTTTTAATCTTACGTGCAGTTGAACTGAAATCTTCCTGTAAATGCAAGAAATAAATCAATGTTAGTGTATTAAATAACTTTAAATTTGAAAGGGTAAATTAAATATGGTGCCTTATACAAAACTTTGCATACATTATTAGGTAGCTTTCAATACAAAAAAGTGTAAAGCTACCTATTGCAGCCGTTCGGAGGAAAGCAGTTCCGGAAAATTTTGATATATTTTCACCGATCATGACCCCCAGACCCCAAAACCACCCTCCTTTCAAATATTGATATATATATATATATATATATATATATATATATATATATATATATGACCTATGCCATACGATAACGCTCGTATTTATAAATCAATTTTGATGAAACTAATTGTGTGTATTAAGCTCACCAATGTCTCGACCGAGTTCGTTGGCCAGCTTGGTCCGCCATTTTGTTTCAAGATGGCGGTCATTTAAAAATTTAAAACTAAAATAAATATACATAAAAGTTAAAAATTCAAATTTATTTTTTAATTAAGTGTTAGGCCTTGATACGAGGATTCCAGAGCATTTTTTGGTTTACCTCTATCTTAAAAAATGGCTAAGATAGAGCAGTTTGAAATTCTAGGGTGGCTGACATTTTGAAACAAGACAGCACATTACAAAAAATTTCATTGTTGTAATAATTTTCCCAATCATACGCATAAAACTATATATTCATATCCGTTAGCGCCAAATTCTCCCCAAACTTGGCGACATTTGGCAAAATATCGCCAAATTTGGCGATCAAAATAAGTCTTCATAAATGAAGCCAATTTGGCTATTGCTCAATAATCTGGCGAATTTCTTATTCAAATTCAGTATTAACGAATCTTTTGTAAACATTTTCTTTGTATTTTAACTTGCTATGTTCGTATAACATTAGCTAAAATTTTAAAACGAAGATATAGGAAAGCTACCTTTTCCTCCCGGTACAGGCCGGAAGGACTTTTTTTTTAATGCAACAGTACATCCTAAAAAGATCATTCGAAAAGTGTCTACAAAAATTGTTTTCACGCCACTATTTACCAAGTGATTATATTTGAAGAGAAGAGAAAAATTTACTTAAAATACAAACCAAATCGCTTTCGGTTTCTAAATACAGTTTCTAATCAGTTTCTCTCACGAGTAAAATTTATAATCAATTACTTGCGTATAGCCGAATTTTTTTTTCCTTCCTTGCTTAAATATTGTAATTTAAAATTGCTGTTGAACGTTGCTTGTGGCATTAAGTTCTCCTCGTAGTGAAAAACAGTAAGCGTTGCCAACAGCTTTACAAATATCGTACTTGTACGATAATTTGTTAAAGTTTGGTCGATTTTCGAAACGAGCAGTTGGACTGAGATCATCCTGTGACTGCAAGAAATAAATCAATGTTAGAGTACTGCATAACTTTAAATTTGAAAAGTTATGTTCTCTACAAAATTTTACTTGCAATACTTTTGCATGCAAGATTACATCCTACATAGATCCTGCTAAAAGTGTCTACAAAAGCTGTTATCACACCATTGTTTATTAAAATCTAGGTTGTGGGGATATATACAGCTGTATAGCACATATAAATATTTACTTGCTTCGGCAGTGCATAATATACTAAAATTGGAATGATACCGAGAAGATTAGCAGAGCCCTTGCGCAAGGATGACGCGCAAACTCGTTAAACATTCCGCATTTTACTCAATCACTTTAGTTGAAAATGGTAGTATTTTTTTTAATTTCTTTTCGCAATATCCATGCTTTATGTTCGTATCTTTTTAAAACGGTTTTCGTAAAATTAAATCTTTCCTATCATATCAAGGAACTTTTGTCATTCATAACAAGGAGTGTGATTCTTGGGGGAGTTAAATTAATAAGTAATCCACATAGACCCAATTAAATTGAATTCTGTTCCTGGGGAAGCGTCTCTTGGACAAAACGAGATTAATTATCGATCTCGGTGTTACTTAAAATGACAGAAGTGTCCATCACACAATAAAAAGCTCTTTCAAAGTGTAATATATCCTGCATAAATAACTTAGAAGCAATATTTGGAGCAGCAAAGAAAACAGACAGTTAAACATGTTACAGAAACTGCAACATTCACACCGGAAACAGCGTAAAATTTATGATATTGCAAATTCTAGAGTAAAATTCACTGGCAAGATCATACTTCAGAGGATCATTTCTATAGTATGATTAGCGAGTTCGCTCACCGAACTTCGCAGAAAACCCAACCACGATGATGTGGAGTGGGGTTTCGCCCCGAGCGTGACGCCGGTCGTAATCTCATCTTTTACGGTGGGTTCGACTATTGATGATCGCGCCCGTTTTGCCTCGTGCACTATGGGAAGGGCGGAACTTGCTCTGAGTGGTTCCCAAATAAGAAGAAAGATCCGACACTTTGTTTTAACATTAGCAATTTTGATTATAGAATTGTGTGTAGTGTACAAAAGAAATGGACAACCCACTGAATATGAAATTGAGGTCCTATCATTGTTTGACGATTCGAACAGTATTGATGACGATAAACTACTTAGTAATTCCAATAGTTATTTATTTTTTGAAATACTAAAGAAATAAAACAAGATGTGTACGACTAAAATATATTGACGGAAGTTGAGTTTGCACATGAATACCAAACAATCTGTAAGAATCTTATATATTTCTGATGCCAACTTCCTACTTTCTTTCTACGCACAATGATAAATGTCTCCCACGGAAGGTTTTTGGAGAGGCTTTTGACATATATAGTACGCCCACATTTCGTTAAAACATTTTATTTAATTACAAATTGCAGTTAATTAAAACTTAATGAGAAAACGTATCACAAATAATCTCAAAGATTGCAGTCGAAAGGCTCGCATGAGTCCACTTCTTTATTTTTATTATTTATCATCCTTTGATTCTTGTATTTATTTCTGCAAGAAGAAAGAATATCCCCCCCCCCCCTCCAAAAAAAAAAAAAAAAAAAATGTGTATAAAACTTTTTGAATCTTGATCAAGCTATAGATATTCATAATACAGTTTTCACTTAATGAGTTCTTTTTTCTTTTAGTAATTCGCTTGACGATTACTATTTATAATTAACTACTTATTACACCACTGCTTATATTCCTGTATTTGTGTTTGACAAAAAATAAATAAATAAATAAATAAAATAAAATAAATAGTAATAATAATAAAAATAATAATTATATGCAACTTTAAGTATTTTAAATAAAGAAGTTCAGTAAGTAACATTCATTTACATTTTTAATATTAATTTTTATGGAGTTATCTATATTAACCCATTTATGCCTGGCGTCGATGCTTTAGTAAAATGGGAAAAAGCGCATTTCACACCAAATCTTTTTTAATAGAAATTTGGTGTCTTATTTTATCGAGGGGTCCTCGATAAAATAAGACACCAAATTTCTATTAAAAAAGTCCTTCCGGCCTGTACCGGGAGGAAAAGGTAGCTTTCCTATATCTTCGTTTTAAAATTTTAGCTAATGTTACACGAAAACAGCAAGCTAAAATGCAAAGAAAACGTTTACAAAAGATTCGTTAATACTGAATTTGAATAAAAAATTCGCCCAAATTATTGAGCAATAGCCAAATTGGCTTCATTTATGAAGACTTATTTTGGTCGCCAAATTTGGCGATATTTCACCAAATGTCGCCAAGTTTGGCGAGAATTTGGCGCTAACGGATATGAATATATAGTTTTATGCGTTTGATTGGGAAAATGATTACAACAATGAAAGAAAATAATTTGCGAGTAATCGCGTTAATGTGCTGTTTTGTTTCAAAATGTCAGCCACCCTAGAATTTCAAACTGCTCTAGTTCAGCCGTTTTTTAAGATAGAGGTAAAACAAAAAATGCTCTGGAATCCTCGTTTCAAGGCCTAACACTGAATTAAAAAATAAATTTGAATTTTTAACTTTTTTGTATATTTATTTTAGTTTTAAATTTTTAATTGGCCACCATCTTGAAACAAAATGACGGACCAAGCTGTCCAACGAACTCGGTCGACACATTGGTGAGCTTAATACACACAATTAGTTTCATCAAAATTGATTTATAAATACGGGCGTTATCGTTTGACATAGGTCAGATATATATATATATATATATATATATATATATGGAGATATATATATATATATATATATATAAATCAACATTTGAACGGAGGGTGGTTTTGGGGTCTGGGGGTCATGATCGGTGAAAATATATCGAAATTTTCCGGAACTGCTTTCCTCCGAACGGCTGCAATAGGTAGCTTTATACTTTTTTGTATTGAAAGCTACCTAAAAGAAGTGGTGAGAAATGCGCTTTTTCCCATTTTACTAAAGCGTCCCAAAATTGGGACGCTAGGCATAAATGGGTTAATGTAATTTTTATTATTACAGTTCTGAGTCATATGCACCTTTTTTAATATCCCGGCATGAGGAAAGGAAAAATAGTGGTTTGTACTTCTGGCATAACATTGCCGAAACTTTGGGTGGAGGGGGGGGGGGGCATGTACCCCGGACGCCAGAACGAAAGTGGAGGGGTTGCCAGATGAAGATTAAGTTTGTCATTTGACACAAAAAAATATATGAGAACTTGAGTTTCAAAATTCGCCTTATCCAAAATTTAAAAATCGTGTTTTCTCTATTAATTTATTCTATTGGTAAATCTTCACTGAAAAAACATTACAATCCACAGATAAACTAGTTTTAGCATGTATTTCTACAACATCAAGTCATCTATCATCAAACCAACCGCTCCCTGTCGCGAAGGAGCGCTGGCTCCAGCGGTTTGGTCTTTTGTTTTGTAAATATTCCTTAACTGTTTTGTGCCTGCCCTTTGTCGCGTGCAGGCTCATCCTGGCAGTGCCGGCCTCTGGCCCAGTCTGTTCCTTTTTTTGAGTACCAATAAATGGTTGTCCGGGGCTGTGCGCTGGCTGCATTGGCGGTCTCGGCGTGGGCCTTCTCTGCCCGTTGGAGACTGGACTCCAATCCATACGAATCCCCGCGTATCGGGGAACATCCCGGGTGGGACGTTAAAGGTCCATGGTCCAGCTCTGCTGGACCGATCTGTCCCACTCAGGCATTAAAACACTTAGGCATTAAATAATAATAAACTGAGCCAAGTACATTAAAATTGACAAATAGATAAAAAGATCCTTGAGGTTGGGTGAATGCCTGGCCTGGGACACTAACAACAAAGAGGTAGAAAATTTGGAATTTTAAAAACTTTTTATTTCACTACAATTACTTTTTTTACATCCAGATCCGACCTTAGAGGGGGGAAATTGAGGCGACTGCCCGGGACGCTCAATTGTAATGTAATACTACAACTACAGAAAAATACGTGAAAACGAAATCTTTCTATAACGGAATCCTGTCTTAAATGAAATAATTACATTGTCACAACAGTGTAGTAACTCCTCTATACCGACCTGATTAAGATGTTGAGTGGTAGCGAGATCAGATCATTGGTAAAGAGAATTATCTTGCATAAATTAAAAAATAGAATTTATTGCATACCAATATTAATTCTAATGAAATTATGTACAAGAAAGTTAATTACAGCATTTAATTATTTTTCGTGAGTCAATCGCTTATAAATTAATGACCTCTTGACTCCAAGTGTAACTGAAACAAACAAAAGTCTCTAAACATTACAGTCAGTCGTGACTACAAAATAAAGTTCATTCGGACCAAGGCTCGTCCGTTCCTTCTCTTCGGATAATCTACTAATACTCGTTAATTCTGAGTCTAAGAACTCTCACTCTCGCACTTGGTGTGCTTTTTCACTTCGCTGGGATTTTCACCGGATACCTGCTGTATCAATTCTAGAGGTCGGACCTCACTAGCGCTTACACCACGCTGAGTTCGAAACTGACGTTTCCTTTTCCCTTCTCCAGAGAGTCAACACTCTCCTTTTCGATCTCTCCAAAAACTGTCCTCTCTCTTCTTCATTCTCGCAGGGGACCTTCTTCTGGGGGCGGGGGCTTTGTCGAGGCGGGCCCCTCGAAACTCTCCAGCCTCTTAGCAGCCTTGAGATCCCTCTGTTTCGTTTTCACTAAGTCCGTCATTGGACGTTCTAAGACAAAGGGCAAAGTTTCGGGCGCAAACCTAAAAATCGTGTGCAGAGATCGCTTCTCTCGCAGATGAACTCTTTCCCACGAACTCGGCAAGGATCAAAGCATAAGACCCCTCTTTGGGTAACGCCTTACCACTATATCACTGTCCGAACTTTCCGCTCACAGTACAATAGAATTTGGCGTCTGCTAGTCTTCAAGGCAAAAATAGCGAGGGAAGGTATGCAGTTAAGTGTACTCACAGGAAATGCTAGAATGATACATAGTGCAGCTGGATGTCGAAGCTCAATTCTTTACAGCACCCCCTCCTCAAACGATTCTTAAGGGTGAAACACTAAGAATCTCTAAGAGTCGGATAAAGAATTGCAAGCTCAAATTACATCAGAGTGGCAAGAAATAAAACATACATGAATAAGATAATACTACCATCTTTTTTTTTTCGCGCTCTGATAAGAAATCATGAACATATAATGAAATAAAACACAGTGAAATAAAAAATAAAAAATCTTCAAATAATTATATACAAAAGTTTATCAAGAAATCTCCTTAAACTCGACTCAGACAATCAACATGCGGAATGTCTTTGCCTGCGCGATGAGAAATGGCATAATTATAAGGTTGCAGAGCTAAGGACCACCTTAATAATCTGGGATTATTTCCAGAATTTCTTTTTGGAAACACCAAAGGATTGTGATCGGTTTCGATAGAAAAGTTTTGTCCATCAATATAATGCCTTAACTTTTTTATCGCAAAAATAATCCCTGCACACTCTCTTTCAGTGGCGCAGAAACTTTTCTCACTATCAGTAAATTTTCGACTTAAATATATTATGGGGTGCTCTTCCGATCCCTCTCTTTGAGCCAAAACCACGCCAATACCTAAGTCACTAGCATCAGTTTGTACTATGAATTCTTTCTGAAAATTAGGAGCGTAAAGCACCGGTTCTTCAGTAAGTTTCATTTTCAAAGTCTCAAAGGCTTTTCCCATTTCGTCGCTCCATGCAATCTTTTCTTTTTTATTTTTCCCTTTAAGCGCCCTCGTTAATGGTTCTACAATCACTGCATAATCTTTTATGTACCGGGAATAATATCCAGCCATTCCGAAACATCTACGAATTTCAGTTTTCGATTTCGGAACCGGTAATTCCTTAATTGCCCTTACTTTCGCCTCAGCTGGCCTCCGTCTGCCTTCACCTACAATATGCCCAAGATATTTTACGGTTTTCTGAGCGAACTTGCATTTCGCCAATTTGATTTTTAGTTTCGCGTCATTAACCCTTTTTAATACTATTTCTAGATGACGCATATTGTCCTCCCAACTATCTGAAAAAATCGCCATATCATCTAGATACGGTAAACAGAAATTCTTAAGTGCGTTTATTTCCCGCGTTAAGATATCTGCTAACTCCACCCGTTTTCTGTAAGGCTTTACTAAACTCACGTGAGAAGTCTGAGATTTTTGTCGCCTCCCAGGAACATTCACAATATAATTTGTTTCCGTAATTATTGACTCCTTTCTTCCCGGCCCTATCCGACTATCTGACATTTTAATTGGATTTCTGGTAGTTAACACTAAAACCTCATCTTTCACATTAAGCTTCCGTTTTACCGCCTTTCTGTCAAACCAAAATTTCATCTTTTCTCGTTTTTCTTACACATTTTCAACGGCTAAAACTCGACCTCTTTTTAACCTGTTCGTGAGATTAAACACACATCCCTTCACGAATTTATTTGCTCCGTTTCTCTTATCCATTCTCCAAATACTAACGCTTTCAAGAGCTTTCTAACTTTTCGATGCCAACATGCAATACTATCGCTTATTGTGCGACACACTCTCGGATTTTTCAACTTAACACCGAACCTTTTTAGAAATGCGGTAGTTAAATCGTTTATCAATCTTTTCCCAAGGTCTAAGTATTTTGACACATTTCCTTTAACCTTCCCTTTCCCTAAGTGTAATGACACTTTTTCAAGGCACGCGCCAAAAATATCTGCCTGATAAGGCAATGGGACAAGCACCTGCTTCCCCCCACTCACGCGATTTTCTCTGGCTTTTGCCACTATCAAAGAATTTCCCGCATTACAATGCGTTTCTTCAATTTCCCCTTTCCCTCTAATCTCTTCGAGAGATGGATACCTGTCATTTTCCATTTTACTAACCCTTCTTTCAATGTTTGCTAAGATCGAAGATTCCTCACATATCGGCAAAGGCGATAATCCCTTATCCACACTGACCAGTTCAATAGGGTTTTCTAGGTTTTCACCCTCTAGTTTTGAATTCAACGCTTCCGCTTCACTGCCCTCGCGAAAAATTCCCCCTTCTTTTTCTTCCTCGGAATTCAAAGTTTCCGCTTCCACATTCCCGCTAGAAATATCCTCTTCTTTTTCTTCCTCGGAATTCAAAGTTTCCGCTTCAACATTCCCGCTAGAAATTTCTTTTTCCCCCTCGGAAATCATAATTTGTTTATTTACCGGATTCGGAGCTGGGCCACCCTTTTCTCTCGTTTGAGCGCGTGTCAAAACTGCATTCATCAATTCGGGTTTTTTCTTCGCCTGTTCTAACAATTTCTGAGTGCGATTACCCAACAAATAGTAGTACATATCCGAACCTCTATTGTTAACTCCTGCCTTGGTTTCAATGACCCCCACACCTTCAATTTCTAAAGTGACCTCTGCTATAGGTAAACAGTATAATTTACTGTCCAGCGGAGTTTTAATCCATACGTGATCTCCATTCAATTTATCTTGACTGACCAAGTCGTATGCGATGATATCAATTTCACTCCCAGCGTCAGTTAAAGCAGTTGTCTGAATTCCATCCACTAACACTTTACTCAAATAAGGGGAGAAGGTTTTTTCAAGTGTCGGTTTACTTATTAAGTGACCGACCCGCGCAACATCTTTCTTTTTAATTTCCGGACAATCTACCTTGTAGTGACCGCTTTGAAAACACGCGTAACACTTGACTTCTCGCCTTTTTTCGTAAACCCTTTCCCTTTCTTTATGATCATCGCGATCCCTCCAGTTAAAGTTAGTCTCCGGATTTCTGTTACTGTTTCGCCCATTTTCAAAAGTTCTGGGTCTTTCAAATTTCTTCTCTAAAGGGAGTTTCGTATTCCAAGTTTTTTTTGACGGGCGCTTGATTGCCTCGTACGCATCTAAAAGCCTCACTAACTCTTCGGGATTTTTAATCTCCGCCCAGTTATCTATAAAATGTTCGCGCATTTCTGGAGACGCTCTCCGTTTGATTTGGTCCGTGACAAGCAAATTTTTTAAACCCTCAAAATCCGAAACTTGTAAGCATGACAGCCATCCTTCTAAAAAACTATTAAGTTCAAAGATCAGGTCCTTCCAAACTGAATTAGGATTTCGGGGATGCTGACTAAATTTTTGTCTGTACGTCTCTGCATTCAAACGATATCGTTCTAACAATTTTTCTTTCACATATTGAAAATCATCAATTTTGTCTTCGGGTTCTCTCAAAATTAACTCGGCCATTCCCACAGGTAATAATGATAGTAAGTTCGTCACCAATTCATCCGAATTTAGATTACATTTTTTTGCCTGTCTCTCGAATAAATTCAAAAACAACGAAATATCCGAATTCTTTTCATCAAAGCGATGCATAATTGTTTTTAGGGGTAAATGATTCGTTCTAACTGAGATGCTACTGGATGCAGTACTCCGGTCATCTGACTCTTGTGTCGCTTTTAACCTAGCTAACTCATGTTCGCGTTCTTTTTCTTTTTCTGCTTTCTCCCACAATCTTTCTTTCTCTAACTGAAGTCTATCATTCTCTTCCTTCTCCGCCAATAACTTATTTTCCCTGTCTTTTTCTAACAGTTTAATTTGCGCTAAGGCTAGCTCTTTATCAAATCCCTCTGACGACTCTATTTTTTTTTATAATTTTCGGTACAGTATCATTTTCCTCTAAAATGACCTCAAATTCGTAAGCTAACGTTTGCAAATCAGCTTTCCTAAAATATTTAAGCTCCGACATTTTTAAAGTATAAAATTAGAAATTATCTTTCCCACAAATATAAAACAATACAATAAGATTAAATCAAATCCTACCAAGTGCGTCAAAATATTACCAAAATATACGCTCATAAAAAAAGTACGCTTAGCAATAATATAGGAAATATGCAACATATAAAGATAAGCAACTCTATCCTAACGTCTACATTCACCTTGGTATTTGGTTATAAAATACATATGGGATAAATTCTACACAAAACAAAAATTTCAAATTCAAAAAGCACAGTAAAAATATTTTAAATTGCAAAAGTCTCATTCAATTCCCCCCTTTTTTTTTTAAATCAATGGTGGTCTTAATCTCTGCATCCACTCTTAAAAAATTTAGAATAATTCACAAAAAATATATAAAATCAACTCTGTTATCGTAAAATATGAAATGCGTTCAATACTTTTTTTTTTCAATGAACTCTCATTTATAGATTCAGCTAAAATTTTGTAACACTGCACAACTCTCAGTTTGCATTAAATTAATTCAACAATAATTTAATTTTAACTACAAAATTTGTCTATTAAATAAGTTACAGTTATATCGGAAATATCTCATCATACTTTTTTTTTCTACCGGAAAAATTTCTCAAAATATTTACTCTTACAAAAATAAACATACAACCTTTTTTTTTTTTTGAAGCCTACAACACCTATACAAACACTAATAACAATTAAAGCCACTCTGAGTATAAAAAGAGCTTACCTCCATTACTAAGAGTCTTTCAGGGCGTCAGAAGCACAGACTTCAGAGATTCTCAGGAGCACAGACGGGGTTCTCTGTCACACTTTTCGGATGGGGACTCTTCCGGATGGGGGAACACACTCCAGAATTCTTGATAGATTTCTCTTTCTGATGGGGGAACACTCTCCAGAATTCTTGGTAGATTTCTCTTTCTGATGCTGTGTTGATCCACAGGGGCGTCTAAGGAGACTCAGGTCACAAGTCACAAGGAGACTCTTTCTTGGAGCACTTTGATGATTTAAATTTCGGAGTCCACTCTTTGTCTTTAGAGAATGTCATTAATTTTTGCTAATTAATCCATCACCGCAAGCCACCAGTTGTAGTAACTCCTCTATACCGATCTGATTAAGATGTTGAGTCGATGTTGATGCGAGATCAGATCATTGGTAAAGAGAATTATCTTGCATAAATTAAAAAATAGAATTTATTGCATACCAATATTAATTCTAATGAAATTATGTACAAGAAAGTTAATTACAGCATTTAATTATTTTTCGTGAGTCAATCGCTTATAAATTAATGACCTCTTGACTCCAAGTGTAACTGAAACAAACAAAAGTCTCTAAACATTACAGTCAGTCGTGACTACAAAATAAAGTTCATTCGGACCAAGGCTCGTCCGTTCCTTCTCTTCGGATAATCTACTAATACTCGTTAATTCTGAGTCTAAGAACTCTCACTCTCGCACTTGGTGTGCTTTTTCACTTCGCTGGGATTTTCACCGGATACCTGCTGTATCAATTCTAGAGGTCGGACCTCACTAGCGCTTACACCACGCTGAGTTCGAAACTGACGTTTCCTTTTCCCTTCTCCAGAGAGTCAACACTCTCCTTTTCGATCTCTCCAAAAACTGTCCTCTCTCTTCTTCATTCTCGCAGGGGACCTTCTTCTGGGGGCGGGGGCTTTGTCGAGGCGGGCCCCTCGAAACTCTCCAGCCTCTTAGCAGCCTTGAGATCCCTCTGTTTCGTTTTCACTAAGTCCGTCATTGGACGTTCTAAGACAAAGGGCAAAGTTTCGGGCGCAAACCTAAAAATCGTGTGCAGAGATCGCTTCTCTCGCAGATGAACTCTTTCCCACGAACTCGGCAAGGATCAAAGCATAAGACCCCTCTTTGGGTAACGCCTTACCACTATATCACTGTCCGAACTTTCCGCTCACAGTACAATAGAATTCGGCGTCTGCTAGTCTTCAAGGCAAAAATAGCGAGGGAAGGTATGCAGTTAAGTGTACTCACAGGAAATGCTAGAATGACACATAGTGCAGCTGGATGTCGAAGCTCAATTCTTTACAACAGAATGAACAGCAACAGTTATACATGCTAAGACGAAAATCTGTATAAAGTGAATTTTTTCCTGTTCCTCCCGATTCTCGTTGCGCAGGACTTTTAAAAATAAGTATTTGGCAAAGCTAATTACGTAGTTCAATGCTAATACCTATTTTATGATTACATATTTTTACTTTTAAAATAAGTCAGCTTCTCGAAACTTAGTAAAATTCTTTTTGTAAATTTACAATGCGGGGGAAGGGGAAGGGGGAAGGGCGCCAAAATCAATGTGTGCCGCCCATGAAAAAAAAAATTGCTAGTTTCGGCCGTGGGCATAAGCTAAGCACCCCACTCAATCACTTCCTTGCGTTATGTGCGTATATATTTAAACACTGACAAAATTTATATACTTTTTCCTAAGAAACAAAGGAACTTTTTAAGAAGTTATCCCTTAAAATGATCACAAAATAGAAGTTTGTGTTGCTATATAATAATCCTATATGATTCTTATAAATATCCTAAGTTTTCATGCAAATACTTTTTAAAACTACTGAAATGTTGATGTATAATCAAATGCAATCATGCATTTTAATGAATTTGAAAATGTCGCTGTATAGATATGGCTTAAGAAAATCATATTAATACTGACAGTTCATTTCTAAAAACAAATAATGTTTCTTTTTTCAGTAAAGTGCGTAAGATAATTTAATGTTGGAATTTTTAGTATAAACGTTTGAAAAAATTAAATAGTTAAATTCTAGTTTTTTAAAGCTACTATTACAGTTTTATTACTAAAAAGAATCATTATGCTTATTTGTATGTTCTAAAAAATCTTAATTTCTGCCTTTTATATACTTTTTTTTACGTGTTGCTTATTTTATGCGCCGGCCTTGTTTTAAAGATATCTTTAATCGCATATAAGTAAAAAGTAACTTTATTAAAAATAAAAATAATAGAAACATTAATAATAAATTAAATATCTTCAGCATTTAAGTGTAAAAATTAAGAACACATAATTAAATTAATAATAATTTAAATAATATTAAAAAAAAAAAAACTATCCCAACCTCTCTAAGAATGAATATGCTGTTACATTCTTAAAGCAGCTTATTTCAAATACTTATTTTCGAGCAAGTGAAATGCTAAATATTAAGTATTTCGAAACTGTTTGTGTATATGTTTTATTGTATGAATGACTATAAAAGTAATAATGAATAAATGCTTCAAATGTTTGGTTTTAATAATAATAATAATAATAATAATAAATATTACATATTTTTGTTTTTACTGAAAACAAGCACATGTACATTCATGCATATGCATAAGTAAAATTGTCTCTGTAAGACTGTATGTGTGTGTGTGAATAATTAATTTATAATATTTTTAAAGGTATTTATATATTAATAGTTTAAATTTTATTTGGGAGAGTATATCTCATTTTATAACTGATAAAAATTTCAAACAGTTAGGACGATAAAAAACTATTTTTTTAAGTTACCCCCCCCCCCCCCCCCCCCGCCGAAAAAAAGAAAAAAAAAGCGAGAAGAAAACAGTTTTTTTTAGAACTATATATCAATCTTTTTTCCCGATTTTTTCACCTTACACAGGCTTATATTTATAACTGATAAATTTTTCAAAGAGTTTGGGCCGCAAGTGGCCTGCGACCATTTATATCCGGCCCTAGACACAATCATTAATCTATATTATCAAATTAAATTAGATGTGAAGAAAAAGTATTTAAGACTTTCACTGTTGTTTGATATATTTTCAGGGGAAGACAAAATCTGTCTTGTTATTTATAATTTACATGTTAAAACATCCTAAATGCTCTTTTTTTACTCAAAAGTTATTTTTATTCTATTTCTGCAACAGTGCTGTATACATTTCTTAATCTTCAACACTAATGAAATTTTATTCAAAATTAAATTTGCACTACACAGGGTGGTTCAGAATTATATGTCAAAAATGTAAAGCCAGGTAGAGGGGACCTAAAAAAACGGATTTCATATAGGAATGTGAGTGTGGAAATCAAGCGTTGAGGCAGTAAAGGGCGCTGCTAAGTTCGGAGGATGAAAGTGTATCGCTGTATTTAATCGTCATTCCCCGCACGGATTTCGAGAAACATGCATTCTTACACCAATGTGAACCTTGCCGACATGCATTTCCTGTATGGGGCTGCTCAAATGAATGGAGCGGCTGCTCAAATGAATGGAGCGGCTGCTCAAAGGATGCGCACGTTCAACGGCTCTCGAGCTTGTCGAAGGACAATCCTCTTACTGTACGTAATACTTCTTCTACTGCTGGAATTCTGTGATATCTTCCATTGCCCGTATCACGCCTGAAAGCATAAAACGATCCAATCGCGCACAACTCCCGATGAAGACGCTAAAATGTCCGGCGATCCGCCAGATTCCTACCCAGGGATCTTTCCATGGATATCCTTTGAGCAGCCGCTCCATTTTCTTGCGCAGCCTCATACATGAAATGCATGTCCCCAAGTTCTGCATTGATTTAAGGATGCATGCTGCTTGAAATCCGCGCGGGGAAGGACGATTAAAGCCAGCGAAACGCTTTCATCCACCGAATTCTACAGCGCAATCTACTGTCTCAACACTGCATTTCCGCACCCACATTCCCATACTAAATCTGTTTATTTAGGTCACCTCTACCTGCCTTTACGTTTTTGACGTACAGTTCTGAACCCCCCCTGTATATTTCTACAACGAAAACAAAAAAATTTTCATTGAGCAAAAGACTGATTTATTAGAGAAAATCTCTTATTTTTCCCTCCTTAGAACTTGGAAATTCCGCATTGTTATATTATAACGTTTTATATACTTATTATATAGTCCTGCTTTTATTTAGTATTGCTTTTTAGGGTTCAACGTTTGTCCCAGAAAAAATTGGTACAAAAAACTGTTTTTACACTGCTATTTCCAAACAGCAAACTTTGCGGCCTATTTCTGCAACATTCGCAATAGAAATCTTCCACGATGTTTAAATGTTGTTTAAAAATATTGGTGTTAAAAATTTTCGGTAACATTTCTTCCGCGACAAACATTTAATGCTTCTGATAACACTACCTTTGTTATATTGCTTTGTCATACTACTTTCGTTATATTTCTATTTTAAATAACCTTTTTCAAGTGTGTTGTGGCCCGCCTAACGTCGCAAACATATGTTTGCGGCCTGCCAGAGAAAAAGGTTGAGCATTGCTTGTTTGGACAATAAAAACTATTATTTTAAACTGTTAAACGACCCGACGTGAGAAATAAAGTCTTATAAGTGCCTTTACCACCAAATATTAATATTTTTTCACGAATTTTTTACACAGACTACGGAAACATTATATTTGTGACACATGAAAATTTCAAAGAATTTGAGAACAATAGAGAACAATAACAACTATTGTTTAAAAAACATTTAATGTGCATGACAGCCTTTTTTTTCAGTTTAAATGTATTAGATGGTAGTCGATGAAGAAAACATTGAAGAACGCTTCTTCCAAGTCCTTTTTATTTAGATTTTCTTTTAAAAATATAAAACCATTCAACGCTTATTTTAGGTATATTTAAAGCTATTATCACGGGCCGCCGGGGCAACACCCAGTAGGATTAGCTAGCAGTTTATAAACCGAAAACTACATATGAAACTATAGGTATTTTAAAAAACTTCTCCCACCACTTTCTTTTCATAGATAAAATCAAGAGTAAATCTGACTACAACTTCATTGTCAGCTTTGCGCAGAGGCAGTGTCATAGCCAATGAGGTCCTACCGAGGCGTGACTATTGCTAGTTGAAAACTTTTCCCAATACCCCGCCATGGCGACGTGAAATACCGTCGGTATAGGCAATTTTTGGGAACCCCGAAAGGGGTTGTAACTAAAGAAGTAGAATAGGAATCCACACACTGGGAACCCGTGTTAGGGGTGTAGCTAGACAGGTACGAGAAAAAAAAAAAGTTCTCTAACGGCCTCGTTATAAGCCTATATATTCCCATCCTTTCTTTAGAGAATATAAATTATTTTTATAACTGCTATTTTTAAAGTCAAAGCTCTTGTGAGGCCAAAATATATTTTATCAGTGACTGAAATTCAAAAGAACGAATATATAAAATATTTTTAATCTTAATAATTCTCAAATAAATTCAAGATGAAAGTACAAGACAGATTTTTCACGACAAGATTCTACTATCTTCATTTAAATCATAAAAATATAAAATATTTTTCGAGATGCATACTTAACCTGTTCGTGACGGCTGATGCGAATTTGAGTCTTGGACATGTGTAACACCACCTACGGACGGTAGTTTTGATATGTTACGTTAATCTCAGAAATTTTTACAATGAGCGTACTATACATATAACTACTTCGATTAGAAACAGTATCATTGTTATACATTTATTTGTAATATCAACACGAACACGTGAAGTCTCTTTCTTAAATAATGCAACCTGCAAGATTAACTCCTCATAGGTGGGACTTCCAGTTTAAAGGACGAAAACTTGCAGTCAGGAATGTGTTATGTTACAATTATTTAAATATTTAGAAAAAAAAAAAAAAACATTTTAGATTAATCAATTTTCTGTAACAAGATGTATTCTAACAAAATTAAACTTTTGATTAGTTTTTTGAAAATTCATTAAATGTAAATAGTTCATATAAATTGAGAGTATAAAATACAAATCTTTCAGTTACATTCAGAGTTGTTAGTCAGAGAAAATTTTGAAATAGACATGCATTTCGCAGCTTAGAAGACTTCTCCCCCTGACTGAAAGTAGGCGTTCTCTTAGATTTGTTTTCGCTTACAAAATCCTTTTCAAAGCAAAAAATTCAAAATTTTATTTTTACTGCAATAAAATAAACGGCACAAAAGTTACGAAATAGAATTATTTTCTGAGAAAGACGGGAAAACGTAAAATCACTTAAAGGGAAAGTGGTTCTTTGTGCCTGTTTGTATATAGCGAAATTGAAAATTGGGAAGAGTATTATCTCTGTTACACTTTCAGATTAACACTTTTCCCAATTCGTAGCATCGGCACAAACAGTTTTTGGAAACAACAAAAGGGTTTGCAATAACAATATCAGAAAATTATATCACTTTTACTCTTAAAAATGATTTCATGCATGTGTCAGAAAGTAGCAAGTTTAAATTTGCGAACAATATTAAAAGGAAACTGGTTCTTTGTGCATGTTTGTATATAGCGAAATTGAAAATTGGGAAAAATATTATCTGTGTTACATTTTCAGATTAATACTTTTTCCAACTAGCAGCATCGGCATAATATATATTCGTAAACAACAAAAGGGGTTGCAATAACAATATCGGAAAATTATATCACTTTTACGAGTAAAAATGATTTCATGAATGTGTCAGCCAGTAGCAAGTTTAAATTTGCGAACAGCATCACTAACAATCCATTTCATCTGTTTATGAAATTTAGATTTCCCTTTTTTTTTCTCCTTTTTGTAAGTTGATTGGTACCCGTTGCAAAATTGCTTTCAGGTGCCCCTGCCATATTCTTGAATTGAAATATAAACAAATATAAATAAATATATATTTGCTTTAAGTATCGCAGCCGTAGTATTTGCTATCCCAGCTTTCTTAAAGTTACATCACTGCTTAAATAAAATCACATATCTGTATTTTCTCAAGAGGATTATCGCATGATTTTGTATTGATACGATAAACCATTCGTTTTATATTTTAACTGCTATCCTTACGGATTTTTAGAAATACTATATATGAAACTTTCAAAATGTTAACTTTTTCAATTTGTCAACACTTTTCGAATCTAGATATGCGAAATTAAACTTTTATTAAATTTGTATATATGTATATTAATATGGCAATGGATTTTTCCTTAAAAAAATAAAGTAAACGCTTTCAAAAAACGGTATTAATTGATGCATAAACTGGGTTGACTAAATAAAACAATTTATTTTTTTCAATTAAATACTATATATAAAATAACTGATTAATTTCTATACCAATCAAACTTGTATGGTTGTTTTATAATTAGTAAAATTGTCCTAATTTAACAGAATTTTTTAAATGATTTTATATTACTGTTCTTTAAATTGAAAAACTGATATAATTTTCTAAAGTATTTCATGAGACACGCCTCTTAAAATCTAAAAAAAAAAAAAAAAAAAAATACAGATTACACCGATAATTGATACTTTCCAAATTTGCGTGAATGTGGTTTAATTTTTTTTTATTGTAGAAAATATGTCAGAAATTTAGCTTGATTCCCAGTGGCATGACTGCTGCGTGGCAAATGACAAATTAATTTCCTAGAGTAAAACTTCATTTGTTTTGTTCCATGCAAAATTTCCATGCAGTTTCATGCAGAATTTCTGCGTGGAATTTTTGAATGAAAATTCCAGGCAGAGGGCCATTTTTGAATAACAGTTCAGTACTTATACAGAAATAAAAAATAGGTTTGGTGAGTGGATTCCTTAAAAACAAACACACTTTTTACATTTCAGAATTCGCTTGTTACCCGACAGATGGGCGAATTTGAAGCTCCTGATAGTCAATAAACCTTTCTTTCACTTTGACAAATAAGTCTTTCCTAAAAAAAGAGCGGAGTTACAATTTATACTACCTAATATAATTTTTACACCTGTTTTTCTTCATTGAATAAACGTATTATTCCAACATTCCAATGTTTTGTATGCAATGTACATTTATTGGAATTTAAAATAATTTTTAAATGTACTGTGATGTATAAATAGTTTTAGGCAGTTTCAGTTTTTAATTAAATTGTATTATGAATATGAATAACAATAACTGTGGTATTGATGATTATTCCTATAATACAATGTAGAAAAAGGGAAGAATTAGAGATATATTTTGCAGTTATTTTGGGGCTTTTTTAAATATTAGATTTAAAGCACGTGTTTCAGGGGGCCTTTCGGATAATCAGGCCCCGTTAGCGAAATCTAAATGCCACTTCTGATAGCGTCGTTGAATCACTCAAAGAATTTTAAAGTTGATGTGACTGTTTTCAAAACCAGTAAATTAATTTTTATATAAAACATAGAGGTGTCTAAAGAGTCAAGAATTTATGATAAACTAGTTGGAACCCGTCAAAACTTGGCGGAAAAATGTTACTATAACAAATTCATTTTTTTAAGCTTCTTTATCATTTAAGAAGGGGTGCGTATGAAACAGTCTTTCAAGTATTTTATTATAAAAAATTCCCCTCCAGTGAAATACAGTACTATTTCCGATGCAAACTCCAAAGAAACAATCCGTAAACAATTGTGTTATGCTTTTTACACCTGAATTTATTCATCATGACCTTTTCTGTGTAGAAACTTCTTTGAGTTCGACATTACCGACATATTCCCCACGACATAGAAAGAAAATTTCATGGACCTATGAAATGTCATACAAACAGTATATTTCTACGTCCATTTCATATTCAAAAAATAAAAGAACATAGTAAATAAAGCACACATCTCCCCCTTCTCCCCCTGTGATAATGCAACCGAATGAGCTCCTATGCGCATGTGCATTGCATCTGCCTAAAGGCACCGTCAACATTCGACGTTAAAAAAAGTTTTAAATTGTTTAAATAAAAAGTTTTAAAATGTCCTCTTTAATCCTTGTTCGTTTCAAATCCATATCTTTTGAAACGATAGATATGTTTGATAGATTCACGAAATGATATTTATTCATAAACATATAAAATTTGCAGATATTCATAATTCATATACAGAAACAGATCTAAAGGAATTAAACAGCATTTTCAGTTTTTCTAGAAATGTAACGAATCGTTTTTCTTTTAATTTGTCAAAATTAAACCTTTTTACATAATATGACGATCGCGAAAAGAATAGCATAAGGAAATAATCGACAAAAATGAAGCCCGTATCCCATTTATTAGAAAACAAGAAACATTTTTCATTCTTTGGTGCCTGGTTGTGAATATCCACAAATTTGATGACTGTAAGAATGAAAATTATTGTCAATCTGTCCGAAAGATATGCGTTATCAAACGGGTAAAAAAGAAAAATGAGAGAGAGAACGAATTTAAGGTGGTTCTCAAAATTAAATAAATAAATTATAAGTAAAAAATAAATAAAATAAAGACAAGCTTTTTGATAATGTACTAAAAAGGAAAAAAATTGTTGAAGGACAATTGATTGAAATTTATACTATTTTTAAAAGAAATAAATTAAATTGCGAGTGATTTTTTATCAGTTTATTTAAAAAAATAAAATAAAAAGGATATGCAATTTTAAATCCATCTTAATCAATCAATGTTCTCCTTGAAATCAAACCCACATCCATTCATATACTGGGTGGAACTTAAAGCTGGCGCTGTGAGAAATTCACTATGTCTCACCCAAAACCCTGCTAGCGAAGCCCAAAAACCAGGTATAGCAAGTTCCCATGCGTTTCGGATTTTCTTCCAAAATAAAACTAAGTCCACTAAGATGCCGGGTAACTACAAAAGTTTCGCTCAATCATCACCAGTCTTGCTACTTGAAGGTTTGGAGTCAGCGAGATGAATAGGCAGTGCGAGAAGAAATTTCTGTGATCAAGCCGAACATTCCGTGAACGTGGGAAAGGGGTTGACCTCAGACTCGAAGAAGATATTATCGTGAAATCTTCTCTCCACCTATCATGAAAGACTGTTACTCTGACGACATCTAAAAGACGTTTTAGTAGCTATTGAGAAACCTATTGTTTCGAAAGAGGACTTGGAGGATGACTAAGAAGAGTCAGTTAGCTGAGAGCGAAGTTACGAGTAGGTTTGACACTCGTGGTGGAATGCAAGTTTCCTCTCAACCTTAAAGGAGGGACACATTGGTCCGGGAAAGTATTTTATAGTGATGTGATTATTGAATCATCTAGGCAGAGACACCCGTTCTCTGAAACACGGTGAGGTTGTTGCATGAAACAACTTTGAAAAGCTAAAGAGAATCTTGTTGAATGTAGTTGTCAGGTCCCTGGCACCTATAGGCTTAAAAACTATTGTTATGGAACTATGGTGATTATTATCTTATTATTATCTTATTGTGTGTGTATCTTTTGTGTACTGAGAGGCTTTTCAGTACTGGAATCTTAATCCGGATGGTAGCGAGTTGAATACAATGGAAGAACTATATCCTTTGTGATGTGGTCTTCCATAGATAAGAAAGAGATTGCACCCATTATTTAGGAAGACAGACCCTTGGAAACAGACCAGGAGCCCCGTAGACAGAAAGGTGCTCTGGAGAATGACCAGAGAGGAAGTTAGTTGGAACGCAGTACTGGAGCGTGTAGTTTGGTTGTTCAGAGAGAAGCTCTGGGCACGTGTGTGGAAGGAGATCTCTCGAAAGGAAGATATATAGCGTGTGTGAGATTAATTGAAATCTCGGTTCTGAGTGAATGAACGTAGTCTAACGGTACACGTAAAGCGTTTGCTGTAATTATTTTGATTTAAATGTTAAACCGGATAATTTACATCCGAGTTCAAGTGTAAATATTGTTAATAAATTGTTACTTTAAGTTTAATTGAAAGAGTTAGGTTTTTCTTGAATATACATCAAGCTTCGTGTCCGATATCACGTATTCATATCGGTGGTGGCAGCATATCAAAAGACCGGATTATATTTCGAAGTTGTGTGGACGGAGAAGTGGAATCCGACAATGTTGGCAGCGACGGGATCTGAATCACCGAAGACCAGTGCCAGTTAGCCGTGTTACAGAGAGTTTACGCCGGATCGCCTAGCGGAAGTGTTCGTGCCCTATCGTCGTAGACCAGTGCTAGATAGCCGACTTACAGAGAGTTTGTACCGGATCGCCCAGCGGAAGTGTTTGTGCCCTATCGCCGTAGACCAGTGCCAGTTAGCCGTATTACAGTCAGTTTACGCCGGATCGCCTAGCGGAAGTGTGTGTGCCCTATCATCGTAGACCAGTGCAAGCTAGCCTATCGTCATTACAGTGAAGTGAACTAGTGGTGGTGCTGTGTTAGTGTAGTGTTGTGTGTAGTGTGTTTGTGCATAGTGAAGCAAGGTACAGTGATTTTTGCCCGAGAGTGCAAGATTTACCCTGTGGAAAAGTGAGCAGAGAATTGCCCCAGCGAATAAAGTACGAGGTAAGGTGTTTTGATAATTCTCTACTGACATTCTCGAACCTACTGTTTTTTATTGTGTATAATGGATGGTAATTTCAGTTAATGTTGTGGTTAACTTATGATAATTTATGTGCAATATAATAATTGGGCTAAATCAAATGAGATATTAACAGCCATTTTACACTATTGTTTTAAGAAAAGGATCTTATATTAATTACTAGAAGTGATTTTCTAATTGTTTTAAACGGATAAGATTAATGATTAAAATTAATGCATTATGTTAATAGTTGGAAGGAATAATTGAAATTTCTTAAATTTAAATTATTATTAAAGTAATATTTAAATTAAGTGATACTGTTTGTTTTAAATTTGAAGTATTAATAGAAATGAGGAAGGCAAATTTGTGTAGAATTTAAATTAAATTGAAATAACCTTCAAGGAAGAATTTCAGGTCCAAGAAAAAAAAAGTGCTGTGATTTACTTTTTAGGCGAAAACAAATTTGGAAAATTGAAATATTTTATTGAGATTAAATTTAGGAATTTAGGTGTATTTCATGCAAATTTTTGTTAGATGGATATCTTTATGTAGTGATTGGCATCAGTGTTTTATTCAAATTGCAACGTATCAGTATTATTGTGTAAATTGTATTTTATTATTTAATTGTATAAATTTAAAATCTGTATTACATAATAATCAAATTGAAATTATTGTTACTGTGTTATTGGAAGCAAGTAGTGGGGTACCATTGTTAAATGAAATTTATCATTTTATTATTACTTATTTGAAATATGTTAAATAGTATAATAGGATTGGAGGTAGTAGTAATTTGTTATTGTGCTTAAGTATTATTGTAGGGTGGTAATAATTATCGGTAGAAGGTATGGCTTTCTTACTAAAAATAAAAAGGGTGGATCTTCAGGCGATATGTGAAGAGTTAGGGATTGAAGTCTCGGAAGATGATACCAGGTTTAAGCTTAAGAAAAATATAGTGGAGAGCGACGAATATGAAGAGGGGGCCGTTATGGAATTATCTAGCACTATTGTTACGGAACGGTTAGAACAAGAAGCGTTAGTGGTAGAACGAGAAAAGTTAGAAAGGGAGGAAAAGTTACAACGAGAAAAGTTAGAAAGGGAGGAAAAGTTACAACGAGAAAGCTTAGAAAGGGAGGAAAAGTTACAAAGAGAAAACTTAGAAAGCGAGGAAAAGTTACAACGAGAAAAGTTAGAAAGGGAGGAAAAGTTACAACGAGAAAGCTTAGAAAGGGAGGAAAAGTTACAAAGAGAAAACTTAGAAAGGGAGGAAAAGTTACAACGAGAAAAGTTAGAAAGGGAGTTAGACCGTGAGAAGTTAGATAGAGAAGAAAGGGCTGAAAAATTGAGTTTGGAACATGAGTTAGAGTTGGAAAGGATAAAGATTCAAAGTTCGGCAAATAACTCTAATGGGACTAGAGAATCTAATCATGAGAGTAGCCTAGAGAAATTGATTAAAAGTGTTATAACTTTGTCTATCAAAGTTCCACAAGGGACTGAGGGATGGAATCTGTTTTTTAGCAGTTTAGAACGGGCATTCCAAACAAAAAACGTACCGGAAACCCAGCAGGCCGAAATTTTGCTAAATATGTTAGGAGATAAGGCCGATAACTTGCTAATATACACTACTAGGGAACAGATTGAGAGTTATGAGAAATTAAAGGAATTAGTTCTAAGGGAACACGAGCCGACACCGAAGGCGTGTTTGGAAAACTTTAAGAAGGCTAGAAGGAATCAAAATGAAACTCATGTATTATTTGTATCGCGTTTAATAGCAACGTGGGAAAATTATTGTAAGATTAGAGGTGCAGATACGTATGAGAAGGTTAATCAGTTAATTGTCACGGATAAGTTGTTAACTACTTTAGATGAGGAAACCGCGACGCATGTTGGATTAACTCAGCACAGTAATTGGTTAGAAGTTTCTAAAATTGCTAAGGAATGTGATAATTTCTTTGATGCTAAACAAAAATCTTATGCGGTAACTTATAAGGGTTATAAAGGTAAAGAAAGGTATGTTAATAATGAAGATTCTAGAAGGGCAAAAGATGGGGGATTTAGTAGTAATTGGAGACAAAATGGGAATAATGTAGTCCATTTTTGGGTAGAAAACTGGAATCTAAGAAACCTAATGATACGACGCCTACCTGTTTCAAGTGTGGTTTACTATCCCATGTACAGCGATTTTGTACAAAAGGAAATAATGAAGGAAGTAATCAAATTAATAACCGACAAGAACCAAGGGCTAGGATCAATAATGTCTCAGTGCGAGGAATTAAAGAATTACCAAGGGGAGCGAGTATGGCAAGAATCGGAGCAAAAGGGAATTGGAGAACTAAAGTTATTGGAGAGAAGTTAAATAAACTCGAGAAAGTAGAAGTTAGTGTAAATGGAAAAATAGCAAAAGGATTAGTGGATTCTGGTTGCGAAATTAGCGTCGTTCATAAAGATTTAGTACCAGCAGAGAAACTAAGAGGGGCTGGTAGCATCTATTTACAAGGGATATTTGGTAAGGCAGTCAAATCGCCGTTAATTCAATTACCTTTAGCTATTCCAAAACGCGGTCAAACTAATGTAATTCATCAGGATGTACTTTGCGCGATAATTGATAATAGTAAGGAACAGGTGATTTTACATCCTGACGTGGCTAATGAATTGTCAGGGTTAAACAACGAGAAATCATTCAGAGAATCGGTAGAAAGGGAATGTAAGGAAGATAGTAGGAATAAAGTGAAGGAAGGAGAAAGGATTAGAAATGGTAATAATAACCGTTATGTCGTAGAAACGAGATCGGAAAATTTACAAATTCAGGAGAAGGAAAAAGCCGAGGTAGAGAAAAGTAAGATTAATCAAGTTACGGAAAGTAGTTTAAATGTATTTCAGGAATCCCAAATGAATTGTAAAGATTTAGAGAAAGCTTGGGAATTAGCTGAAAATGAAAGAGGGTCTTACTATATTGTTAATGGGTTATTATATCATAAAGAGAAATTAGTAGATGAAACTGTAGCTCAATTAGTAATACCTAAAATTAGAAGGGAGGAAATTCTAAAACTAGCGCATACCTCCTTATATGGAGAACATCACGCGGTTAAGAAAATGTTAGAAAGAATCAAGCATTTCATTTTATTGGGAAAATATGGCAGAAGAAGCTAAAACGTTTTGCGAATCATGTGTAGAATGTCGTTTAACGAGGGAAATGAATGTGAGTAATAAGGAGAAAGAGGAAATATGTCGACCTGCAGTTATAGTTGAGTTAGGGAACGGGAGTAAGAAACTGGTGTATCAAGATGAAATGAGGGAATTTATGGCCAAAAATAAAGTAGTGGATATTGTCTTTGATGGTGACGGAGAGTTTGAAAATCGTGGGAAAACTCTTTTGTTAGATAGAGAACAAACGGGAGAGAAAGACATAAAGGAATTTGAAATAAAAGGGTTAACCAATATTCAAGTTGGGGACATAAAATCAATCTTAAGGAAAAAAAGTCCTTCCGGCCTGTACCGGGAGGAAAAGGTAGCTTTCCTATCTCTTCGTTTTAAAATTTTAGCTAATGTTACACGAAAACAGCAAGTTAAAATGCAAAGAAACGTTTACAAAAGATTCGTTAATACTGAATTTGAATAAGAAATTCGCCAAATTATTGAGCAATAGCCAAATTGGCTTCATTTATGAAGACTTATTTTGATCGCCAAATTTGGCGATATTTCGCCAAATGTCGCCCAATTTTGCCAATTTTGTCGCCAATGTCGCCAATTTTGGCGTTAACGGATATGAATATATAGTTTTATGCGTATGATTGGGAAAATTATTACAACAATGAAAAAATAATTTGCTAGTAATCGCGTTAATGTGCTGTTTTGTTTCAAAATGTCAGCCACCCTAGAATTTCAAACTGCTCTATCTCAGCCATTTTTTAAGATAGAGCTAAACTAAAAAAACCTCTGGAATCCTTGTATCAAGGCCTAACACGTAATTAAAAAATAAATTTGAATTTTTAAATTTTTTGTATATTTATTTTAGATTTTAAGTTATTTTACATCTTTAAATGGCCGCCATCTTGAAACAAGATGGCGGACCAAGCTGGCCAACGAACTCGGTCGAGACATTGGTGACCTTAATACACTCAATTAGTTTCATCAAAATCGATTTATAAATACGAGCGTTATCGTATGACATAGGTCAGATATATATATATATATATATATATATATATATGTTAAATTTTACTTAAAGTTTTATATATATATATATATATGGATATATCTATATATATAAATCAACATTTGGACGGAGGGTGGTTTTGGGGTCTGGGGGTCATGATCGGTGAAAATATATCGAAATTTTCCGGAACTGCTTTCCTCCGAACGGCTGCAATAGGTAGCTTTATACTTTTTTGTATTGAAAGCTACCTAATAAGGAATTATTTATGGGTCCTATCCAACTGGTAGAAATGGAGAAAAATCGGATTGGTCGTAAACCGGAGAGGGGTAAGATAAAGCAGAAATGGTACAACGTTTTTATTACGTACAAAGAGGACTTGGACAGGCAAGTGCCTGATTGGTTAGAGGAAAATTTAATTAAGACCTCAGAGGCAGAAGTTAGCCATTCAAGTGGGTGTACTACGAAAAGGGCTGTACCAATTAAGTTAACTAGGAAGGACTGGAAGGAAAAAGTAGTACCGACTCCAGTAATCTCAGCCTAAGGACTGACATTGAAATGACATAATACTAGTGTAACTTTATTTTTGTGTGTATTTACAATTGTATTTGCATCATGTGTTTATAACAGTGTATTAGCATAGTGTGTAATTTTTTTTTTGGTATTTATCACATTAGTATATGGTTCATTAGAGATGTCAGTTGGTAATTTTCAGACACCTTGAAATATTTATGTAATTATAGTAATGAAGAAACCTACCAAGGAACTGTTGAACTCTTCTTTGACATTACATAGATTTGAGGAAAACTAGCCCTTAAAAGGCATATTTTCCGCTAAGGTGGGGGGTGTCAGGTCCCTGGCACCTATAGGCTTAAAAACTATTGTTATGGAACTATGGTGATTATTATCTTATTATTATCTTATTGTGTGTGTATCTTTTGTGTACTGAGAGGCTTTTCAGTACTGGAATCTTAATCCGGATGGTAGCGAGTTGAATACAATGGAAGAACTATATCCTTTGTGATGTGGTCTTCCATAGATAAGAAAGAGATTGCACCCATTATTTAGGAAGACAGACCCTTGGAAACAGACCAGGAGCCCCGTAGACAGAAAGGTGCTCTGGAGAATGACCAGAGAAGAAGTTAGTTGGAACGCAGGACTGGAGCGTGTAGGTTGGTTGTTCAGAGAGCAGCTCTGGGCACGTGTGTGGAAGGAGATCTCTCGAAAGGAAGAGATATAGCGTGTGTGAGATTAATTGAAATCTCGGTTCTGAGTGAATGAACGTAGTCTAACGGTACACGTAAAGCGTTTGCTGTAATTATTTTGATTTAAATGTTAAACCGGATAATTTACATCCGAGTTCAAGTGTAAATATTGTTAATAAATTGTTACTTTAAGTTTAATTGAAAGAGTTAGGTTTTTCTTGAATATACATCAAGCATCGTGTCCGATATCACGTATTCATATCGGTGGTGGCAGCATATCAATAGACCGGATTATATTTCGAAGTTGTGTGGACGGAGAAGTGGAATTCGACAGTAGTTTTCAACAAAGACGAACTCTGAATTCATCCCCGTATTTTCGAAGGTGAATGACCTACTTCTTAATCCGGAAACTTTTCGCGTAGACTCAGACAAAGGCTGAACACCCTTCCCATTTCTATCTTCGAGGGGGAAATGTTGACAACGTAATCTATTGAAAATCATGAACAATAGTTATTTGCTGGACACTTTCTTAAAACTTACAAATACTCAAAAGTCGAATGACCCCTTTGTGCAGTTTCCAGTAATTCAATAAACATGATTTTTATTTTATTTAAGTGCTGAATTTTAATAAAATTCATTTCAACATTTTACTGGACCGTTTCATTTTAAAGGCTCTACGCTACCCCTTTAAATCATAACATTTTGGACCGGTCACAGCGCATTTACCAACTGTGCTACGGTTGAAACGAAGTACATCAGTTTATTTCAAAATCAATCAATGATAGTTACGTACCCTTTTTGGACAAATGATTTTTTCCACATCAGGAGTGAAGGAAGCAATTTTTTTTTCAGAATATCGTATTGTCACTGGACGTACGTCGCATTTCAAAAAACTGCGTTAATTGTAGCACAGGAGGTGTGTAAAATTGGATTGCAAGATTTGAACTGAACGGAAAGAAAAAGCAAGTTAAATAAATGCTTGTAATAATGTTCTTTCCCGTTCAACAACGCGAAATTTTCCGATAGATTCAAAGACTTTTTCTTACGTAAAAAATCACGAAACTGGATGGCATGGCAACTTAATTAAATACTTTGAAATCAAATCGTGTTTTTTATTTTTTGATAAATGTATTACATCTTGATTATAAGAGACTGCTATCTCATGACGACTTTTCTCGTACAACTTTCACCGAATTTTCTGAACAATTCTCTTCCTTCAAGTTTTAAATGGAAAACGCTATTCGATATCATAGTTTCTTATACGAACACTGCTAATTTCATGCTTATTAAAAATGAATGAAGAATGGGATTAAAAAAGACTTCATGAATGTATTAGAAAGCAAGCACTTTAGATTTGAGTACTGCTTTAATTTTGCTCATTAATTTTATTTATTTCTTTTAATGTTACATTTATTGTCTATTAGGTGAAATCAACATGTTCATCCCGAAGTGTTTTGGAATTGTTTTGTACGAAAACAATTTTCTACCACTAGGAAATACCTCTGGAATGTCTATTAAGAAGTTCCCATTACTTTGGACAAATTTTTATAAAAATAAAACAATTTAACACGGAGTGAACTTTTCTTTTAATTCTTGTATTTTTTCAACATCGTGTTCATTTTTAACACTTTCCAACCTAGTTGAAAAGTGTTTATGACTTCGGTTTGTCTGCCGTCTGCCGTCTGGCCGTGCTCTAACTCCCGTAAATATGCTTGGATTGCTCTGCAATTTTTATATGTTATAGTCGTTATCTATAGCATGTTCCCTATTTCAACGGAAGTGTGTAGCACTTATAGTTTTTTTACAGGGACACTCAAAAGGATTCCGTTACATTGCGGTCTATGGGGAAAAATCATTTGCGGTTTATTTAAGTAATGTTTCACTATTTTAAACGCATTGAAATTTATATATATCACTAAGGTGCATTAGAAGAAGCTTAATATGGAATAGGGTGTGCATAGCACTTATAGTTACTTTACAGGGATAGTCAAAAGAATTCCGTTACATTACGTCTATGGAGAAAAATCGTCTGCGGTTTATTTAAATAATGTTTCCCTATTTTAAACGCATTGAAATTTATATATATCACTAAGGTGCATTACAAGAGGCTTACTACAGAATAGTGTGTGTATAGCAGTCATCGTTCATTTACAGGGACACACAAAAGAATTCTCTACTGTATGTTAACAATAATTCCTGGAAGTGAGTTTTAAGTTACTGAACGCGATTTTAATTTTAACTCGCTTTTTGTCTATTACGTGGTGTGTATAAATTCTGTAGATCTTATACAGGGAAGCACAAAAGTTTCCCGAACACATTTATTTTCGTATTATTTAACTCCAGACGGAGAATTTTAAACTGTGCTATGTGTTTCCTAACTGAACTAAAATTTAGCATCCTATGTAGTATATATACAAATCTATAGATCCTATACAGGGCTGAATAAAAGTATTCGGATTACTCAGATGTTATCTTTTAGCTTATTAAACGGTATGATTTGTAAAATTATTTTGGAAGCGTTGGAAAGTGTTACATAATCTATGCTTGACGCATGATTTTTCGTTCTTGTTTTTTTTTTAAACTCAGTTCTGAAATCTGAATTCCATACATTTTTACATATTCATTAAATCATTCATAAATGCAGATATTCTTATTTAGCGAAGCAAACAGTGTGTTTAAGTTTCCTTTAAAAGCAATGCATCTTAAAAATTAGTCGTTGGGGGCCACCGTAATACTTACCCATCATTGATATGCATAATGTAAAATATTAAAATAAAAATGTGTAAACTACTTATAGTCCAGTCAAATTAGGCAGATTTTGGGTCATTTTGGGACATAATTACGAAAGTTTTGAAACTTGGAAATATTGTTTGGGAGGGTCTACTAATGAACATACTAAAAGTTCTGATGGGTAGGGGGTGAGCGCGAGGGGGGGAGGTAAAAGAAGGTACCATTTTTCGATTTTTTGTTAATATCTCGTAAGCTATAAGTACTACGGAAAAATTGCTAATACAAAAAATAAAGACAATTAAATTCTCTACAAAATAGGTTATATACATTTTTCTCTAGAGTCTATAGGTAACGAGATAATCGCATTCAAAAATGAAGAAATTTGTCAACAGTCACACCAACGCCAGAGAGCGGGTCCACGGCTGTTACATTATTACAACTACTTAACCTAAACTTAAACGGACATTAATAAATGTTGTGGTCAGAAGAATGGAAGCCTGAATAATAACTTTATCAAATGACATTTTTTGTTAACATAAAACATACAAAAATGAAAAATGCGTAAAATACAATAATATAGGAATAAACATTATACTCAAGTTCTTGATCAATTTTGATTAGCCCGGGTTCAATGGGAAATTTCAAAAGATGTTAATTTATGTTCTATTTCCATTATGATATCCTTGAAATTAAGTATTCATGTTGGTGAGGTACCCGGATATAGCTGTATTATATTTTGTTACATTTGGTTCATTCATTCGGAAAATATAAAATATTTTATTTTACGCCATAATGCTTTGCTATGGCAATTCAGGCGATTTTCAAATTTACATTTGGCGAAAGAATGAATTTTGGTGGAATTTCATACCTGTTTTCGAATAATGTAAAACATTTTGTTTTATAAATTTACTTATTTGACATTCATTTTTTTCTTTTACTTTTATCGTTACTTAGCTACTGTTTTTCATAGTCTATAAAAATATTCATTCAAATAATCCCGATTGCGAAAGAAGAAATATGAAACCTGGCTGAGGGAAACAAAACATTAGCTAATTTTTCGTAATTTGGTCTGCAACACAGAATTGCGTCAAATATGAACGATGTTATTAACATTACGGTTTTGAATTGAATCTGGATACTACTCTAATTAAAAGGCTATCACAAAAAATACTTTATAGCTTCAAATCACGTTAACAATTTTGTCAATTGGCAGTAGACACAATGATGAATGACTATCCATTAAGTTTAAAAGTCTCCAAATATACCTATTTGGGGGTGATTTTAGTAAGCTAATGCTATAGAGTATATAAGGATGTATTTAGATAAATTCTTAGATCTAAATATTATAGAACGACAATCAAAACTGTTTTCGGAAACAAAAATTGTAAAAACATTAGATTTCCTGATCTGCCGATTTACTTATAATTATAACTATTATAACTGTATTATCTTTATAATTATTAATCGCAGGTTTTTATAATTATTATATTTAATGTATTTTTATAATTATTAATTTAATTAAAATTTCTGTTTTTAAAATTCCATAGCCCTTTATTATTAATATTATTATTATTAAACCATATTAAATGAGTTATGTAGTGAATATATTTATGTATATGTACTTATATACATCTATTACATGCACTACCTACAAATATTTGCGTATTTATAGTGTTAATTATAATATTATACTAGCTGACCCGCTCGGCGTTTCCCGAACCCGTGATAATAACCTTAAATATACCTAAAATCCAAAATCTGTTAGTTTCACATGCCACCACCAGTGGGCACATTCTATTCTAAATTAACCTCTATCCCAACGAAACTCCGTTATTCAACCTATCGTTAGATATGTTAGTTAAGGGAGTGGGGACTCAAATAAGTTTAGGTTAAGTAAGTGCAATGTAAGTGCCGTTGACTCGCTCACTGGCGCTGGTGTGACTTTTGGCAAATTTCTTGATTTTTGAATGCGATTATCTCGTTAACTATGGACTCTAGAGAAAAATGTAGAAAACCTATCTTGTAGAGAATTTAATTCTCTTTATCTTTTGTATTAGCAATTTTTCCGTAGCACTTATAGATTACGATATATTAACAAAAAACCGAAAAATGATACCTTCTTTTATCTTCCCCCCCCTCGCGCTCACCCTCCATCCATCAGGACTTTTAGTATGTTCATTAGTAGACCCTCCCAAACAATACTTCCACATTTGAAAACTTTCGTAATTATGTCCAGAAAAAAACCTAATTTGACTGGACTATTATAAAATGCATTGCAATTCAAATAAAATCGTGGCTTGATGACGTCATAAACTTTAAAGGCTCGATTACTGAATTGCTCGAAAGAAACATCCTTATAACTCCAAAAATAATAATCCTATTAACTAGCGGTTTATTGCATCTGATTAGGCTTCAAATTTCCAATTAAAATATATCTTTGAAGTGAAATTTGGATGAAATACAAGGTCATGAAAAATCGAAGAGTGTGGGAAAATAGGATTCCAAATATCTCGGCAACTCATTATCCGATCCACTTCATGCTTTATGCAAAATTTATGTTTCTTTATTGTCTTTTATATTCATTTCTTAAAATAAACAATTTCGAAAATTTTTATGTACCTTTTATCAGAACGAATATTTCGAGAGTCCGAAAAAAATAGTTCCGGTTAATCGAGGCTATTGAAATGAAATAGGCTTCTTCCCATTATTACATACTAAGTACATACCAAATTGCACGCCTCTATCTCATTTTTTTTGGGAGATAGAGCGTTTACAGACACACAGACGGACGGCAAATTTTTTTTTTTTCTAAAAATGTGTTTTTCGGAATCTTTAGTGTCTGAAACGTGTAAATCCGTCAAATTTTTTTTTTTCGATTTTCAAAACGATTATAAGACTTGCCCTATACTACGTATGAAGAGTAAGTAATAAGTAAATAAAAATATAATACAGCCACCAATTGGTATTTAAAGTTAATTTTTAGGTTACGGCAATCACCGCAAAACAATCAGAAAAAATTAAACATACATTACATTTATTGAAAAATGAAAGATATTATTAGATTTTTTTTATTGCCTCACTGTTAATATTTGAAATTTTCACGACTATGGGAATGAAAGTCCTCATATAAACATATAAGAAAAATCCACACTGACGAACATATTTTTGTTTTTGTTTTTGAGAACACCTTTTAATTCCATTTAATGAATGTTACACGAGTCCGTCAGATTAAGCTGTGCAAATCAGTTTTAAAAGACATGATCTGTACTGAATTAATTTATGTTAAATGATAGAAAAGTTATACTGTTGATTCTAAAGTATTTTATTGCTGATTTTTATTAGTTATAATAATTAATAATCCGTGATAAATGTTACTTTCAATTTCTTTCAAACCAACCAACCCTACTTTCACAAGTAAGTGGAGGAAAGTCGAGAGACTAGCGACAGCACGATTCATAATGCTAGGACTTAGAGTAAAATCTTCGAAACTTCTTAGTACTTGAGACTTAGGATTTATTCCTAAAGAGGGATATTATTCTATCTTTCCTCAATATAGTTATATCATTATTTAAGCTTTTGATTTGTGCTGTCGTCTATTAGCAGAAGACTAAGTCATTACGCTTATAGTTACTTAAAATTTAAAACTATCATCTTGAATATTGTGGCAGATACAGACGAAATTAATTATCAAGGGCATTTAAATTATTTATAGACTTAATATTATTCTTGATTTAAATAATTCTTGAATTTATGTAGTAATTATATTGCTATATTTTTCATTTTTTCAAGCTATAGCCACACTTTTATTGCCGAGATAAGCTAAACGTGCTAATTTATTATTTTATATTTATCATATAAATCATAATTTAAATTGAAGTAATTATTATAAGTAGTTTGACTAAAAAAGGCCTTTCCTTACAATACATTCCAAAATTGTAAACATGCAAATTTTCCCAGAAGCTGTTTTCTGATTCATTCATAAAAATTCTTACTGGTTCCAATTTGTGTAAATAAATGTTAATTAACTGATTTCATTTCAGCGAATAAACGTCATTCCAAAATAAAATACGTCGAATTTAATTTATAATAAAGAAGTGTGATTTAATAGGTTACTATTTGTGGAACTGTTTTTTCCACATTCAAGACAGGTAACGTTCACAATCATTTTATATTTTCAAAATATAAACCATCGAGCAGTGATATAAGAATCGATTAAGTAACAAATACAGCAAAGGGTCTACACTGGTGGTTCCCAAACTTTTGGGCTCGCGGAGCCCTTTTTGGAAAGAATGTCTAATGCTTAACCCCACGGTACTCTGTGGTTTACAAATTAATGTTTTTTTTTATGCCGATGGAGCAGAGAAAGATCTGTTGGATAAGAGTGGGGCCAAGGTTCTCACTTTGGCCCTTTTCTTCATACAGAAATTCTGAATTCATACTAGAAATTTTGGAAATCAAATTTCCTATTATTTAACCCCTTAACAGTTTTATTTAATATTAATATTATTGGACACAATAAATTAAAAATAAGGACTAAAAACCACGTTTTTTTTGTATTAAAATATCGGACTTGTATAATCGAGATATGTCCGCCAAGTACAACAAAAATTATAGTTCAAAATTCATGGTTTCTGATAGCTTTTAGAAACGAAGAAAAAAAATTCTTCTTACCCGAGCGACGTTCGAGCAATACTGTTAAGGGGTTAATGACATCCATTTTTAAAACAAAATATATTCTTTCGGGATTTCCCGTATGAACTCGGAATTAATGATCAAAATTGTAACCTTGTCTGGGTCATGCATTGCATTGGAGCTTACGTGAAACTATTGTTATTTATGGCTAAAACTACACACACAAAGAAAAAAAAATGTAAGTTGTACAGTTTTCGTTTACAAAGAGAGACTGCTGTATAATCCCAATAGGCTACTCGCGAAAAGAAAGAAAATACGTAGGCCCAGTCGCCCATGAGTAATTATATAACACGTTTTCGCCCGCCCACCCGTAATAGAATCATGCGATTACGGATTCTTTTTTCGTTCTTCTTTACGTTTCTAGTACTTCTAAACTTACAACAAAAACGAATCGCCTCTGAGCTTCTTCTTTTGAACCATTTTTTAAAAATACATTTAAAAGCAGATCATTGTTTTAGTGTCTAAGTGGGCGGGGCAAAATCAATAACCTGTATTGTTAAGTGCAGTTTTGTATTGTGAAGTTCACTTTTTTTGGATGTTTTATTTGAAGTATTTAGCTATTAATTATAGTTTTGAAAGAAACTTTCTTTCACCATTATTTTTGCCTCAAAATAGATATACGGTTAAAAACTACACATGTTAAAAGAAATGCAAATAGTAGAAAATCTTTATTAACAAAACGAGATATATGGGTGGGGTTAAATTTATATCAGGGCGGGTACTCATTGAAGAAAAGTCTAAGCAAAGGGTGGAGCTGAGTAAAATTTTAGATTGTTAGTGTGATGACAAATGTAAAGAATGTATATATTTTTCTAAATTGCTACAGCCTTTTTTCTGATAGGAAAATGTGGCATCATGACATAAAAATCTCAGCCAATACCGAGACCAATTAAAACAAAATTTTAAAGAGGGGTTGTTAAGTGATACAAGAGGTTTAAAAAAATGCGTTTTCAGCAACATACATTGCTTTATATATTAAGTACAATTATATAAAACATCATAGAAAATTTAAAGAGCTGAGAACAAATAAAATAAACAGATTAAAGGAATTAAAGTTACAAAAAGGAAAAAGAAAACTGTATACAATTTATAACTAGTATATATAATTTTTAAAACACATTAAATGCAGAAACGTAAAATAAATTAGATAGAAAATGGATACATGTATAATGCAAATTTTTATGTGATTAAAAAAAATATATTATAGTAATTTTCAACCCAGTGGTAGATGTGTTTATTTTTGACCCACACACACAAATTTCTGCATGCTTTCGAAAAATTTTCCCTTGCAATAAGCTAATTTCTTTCATGTTTTGTTTATTTTCCTGGAACGCCGCTGAGCACACTTTGGGAACCTCTGGTCTACACTATAACAAATTAAAAATATTTTATCCGTGAAGTAATCTTAAACTGAAACCCAATGCACTAATTAAAAGCGGGTTATCGCAAAGATAAATAATATACTCGACTCCACTCTACAAAATGAGTCGAAATTAAAATTAATTTTAGTTTCTGTAAAAATACTGCGAGCAGAACCTACAATAGGCACTCACTCGTTACTTCAAGTACATGTTATTTCAGGAGAGAAAAGTGCTAGATGAATTTTAGCATTTATTTCATTAAAGTCTGATTATTTAATTTTATCGGTGTGAATTAACGTGATCTAATAAATCCGTATAGTTTTATTATTAGTTAAAAGATGAGAAAATTCGGTAGGCGCAGGGAAATAGGCTCTGAACTTCAATTTTAACAATAAAAGTAAATAAATAAAGAATAATGGATATCAGTTTAAAGATGTTAGTATCGCCTAATTATTCTATCTGGTATTTTTACTATTGGTAATAACATTATCCTAATTTCATTCAAAATTTTTTTCATTTCCCATTGAATTATCTTTTAATATGAAATATTTTTTCAAAAAAAAAAAAAAAAAAAAAAAAAAAAAAAATTTTTTTTTTCTATGTTGTATTAAAATAACATGGAATCATTTTCTATTTAATCTAGAAGTAAAAATCATTAATTTAAAATCGTTTTCAGCTATGGACCTAATTTTTTTATCTCTCTCAAATATAGTGAATAATAATAACTGAAAACAGAAATTTTGACATCGATAATCACTATTATCATATTTTACACACCCTGCATAGTGCTGGCGAGTTCCTCTCGGTGGTTCTGACTCGGCCCCTTTGGTGGGGAAGATGACCGGAAGCCGAGCATTGCGCGGACTCTCCGTTGGGTTGCTCTGAATCGGCCCTTTAGGTAGGGAAGAAGACTGGGTGCCCGACACATGGAGAAGTTCCGTTGACACGACGGGGACAGGCAACACCCCCTATAATCAAAGCCTCCACAGTGAAATCCAGAAGAGGCAATATGGCGGAGACGGTAGTCCGAAGTTATTTCCGGCTTATCTTTGAACTTCCCAGTTGCCTGCTTCATCGGTCAGTTCACCTTTAGGATTAAATGCCAGAGCACGCATCACGTATTTACAAATGTAATAATAAGTACAACTTTGGATATGGAGACATATTTTAAAGAATAAAAGTAAGTTTTTCTTTGTTTTCTTATATCATTGTTTTAATAACATTATCATTATATAATTTCTTTATATGTTTGTAAGATACAAATTTAGTTTTTAAACCACGTGTATATTACGACAATAGCTTTCAATCATTTGCCTAGAATAAGTATTTTATTTTACGTCATAAAAAAAGGATGATTTTGCATTTTATCTGATTCTTAGTTTACTTCAACTCAGTATATTTTCACAGGATTTTGTTATTAATTTATGTGTCTAAAGGTAAACTTTATGCATGCAGATTTAAAAAAGAAAAAAGATCCCCGTTCTTTAGCTATGCTTTACTTCGTTATTACATATTTTTTCAAAATTCCAGTTTATGCGTTTGTATTCGAATATACTTTTTAAATCATATAATTATTTTACTTTCTAACAGTTTCTAATCATTTACTATGAGTAATTTGGATGCACTATTTTATTAATTTAAAAAACTAGGGGGCTCTGCCCCCTACGAGCTACGCTCGCCAACCCCCTTCTGACACCGCATGATTTAAAAACACTCTGATTTGATCAACTCTAAAACGATTACGGAAGATTGTATTTTAATTAAACGACCAGTAGCGATCTGCTGTAACAGAGTTTACATACATTTTCCTTTGACTGAGGGATTTTAAGGTCGAATCAAATGCTTTCGAAACAGCTAATAACTGTATTCCTGATTGGTTAAATAAAATGAATTAAAAATTTAAAAATCAACATGTGTGAAATGATTAAGTAAACAATGTCGCTGCATCGGAGAATTTTATAACGATGCTATAGAAAATTGGTTACTTCTCCATCATTCCGCCGACTACTTTCTATAAAAAGAAAAGAACTGTCGCCAGAATATATCATTTAACTCCAAACGTGCATGATCGTGGCGTCGCATTGCATTCAGTTGGCATCAGATGCGTTACACTTATTAGTTATTTCATCGAGGGATTTTTAATTCAAGGTTTATTTGTCTTTTTGATACTTCTCCACTATCCCGTCGTTCAATTTTCATTTAAAAAAAAAAATCGCTAATTATTAAACTATTACTAATTATAATTATTAAAGCTAATTATTAAACGTCAAAATATAGTTTTTAATTGAGAGGAAATATCATTATTTACGCTGTTTTAAAATTTGCAATAACAGGTAAAAGATTTGTTGAAACAAATTAATCTCTCGCATAAATATAATTTTTAATTGAAATTGTTTGGAAATATTGCTATTTGAGCATTTTAAATATGACGTATTTTTCCCTACTTAATGCTTTGAAAATTCCTAATAATTTAATTATTTCTCGTTTTAATATTCACGCGCAAGTATATTTTTATTTCGTAATTTTCTACATTTACAGCTTTTATCACGTGATCATTTAATTATTATTTTAAAGTTTTATTTCTGTTTTTTTAATAGTCACGTGTAAATAAGTTTCTTAATTGAAAAGGAATATTATTATATGCACTGTTTTACAAATTGGCAACAATTCAAATAACGGATTTTATGAAATATGAAATAAATCTTCAGAAAAATAATGAAAATTTTGAATACAAAATTGAAATATAACCTCAAAAAATTGTTCAAATTAAAAAAATAATTGCAGTCTGCACACCGCAAACATGTCAACTATATCCTTACAAATTATGGTTAAATTCCTGTGCATAGTTTTCGTTTCTATAAAACTTTTTTCAGAAAACTGTTTAGACCAACTTTGATTTTAAATATCTCTTAAAATAATTCTTCGATTTAAAAACTGTTTACTTCAGCGTGTTTATCGAACATTTCTTTATAAAACTACCAATTTTGAATTTTTTATCTGTAATAGTTCTCTGGATATTAGTCCAGAAAGACTTCAAGGCACAAAATCTTAATTGACAGCGGCGGCCGCGGTTACTTTTTTATTTAATATAGAGAGATATTTCAAGAGTATGTTTACTATTCAAATTTTAATTGCTTAATAGGCGTATCGCCAACATAGTGAAAAAGTACCCAAGCCGGGACTCGAACACGGGTCATCAGTGTAGCGCACAGATGTTCTACCAACTGAACCACTTGGGAACGATACTCAGCCTGGAACTTTCTCACTATAACATGTTGGCAAGGCTACAAATGCAGCATTAGATGGAATATTCCATCTAGTAGATGGTATTTCCATCTAGTGCTGCGTTTGTAGCCTTGCCAACATGTTATAGTGAGAAAGTTCCAGGCTGAGTATCGTTCCCAAGTGGTTCAGTTGGTAGAACATCTGTGTGCTATACTGTTGCCCCTGGTTTGAGTCCCGGCTTGGGTACTTTTAAACTATGTTGGTTATACGCCTATTAAGCAATTAAAATTTGAATATTATGAATGTAGGTGTAATGGAGTTTCGTTTGACCATGATTAAATAAATGACTCACAGAATGTTGAAGGGACGAAGACCAGATATTCAGATTATTTATTTTAAAGCAGGTTACACACAAGTCGCCGGCCTGCAAATATGCAATATGAGGAGGAGGCTTAAGTCCTTCACGCAAAGTAACTAAAAGGCAGGCGGCGAGAGAGTAAGTGCTGTTACACAATTTCTTTTCGTGATTACAGTGAAGTCATGGCGATAATTACATACGCCAATTAGCAAGATAACGTACTGTTTTGGCGAGAACAATGTGGCGAGAGACAGGTGGCGATTGTCCGTTAATGATAAGCCTATGGGGGTGAGATGAAGGAAAATTATGAATTTAAGCGCCAGAGTGGAGATATGGAATTTTGGTAATAAAAAAATATATACTAATAACAAGTGCTAAAAATTTTACAGTTATACTGTTAGTAAAAGAAAGCCATGGATATCTTTCAAAACAATTATGTATATTTTTAAAAATGCTGCGATTACATATTTTTTCTTTCTTCTTTCACAATTTCTCACACAATGCATTCTTTTAGTACATTCTTTTTCTGTATTTTCAGATATTTGTTTAGAAAAATTTTGGCTCCTTAAAAGTACCTTTCAGAAATTTTTCATTCCAAAACTTCACAAATTTTTTTGTTTTAAAAATAGACTTTTCACAAAACTTTTCCACCTCCAAACAAAACCTTTCACAATTTTAACCATTTAAAAATAAAATTTGACCTGTCACAAAACAACTGAACTGATCACAGAACATATTACTTAGCTTTTTCATGTGTAAAGGATATACAGAAACCTGTACATAACGATAATTTCAAAATTTACAAAATTATGACTAGAATTTTCACAAATATAAAAAAAACCTCCACAATTTCATAAAAACAGGACACTGTAAGAAACAGACCCCTGATTTTTATTTCTAGATCATCAAATTTCAGTCTTGTTAAAGAATTTAACTCCAGGGTTTGAATGCTATTTTAAATCTATACTAATATTATAAAGGAGTAAAGATTGTTTGTTTGTTGGTTTGTTTGTTTGTTTGTAGGGATTAATCTCTGGAATTACCGAACCCATTTCAAAAGTGATGGTGACAACCCCTGCTCCAACATAGGCTATATTTTATGTCAGTGCCACTGACCCCAGGGGGGTGTAGGAGCGAAAAACGTTCTAAAATTGCGATTTTTTGTATACCGAAGGAGCTAGAAATTTGAAATTTGGCATTGTAGCTACTTATAAGATGTAAATGCTCTCTAAGAACAATTTCTAAAAAAATTCGAAATTTAAAAGGGTGAGATGAACGAAAAGTGTTCTAAAAAACATTCTAAATTACAATTTCTATGGAATCTCTGGAACTACAGAACCGATTTCAAAAGCGATGGTGGCAAATTGATGGTCACAACCCCTGCTCCAAGCATAATTTTCAATTTCTATAAAATCTCTGGAACTACAGAACCAATTTCAAAAGTGATGGTGGCAAATTGATGGTGACAACCCCTGCTCCAACATAGGCTTTTTTTTTTTTTATGTCGGTGCCACTAACCTCAGGGGGGGGGGGGGTGCAGGAGCGAAAAACGTTCTAAAATTGCGATTTTTTTTTACCGAAGGAGCTAGAAATTTCAAATTTGGCGTTGTAGTTACTTATAAGATGTAAGTGCTCTCTAAGAAAAAATTAAAAAAACCCCTCGAAATTTAAAAGGGTGAAATATAAGCGAAAAAGGTTCTAAAAACATTCTAAATTACAATTTCTGCGGAACCTCTGTAACTATAGAACCGATTTCAAAAGTGATGGTGGCAAATTGATGGTGACAACCCATGCTCCAACATAGGCTATATTAGGTAGCTTTCAATACAAAAAAAGTATAAAGCTACCTATTGCAGCCGTTCGGAGGAAAGCAGTTCCGGAAAATTTCGATATATTTTCGCCGATCATGACCCCCAGACCCCAAAACCACCCTCCGTTCAAATGTTGATTTATATATATAGATATATCCATATATATATATATATATATAAAACTTTAAGTAAAATTTAACATATATATATATATATATATATATCTGACCTATGTCATACGATAACGCTCGTATTTATAAATCGATTTTGATGAAACTAATTGAGTGTATTAAGGTCACCAATGTCTCGACCGAGTTCGTTGGCCAGCTTGGTCCGCCATTTTGTTTCAAGATGGCGGCCATTTAAAAATTTAAAACTAAAATAAATATACAAAAAAGTTAAAAATTCAAATTTATTTTTTAATTACGTGTTAGGCCTTGATACAAGGATTCCAGAGCATTCTTTGGTTTACCTCTATCTTAAAAAATGGCTGAGATAGAGCAGTTTGAAATTCTAGGGTGGCTGACATTTTGAAACAAAACAGCACATTAACGCGATTACTCGCAAATTATTTTCTTTCATAATAATTTTCCCAATCATACGCATAAAACTATATATTCATATCCGTTAGCGCCAAAATTGGCGACATTGGCGCCAAAATTGGCAAAATTTGTGACATTTGGCGAAATATCGCCAAATTTGGCGACCAAAATAAGTCTTTATAAATGAAGCCGATTTGACTATTGCTCAATAATTTGGCGAATTTCTTATTCCAATTCAGTATTAACGAATCTTTTGTAAACGTTTCTTTGCATTTTAACTTGCTGTTTTCGTGTAACATTAGCTAAAATTTTAAAACGAAGATATAGGAAAGCTACCTTTTCCTCCCGGTACAGGCCGGAAGGACTTTTTTATGTCGGTGCCACTGACCACAGGGGGGTGTAGGAGCGAAAAAGTTCTAAAATTGCGATTTTTTGTATACCGAAGGAGCTAGAAATTTGAAATTTGGCATTGTAGTTACTTATAAAATGTAAATGCTCTCTAAAAACAAAAAAAACAAAAAAAAAAATTCGAAGTTTAAAAAGGTGAAATAAGCGAAAAGCGTTCTAAAAACATTCTAAATTACAATTTCTATGGAATCTCTGGAACTACAGAACCGATTTCAAAAGTGATGGTGGTAAATTGATGGTGACAACCCCTGCTACAACATAGGCTATATTTTATGTCGGTGCCACCAACCCCACTGGGGTGCAGGAGCGAAAAACGTTCTAAAATTGCGATTTTTTGTATACTGAAGGAGCTAGAAATTTGAAATTTGGCATTGTAGTTACTTATAAGATGTAAATGCTCTCTAAGGACAAAAAAAAAAAAAAAAAAAAAAAAAAAATGAAATTCAAAAGGGTGAACTGAGCGAAAAGCGTTCTAAAAACATTATAAATTACAATTTCTGTGGAATCTCTGGAACTATAGAACCGATTTCAAAAGTGATGGAGGCAAATTGATGGTGACAATCCCTGCTCCAACATAGGCTATATTTTATGTCGTGCCACTAATCCCAGGGGGGGGGGGGGGTGCAGGAGCGAAAAACGTTCCAAAATTGCGATTTTTTTATACTGAAATAGCTAGAAATTTGAAATTTGGCATTGTAGTTACTTATAAGATGTAAATGCTCTCTAAGAACAAATTAAAAAAAAAAATCGAAATTTAAAAGGGTGAAATAAGCGAAAAGCGTTCTAAAAACATTCTAAAATACAATTTCTATGGAATCTCTGGAACTACAGAACCGATTTCAAAAGTAATGGCGGCAAATTGATGGTGACAATCCCTACTCCAACTTAGGCTATGTTTTATGTTGGTGCCACTAACCCCAATGGGGTGCAGAGCGAAAAACATTCCAAAATTGCAATTTTTTTATACTGAAAGAGCTAGAAATTTGAAATTTGGCATTGTAGTTACTTATAAGATGTAAATGCTCTCTAAGAAGAAAAAAAAAATCGAAATTTAAAAGTGTGAAATGAGCGAAAAGCGTTCTTAAACCTTTCTAAATTACAATTCTTATGGAATCTCTGTAACTACAGAATCGATTTCAAAAGTGATGTTGGCAAATTGATGGTGACAATCCCTGCTCCAACAGCCTCTTTAATAAAAAGCTATGCGATGCTGACGACTGGGTTTTTCGCTAATTGTTGCCACAGATTAATCTCGGAAAATGAAACCTTTGAAGTTGCTGAAAAAAATAATAGCTCGAAAAGTATTTGTCAGAAAATTGTTAGACAAACTGTGTTTGAAAGGTAAAAATTTTTTTTTCTTGATTTAAATTTCAAATCTAATGATTATGCCGTTTTTCAAATATTGAATTTCAAAAAATACCAAATTTTACAAAGTCCATAGCGAAACCTTCATGCGTAAATAGATAATGATAAGGCCGACCTGTCCTGACGTGTATATTGGCACGAGTCACAAATTATAGTAGCCTTATTATTCTGTTAAAATATAAGAGTGAATTATGAAATGCCAATATTTTGTTTGATTAAAAGTTCATTAAGTGAAATTGACCAGCGTAGCGGGCGTAACTTGCTAATAATAATTAAAATTGCAAATTTTAGCATATTTTAGAGAAACACTAGCAAGCTTCGCCCGCTACGCTGGTCGGTTTCTCCAAACGAATTTTGAATCAAACTAAATATACCGGTGAATTGCATTCATCCAACAATGTACGCTTTTGGTCAGACAACTACAGGAAAATATGAAAAGAGATCGCATATCAAATTATTGCCTTGGACTACTAAGTATTTGTCTGACTTTAATTATGATCCTCATATTGAATATTTCAGGAATAAGGCTGTTGATCTCGGATCTCAGTTACCCTGCACCTCGTGCCGTGCCTTGAAGTGGCAGAATGAGACTCCCTGGATATGTTGCAGTGGCGGTAGTAAAGAAGATATAGTAATGGATGCATTTTTAGAAATTATAACTTGTAATGTTAGAAATATTGATAAGTTGGCGCTAAAGGCATCACCAAATTATAGAAAATGTGCAATATCGAAACCGTACAGACCCTCGAAACTTTACTTCAGCAAGCATATTTTATTAAAAAATCACAATTACATAAATATCCGTAAGAATAATAGGCACTTTTATATTACTGGGCGCCAGTAAAAACTCACCAAATCTTGTTTCAATTGGCATCATTTGAATTGGAACATTTTGCGTGACATTTTATTTGTATTGATATGTTTGTGTATATGTATTTTATTATGATTATATTTTAGTTATTTTAAATAAGTTTCTTAAGATATTATATCGCAATGTTAAAATAATGGCTAGTTGTTATTAGCTAATGTTAAAATATTAGCAAAAAAAAAAAAAAAAAAAAAAAAAGATTGGCGAGATTAAAAAAATTTTGGCGATCACTGGCACCCAGCTAACATAAAAATACCGAATAATATTCAATTCCAAATTCCCGAAGCAAACAAAAAAGTTAAAACAAAGAACCCGAAAACTGGCATTATTGAGATTTCATCTAATCAAAATATCAGGTGATTTTTTTCTTATACAGTATCTTATAAATCGCCAAGTATTGTTTGATATTTAACAATGACGAATGTGTTTTAAAAAATATCACTTGGCGATCAATGCAATAAATTTTAAGGTTTTGTCGCCAAAGACAACGCCAAATTCGAAAATGTGCAATATTTCACGAATTGTTGGAGTTAGAATATGTTTATTTGGTACCATTCGATTCAGTATGCAGAAATACATTGAAATATGTTATCATTTGACAAATAAATATAAAACCCGATTTTTAAGAAATTTTGTTATTGTTTGTTCCCATTTTAACCCCTTTAGGGATGGAATTTTAGGAAAACTTTCTTATTGCGCCTCTACAACCTAAGAAGTATTTTCCCCGCAATTTTCGTGTTTGTAGCTTTAGTAGTTTGGAATGTGCGTTGATGATCTCCCAAGTCAGGACTTTCTTTTACATAATATAGAATTTTATATACAGATAAAATTAACCATTATTATTACCTAGCAGGCTTTGCTCGCTACGCTGGTCGGTTTCTCCAAAAAAAACTTGAATCAAACGAAATATATTGGTGAATTTGATTGTGTGTTTTAAAGAAACATGAACTTTTACCTTTATGTCCTTCCGCATTGGTGTAAAACGATACGAAAGCCATTACGCTGTTATATTTTCTAATGTGTTACACGAAATTTAGGTTGTTAAAGACCAACTCGTTTATTTAATCATTTACAGTATGATTTTCTAAAGAACGATATAACGATATGCAATATACTAAAACTATCCCTGGAAAATTAACAATGCAAGTTCCATAGAAATCCATTCAGCAGAATCTTTAAAAAAGTCTATTGTTTCATAATTGGGTTCAACTGATTATAGAAATGCCCCCCACCCCCCTAATTCTTTAACTGAGCAACATAGAACGATATGTTATGCATTAAAACTTCCCTCAAAATTTAGCTAACTAACAGTGCAAGTTCCAGCAAAATCCAATCAGCAGAATTCAAGGTATAAGCGGCAGGATCGAAATTCCCTTTGCATTATACATATACAGTAGACAGATAAATGTATCTTTCATAATCCTCTTCACCTGTTGATAGAACTCTCAGGGATTTTGTAGAAAGTATATGCTAGTATATGCAGTCAACCTTCTGGAATTTTTAAGACGAAATTCTGCACACCGTCCGTAGCTATAATATATACTCTCTAGTATATATAATCTGTCTATGGAGTATATACACTCTTTTTTACGACTATACCACTGACAACTTTCTCCCATAGCTCCATAACTAAACAATGTAGAAAATCAATTCCTGAAATATTATCACACTGCGAAACTCCCATCAAAATCCGTTCAGTAGAACTTTAAAAAAGGTAAACTTTCATAATCGGGTTCACCTAATTTTATTTATAACTTCCTCCCGTGGCTCTATAAATAAGCAATGTAGAACAATGTGCTTTATTTTAAAACCTTTCTAAAACAAATTACCTAACTAACAGTGAAATTATATAAAAATCTGTTCGGTAGAACCTGAGTTTTAACCGATCGGAATGGAATAAGAATTTGCGTTTTATAAATATTATAGATAATTATAATATGATTTTTATAATCGGATTCGTTGTCAAACTTTCGCTTCAGATAACACAACGCAGACGAAAACTTTGCTCCAGAGAAGTACCAACCATCCCCACAAAATTGGCTAACAGTGTAAATCCCACCAAAGTCCGTACAGCAGAACTCAAATTATAAACAGTCGGAATAAAATACGAATTTGCATTTTAAATACATAGTAGATATATCTTTCATAATTGCATTCACCTTTCCCAATCACTTTCCCATTAGCTCTATCACTAAGCAACATAGAATGATATGTTATAGGGTCATTAACCATACCTGAAAAATCACTTCCATTAAAATTTGTTCAGTAGAATTTTTTAAAGTAATCTTTAATAATCGGGTTCACATAATTTTAGAGTTTTCCTCTTTAGCTCTATAACAAAGCAACGTAGAATAGCTATATGCTAAAACCTTTCAAAAAACATTACCTGATTAAAATGTGAATATGCGGTTTATACTCATAGTAGATGATGATATGATTTTCTGTAACAGGATTCATCATGAAGATTTCGCTTCAAACATAAACGATGCTTTCAACATTGTGGCTAATACGCCAATTGGCGAGGTATCCGATTGCGGAAAATTAGCCCGAAATTGTATGAATAACTACCCAAAGAAAAAGAGAAACATGGCTGAAGACTGAAAACAAATAAAGAAGTAATACATAATACTAATCAGACCTTCGACACTTTATTTGGTACTTCTCCATTATCCCGTCGACCACTTTTCATAAAAAAAACTATCGCCAAACTATAAGATTTAACGCCAAAAAGATTTAACGCCAAAAAGATTTAACGCCAGTCCCATTCACTTGACGTCAGAAGTATTAAACGTGTTTGTTATGTCATGAAGCAGTTTTTAATTCGACATTTACCTGTATTTTTCATTTTGTTTTTCTGATATCTATATATTTAAAACGCTAAGCTTTTTCTTTTGACAATCCGTGAGAAGAAACTACTGCATCAAATTACATCATTCTTTTTTTAAATGAAAGATATTTGGACACAGATTTGTTATCGTGCATTCGTTTGTTCGAAAATTTAATTAATTAGCCTTAATTTTCAATTAAAATTTTACATCTGCTAATGACGTCATAATCCGTTAACGCCCACTGTTGCGAGATACAGAGTTTATTCTCTAAGCTATGTGGTTCCGAGGATAAAAGAGGAATAATAAATATTAAAAGCACGTGGCTTTTAGGCCGAATTTTTTAATTTGCAAGTTAAAATTCGGTAAAAAATATTTATCCGCGTGTTTTATAAGCGAATAAAAATTCATATTTATTGTGACGTCACGGGAATATTGTCCATTGGGTTTATTTTATTATTATACATTATAACTTTGTTGATGCCATTTTTTTTCATTACCATTAAACACAAAATATATTTTTATTTGTTAACATGGTGTTTAAGCATAAAAGTAACGTATACAAAGAAAAATACGTAAAGTTTGCGCTGGTGAAAATGATGTTATGCTTAGCTTGAAATGCATTTTAACATTGATAAAAGTAAAAAGAAAAATTTATATGATTGTGTCAACATGACGTATTTTTAACTGATTTTTCAATTTTTTATTTTAAAGATTAGAACTGGAGTTTTTATTGGTTGCTTCATCTTGATTGCATACCTTAATTACATGTTACCAATTACTTTTTTTAAATTATAGATTAGAAAACTTCATTTTTTAATTAAAAAAAAATCACAGAAGTAAAGGATTTCAGGAAATTTAAAATTATTAAAAATAATGTTATGGTAGAAAAAAAGAACTTGAAATAATGATTGTATTTTTAGATAGAATAGACAATGTAAGACCAATATTTCATAGGAATTATTTTGGTAGATTTATTATAAATAATTTAACAGTTCCTTATTAGCGCAAAGTCCTATTTCTTTCACTGTGAATTCCTGTTTCGATGTCAAAAAATAGTTTTCTACTTTTTGTCGTCAGCCAAAATACAGTGGCAATTTTTTAGAAATGTACAACGGTTGTCACAACAAACGACGCTATCGCTTTAGCTTTCATCGCGCTTACATCACTTCTAAGTACTACAAATTTCCATTTTTTACTACATTTGACTACATTTTACAATTTTAATTCTTACATCATCAATTAGAAAAAAAATTAGCTTTAGAATGAAATTTAAATTTATTTGAAAACTGCCGCTTAATTTAACGACTTATTAAATAATATTCAAGCATGAAAAGTTTTTTAATTCTATCTTATCAGTGACCACCAGTTTGCTTCAATAATGTAAAATAGCCCCTGGGAAAGTTGCCACAATTGAAAATAGATTTCCCTAACCATCATAAAAAGTGAATAATAATAATAATAATAATAAAAACAGTGATAAATCATAAGATCGGATTATCCATAAGATAGAGCATTTTGGCGCTAAACGAAAATCTGTCAAAAAAGAAAAAAAAACTAATTTTAGTTTATGTTGAACATAAAATTGATATGCTAAATTCGTTGATGTATATATTCCAGCAAATATCAGAATATGCTAGAAATTGCTTTTTTTTTTTTTTTTTTCCTTTTCTTTTCTTTTTTTTTTTTTTAAAGATTCATTTGCCAATTGTATAAGAGGGAAAATATCCCCGACTATGATGGAAAAGGAATAACAATCCTGATTATGTAAAGGAACTGAAGAAACCATACAAACAAATTACACTTGAAAGCTGAGCTTAAAATAATGGATGTGTTTTAGAGGATATGGATTTATAACGAACAATGATTAAAGAGGACATTTTAAAACTTTTAATTTAAACATTTTAAAACTTTTTTAACATCGAATTTCGATGGTGCTGTTGGGCAGATGCATGAAGCTCATTCGGTTGCATTATCACAGGGGGAAGGGGGGAGGAGAGAGATGTGTGTTTTATTTACTATGTTCTTATATTTACTGAATATGAAATCTCATCAAAAAGTCACCTGTAAAAAATGCAGCCAAGTCTCGTAACTCATTTACCGTAAAAAGTACTGAGATCGTATAAAGCCAAGTTTAACTATCTTATTAACTCTGAAATTTTCATTCACAAATCACTCCTAGTCTCTACATCTTTAGTTAATTATTATTTTGTGACTTGGCAATTACGTAGCACGACAATGTGATGTATATAGTTAGTCTTAATAAAATAATACTATAACATATTAAAGTGCAATAACTTCCCCCTGCGTATATAATTTGCCTTAATTAAATTATCCCATCCCATCCCATAACATAGTAAGGTGTAATAACTTCCCTGTACTGCGTAATTGCCAAGTCACAAAATAATAATTAACTAAAGATGTAGAGACTAGTAGTGATTTGTGAATGAAAATTTCAGAGTTAATAAGATAGTTAAACTTGGCTTTATACGATCTCAGTACTTTTTACGGTAAATGAGTTACGAGACTTGGCTGCATTTTTTACAGGTGACTTTTTGATGAGATTTCACTTCTTTTTGTAAGTAATCCTCCTTTTCTTGATTTTGGGTTCTTTTTGGAGATTATCCACTGATTTTCGCTAAGCCCACACTCTGTCCCTATTATTTACAGGTATAAAAAATTTGAAGCTTTAGTTTCGTTTGCAAAGTACTGTAGATAAAAAGAGATTTCAGGTTCCTAGGCAAGCACTAAGTTATGGGAGGGGGAGTGTCAAAAGTACTCTCAATTGCTTCCAGGATAGGTGCTATCCGTCGGAGATATTACTCGCAGCCCTGGATACTTGATATTTAACATAAAAGAACTTTTTAGTATAAAAAGAAAGCCAAAATTAAAATTTCAGAAAATTTCCAATAAATCAAACTATATATTTCTTTTTTCGATGGGTTTTTTTTTTCGTTTTTTTTAGTCTTTTTTTTATTATTTAAGGATTTTTTAATTTTTTCTTACTTTGTGTACTAAACCCTGCCTTTCTGCCAAATGTCAAGCTTCTAGGACTACAAAATCGAATTATTTTCAAATTTTCGACTTTTTAAAAATTTATTGATTTTTCGATTTCAATTCTATGTTACCTGATTGTCATGCCAATATAGTAATTATTTGATCCGTCTTCTTAGGATCATTTAGGTTCAATTTAGAGATAAATCAAGTGAATTTTAGAGTCACCATGATTTTATTTAGAAAGGACTATCAAGCCATAACCAGCCAGTAATGTCGGGAGGGTAGGGGGAGCTGTGAAAATTTTTGTGGGGCTAACATCATTTAACAATCCATATTTCATATATGAAGTAAATAGAGTACAACCTATGAAAGAAAACAAACCTGTCTATAAAGAAATCGCCCATATCGTAGCCAGTCTATAGCGGAACTTTTCTATAACGAAATTCATAAACGAAAGAAAAGAAAACCATAATCCGGGGGAAATAACATAAAACAATTAGGGGCGTTGTACTAGCTATTTGAATTTAGCTATAAATAGTTGAATTTAACGAATATTTTAATTGTTCCTTTTATTGAATAGTAAATACTACCTTTACACCAAGTTTTAAGTTTCTAAGACTACAAGATAAAATTATTTTCAATTTTTGATTTTTTTCGAATTTTTTTTATAATTTTCTGGATTTTTTGATTTTTTCTTATTTTGTATCCTTTATTACAAATTTCAAGTTTCCAGCGCTACAAAATCGAATTATTTTGAAATTTCCGATCTTTTTCGAGTTTTTTATTTTATTTTCGAATTTATTGCGTTTTAATTTTCCCTTTTTCTGTATCCTAAACAATAAGTTTACGCCGAATTTTAAGTTCTAAAACTACAAAATCGAAATTTTTTCAATTTTTCGAATTTTTTGTTTCGAATTTTACAGATTTTTTATTTATTTCTTTTTTTGTATCCTAAATACTACCTTTATTCCAAATTTTAAGTTTCTAGCTTTACAAAATCGAATTATTTTCAAATTTTCGTTTTTTTTTTTTCGATTTTTTTATTTTATTTTCAATTTTTGTTGCGTTTTTAATTTTTTCTTTTTCTGAATGCTAAACACTAACTTTACACCAAATTTTCAGTTTCTAAGACTACGAGATCATATTATTTTCAATTTCTCTCTTTTTCTTTCTTTCTTTCTATTTTTTTTTTTTTTAAATTTTCGATTTTTTTTTAAATTATCCATATATTTTGATGTTTCCTTATTTAGTATCTTAAATATTACCTTTATTCCAAATTTCAAGTTTCTAGCGCTATGAAATCGAATTATTTTCAAAATTTCCTTATTTTTCGATTTCTTTCGATTTTTTTATTTTATTTTCGAATTTTATTGCGTTTTTATTTTAACTTATTCTGAATCCTAAACACTATCTTTACCGCGAATTTTAAGTTTCTAAGGCCAAAAGATCAAATTATTTTTTTTTTTTTTCATTTTTTTCGAATTTTTCGAATTTTTGATTTTTTTTCGAATTTTCTAGATTTTTTTAATTTTTCCTTATTTGGCATCCTAAATACTACCTTTATTCCGAATTCAAGTTTCTAGCGCAACAAAATTGGATTATTGGAAAATTTTCGATTTTTTGTTGATTTTTCGATTTTATTTTCATTTTTTTTGTGTGTGTTTTTGATGTTTTCTTTTTCTGAATTCTAAACACTACCTTCTAACCAAATTTTAAGTTTTTAAGACTACAAGATCGTGTTATTTTCAATTTTCAATTTTGTTCATTTTTTTTTTTTTTTTTTTTTTTTTTTTTTTTTTTTGTGAGTGTGTGAGTGACAAAAAATCGAAACTTAGAGTTCATATATCGTCTGCACTAATTTATGGGTATTTTTTGAATTATCGATATTTTTAAATTTTTCCTTATTTAGTATCTTAAATATTACCTTTATTCCAAATTTCAAGTTTCTAGCGCTATGAAATCGAATTATTTTCAAATTTTCCTTATTTTTCGATTTTTTGATTTTATTTTCGAATTTTATTGCTTTTTATATTTTAACTTATTCTGAATCCTAAACACTATATTTTCTGCGAATTTTAAGTTTCTAAGGCTAAAAAATCCAATTATTTTAATTTTTTCAATTTTTTTTCGAATTTTTCGAATTTTTGATTTTTTTTTTTCGAATTTTCCGGAATTTTAAATTTTTTCTTATTTTGCATCCCAAATACTACCTTTATTCCGAATTCCAAGTTTCTAGCGCAACAAAATCGGATTATTTGAAATGTTTCAATTTTTTTTCGATTTTTTCGATTTTACTTTCGATTTTTTTTGGTGTTTTTGATGTTTTCTTTTTCTGGATACTAATCACTACCTTCACACCGAATCTTAAGTTTCTAAGACTACAAGATCGTATTATTTTCAATTTTCAATTTTGATGGAATTTGTTGAATTTTCGAATGTTTTTTTTTCGAATTTTCCGGATTTTATAATTTTTCCTTTCTTTGTATCCTAAACACTACCTTTTTTCCAAATGTCAAGTTTCTAGCGCTACGGGATCTACCTAATCTTTTTGATGACGCGTGAACGAGTGAGTGAGTGAGTGACAAAAAATCGAATGTTTGAGTTCATATATCGTCTGAACTAGAAAAGACAGAAAGTTGTAATTTTAAATTTTGGTCCTGTGTGCCAAATACTCTAGTTTCAAATTTTTGGGATACTCCAGCGCGGAGATATGGGGGGGGGGGTCAAAAGAGCCCTGAGTTGCTTCCAGAAAAATATGCTTACGGCTGTCCTCTCTCGACTTGGCGGAGGCACTGCCGTGCCTCCAGATCTTGCCAAGGCTGTGGTTTTCCTATTAGACTTAATGTTAGCTATATGCTCCATTTTTCTGCAACTAAATTTCCTCATGCCAATATAGTAATTCATTGATCCGTTTTCTTAGGATCGTTTATGTTCAATTTAGAGATAAATCAAGAGAATCTTAGAATCACCACGATTTTATTTAGAAAGGACTATCAAGCCATAACCAATCAGTAATGTCGAGAGGGAGGGAGAGATGTGAAAATTTTTGTGCGACCAACATCTTTTAACAACAAATATTTCATATATAAATTAAATAGAGTAAAGCCTGTGAAAGAAAATGAACCTGTCTATAAAAAAAAAAGGTCTATAACGTAGCCAGTCTATAGCGGAACTTTTCTATTACAAAATTCGTAAACAAAAGAAAAGAAAAGCATAATCCGGGGAAAATAACACAAAACAATTACGGAAGGTGTACTAGCTAATAGGACAATTATCTTAAAATCTATCTAAAACAAACTATCCCCATCCTGTGGGATTTGTTTTTCAATGTTTTACTTTATTTAATGCAAAACATAGATTGCATCCGACAACTCATAAAAAAGTCCTCCGGCCTGTACCGGCAGGAAAAGGTAGCTTTCCTATATCTTCGTTTTAAAATTTTAGCTAATGTTACTCGAAAACAGCAAGTTAAAATGCAAAGAAACCGTTTACAAAAGATTCGTTTACACTGAATTTGAATAAGAAATTCGCCAAATTATTGAGCTATAGCCAAGTTGGCTTCATTTATGAAGACTTATTTTTGTCGCCAAATTTGGCGAGATTTCGCCAATTGTCGCCAAGTTTGGCGAGAATTTGGCGCTAATGGATATGAATATATAGTTTTATGCGTATGATTGGGAACATGATTACAACAATGAAAGAAAATAATTTGCGAGAAATCGCGTTCACTAAAACTTGTAAATTTATATTAAAATCATTAAAATTACAGACATTACAATATACTTTCATAAAACATTAAAAACATATTAAAGTTGGACGTTTCGGATTTACAAGGAAAATCCCTCTTCAACAACAACATTTCACTTAGTGTAAATCATAGTTCAAAAATATCAACAAATAGAAAATGCAACGTATCAAAATTTCGAAGTCAAAGTTACAGTTATAATAACACGGAGTATTCATTCAGGATTGCACCTGCTTGACCATTATTGACCATAAATTTATCGTTGGTTTTTTGTAATGTGCTGTTTTGTTTCAAAATGTCAGCGACCCTAGAATTTCAAACTGCTCTATCTCAGCCAATTTTTAAGATAGAGGTAAAACAAAAAATGCTCTGGAATCCTTGTATCAAGTCCTAACACCTAATTAAAAAATAAACTTGAATTTTTAACTTTTTTGTATATTTATTTTAGTTTAAAAATTTTCCGTGGCCGCCATCTTGAAACAAGATGGCGGACCAAGCTGGCCAACGAACCCGGTCGAGGCATTGGTGAGCTTAATACACACAATTAGTTTCATCCAAATTAATTTATTAATACGAGCGTTATCGTATCAAATTATTTTCATTTTTTCAATTTTTTTCGAATTTTTTTATTTTTTTTTCGAATTTTCTGGATTTTTTTAATTTTCCTTTTTCTGTATCCTAAATACTACCTTTATTCCTAATTTGAATTTTCTAGCGCAACAAAATCGGATTGTCTTCAAATTTTCGGTTTTTTTCAATTTTTTCGATTTTTTCAATTTTGCTTTCGATTTTTTTGGTGTTTTTGATGTTTTCTTTTTCTGGATGTTAAACACTACCTTCACACCAAATCTTAAGTTTCCAAGACTACAAGATCGTATTATTTTCAATTTTCAATTTTGATGGAATTTGTTGAATTTTCGAATGTTTTTTTTTCGAATTTTCTGGATTTTATAATTTTTCCTTTCTTTGTATCCTAAACACTACCTTCTTTTCCAAATGTCAAGTTTCTGGGGCTACGGGATCTACCCAATCTTTTTGATGACGCGTGAACGAGTGAGTAAGAAGTGACAAAAAATCGAATGTTTGAGTTCATATATCGCCTGAACTAGAAAAGACAGAAAGTTGTAATTTTAAAATTTGGTCCTGTGTGCCAAATACTCTCGAAAAACGAAGTTTCAAATTTTTGGGATTCTCCAGCGCGGAGATATGGGGGGGTCAAAAGTGCCCTGAGTTGCTTCCAGAAAAGTATGCTTACGGCTGTCCTCTCTCGACTTGGTGGAGGCACTGCCGTGCCTCCAGATGAACGTAGGAATATACTATTTGTATGATTCTTCATAGGTCCATGAATTTTTTTTTTTGCCATGGGGAATATGGTGATAATGTCACAGTTGTTTACGGATTGTTTGTTTGGAGTTTGCATCGGAAATAGTACTGTATTTGACTGGGAAAAAAACATTTAAAATATAATATATGAAAGACTGTTTCATACGCACACCTTCTTAAATAATAAAGAAGCTTATTTTACTGATATTGTTATAGTATTTTTTTTCGTCAAGTTTTGACGGGTTCCATCTAGTTTTAGTTATTTCGTTAATTAAAATAAAAATTGCGTCCTTAAACGGCTATACCATGATATTAAAAGAGAAAATGCATTGTAAAAATGTTGCGTTTCACAGTTAAGTGCAATAGATCAATTTCAACTGACGTCACAAACATTTATTCACCAGCCGAGAAGGATAATTAAGAAAAGTAATGTAAATAAATAAATATCCAAGATTTTTTTTTATATTTTCATTAATATATTGTAATTTTTTTTTTTGTGTTAAAACTTACTAGACACTTTGGTGAGTGGGGCTTTTCTGAATTCATTTTATTTTATTTATTTATTTTGATGTTCCAATGGCAACATTCTTCCATTTGTTTATTTGGAGTTCATGTTTGGCGATGATTTTTTTTTTTTTAGGAAAAGTAGTCGACGGTATAATTGAGATGTACCCTTTATTTTAGCAATCACATTTTATTTTAAATCGTAGAAATAATAATACACAATTACATAAATATCCGTAAGAATAATATTCAATTCCCAATTGAGCAGTTAATGTTTCTATCTGCAAAAATAAACAAAAAGGTTTAATTTGAATTTCTTCCATTGCTATAGTAACGGACGTATTTTTAGAAATTATCACTTGTATTGTTTGAATTGTTAGATTTTGACGTCAAAGACTTCGCAAAAAAGTTTGTTCCTTTTTTTCCCCCCTTAGGGGTGGAGTTTTTGAAAATCCCGTCTTAGTGCGCCTCTACATACTAAGAAGTATTTTTCCTGCAAGTTTCGTCTTTGTAGGTTCAGTATGGCTGTGCTACAGTGCCTAGAATTAGACTTACTTCTAGGCACTGTAGCTGTGCGTTGATCATCTAGCCAGAAAGGACTTTCTTTTATATATATAGATTACAATATTGTTATAATTAAGCTTCAGATTTTTTTCTAAATATATTTTCTCATGTAAATATATTTAATTCTTTAATACAGATTTTTTTTTCTATTTCTAAATTACATCACATTTATTGCCTTTTATAAAATTTTGTATATTAAGCCCTTTTTAAGTATATATTTTAAACAATTAGTACCCGCTTGGTACTTTTACGTTTGTCCAAAGTATTATTATTACTGTTATTATTTTTTATACCAGGTTTACTTCAAATCTGTTGACAAACCTGCATACTGTTTGAGTGAAAAAATAAAGAAAGATAGAAAGAAAATTTAATTCTTAGAAAAAAAAAATAATTTCAATAAAAAAGAATGATTTAAATAATTAAAGAAAATGAAGATAAAGAACTTGACTATATTAAAAATAATCTGAATCAAATGGAATCAAATTTAATACAAGAAATCAAGTAAAATTATAACAGTTCTTAATATTTTTAGTAACTTATGTAAATTGAAGAACTTAAAATTGTTCTAAAGGTGGCACAAGAAGAAAGTTATTATTTTATAGCCTGTAAAAGAAATTTTCTGGATAACAAAAATCTATTAAAAGCAAAAATTTGCTAAATTAATGTTTAAAAGAGTTCTGAAATAAAAGATTATTAGGTTCAAAGGAAAATCATGGATACCCTTGAAAAACTATTATACAAAAAGTGCTGTTTTTTTTTTTTTCATTTGCATTTGCATTTGAAGGAGGGGTAAAAAAAGAAACTCTCTCACACAGCATATTTTTTATTAGTACATTTTCAACCCTATACTTTTCTTTTTAGGCCATCAAATTTGAGCTATATAAAAGAATTTAGCTGCTGCTTGAAAACTAGTAATTACTAAAGTTGCAGATTTTGGCAATTTTTATAGAAAAATTGAAATGTTGACATAGTTGAGCTTCAGATTTTTACAGAAAATATTTCCTCGTAAATTTAAAATTTTTAATTCAGATATATTCTTATATTTTATTCTTTTAAAATAGTGATTTCAATAAAGTAAATAAATAACTTTTGTATTTCTAAATTAAAAGTCCCTTTTAGTATATTTTTTAAGCATTAAGTACCCCTTCATGTCTTTTCTGTTTATCAATGCTCCCCCCCCTTATATATATATATATATATATATATATATATATATATTATATTAGTAACGAGGCTTCAAATCTATTGAAAATATCTTTATATTGTAAATGCTATATGTATACATGTAAAGCTGGAACGAAAATTTGGTTCTCAAGGGAAGGGGAGGGGGTGAACAACTGTAATTTAAAATATCTGTTTTAAATAAAGAAAAAAAAATAAAGAACTTGATTATATTAACAATAATTTTATTCAAATGGAATAAATGCAAGTTTAATACGAAAAATCAATTAACATTTTAGTAGTTTTTAATATTTATCGTAATTTATTTAAAATAGTGGGCTCAGCCCCCTACTCGCTAACGCTCGCCAACCCCCCCGTGAATTGCGAAGTAATTAACATTGAGAACGCTAAGCGGTAACAGCTCGCTTCGCTCGCTCGCCCCTTTTTATTTTTGCAGTAATTCTAGCCGGAATGAAAAAGTACTACCATAAATCATTTGAACATATGAAATTGACAAATTTTTTTAATGTAAAAAAGTAATGGAAAACTCCGTTGAAAACACAACTAAAAATGCATTTAGTTGGAGCTATTAATGGGCATATAAACCATTTAAATACTATGAAAAAAGTATTTTGGAAACATAATTTGTTTAAAACTTATTGCACCTATAGTTATGTACAGCACGGCTTAAATTCATAAAAAAATAATAATAATGAAAAAAAAAACACTACGTGATAGGAAGATAGTTTATCATCAATGATTGTTTAAATTTCGTTCGACATTTTACTATTCTAATTGATTATAGATTTCTGCAAAAGAAATTATTTTTACTTCATCAATACAGCAACAGATGGCAGCAGGTGCAATCTAGACAGTTGATATTTTTATAATCTCCGATTTTTCATGTGAGTGAAATTCGTAAATAAATTCTAAATAAGAGGCGAGAATTCATTTGAAATTAACAATATCACTCATAATTAAAATGAGGAATCATCTCAGACGCTTTGGATTACGTACGTTATTTTATTTTTAATATTTGCTAGTTTAACTTTCCCTGCGCTGACACTGACCGCCATATTGGAGGCGGAGCTGATCTATCTAACACAATCTAGTCCAGTGGCGGATACAGAGGGGGGGTCAAAGGGGCAGCTGACCCCCCTGTGATGAGAAACACCCTTATTAGTGGAGCATCCAGAAATTTCTGATTTGTTCCAGAAATTTCCGATTGTTATGCAATCAGGAAGTAAAAGGCAGTTTCAACGGTCGTGGCTTACAGAATTTTCCTGGTTGAGTTACAGTGCTAAGCATGCTGGAGCTTATTGCAAAATATGTGTACTCTTTGGAGCAAAAGAAGGGGGGAGGAAGCAAGATAACGGTTAGCAGTTTTGTATTGAGTCCATTTCATAACTACAAAAAAGGCAAGGAAAGTCTGCGAGGACACGCTTTTAAAGAGTACCACAAAAAAGCAACAAGTAACTTTACCGACTTCATTAGGACATTTGAAAACCCATCGGAATCGATTTACATGAAAATCAATATTGAGATGAAACGAAGAATTGAAGAAAATCGTTTATGTTTACGACCCATAATGAAAACGATTATATTATGTGGTAAACAAAATATTCCATTACAAGGTCACCGAGATGATGGGAACCTGACGGAAGAAGATGGCTCAGGTTCAATAGCAAATGAAGGAAACTTTCGTTCATTATTGAGGTTTCGCATTGACGCAGGTGACACTGTTTTGGAAAATCACATAAACAAGGCTCCTCGTAACGCTACTTTTATCAGTAAAACAACTCAAAATGAATTAATTGACATTTGTGGGGAGCTCACATTACAGAAAATACTGAACTCTGTGAAAGAAAGTCGGTTCTTTAGTATCTTAGCTGACGAAACCACCGATACTGGTACTATCGAGCAGATGGGTCTTAGCATTCGATATTGGGATACTAAGAAGAAAATCAGAGAAGAGTTTGTAGGCTTTGTAGAAGCTAGAGGCTTAAGTGGTGAGTTTCTTGCAGACCTAATTGAAGAAAATCTAAAGAATTTAGGATTAAAAATTGAAAATACGCGAGGACAAGGTTACGAGGGTAGTTCAAATATTGCTGGAAAATTCAAAGGGGTGCAAGCACGCATAAAATAAAAGCAGGCACTTACTATTTACATGCATTGCGCGTCCCACAAACTAAATCTTGCCATATCTAAAGCCTGTTCATTACGCAGTATTAGAAACGCTGTTGGTGTTATGAAAGAAGTCATCAATGCAATTAGGGAATCCGCTAAAAGAATGAATTTTATGCGAGAGGAAATACAAGAGCATCATCCTCAAGAAACGCGATTGATGCTTTCAAAACTGCGTGAAACTCGGTGGATTGAACGACACGACGCAATTTTACAAGTTTTACAAGTTTTTGATGCCATTGTGTGCTTTATAGAATTATTAGATGCAGAAGAATCGTCCTCCAAATCCGCATATTTAATAGCATCAGTTCTGCGATTTGCTTTCCTTATTGTAGTGCAAATCATTTCCTCCATCTTGAGTTTAACTATTTCTTTATCTCGTAATTTGCAAAGCCCTTTGTTAGATTTTAAGCAATGCTTTGATATGGTAAAGCACGTTGTCGATATTTTAAATGATTACCGAAATTCATCATCAAGTTACTTGAAAATATACGACGAAGCATCGAAAGTAGCAACTAAACATTCCATTGAAATTACTATGCCGAGAATTGTAAAAACACAGCACCTCAGATCCAATACTGTAGCATCAACTCCTGAAGAATATTACAAATTTAATTTATTTTTGCCGTGTATGGATTTTATCATATTAGTCTTGGTAACAAGATTTTCCAGTGCTGAACATTCAAATATCGTTGCATTACATGGATTGATCCCGGCATTTGCTAATGAGGATACTGGAACTTTAATTAATGCAGCTGAAATTTACAAGAAGGATATTCCAGGGACATTTTTTGAATTACGACAAGAAATAGACTTATGGCAGCGGCAATGGAAAAACAAACCGGAGAGCGAACTTCTACGCAGTGCAAGTGAAAACATATTACACGCTTCAGAATTTTACCCGAATATCAAGACTCTTCTCCATATTTTATGTGTCCTTCCTGTTACAACATGTACCAGTGAACGGTCTTTCTCAACATTAAGACGGGTAAAAACTTGAGATTAAAAATATGAAAGAAGAAAGACTAAACGGTTTAGAAATGCTTAACGCTCATCGCGATAAGGAAATTCACCCTGAAGAAGTATTAAATAAATTCGCAATGACGCATCGCAGGAAATTACAACTGCAGTATTTTTAAGGTAGATAATACAGCAATGTTTTGCCATTATTTTTTTTCATTGCAATAAAAAGTGTTCTCCACATCTTAAATATGAAAACGTTTCATTTTATTTAATTGAAGAATTTAATATTTCTGTATTAACTACATATTATAGAATTAATAAATTGTATATTTATACATACAAAATGATAACAAATTGGTTACTAAAAGTTAATTTAATAATATTATTATAATTTGTAATTTATATATTAATTTAATATTAATATAATTTTTAATGGCTAATTTAATATTATTTCATGAAAATTTATTAATTACTGTGTAATATATTATATTTTGAAGAAGGTTTAAATGATACTTCGTTTTTCTTCCACTTTACTGATAATTTTATAAGTAGAAGGTATAACGTTGACCATCGAAACTTGACCCACCTGTGAAAATTTTCTGGATCCGCCCCTGATCTAGTCTGTTCATTGGTCTGAGCTCTGGAAATTACGGTTGTTGCCAACGATAAGCTAGAAATTCAGCCGTATTTCCGCTCCACATAAGAGAAATATATATATAGATTACAAAATTTTTGTATTGGGATGTGTTAATTATTAAAAAGAAATATTCAATAAATATTGGAGAAATTGGATTTTATTCTATTGTTTTAATTGAATGGAGAAAAAACACTCATCCTGTTGAAATGTTTAAAAAAAGTTATGGGAAATAAATCTAAATGCAATTTTAATGGAGGAATTAAAGTTCCAACTTTAATCTGTGGGCGTACGCAAGCTCGCGAAAACGCGTATTGTTGAAGTAGGAAGTCGGACTACGGGATCGGCCATTACAATTCACTGTGAAGGCTTTGAATATACGGGGTGTTGGGATAGGAGACGAACGGAGTGGCGACCTCATCGTGGTCCGTCAGTGGGAAAGGGACTTCTGAAAGCTGGGGAGGCCGCGCGATAGCTCATATGGGTCAAACACCCAAAGTGGACAGTGGGCCGTGGGTCCCTCCCTCGTAAGCGCAGGTTCTCTGCGACGCTAGGACTCGGCCAATGCTTGGAGCCTCCTCCGTAGGTAGTGGGAGGAAGTCCCGTAGACCAATCCAATTGCTCGGATGGAGAGAGTTCCATACCTCTCACTATGCCGAGGTAGGTGACGTTGGGCAAAGGTTAAGCAAATGCCAGCGTCTCCAAAACTTGCCTGAGGAATTGACGGAGGCAGGATCGGGCTCTGAAGAGCACGATGCATGGTGACTCTGTAGTAAACTGGGCGATGGGAGATACGGCGTGTAGCAACTATCTGCACCGTACCAGCGGCAGAGGTGAAATAGTTGTCGACATGTGGAGTCCAGGCCACGCGGAAGACGACCCCACGTCATCCTCTGCAGCTAGAGCAGTTGTGCGCCGACCTCAATTGTCGTGCAGCGCAGGAAGTGCCCAAATCTAAGGGCGGCCACAGTCCGAAGGTAATCCCCCAGGTTACTGTGGACAAGACCGTTCCTTGAGGAGGTATCACCCACCTCCTGTTGTGTGACTACGAGGAACCAAGCCGGTGGCTCGCCGACCAACGCGACGACGATCATTGCCGAAACTCGAGTCCTCGGGCCGAAACCCAATCCGACACGTCTATGCGCAGCCAGCGGGCGGATGAGTAGCAGTCTTCACCTAATTTTAACCCAATACTAAACTCGATCGGGCCTGCCTCTTTGGCACGTTTGGGAGGAGTTTCCACGTCTCCCAGAGACCAATAGTGGTGCCTAACGTAACTTTCCGTTGTTTTAACAAGTTTGTGATTTGTTGTGTTTTTGTTTTATTTTGTGTTTGTGATATATATGTGGATGAACTTGAGAAATGTTGTCGACCGGGGACCTCCTCATATTTCGTTACGAGGGCTTGCCGAATGCAAAGCCATTTCGAAGGGGACGACCTAGCCGAGTCACGTCTATACGAAGGGAATGATTTTCCTCCTGGTTCCGGGTCGGCCAGAGGCTCCTCCGTCGCACGTAGCGACAACCCACGGAAGATGAACTAGTCGTTTCGCCCTCCTATGCGACTCGATGATCGGACGCCGTGGGAAAGCAAAGGCCGTCAAAAAGTCCTGCATATGACCTAGGGACTGGTTCCCCTGATGGGGTTCCAGCAACGAAGTCGCTGTGTCGATCAGTGGTCTATCGTCTACGGGAGGGTTTCCTCTAAGTTATGAGATCCTCCGCGTAATCGCTTCGACCCCTATCGTCGCTCACTTGGGTAATGAGTTGGAAGGTCCGCAGGTGGCGGTCTTCCAGTCCGGCCGAAGCGCACCTGGAGAGATAAATCCGGTGGGAGCGCTAAAAGTCCTCGAGGACTTGGGTTCGGTGGTCGTAGACGCGCCAGGTGCCACTCAGGTGCCTGGCGGCGCAACCTAGTTTTTTACACCCTGCATAGTGAGAGAATTCCTCTAAAGCTGAAGTCATTGTTTAATGTTTCATAAATATAATAAATTATTGTATTACAATTAAAGAGAAATTCACTATAATACAAAATTGTAATGAATTCAAACGAAACATTAATGTTTCAGAAAACTATGTGTACAACCAATAGATTAATTTTTTCGAATAATCATTTTACTGGTTCTAACTGCAGCGAATGTTGGATTGAAAATCCTGTAGTAAAATTGTCAGTTAAGTCCACAATGAGAAACAGAGCAATTTTTTTTCAATTTAGTGTATGTTACACGGGACCTTTTGATCGAGCTATATTTCCAAATCACTGTTTTAAAAGACCATGTTTTGTGCTGAATTTATTTTTGTTAAATGTCAGAAAATTATTGCTGATTAAAAAGTATTTTTTATTTCTGATTTTTATTAGTTACAGTAACTATTACTCTATGATAAATGATATTTGCAATTTCTTTCCAACCAACCAACCTTACTTCCACAAACGTGTCGAGAGAGTGTACTGAATTGAGTGTAGTGAGACTCACCAAAGATCCTATATATTACGGTTTAATTTCTTTGGACTCACGGAAGACGTTAAAAGAAGTAATGAAGCGACTTACGAGCTGAAATTTATTTCTAAAAATATAACAAGGAGAACCTACTCGAGACTCTCGCTGATTAAAAAGGATTTTTTATTTCTGATTTTTATTAGTTACAATAACTATTACTCTATTCTATGATAAATGATATTTGCAATTTCTTTCCAACCAACCAACCCTACTTCCACAAACGAGTCGAGAGAGTGTACTGAATGGGGAAATTGCACGTTGTTCAATTTAACTTGCATCTGATAGAGTGTAAAAATAGGCACATTTTGATACCATTTTTACATCTATTTGAAACTTGCATAATTCATTAAATTAACTTTTAAAACACAGTTTTTGCCGCGGCGGGAAAAAACCACGTCACGTGACGAAAGCTGTTCTGACGTCACTACACATGTAAATAAATCCTCGCTGTATTTCTCCCTGTTATTTCCTATGGGGGTGGGGTGGCTTGCTTTACGCTGGACGATTTCTTCCTTTTCTTAAAAATGATTAGTATAACAAATTAAAAGTATTGTAAATTGCTGTAATGAATATATACTACTGTGAATTCCAGGTGATATTTTTATTCCATCGCGTTACTAAGAATTTTCATTTCTAGATCTCGATGTAGAAATAAAGTATCGGTACAAGTTAATACTCGTACAATATTGTATTTTATAGAATAAGGTATACTTATATATATATATATATATATATATATATATATATATATATATATATATATAATTATAATATCTTTGAATTTCAAAAAACATATCAAGTTCTTGTAACATTCTAATTAAATCTCCTAAGAGATAATTAGTAATAAAGTGTAGACAGAATACTACATAGTTAATAAATCAACAAGTGCAATCATAATTTTACCATAGCATTTGCTTCAATGGTAATTGGCCAAAAATACTGAAAATATGAAGAATATTTAAAAGGGGAGAGAGAGAAAAAAAATTATATAATAAACCATAAAATGTTAATAATTTGAAGTTGATATCAAGTGAATACAAATGGATTTTGAAATGAAATATGAACTAAATATAATGGAAAATTGGATAACAAGAGATTTAAATTAGAATTGGATATGAAAAAACACGTGTAGATATAATCATCAGCCTGGATGTATCCACACGTGTTTTAAAAATAATACAGTATTTCATAAATATACTGGCATTTATGCTAAGATCAATATTCATCCAGGTATACTGTATTATTACCAGAAAACAATTGGAAATAGTAAAATTGGAAATAAAAAACTTGTAAAGAATAGATAAAATATCTTACTCACAATAATTATCCAAAATTCTGTGAACATCACAAGACATTTATAGACTTTTTCTAACTGATCATTAGTATCACTTAATATAAAGATGATCGGCTAAACGCACAGTCACCATGACCATATAAAGTGTAAACAATGTTCAACCAGCTTAATAATAGTCCTTATATATGTGTTAATTGTATTATTTGCTATATCATTTGCTATATTTTATCGCACACTAAAACAAAATAAATTATTACATAACATGTTTATATTTATATAATGTAATAAATGTTATTTAAAAGAGTTGATAATTGAATTTATCAAAAAATAGGATAACCATACAGTTTTGCTTGATTTCGTATAAATCTAATATTTTTGTTTTTATTTATATCTGAGCATAGATATTTAATACGATGAAGGTAATTGATAATTATATTTTAATAAACTGATTTATGTAAACATGAAGCAAAATTGGTAAAAATATTTACTTTAAATGGAAAGTCAAATCTTTTATCATAAATATCTGTTAGGGGAACCGTCGGTAGCGTAATAAATTTTCTCCTTTTTCGAATTGTTAAATTGGTCTTCTATATTTTAGTATACGTTTTCGTCTTTTAATAATGGTAAAGAAGGATAGTTCAGCTTACCTGAGATTTTCCTTATGCGCTGAATATTTCCACAGTAATCCAAAGTGTTTGCTCTGATATTTATCTTATCGACTGATTGAAGTATTCGCTATATGGAAGTAATAAGAACTATTATTATTAGTAAGTAGAGATGCACGAAATAAGAAGTAGATCCATTTTGAGTATAATATTATAATTCTTTGCTAGATATTTACATTTAAATCGCGTTTTTGGAGACTGCTTTTAGATGCTCCAATTTTACATTATATTTGAGATATATATTTACAACACATATGTACAAGAGCGTTTTAACTGCTCGGATTCATTTTAGATTCTGAAGGGAATGTCTTTAAGTTCAGTTCACACGCGCGTGATAACAGCTGTAGTTTTTGAAGTAGGGAGGTCTGCAGAGTTTTTCACTTAATCGGTTTCGACAGTTTCTGGTTTTGTTCACTATGTTTTTCAGCTGCGGCACTTGAAGTACTTATTGGTAATTGGGGTCTGGTTTTTAACATGTTCTTATTTCGATCATTCGCTGCACGTGGAGATTATTCACTGCATAAAAAAGGTTTCTCCGTCACTCCCCCGTAATCTCCTGTGTGGGGAATGGTTGAAGATTCAGTTTCTTACGGTGTTTCTCGTACACAGGTTTGGCAGTGGGTTTCGTGAGAGTGTCGGCTATCATTTCTTCACTGGGGCAGTATTGTAAATCGATTTTTCCTTCTTCTTTCATCAGTTTGATGTTGTGGAAACGTATGTCGATGTGTTTGGATCGCTTAGTATCTTTATCGTTTTCAGTCATTTTTATACAGGACATATTATCCTCAAAAATCGTGATGGGTAATTTTTGTGGAATGTTGAGATCGCTAAGCAAGTTTGTTATCCAACTTAATTCTTGTGCTGCGTTGCTAGCTGAAACGTATTCAGCTTCGGCTGACGAAAGTGCAATACAATTTTGCCTTTTTGTAATCCAGTAAATCGGTGATTTTCCTAGCATGAATAGATTTTCTGATGTTGATTTACGTGTTTTCAAGTCACCTGCCCAGTCTGCATCGGCGTATGCTGTTAGGATGGGCTTGCTGTTTGCGCTAAGAGTTAAATTCAAATTTTCTGTAGTTTTAAGGTATGAAATGATTCTTTTTACTGCTGACCAGTCCTTTTGGCGTGGTGTTTCATTTCTACGACATAATATGTTTACTGCTGCAGATATGTCAGGACGCGTGATTGTTGATATGTAAAGTAATGTGCCTGTGGCTTGTCGATATTTCGTGTTATTAGGTAAAAGATTATCGTCGTCTTCAAGTCTGTTGAATCCAGCAATCATGGGTGTGTAATGAGGTTTCATGTCGTTTAAATTCAGTTTTTTCACTAGTTCCTGTATTTTATTGTTTTGATTTAGGTAATATGTATCGTTGATTTTATTAATGTTTATTCCTAGGTAATTATTCACTTCTCCTAAGTTTTTTAGTTCATATTCTTTCTTAAGTTGGTTTATTGTTTCTTCGATATCACTGTCCTTTCCTGCTATCAGGATATCATCTACATAAATGATGATGTATATCGGATTTTCTTGATTTGATTTAAAGTACAGACATGGATCATTTTTGCTCTGTATGAAATTATTGTTTTTGAGTGTTTCCGATATTTTAGTGTACCAGGCCTTTGCTGCTTGCTTAAGACCGTAGATGGCTTTTTGAAGTTTACAAACTTTTCTTTCATCGCCGGGTTTAATATACCCGTCTGGTTGACTCATATAAACAGTTTCAGTTAATTCACCGTGCAAAAATGCTGTGGTTATGTCAACATGTTTCACGTTCAAATTTTTGTGCAATGCAGAGATGAGAAATGCTCGTATTGTAGCATGCGAAACTACAGGTGCGAAAGTTTGATCATAGTCAATCCCGAATCTTTGACTATATCCTTGTGCTATACTAGACGCGCTTTATAGCTTTGAACATTTCCTAAATTGTCCTTTTTTAGTTTAAAGGTCCATTTTGAACCGATAATTTTTGTTCCGGGTGGTGGATCTGTTAAAGTCCAAGTGTTATTTTTTCTTAGGCATTGTATTTCATTTTGTGTTGCTTTTATCCAATTTTGTTTATCATTAGTACTTTTCATTTTTTCGATATCTTCCCAATTTTCGGGAATGTTTTCAGATGAACTATTTATGAGACAAACATATCTGTCAGGAGGAACGCCTCTATTTGTCCTATTAGACCTTCTTGGTTCAATTGGTTGCTGTTTGGGCACGGATGGTGTCTCCTCACTGTCAAGTTTTATTTCTAAGTGATTTTCATGTCTATCCGGTAATTGTGTATTGTCATCGGATGGTTTTGTAGTGATTTGTATCTCCTCAATGTTATCTGAGTGTACATTTTCATTCTCAAGAAATTTCACCGTTCTCGCTATTATAATTTGTTTTCCTTGTGTGTGAATTCTATAACCAGTCGATCGTGTATCATAACCTACAAACGTTCCGGTTTGAGCCCTGTTATCGAGTTTTCCTCTATTTACTTTATCGACGTAAAATAGCGCTTTACAACCGAATGTTCTTAAGTGTTTTAAATTCGGTTTAATTCCTTTCCATAATTCGTAAGGTGTTCTGTTGTTGTTTGCTTTGGTTGGGAGTCGGTTTTGTAAGTATGTTGCGGTGTTTATGGCTTCACCCCAAAAATGTTTGCTTAATTTTGCTTGTGATAGCATGCTTCTAGTCATATCTAATAAACTTTTATTTTTTCTCTCCGCAACTCCATTCTGGCTCGGATTATGCGGGACAGTCAATTGGTGTAAAATTCCGTTCTGTTTTAAGTATTCATCGATCTCTTGATTTACATACTCACGACCGTTATCCGATCTAATTTCCTTAGGTTTTTTACCGAACTGATTGTATATCATCTTTTATCTTTTCAGCAACTTCGCTCTTTTTAGATAATAAATATATCGTAGTATATCGGGAATAATCATCAATAAGAGTCATAAAATATATTTTTCTGCCTAAGGTCGGTGTATCTAGAGGTCCACACACGTCACTGTGGATCAAATCCGCAATATTAGTAGCTCGATTTGTTGCTGATTTAGGATACGGCATGTTAGTTAATTTAGTTTCGATAAAAGTTACGCATGTTTTATTTTGATGTTTACATTTTCCTATCTTTATTCCGTCCGCAAGTTGATTTGTTATCATTGATTTAATCGCGTCATAATCTCTGTGACCTAGTCTGCGATGCCAGAGATCTATGCATTGTTTGCTGTCACAGTTATACGTTATGTTTATATAATTTTGTGGTTCTTCCATATCGTCTATTTCCTCAATAATGTATAAATTTTTCTCATTTTTCGCCCTAATATATATTTCTTCATCAAAGATCAAATCGCATTTATTATCGTCGAAGATTAGTTTACACCCGTTTTTAGCGGCTTTACTAACCGAAATTAGGTTCGACTCTAAGTCTGGGACATAAAGCACTTCGCGTAATTTCGTTAGTTTTTCTTTTCCTTCGGGGGTTAATGTTTTTATAAAAACTTCTCCTGAACCTAACGCTGTCAGTTTATTACCATTCGCGATCGTTACTGAAGTTTTATTATAATCAATAAATTTACTAAATAGGCTTTTATCGTTACAAATGTGCGAGGTAGATCCTGAATCGAGAATCCAGTTATTTTTGCCTACTTTTTCGGTGATTAATGCTTTATTTTGCGTTTGATCATTTGCGTATTTTCTTTCGTTTGGAATTTTATTTTCTCTACGAGTTTCGGTCTTTTCATAACATAATGAAGATGAGAAATTCTTTTTATTTTTGAATTGATTGTTACGAGGATTTCCGGATTGTACCGTGTTTCTGCTCTTGTAGTGCCAGCATTCGTAAGTCGAATGATTTTTCATTTTGCAGTTGTTGCAATATTTTTGTTCTCTTCTATTTTCAGTGTGTGTATATCTCCTATTTGTTTTAAATGCTCTCTCGCTGTTGTTATATCCGCTATGTGATTGTTCTGACATTTCCTGTCTACGATTATATTCATCCGTTAATTTGTTTTTGATAAAATCAGGGGTGAGCTCATTTTCTGGTCTCGCCTCCAACGCAGTTATCAAAGTATTGTAACTGGGGAGAAGAGAACACAGAAATAGCGCGGAAATATGTGAATCGCTAATATTTTCTCCAATGGCATTAAGTTTATCTATAATTTGCAAGATATTAGTGATATGTGAGATCATGTTTCCGCCCTCCGCTAATTTAGTACTATATAATTTTCGTAACAGGTAAAGCTTACTAGATAAATTGCTTCTCTCATGTATATTTTTCAGAGCTTCCCATGTTAATTTGGCAGTTTCTAAGTTTTTTACATTTACGATTTGAGAATCATCAATGCTTAAGTTAATTAAAGCTCTAGTCTTGCGGTCTCTTTTGTGCCATGCGGGGTCGGGTGGAGCTGGTGGATCTTGTACTATAATATCGTCGAGTTCCTCTTTAATCAGGAACATCTGCATCTTGAACTTCCATGTACTATAATTCGTAGAATTGAGTTTTTCAATAAATTGAGTATTTTCTTTTATCGCATTCATTTTTTTTCTTTTTTTTTTCTTTAGCGTTCTTTTATTTATTATTATATTTTAGAAATTTGTTAAATTATCGTTTTTGATACTGGGATAATATTCTTTTTTCAGAATCAGTCTTTCATAATCTTTGTTAGGGGAACCATCGGTAGCGTAATAAATTTTCTCCTTTTTCGAATTGTTAAATTGGTCTTCTATATTTTAGTATACGTATACGTTTTCGTCTTTTAATAATGGTAAAGAAGGATAGTTCAGCTTACCTGAGATTTTCCTTATGCGCTGAATATTTCCACAGTAATCCAAAGTGTTTGCACTGATATTTATCTTATCGACTGATTGAAGTATTCGCTATATGGAAGTAATAAGAACTATTATTATTAGTAAGTAGAGATGCACGAAATAAGAAGTAGATCCATTTTGAGTATAATATTATAATTCTTTGCTAGATATTTACATTTAAATCGCGTTTTTGGAGACTGCTTTTAGATGCTCCAATTTTACATTATATTTGAGATATATATTTACAACACATATGTACAAGAGCGTTTTAACTGCTCGGATTCATTTTAGATTCTGAAGGGAATGTCTTTAAGTTCAGTTCACACGCGCGTGATAACAGCTGTAGTTTTTGAAGTAGGGAGGTCTGCAGAGTTTTTCACTTAATTGGTTTCGACAGTTTCTGGTTTTGTTCACTATGTTTTTCAGCTGCGGCACTTGAAGTACTTATTGGTAATTGGGGTCTGGTTTTTAACATGTTCTTATTTCGATCATTCGCTGCACGTGGAGATTATTCACTGCATAAAAAAGGTTTCTCCGTCAATATCAAATATTAATTTATAATTATCATTAATATTAATTTTTAAGTCAAGAAAATTTATATTATTATTAATCAAATCATTTTCGCTTAATGTAAGCTGATTAGGATAAAAATTGAGTGGTGATGTGCAATTTTTATCATTGAAATAAAAAATGATAATGTCATCAATATAGCGATAAAATACATAATCATTGTTCGGACCAATATTTCTTTCATAATAATATAAGTAAAGGTCAGAGAGAATACTAGAAGCGGTCCCACCCTGCGGTATTCCCTGGCATTGTTTATAAATAATATTGTCATATATGATGTAATTATTATGCAATGTAAAGTTTAATAAAGTTTTAAAAAATTTATGGATCTATGATCTTTTAATTTTAATTGAGATTTAAATTCTTTAAATAATATACACATTGTTTTATGTAAGTCTTTTACATCAATGTTATTAAATAAATCATTAAAATCCAATGTCTTTATGAATTTTACCGGATTGATATTATGTATTTTAATAATAAGCTGAAAACTGTTTTTTAGGCAATGATGGTTATTATGTTTTATTGTTATATCATATATCTGCTTTAAAATATTAAGAAGTAAATTGCTTGCATTATTATTATATGTGTTACACCCGATGGTAACTGTGCGAAATTTAATTGGATTTTTATGAAATTTTGGAATTATAACAAGATAAGGATAATTTAAATTATTACATTTGATTTTTAGTAATTTGTGATAATTTAATAATTTTCTATTATTAATTTCAATATTTAATTTAGTTTTATTAAAAATATTACTTGTGTTAATTGCATTGTCAATTAACACTTTATAGTACTCTTTACAAATAATAGCATAATTATTTGGAGATTTATCTACATAAGTAATTATAAATTTGTTTTGTAGTTCTGATATATGTTTATTTATATTTTTGAAAGCTGCATGTGTAATATGTTGATAATGTTTTATAATTTCATTTTTAAATTTATCTATTACAGAAAATCTCCATTCACTAAAATACTCGATAGGTTTATTGTAATCAATAGCAATTTTATATATAAATAAATCAATATCTTGAATAAACTGCAATATTATGGATTTGATTTTACACATGTATGGAAGACGAAAATTTGTGCCATTATGCATTAAGTTTTGTAAAATAGGTTGTTCTACAATATTAAGATCACCAGTAATAATATGACCATGTGTTGTATTTATGTACTTTTGAAATTTTGGGTCATTACAATAACAAGGGTAATTATTTGAAGAGACCATTTGTTTTGCAAAAGAATTGTAATTAAAAATTTTACGTCCAAGTGTGCGATTAAATTTATATGTCTTGTGAATAGTAAAATTTTTTAATAGAAAATTATTAGTAGTGTTGTTTATGATATTGTGTAAATTGATATTATTAAATACATGATTGGAAAAATTTATGATTAGTTGTGTATTATTAGTTTTATATTTAGGTTTATTAGAAAGACTTGTATTTAATAGGTTTGCTCTATAATGAAGAATATCATAAAAGATATCACAAAAATGTGGAGAATATTGATTCTTTTTAAATACTTTGAAATATTGGTTCAAATATTTCTTTTTAATACTAAAAATATGTTTTCTTATAGCTAACCAACAATAATCATTACAAAATTGTGCCTCAAGATCATCAAGCTCTTGTTGTATAACAATATTATCAGTGTATTTTTTGTTATTATGTATACCTCTACCAGATCTTGAAGTTTTTTTTATGTTTGAAAAATTTAATCCTGAATAAAGATTTTTATAATTTTCATATTTAGTTAAATCTGAAAAAACAGGATGTGATTTTTTGTATACTAATTGATTTAATCCATAAGGATAGGTAGTATTAAAATGTCTTATATATTTAGATTCTAGAAAAAGTCTTTCAGTAAAATTTTTTTGTATTTTAAGTATTTTAATAGTAATATTTTTAAAATCATGATTTTTGAAATGAGTATATTCAATATTATGAGTAGTTTGAAATTTAGATTTTTTAAATTTATCAATATGAGAACGATGTAAATTTAGCTGTTTATGTAATTTTTGACAAGACTGTCCAATATATTCCATATTACACGAATTGCATTTCTATGAATAGATTACATTGTATGCTTTGCAAAATTTTACCATATTAAGATTGTGATTATTTGAAATCTGGGACTTATCAGCTAAAGGACATGTAAGGCAACGCTTAGATTCACACTCTCGAAAACATAGAACAGGCTTGGGACAATAGAATAGGTTATCTGATAACGATCCAGGAAGATCCCTAATAATCTTCCTGTACCGAGCATTAGTCCTGGATCCACCCAGGCCTAAATTGCCAGTATCTAACATTTTACTCATAACTACCATATTGTTTGAAAGCAATAAAAATTGCAAGAGATACATAGTAAAAATTATAATTGTAACATCAAATAATAAATTTTTTTAAACATCTTTATTTTTATAAAGTACTCTTGAATAACCATAAAAGGAAAAAAAAAAAAAAATAATAAGATTAATGATTGTTTTATACTTGATTAAATAAAATAAAACTATTTACATATATACATAAAGTCCCATCAAGCAAACGATTATCAAAAGACAACAATCTAAAATCCCTAAGCAATAATAAGTCAATACAAAATTAATTTTGGCAAAATACAAAAAGAACCTGAATAAGATGTTATAAAGATGCATTTTAAAATTCAATAGATGAACAAATGATACCAAGATACAATAGAAATATTGTATAATTATTATTATTAAATTATTATTAAATACACAATTAAAAGCGCAATGCAGCTATAGTAACTATGTATTCCAAACAGAAGCTAATCAAAGTGATTTATGAGCCAAATAGGCTTAATTATGGTATCATATGAAAATCAATAATTTCTACTAGATAATTATTGAAAAGAATATGTATAAACCATTCCATACCAATTTGCGCAATGCAGCAGAATGTTATAGAATGTTAAATAATTATAATATCTTTGAATTTCAAAAAATATATCAAGTTCTTGTAACATTCTAATTAAATCTCCTAAGAGATAATTAGTAATAAAGTGTAGACAGAATACCACATAGTTAATAAATCAACAAGTGCAATCATAATTTTACCATAGCATTTGCTTCAATGGTAATTGGCCAAAAATACTGAAAATATGAAGAATATTTAAAAAGGGAGAGAGAGAGAAAAAAAAATATATAATAAACCATAAAATGTTAATAATTTGAAGTTGATATCAAGTGAATACAAATGGATTTTGAAATGAAATATGAACTAAATATAATGGAAAATTGGATAACAAGAGATTTAAATTAGAATTGGATATGAAAAAACACGTGTAGATATAATCATCAGCCTGGATGTATCCACACGTGTTTTAAAAATAATACAGTATTTCATAAATATACTGGCATTTATGCTAAGATCAATATTCATCCAGGTATACTGTATTATTACCAGAAAACAATTGGAAATAGTAAAATTGGAAATAAAAAACTTGTAAAGAATAGATAAAATATCTTACTCACAATAATTATCCAAAATTCTGTGAACATCACAAGACATTTTATAGACTTTTTCTAACTGATCATTAGTATCACTTAATATAAAGATGATCGGCTAAACGCACAGTCACCATGACCATATAAAGTGTAAACAATGCTCAACCAGCTTAATAATAGTCCTTATATATGTGTTAATTGTATTATTTGCTATATCATTTGCTATATTTTATTGCACACTAAAACAAAATAAATTATTACATAACATATTTATATTTATATAACGTAATAAATGTTATTTAAAAGAATTGATAATTGAATTTATCAAAAAAAATAGGATAACCAAACAGTTTTGCTTGATTTCGTATAAATATAATATTTTTGTTTTTATTTATATCTGAGCATAGATATTTAATACGATGAAGGTAATTGATAATTATATTTTAATAAACTGATTTATGTAAACATGAAGCGAAATTGGTAAAAATATTTACTTTAAATGGAAAGTCAAATCTTTTATCATAAATATCAAATATTAATTTATAATTATCATTAATATTAATTTTTAAGTCAAGAAAATTTATATTATTATTAATCAAATCATTTTCGCTTAATGTAAGCTGATTAGGATAAAAATTGAGTGGTGATGTGCAATTTTTATTATATATATATATATATATATATATATATGTTGCACAATATAAAATAAACTGGTACAAATAGGATTTATCTCATTAGGGAGGGTGGAGTCAACTTATAAAAGGGTTTTTGTATTTATATTCTATACTTGAATTATGGATTTTGTTTGGTTTCACTATATGTTTTATCTCTTTAATTGTTAAATAAACTGTTTTGAATCTTTGAAAAACAGCTAAACTTATTAGAAAGAGTGAAATGTGCTGAGATAGCTTTAAGACATGCTTACAGAATTTTTATATAAATATACACGAGAAAAGTTTAATAATTTTTCAAAAAATGTTTCCAGGGACCTATCCAGACTTTTCTCACAGGGTTCTTTTCTTGTGAAATTGTAAAAAGTATTTCATATTTGTGAAAAAACTAATTATAATTTTGTGAATTTGAAATAACTGTTATATTCAGTTTCTTGTTTATAAATTTTTCACAAGATCCTTTATATATGTAAAAGCTACATAAATATATTCTTTGACGGTTTCAGTTGTTTTGTGACAGGTCAGATTTTTCTTTTAAATAATTAAATTTGTAAAAGGTTTAGTTTGGAGATGGAAAAAAATTGTGAAAGGTCTATTTTTAAGATAAAAAATTTTGTGAAGGATCTTTTTTCAAGGTGGAATGTTTTGTGAAGGTTCCTGTTTTAATATGAAAAATTTTGTGAAGGGTTCTTTAAAGGACTCAAATTCTTCCTAAACAGATCTCTGGACTACACTACACACAGACAAAACAGTCAAGTAATTATTTTAAATACTGTCAGTTTTGTGAAATTTTCAGAATGTGCGATTGAAGGTTTTATGCTTTATGGAACTTTGCAGATTAGAGATGATGTTTAGTTTAAAAATTATCTGTTTTATTTTTGTTATAAATTAACAATATTTCTACGGAAATTAAAAAGGCCAAAAGAGAACTATTATGCAGAAATATAATAGTTCTAAATGTATTTGAAGCAATGTTATGTATATTTAAATTTTATTGTTGTTATTAACATTTTAAACATTAGAAGAATGGTAGTATGTTTGAATTTTGGTTCATGATCTATAAATTTTTTCTTTATTCTTTGGTTCTATGTTAAATTTTTGTTGCTAAATTAATATATAATCCATACCTTCCAAATAATTAAAAAAAAATTAATCATACAAATTCATGCCTTACCTGTGAATTGAATTTAAAAACCATTGTGATATTATAGCATAATATCTCTCAACATAATACCCTGCCCTTATGATACTAATTCGTTGTTCAAACAAAGAATAAACCTTGAATGATAATATATCTTTATTTCTTTTTATGTCACTATATAAAGTTACGTTTAATGAGATGGATGTTTTCAAAAGTAAAAAGAGAGTGGCTCTACTTCAACAACATATTCAAATTCTGAGCACATCTCGCTCTTTTTTAAAAAAGCTTTGTGCAGTATAATGCTTATTTTCAAAATTAAGATACTTTTTTGTTTAACAAGATTTCCAAATATTTTCATTTTTTTTTTATTTTTTACGAAAGTTAGAACATTGAGGAAAATAAAGATACAAAATTTTTAGAACCTGATAAATCTAAAAATAGGACATTCTCAGAAACTATATCTCAAACAAACAACCCAAACAAACAAAAAGTACTGCATCCATTCAAAAATTATACGTAAGCAAATAATAATAAAACGATAATTAAATTATTTTTACACTTTTTTATATTAATTTAATTATGATTATACGTTGAGAAATCAATTTAGAAATCCTAAAAAGATAGTTACTACAGTGAATACTGCTTTTCTTTTTTCGTTCATCTTTCCATACCTTAAAATAGAAAAAAAGCAAAGATTATACATTTATTTTAATAAATTTATTAGCTCTCATTTTCTATCAAGCGTAAAAAAAAGCGGTGAATTTTCCATTATCGGGTTCAGTGGCCACGCCAAATTATAGTATTATATTGGACATTTTTTGAAAAATCATATATTCTAATCATAAAAGGAGGCGTGATTATCAAAATAAACATTGGATGCTTATAAAAGATGTGCATTTAAAAAATGTATTTTTACTTTAATACTTATTTTTAAGTAAGTACATAAAAAGAGAAAATAAAATACAATAGTGATAAATTTACTCACGTATGTTGCAGTAATTTTTTTTTCTGAAGAGTGAATACACAATTATTATTGTCAGTACTTAATTAAAAATTTTATTCAATAAAATCAATATTAAATAAAGCATTTTTTTCTGTTTCCTGCATTGTTGCTTAAAATTTCGTTTTCTCATAATTAATTTGAGTACATTTTTTATCCGTAATATAACTTGCATAACACGAAATTATATTAATATTAAAACGAATTATTAAGCATTAAAATAAATTAAGAAAATAATTCATTTCAAGAACTATATAAATGCGATTTTACTTACGATTTCTTTTGTAATTAAAAGTATCATTCTTATTTCGTTTGAATAAATCAGAATAAGTGAACAATATATACGTGCCTTTTAGCTTCAGCTTCCTGTATTTTTATCCACATGAAATGCAGTTTTTCTGTCCTAAAAGTAAATTTGAATTAAAAAAATAAAAAACTATTTTCAAAAGACATAATTTTGTATTTTTCGAATCCGACCAAATTCAGCACTTTTCTAAATGAAAATTAATGCAAATGTATAAATTAATAGTGCATTATATTTAGATATGATAAAATAATCTTTTGACTTTAATTTTTGTTTTTGTGTAAACGAGTCTTTAAAAGATGTTTATAGTACATAAAAAGCAATATAAAACAGGCTGCGAGCACTCGACTCTAAGCAGAATTCCCCATGTCCCCGTTTCATGTGTAGTGACGTCAAACCAATCTCGTCCCGTTTTCGAATCACGTGGTTTTGTTTTGCTTTTAAAAGAGTTTAAAACTCCAATAACTAGTTAGTTTAAATTATTTTTGCGATTCCGAGTTAAGTTTTGAGGTATGTAAAGTAGTCTTCATCAATTAAACATAAAAGAATACATAATCTAAAGTGAGTGCAACTTAATGTTTCAGAAAACTATGTGTACAACCAATAGATTAATTTTTTCGAATAATCATTTTACTGGTTCTAGCTACAGCGAATGTTGGATTGAAAATCCTGTTGTAAAATTGTCAGTTAAATCCACAATGAGAAAGAGAGCATTTTTTTTTCAATTTATTGTATGTTACACGGGTTCTTTTGATCGAGCTATATTTCCAAATCACTGTTTTAAAAGACCATGTTCTGTGCTGAATTTATTTTTGTTAAATGTCAAAAAATTATTGCTGATTAAAAAGTATTTTTTATTTCTGATTTTTATTAGTTACAGTAACTATTACTCTATGATAAATGATATTTGCAATTTCTTTCCAACCAACCAACCCTATTTCCACTTACGTGTCGAGAGAGTGTACTGAATTGAGTGTAGTGAGACTCACCAAAGATCCTATACACTACGGATAAATTTCTTTGGACTCACGGAAGACGTTAAAAGAAGTAATGTAGCGACTTACGGGTTGAAATTTATTTCTAAAAATATAACAAAGAGAACCTACTCGAGACTCTCGCCCGTTACTTCAATTTATAATTTGATTGAATTTAAAATACTCTAACACGTTTGGCATTTATTTCATTAATCCCTTTATATTTAATATTACCGGTGTGAGTTACATATCTGTATAGTTTTATTATTTTTCAAATTTGATTGAATATAGTTTGTTTGGAGGTGCTGTGAACGCCCCCAGTTATTTATTTATTTATTTATTACTCGATTAAATAAACCGATGGCTATTATTCTGAAATAGTTGTAGGTATTTCAAATAAAACAAGTGGGTAAGTGTGATCGAAGATAGCTCAAAGGGTTTTGTTTAATATTCCTTTCAAAACACTTTATCCTTTCTTTAACAAATTCAAACAAATTTCATGTAGCAAAAAAAAAAAAGTCATGTTTTTTATAAAGTAAAAATTTACCGGTCTATTTTTTCTTTTTTTTCGAATATCTAAACCATTCCGATAGCGGTCTCAGCCCGCTATTATATTCTCTCACTGTAATATCTGTCATGCGGACTAAATGCGATATTTAAAAAAAATAATTTCAAAATTAAACATGTTGTACACCTTCAAAATGTTAAAATATGCGAATATTTCCATAATTGGATTTTTATCATGATTCAATATGTTTATCAAACTCATATATTTACTATTCTCTATTACTCATAGTGATACACGCTTTGTATTATTCTGAAACATTTGAAAAATCCGTTAAACTTCCGATATGACGTCAGATTTTCTTTTTAATTCTCTAATGGCGTGATATTAATATGTTTTGTGCACATACACATACTCATACTCCTTGTATTATTGAGAAATCTTTCCGTTTTATGTTTTATTACCACTATGACGTCAATCAATTTTATTTCATATTAATCTTTTTTCCAATTGGTAAAACTTTTTATTTCATCTTTCACGTGAAAATCGTCTGATAGAAAAATAATTATTGTAGAAAGATTTTCATCGTTGATTTTTAATTTTTGGCATCGGCTATAACGAAAAATGTTTAAATTTAATAGGAAAAGGCTGTTAGAATTTTGGTTTTTTATCTCTATTTATTAAAATAATACGAATTTTTGAAATTTTAATATTTTCAGCTCTTCACAGCTGATATTCGGATTTATACACAAAATTTCAACTCTGTAAGTTACATAGTTTTCGAGAATGGCTCTGTGACAGACAGACAACGCAGCGGGAGCAATAGGGTTTCGTGAGATGAACGAAACCCTAAAAATTACCAACTGCAACACTGTTGGTTGCTTTCTACCGCACCATAGCTACGAACCTAAAAACGAAGTGATGTTTCTGTACATATAATGCAGTTAAATATTTAATTGAAGGGGCCACATTGACATCTCATGCAGAAACTTATTTTATTTTCTCCGTATATTATATTTTAATGAAAACTGCTTTCTTGGAGATTAAGCTTCGCCTACTGTAATACACCTTTAAAAATACCTTCTTTCCTTCGTGTTTCTTCTCGTTCACACTTTTTTTAAATTCAAAGGCAAAATTTTATGAATACCATTTTATTCTTTATATTTCTATTGGCTCAGAAGAATGCAGCTAATTTGTATAAAACACAACAAGTTTATTACGGACGTCACATCACAATACGACATGGAAGACACGCACAGATATATATATATAAAGAATACCAGTAGCAGCAGCCGTTACATTACTACTCTTCTATCGACACAATTACTATATTTATTTCCATAACATGCCCACCGCATGCACACAACCTTTCACTTTGGCTTCCCGCCAAACACTTCTGTCTCCCTTACTCCGCAGCAGAAGAGAGAAAAAAAAAAGGGTTGCCATAAATCTGACGTCATCAGGCATGACACCTACGTTAAGGCTCCTATAATAGGAGCTCCTATAATAGTATTATAGGAGCTCTAACCTACGTTATTGCGTTAAGTGTTGAAAATTGAGATGTGTTGGAGAATACTGTCACAAGTATCACACCAGTTAATTAAATTCATTCAAAACTTTTATCTTATTCTTCTTTGAACTTAACGTCTTTTACTTCAGAAATAATAAATAAAATAAAATGTAACAAAGTAAATAATTTATTTTGCTGTATTTTTTCACGAATATAAACTTTGTTTTATTTAATCACAGAATGCATGTCATTACATGAAGCAAAGATTAATATTTTGAAATATTGGTAGGTTTTCTGTTTAAAAAAAAATTCTCCAACGGAAACACTGTTGGTTGCTTTCTACCGCACCATAGCTACAAATACAAAAATGAATTTGTGTTTATATAGATACATTGCAGGTTAATACATAATTGAAGAGACCGCTTAGAGGAACAAATACCGAAATTTTTTTGTTTTTTCTTCGCCCGTTATAATTCGATGAAAACTTTTTTCTTGTAGATTAAGCTTCTCTTACTTTGTTGTGTTAAGTGTCGAAAATTGAGATATTTTCGAGAGAACTGACATAAGCATCACGCGAATTAATTAAATTCATTCAAAAATTTGTATCTAATATTACTTGAGCTTCATGATTTTTTCCTTCAAAAAGCAAATAAAATGTAATAAATTGTAGTAAAAGAAAGAAATTATTTTACTGTATTTGTTGGAAAAAGTAATTTTCAGCGCCATTAAGGTCATCCAATATAATTTACCGATTTAAAATATTTCAATAAATCTATATGTAATGCCTGACTGAATGTTTTAGTCTGTAGTCATTATATATTCAAAACCACTTTTCAGTATCTTACAAAAAATGCTGTTATTTGTGCGTCAAAGGAAATTTTTAGATTTCTTTTTTAAATTTTTTTCAGGATAGAAAAGAAAAAAAACGGAAAGAAGTGCAATGCATATTTTAAAACTATATCTGCTGTCAGTAGCTCCTCCCCCAACTTCTATTATTTAAAAACTAATTTATTTCGAAAAATCTCTGCAAAATATTTATCCAAAACTTGTAGAATATTTAACTAATGAATATAGCAAATATGAGTATTCGGAAATAGTTCTTACAGAAGTAAAGACCGTCAGAACCCTTAATCAGGAAAAGACATATTATACAATAATGCACTGAATGAAATTTTGCATACCAATGCTATATTTCCGTAACATTAGTGATTGCTCTGAAACTAATAATTTTTACACCATCAGTCCTGATAATAATTTTAAATCAGAATATTTACTCGGAAATCACCCAGACTATCATACAAAAAAAAAAAAAAAAAAAAAAAAAAAAAAAAACTTTTTTTCTCTCATGCTAATATTGCTTCACTTCATTTCATTTTAATTCAGTTAAATAAAGATTGGATAAGGTTGGTGGCGGGACAAGTATATTGCATATCGTTCTCTAATTCTTTACCAAATGCTACTATAAATGATCAACTAAAAAAAGTGGTAGTTCTTAACAGCTGAAATTTTGTCTGTAGATTAGAAAATATAATAGCACAATGGCATTGGTATTGGTATCTTTTTTAGCAATGCGGGAGGACATTCCAGGTAAAGGTCAAATATATATTGCTTTTAAACACAAAGTCAAATTCATTGATATATTTCGTTTGATTCGAGGTTCGTTTGGCGAAACAGACCTGCCGGACTGACAGGGCGATGCCTGCTAGTAATAATAATAATAGTAAATACAAATTTTCACTCCGATAAAAACTTTTATTGCACATTACGCAACCTGCATAGTCAGCTAAAGCTGAAGTCATTGTTTAATGTCTCACAGATATAATAAATTATCCTATTGAAACTAAAGGGAAATTCACTAGAATGCAAAATTTGATTTCATTTAACTATGTCTACAACCAATAGATGGAATATTTCGGATAATCATTTTATTGATGTTATCTACAACTATCAATAATTTTCCGTTTTTGAAATATCGATGAATTCTATATTTAATATTATTGAAACACTGATATTACTGCGGATACATTTTAAATAGAGTAAGAGGGGTGGAATAAGAAATATAGTTGATGGTTTTAGTTTTTTAGGGGCCGCTTTACTGATCCTTCCAATCCACTGCGAGAGGGAACAGTGACTATCTTACCATATTAAGTAATCCATTGCGAGAGGGAACAGTGACTATCTTAATAGATTTTCACGTCTTTCGAGCTTTGGTAAAGCAAGTGCGGGTCGGATAAATATCACTTAAGGCCTAGGACACGGCTCCCTTTTGGATGTCCGGCTACGAATTTGCTGGGAGAATTCCGGCTCCTTCCCAAGTGTAAATGTGGTGGCCTCCCAAGAGGGTGGGAACCACTGCAAATCGCAGCGACATAAGTTCGCCTGGGAAAATGAGGGTGATTTTAGGTGACGGCGCCCTCACTGGCCGTAGAGCATACAGGTGCCTGGCGGCGCAGCTCAGTTTTATACCATATTAAACCGTGGGAAAATTTAATTAGGCGACTGCCTGATATAATTATGGAACCATCAGAAAATAGACGTTAAATGTAAATTTTAAGTATTTAAAAGAAAATTGGAATTAAGTTAATTTTTCGATATATTTAATTAAGTTGTAAAAATAATTTAAAACAATATTAATTTATATACAATATAAGCTATCATTTACAACGTTAACAGTTTATATCATGTGAATTTTTTTAAACATGCGTTATATTGTTCGCGGTTTTAACGAATTTAATATTTTTTTTAGTTTCAGTACAACTTAGCTGAATTCAGTGACTTTCTTCGTTTTTTCTTTTTTTCCCCTGAACTATCATAGACGCGTGATAGTGATAACGACTAAACAGATTTTCAAATTTTAAGAGATTCCAATACAACGAGTTACCTGAATCCTCTGATGTAATTTGTTTTTTATGGGAGTTTTTTATGGACGCATTATTTTGATAGCAGCTATAAAGATAAAAACAATACAAATAAATAAATAAAGAATAATCTATGTGGCGTCGGAAAAGGCACATGGCCAAGACAGATGCCCCTTGAGGTCCAGATGGCCCTGAGGTCCCAGGAAAATTAATCATCTTTATAATGATCTGAGGAAACAATCTTCAAAGAAGTAGCATATGGCTCTCAGCTTTGATGCAGAAAACATCTCTGCGAGAGACGTTCTCTTAATCCTTTATTCAATTTTTAGGGCGTTGTCCCTCATTTAATCTATTATCTACTTTTAACAATAAGATAGCTATCAGAGCCTTTTTATAGCTTTATATCTCTGTGTCATGTAATCATTTGTAAATATTCATCTTGTCATAATATAATCAAGAAAGTAATTAAATGTTTAAATTACTCGAAGAAGTTAGAATATGTCTTACTGAATTAGACTTCCTTTACTTTTCCTCCTTGTTATCCTCAGACATTTGGGGGTTCGGCCGGGATCTGAATTACTAGACTTTAAAAGGTTTTTGAACTACGAATATATGTAAACGGAATAAGGACTTTGCTATGTCGAAAAGAAAATCCAGGAACAAAGGAGAAATACTACGGAGGAGTGATTTACGCAGATGGAGGATCGAAGCGACTCGCCTTTTGCCACTCGCATTTCATCGCAAGTGATGACGCACTGATCTCCTTAAAGGGAACGGTGACAGCTCATAGTGCTTTTTTTTCATGAGCTGTTTTCTCTAACCCGTGTGATTTGAATAATTTTAAGCAAGAAAGGCTCATAGTTCTTTTTTATTTCATGAGCTATTCTTTCCGCGAGTGAAACAGCGTTTTTTCAGAAAGAAAGCTCGTTGTGGGTTTTTTTTTACGAGCTATTGGGTCGCGACTACTGTGGGCATATTTTTTGTTTGTCTTCAAGCGTAAAATGGTATATTGTTAACCATATTTTATTAATTTTCATTTTTTTGAAATTTATTTGTTTTAATACCAAAGGATTATCCTATCAAGTAAGTACCTTTTATATAAACATATATTTTTATATGAACGTATAACATTATTACTTTCTTCTATCTATAATAGAAGAAAGTATTGTAATCGAAATTTTTTTCGACTTCCGGTTTTTGACGGATTTACACGTTTTAGGGGTCAGAGATTCCGAAAAACATGTTTTTACAAAATGTCTGTCTGTCCGTCCGTCCGTCGTCATTGTACCATCTAAAAGTGTATGAAGTTATGCTTCAAATTGAACCAAAATTTTTTTCCAAGTTTTTGGCTATGTCAAGCAGTTTCTATCAGAATTTGGGGATATTTCGACGAAAGGGGGCGCTGTGATCGATATTTTTGTTCCATTTTGACTATTGTACCATCTAAAAGTGTATGAAGTTATGCTTCAAATTGAACCAATTTTTTTTCCAAGTTTTTGGCTATGTCAAGCAGTTTCTATTAGAATTTGGGGATATTTCGACGAAAGGGGGCGCTGTGATCGATATTTTTGTTCCATTTTGACTATTGTAAAATCTAAAAGTGTATGAAGTTATGCTTCAAATTGAACCAATTTTTTTTCTAAGTTTTTGGCTATGGCAAGAAGTTTCTATTAGAATTTGGGGATATTTCGACGAAAGGGGGCGCTGTGATCGATATTTTTGTTCCATTTTGACTATTGTACCATCTAAAAGTGTATGAAGTTATGCTTCAAATTGAACCAATTTTTTTTCTAAGTTTTTGGCTATGGCAAGCAGTTTCTATTAGAATTTGGGGATATTTCGACGAAAGGGGGCGCTGTGATCGATATTTTTGTTCCATTTTCACTATTGTACCATTTAAAAGTGTATGAAGTTATGCTTCAAATTGAACCAAATTTTTTTTCTAAATTTTTGGCTATGGCAAGCAGGTTCTATTAGAATTTGGGGATATTTCGACGAAAGGGGGCGCTGTGATAGCCATTTAAAGATTTCAAATTCAAAAAGATGTGCAAATTCAAAAAAATTAGAAATCCTAAAACTTTTTTTCGTTAAATGTTCGGCCTTGATCGGGAGATTCCGGAGCAATTTATTTTGCCTCTATCTTAAAAAATGGCTGAGATATACCCACATAACACAGATTCGTCCAATTTTGGTTTAAAGTACGTAATTTGGACGTACGGACGTGTCCAATTTTCGTCCAAAAGTAGTCTGTACTTCATCTAAATCTCATCAATTTACGTTCAAATGTCACCACCTTTTACGTAATAAGTACGTCTTTTAGACGAGAAAATGAACGTAAAATGAACATAAAATGGACATAATACGGACGTCCAAAATTTGTTCATATTACGTCCATTTTATGTTCATTTTCTCGTCTGAAAGACATAAAATGGACGTAATATGAACAAATTTTGGACATAATATGAACAAATTTTGGACGTCCGTATTATGTCCATCTTATGTTCATTTTACGTTCACTTTATCGTCTAAAAGACGTACTTATTACGTAAAAGGTGGTGACATTTGAACGTAAATTGATGAGATTTAGATGAAGTACAGACTACTTTTGGACGAAAATTGGACACGTCCATAAGTCCAAATTACGTACTTTAAACCAAAATTGGATGAATCTGTGTTATGTGGGTTCCTATAGGGAAGGATAAAAATTAATAAAAAGTAAAAACTTTTTCAGTCAAATTTATTGTGTTTTTAATATTTTAAAAGTATATATATATTCAAAATATTGAGAGCATATAAATATTTTTAAATATTATTGCTAATAAAACTTATTTAACTTTACTTTTAATTCTGTAAGACCTTTAAAGAAACTATTTTAGTTAAGTGTCCTTCACCTGAACACAGTTATTTTTTTTAATTAATTTTATTTATTGTTATAAAAGAAAATGACATAAGCTTTAATATATGAAATTTAGACTTTAAAAGATGTATCAAAATTTGTGTGACTTTAAAAGGTTCGTTTAAAAATTCAAGTAAAATTACTTTTGTTTTGTCTTCTAAAGTGTATTTACACATTCAAACAATATTTTTAATTTTTCAATACACAGTTAAATATATCATGCCTTCACTGAACTTATATTATGCATCGAAATATATTTATTTCAATAAATTAATCGTTTCCATCAAAATGATTTATCTTTTGCTATCCAAAATCATGTATATGATTACTTTGTGTCATTTTATTAAAACTAAGTGAATGTATTCAAATTGACAGTATGATTTCATATTGGGTAACAATAACTTTTTATGATAAATATAAGAAATTGAAATTATAAGATACCTTCTGGCTTTTATCCATTCTCGATTACTACAAATCTATGTACTTCAGCTGTTCACATTTTTATTTTACTATCTACTTAAAAAAAAAAAAAAAAAAAAAAAAAAAACTTTTTGGTTTTGTTCTCATATCATTTTGGTCTCTCAGCATTGTCATATTCTCATTAGTAATGATGCTGATATGATTTTTAACCAGCACTATTTTTAAACGGAAGTTTTCGCCTTATTTAATTGCAGATATTTGAGATTAAGTATTGCAAATATTTTCATTAGAAATTAGAGGTGGCCCAGTTGTAAAAATTTATTATATTCATTTATTAGCAGACAATACTGCCCTTTGCAATGTCTTGCATTTGGCGAATCCTTTTTCCCCCCCATTTAAATTGTCAGTAAAATTACTGCTTACTTTTCTTTTTCACTAAAATAGCTTTTTTCGATGGCAATATCATATTTTTTCCTTTAAGTATGGTTATACTAAGAAGTCAATGACAAAATGTATCAAAGAATTGGAGTACTTTCCGTCTATGGGTGGTAATTGCTGAAATCTGGTTTTCAAATGTTTTATGCATTTTCTAAAATAATTACTTAGGTATTTTATTTGCCTTATTAAATAGCGAAGTTTTGTAAAAGTATTCTGAAAGTGTTTCATAATCTATGCTTGACGCATGATTTTTCTTTTTTGTATACTTTTTGCTGTATTGTATTCTACTCATGATTAGAAAAAAATTACCCAACTGCAACATTTTTGTGTCTAAACATTTTAAATTACATCAAATTTATTCTTTTAGTGTGAAAATTTCCAGTTAGATCTGATGATATGATCTATCACAGCAGTTTTTAATTTTTTATTTACTATAGACCCTTTTTCACAGATTCCAAGGATTTAAGACTGGATATACTGATTCTTTAGAACAGGTTTCTCTAACCTTTCAGTAAGCAGAAGTGCAGCTCAGAGGATGGTCAAGTGAAGGACAACATTATTTACCTGACTCAAAACATGCAACAATATTATCTTACTGTAGTACTGAAATTGGTACACAAATGTCTTATATGATGCACATACATCAGGCCTCTAGGATTCAAGAGCTCCGTGTAAAAATAATTTAGACAAAAATAAAAATAAATCATACAAGATATAAATCATAGTAAAGTGAGAATTATATTTTTCCGAGAGAGAGCCTTACACAGAACCCCGATTTAACGAATAAAAATTTTAGTCCTGATGAATTCATTAAATCAGGGTCCGACTGTATAAGCAAATTAATTGTATTACATTTTTTGACAAAATTCTTAGTGCAGTAAAACATATGAAGATAGAACATGTCTCTAACGTAACGGAATTCTGTCTTAAACGAAAAAATTCCATGGTCCCAATGAGAAAAACACCGGACAAATGTACATGTGAAGACAGAAATCTGTCTAAAAAATAATTTTATCCTGATTCCATGTTCACAGGTTTTACTATATTGCCTTTTATTTTATTCACTAGATTAGTCACCGATTTCAGAAAATGAAAGTTTTTATATTGAACATAGGGCCTTTATGGATCCCCTGAAGAACCCTCTGGACCACAGCTTCGGAACCGCTGATGTACCATACTGCTATATTTTCTGCTGAAAATTGAAGTCACAGTCTTAATCTTTTTTTCCATCTCAAAAACTTCTTTTTTGCTTTTCGTTGAAAAAATTCCTGATTTATTCACTGATAATAATTAAATTTGTAGATTCCAGAATACCAAATATATACAAATAGTAATTGGATACTTATTATTTTTTAAATTATTAAACAATTATGTTTAAATTATTAAACTATTTTGCAAGGTCTTGCATTTGATGAATCATTCCCCCCCCCTTCTCCCATTTAAATTGTCAGTAAAATCATTGCTTTTAAACTATTGCACTTCTCTTTTTCACTAAAATAGCTTTTTCGAAGGCAAAATCATATTTTTTCCTTTAAGTATGGCTACACTTAAGAATAACAATGACTAAATGTATTGAAGAAAAAGAAGAAATTTTAGTTTTTCAAATATTGCTAACTCATGGAGGCAAATGAGATATTTCTTGCCAACTTTTGTATATTGTGTATAAAATTTTACATATTGAAATTTGTAGGAAAGAATGCAAGAAATATATTTTACATGTGGTAACTTTTTCAACCTGACACCTCATTCCCTAATATTCTTAAATACATTCCTTGAGAACAAGATTGTACTTTCATTACACATGCATGGATAAAAAAATCCATTAAGTTCAATTTCATTTACTTTTGCCATTATTAAATTTCTTTAGCATATTTGATTTTTAATTATACATAAAAAAATTTATTAAATAATTTAATTGCACAGCAAATTAAACATATATATATATATATATATATATATTAATCATTTTAATTATTTATTTTGTTAATTTATGAAAAATATAATGGCTTAAGGGTTTACAAGTAATGCAGATAGTTAAAGGTCATGATTGTTAAAAAAATTTACTCTTTGAATAATCTATTTTAAAATCTATTTTATTAATATAATAATTAATGAATTTTTAAAAGATTCAATGGGTAAAATTATTCAGCCTACATCATTGTTTAAAAAATATATACAATAAAAATTTGCAAACAAAAAATGCTTTATTTATTTATTTTTTATTATCCAATCGACGTTTTGCATGCCACAACTAATCTGAGATAACTTTTTCGATTTGGCACTCTAATGTTTCATCCCACTTTACATGAGTCTTAACAGCACCTATGAGAAAAAGATGAAAAAAAAAAAAACACATATTTAGTTAATACATAAACAGAAGACATATGAAAAAAAAAAGTATTTACTAATACGTATATGAATTTTACTATTTCAGCATTAATTCGATTCCATAGCTTCAATTGGAAATTTTACAAATTTAACTTCCTGAATAACGAAATTAAAAGGCGAAAACACATGGGTGCAAGAAGCCTATTCAAGGCAAAACTGAAAACTTTCCCAATATTATGAATAACCAAATGAAAATAGGCTAGAAGATTTGTATGTCTTGCATTATGGCTAAAAATTTATATCTAACAATAAATGAAAGCGATTAAAAGTTCTTGACAGTAAAATTGGTATTATTTAAGACATACTTGGGAGAAAAAAAGTATCAAAGTTTTACAATATCGACTTCACTTCTGGTTCCAGAGAGCAGAAGAATTCAAAGAAAAATATTGACATACAAGAATTTACTCTCATTACAGATGTATGAATTTTAAAAAAGTTCAATTTCATTCACTTAACATGAAAGCAAGTACTTTATTTACAACTTATTTAAATCAGAAAAAAAATCTTGTATATATAATCATATACTATGAAATTAAATTTAAAAAAAAAAAAAAATCTATTCAGCTATTTGATGTCATCTATTAATATAAAAAAGAAATGAGTTTTGCATAATCATTTATAAATTATATAAATTTTTCATTGTACAATGAGTTTTATATAACAAAACATTTTAATTATTTTGTTAATTTATGAAAAATAAGCCATGGCTTAAGGCTGATTTTTAAAAATATTATCCTTTAAATAATCTATTAAAAATATATATTTAATACTTTCATTAATATAAAAAATAATGCATTTTTAAAAGAATCAATCTATAAAATCATTCAGCCCATGCCACTGTTTGAAGAAAAATATGCAATACAAATTTGCAAACAAAAACAGCTTTTAAATCCCCCCCCCCCCCCTAATCAGTCTTTTGCATGCCACAACCAATTTGCAATAACTTTTTTCAATTTGGCAATCTGACGTCTCATTTGTCAAAATAGAAGTCTCAACAGCATCTATGAAGAGAAAAAAAAAAGTAGCTATAAAATACATGTTTAGTTAATATTACAGAAATAGAAGACTTCATAAATAATAAAAAATATCTACTTATATAGATATGAAATTTTACTATTTCAGCATTTGGGTTTTACCATGACTTTGAAAAGGTAAATTCGGGTTCTGCAACTTAAAGGTGAAAATTTCACATTGTCACCTACATTAATTTTGCAATTTTAGTTTCCTTAATATTGAAATTAAAAGGAGAAAAGAAACAGAAATTTTACTAAGTATTTCAGTATTATTTCAGAACACAAACTCAAAAAAATTATATATAAATTTATATATACAATTTAATGTTACTTTGAGTTCTGCATATTCTGAAAAAATGTGAGAGAATTTTACAATTTTGACCTTACTACTTCTTTTCCCACAGACCAGAAAATAGAATTAAAAAAAAAAAAAAAAAAAAAAAAAGACATTATCTGAGTTACTGAGAATTTGAAAACTAGCATTAATTTACAAATTTTGGCATTACACTGGGCAATTAAAAAAAAAAAAAAAAGGTTATGTCTAAATTTTAGATTAAGTTGATTTGAATATAATATAATATTCTAGACCACCCTATTGAAAATTTCAGTTTGAAAAAACTACCAATTTCTTATGCTTCAAATCAAAATAATTCCAGAAAAATCATGACTATATATATATATATATATTAAGGTTTTTTTTTTTTTTCAATAAATAATCACATTAATATTGTTTATAGCTTTCTTTTAAACATATTAACTTTAAAGTTAAATAAAAACAAGTATCTTACACCTTTGCAAAATAGTTGTTTTATCTTATTTATCTACTATCTTTAATTACTAAAAAAAGAAAAATATGATGATGAAAATTTTTACTTTTAGAATCTCAAAACAACCAATCAGGATATAATGGTTCATTCTGAGCTAAACATGTTCTCTGCAGGCTGTAAATAATCAATCCAGTGCTGTTGTCTATTAGAATAGAAGAGAAGCTTAAAATTTGTTTATATAAATAAAATATTATATTAGGGGATGGTCCACTGTGCCCATATGTCCAGTGTGTACCAGTCTTCCCTACATTCAAACAATATACATTATTTATGTTTATACTTCATAGATATTTTATTTACATACATATATATACTACATATATGACTATAATTTGACAATAGAATAATAAAATGTCATTACATCATATACGACTATAATATGTGATACATCTTGGTTACTTGGCAATTCACCATCGAAGTCTGCTATAACAAGAAAGTACCTAAAAATTAAATAGATGAGACCGATAATCACCAAATTCCCCACAAAGAAACTTATCTTGTACTTTTAAATGTATATATATATATATATAAAACATTTTTCATAAATTATTCTTTTTTTTTTTTTTTATACCGCTAACCAGGCCCCTACCTGCCCGGCATGAATGCCTAGCTTAACGGGTTAGTACCTGGGTGCGGGGCGGAAATCGCCTGATCACAGCATGGCTGTGATCCACCTGACTATTGATTTGTTCACATCGCTGCTGTGCTTGCTCTCTTGTGATTTGCTACCGCTATCTTTGTTTGCCGGTTCAAGGTTTCTGTTTAACTTTGTTGAATTGACAGATTTAATAGGTCTCGTAATTTAGAACCTTGATCAGGTGACGAGACCCTCACCTGACTAGGCACCCCCAGAGGTATTATTCACAGGTAACTTGGAGGGCTTTGCACCCACGACGGATTTTACATGCACCAGGTGCCATTAGCGTACATAGATTTACATATTTACCATGTCTGTTGGCTTGTCACGTTCATGGTGGGTTGTCGCTGTAGTGTTTATCGCCTCTTTTATGGGCTGATTTCCCTTCTTGTTGTATTTGTCTCTGTCAAGGCTTTTTGGCGTTTTTATAGGCTCGCCCCTGTTGTGGGTTGTTTTTTGTCTATCATTCATTGGTTTTTTGTCTCTTTCTTGATATATTTTTACCTCTAGCTTGTGCTAGAGCTGGTTTTCCCATTTTGAATCTTGGTCTTCTTTCGAGAGTTTCACTGGTTATTATGTCACTATCGTGGGTTTTGTCACGTTGTAACATTTGTTACTGGTGGTTGTCACATTGTAACTTTTGTTACTGGTGGTTGTCACATTGTAACTTTTATTACTGGTGGTTGTCACATTGTAACTTTTGTTACTGGTGGTTGTCACATTGTAACTTTTGTTACTGGTGGTTGTCACATTGTAACTTTTGTTACTGGTGGTTGTCACATTGTAACTTCTGTTACTGGTGGTTGTCACATTTCTGGATGTTGCACACTCATTTTTGTTGTCTTTGTCACTTTATCTCACCCAAGCATTGGGGATTTTGATTTTTTTTTTCCCTTCGTGAATACGCTTTTTGCGATCAGTCCATTGAATCCTAATGGCTGTTATCACTGCTTTTGAATTTTGTGCAACTTGTTGATTTGTTGTTTGAGAAACTTGTCGCACTAATGGAGTGGGGCTTGTTCCGTGGCCGTTAGTCCGTCATGTATCTATGAGGCTGTATTCACTTGATTTGACACTGTTTTTTTCCCCATTAAATTATTCTTAATACATAACTAGCGAATTTTGCCTGCTAGTCAGCGGAGCTGCTAATTACATTGAGAGCTTCAATTACAAAAAATTTCCTTTGAAATGAATTTTGAATCAAATGAATCTTCAAACCGCTATAGCGGTTTGAAATTTTAGGGTGGCTGACATTTTCAAACAAGACAGCAGAATTCATCCATAAACGGGTTTAATTTAGGAGTTTTAATTAACATGGTTTCGGCAAATTTTCTTTTATTGTTGCAACCATTGTTCCTATTCTTATATGCTTAACCCTATATATTTATATTCGCCAACGTCAAATTGTCGCCAAACTTAGCGACAGTTGGCGGAATATCGCCAAATTTGGCGACCAAAATAAGTTGCCACAAATGAAGCCAATTTGGCGATATTCTCATTCAAATTCAATGTTGACGAGAATTGGGATTGAATCTTCTTTATTTAGGTTCCACGCATTTTACCTTCGTGTTTTCCAGTAAAATTAGCTAAAATCGTAAAACCAAGGAATAGGGAGGCTATCTGTTCCTGTCGGTACAGGCCAGAAGGACTTTTCGTAGTTTAGTATACATCGGTTGGTCGCATCCCGGTAACCCGACGATTCGCAAGCAGCTGACGTACAACATGACGAAACAGAATGACGAAATATATTAATTTTATTGGCGATGTGATAGCGAATTTTGAAGTATTAACATGACTGAGATAGAAGAAAGTTTTGGGATTGGCACATCCGACTAGTTTTTAATTTATATTCAAATAAAGAGTTGAAAATTAAAGTATACTAAAATGGCACTATTAGCACGAGCAAAAAAAGTCGATTTACTAACTGTCGTGTCTGAATTAGGATTAGAGGCACCGGAAAATTCGACGAAGCCAATACTAGTCGATTTAATAGTTAAACCTGCAGACTACGATTAAGAATTAGTAAAAAAATTACTATTAGGTATAGCTGCTGAAAGAGAAGAGGTAGAAAATAAATTAATCTTAAAGGAAACAGAAGATCGTGAATATGAACTAAAAAGATTAGAAAAACCTTTAAAATGTAAACAAGATAATTTTCCAGTATCTGCTAGTACCGCTAAAAGCCCTGACGTATTAAAATTGATAACTAAATACAATAATCAGGAAGAAATTAGTATTTATCTCACGCTGTTTGAACGCCAAATAAAGCGTTTAGGGATCGAAAAGGAGGACTGGGTTACTTATCTCCTAGGGTTGTTGCCGCTGGTAATTGTTAACATAATACAGTGGAACTCCAGATATACGTTACCTGAGTTGTACGTTTCCCTCAGTTATACCACGGCCGAACTCGATCTTTCTCCGTCCCTCATACGGCCTTCACAATCCTCCTTAGTTTCGGAATCGTTAAAGGGCTACTTTCGCCGGTAGATGGCGCGATATACTTACCATAAATAATGCTAAATAAAGGTTACTTCTATACATAAAAATACAAAAATCTTTGCAATGTATTCATTATAAAAGGTATATATATATCATATGTAACTTTAGCTTCAGCTTTATCTTTACTACAAACAAGAAAAAATAAGATTTAGAGATAAAATAAATAAATACAATGCTTTAAGTAATTAAAAATAGTTTAAATAACACGCTACTATAAATGCAAAACAAACTTTATAAGTAAATTTCTATATTTATACACGTTTAAATTCTTGACTACTTGAAACATTGATAATTCTGAGCGTAAAATACACAGTAAAAATTTTTAAAACATTTACTAGTTTCATAATAGTAAGAAAATTAAGCAAGTTCGCCAATATCCGGCAATCTACTCATATCGAATTTTTTTTCTCAAAACATGGATTATTTTTACACGATTCTTAATTATTTAAAATATGTATATATATGTACATTCAAAACAATTTTCAATAAATTTAACCATTATAGGTGCTGATCTGAAATATATAAGCGTATAGAAATATAATAGAATTACATATAAAATTAAATATTATATTCCAATTCTGGAAACTCATGGTATAAAAGTATGTATATGATAAAAATAAAAAGATATTTACATGTTTTATAATATCAACAGAATAAGAAAACCTATTTCGCCAATATCCGGCAATCAACTCATATCGATTTTTTTCTCTCAAAACATGGATTATTTTAAAATGATTGTTAATTATTTGGAATATATATATATATGTGTGTGTCTGTACATTTTGCGGACATTTTCAGTACATTTAAATACTGTAGGTGATGATCATAAAATAGAGGTAAACAAAATAATAATAATTTTTAAAGGTTTCGTTATTTTAGACAATGAACAAGTTTTTTTGCTGTAACATCATGTACTCCATTTATGAGAGAATAGTTTTCGTGGAAATTTTAGAATATTGTGGGCAACAGAAATTACAGAATATTTTTTCAGAATTTAAAAATATTAATGCATAAATCTATTCACCATGCTTGTATATATAAATGTATCTATAGGTATATGCAGATCCATTTCTTGATTAGACTTTAAACATTGATAATTTTTACAGCGAAATATACAGTAAATATTATATAATTAAAATTAAGTAAACTTAAAAATTTTTCTTGATAAAGAGATCGTATATGCAGATGAACTGGCTTCATTTGTAAAATTCCTTGCCATATATTTTTTAAATGATGGGCAAACATCTTGCACATATTAATGAGCATATATTTATTTTATGCTCGTTTAAGTCACATTCCCATATAGTGTTTTTATTAGTCTCGGATATATCAATTCATAGATAGTTTCGACGATTCCGTTTGAATTTATTATTGGTACAATCCTAAAATTCTAGTCAAATTCAGTCTAAAATTGTGGAAATTAGACTGATGAATTGTAGTTTAGGATAAGACAATCCACCTCTATCCTGATTGGCAATTAACTGAAGTATGGTTGCATCACATTGATCTGTTTCTATGTTTGATAAGCAGGATTCTCATTCAAAATTTTCTTGAATTACTCTTACAAGATTACTTATCTGCTAACAATGGCAATACTTGCAAACTTCAGATTAACTCTTGGTGGTGCTAGCAATTAAAAAGAAATTAATTAAGTGGTTTATAATTTCGATCATTAAAATTCAGTTTAAATCTACAAATAAATTGAGAGCCGCAGCAATTTTATAAGGCACATATTTCGAAAATTTTGCTCTGTACTTCTACTGATTGCTGGTGTATCGGTAATAAAAGCGCCTATTCATGAAAAGAAATTCCAGGTATTTTTTTCTGTGAATTTGAAGCACAATGTAGAACACAGCAATGAACCATTTTCAACAAAAGAAAAATAAGAACACGCAATTTCATTTACGTTATATCTAAGAAAATACAAGAGTGAAAGGCGAGAATAAGGAAATTCTCCATTAGCCATGGTAAGTAATAGCGCCCCCTACTTTCTCCGGGGAGAAAATGTTATTCCTCTTGAACAAAGGGAAAATGACTTTTTGTTACGGCCGTATAAGAGGAAGGAGAACGATCGAGTTAGGCCGGGGTTATACATTTCAACTCAGCGGTCCCGACCACTTGCCATTAAAAATTAGCTGAGTTATACGTTTTGAATTACACATTTCTCTCAATTATACATTACGTTTTTGCGTCCCCGGATGAATTTATTTTTCATTTATCCATTTTGAAACCGGAAACACTGACGACGCGGCCGAGGAGTCTGATTTGGAAGATCCCACTCAAACTTCAGAGCTGATGTGAAAGCTTTTGACGTAGTTAATCGGTTCGTCAGTAGTAAAAGCAATAACCATAAAGCGGCTGCATTAACAGAGATGCAAAATTTGCTGTTCAGTGTCGGCTTTGCCGAAAAGAAACAACCTAAGATGAGTGATTATTTCAACAAGATTCAATAAACTACTGAAATGTCTTTCGATAAATGATTTATATGCCAAGGCGATTCCAACGATTTCTTTTAAGTACTCAATGTGTATTAAACATAATTTTAATAAAGCTTTTAAGATAAATTAAGTTCATGTGTACTTCTCTTATGTATTTTTTTCTTCTCATTTCCATTTCCAAAAATTTATGTCATGGGTGCAGTACTACTTAGGAAACTTTTGTTTTCAATATAAAAGGTAGCAAACACCTCAGTGGATCAAAGTTTTCACGATATATTTTAAAAATTGTTCCGGTAAACCATTAATTGAGTTGTACGTTTTACTGAGTTATATGTTTCGTTTGTCCGGTCCCGGGCAAAATGTATAACTGGAGTTCCATTGTAGGTCGCGAGAAAGAAGAATTTTCGAACGATTATGATTATATCAAGAAATTACTTCTTAAAAGATTTAAACTCAGCCCTGAACAGTTCAGGCAGAAATTTTTTGCTCATAAAAAAAAGAATTTGGCTTCATGGAGGGATTTCTCTTTTGAACTTAGTAAATACCTGGAAGAGTGGCTCTTAGGACTAGAAATTGTGACTTATGAGGGTTTAAAAAATATTTTAGTTATTAGAAATTGCCGTTTGAAATTAAGGAACATTTTGTGGATGAATTGGCCAAAATTACTGACGTTGCCAATTTCATAACCAAACTTGATGATTATGAAGCCGCACGCAACAATGTTAGGAAGAGAGCGGACAATAAAAATTCGAATAACGAAGGAAAAAGGCGTTTTACTCAAAACACTTAAAATAAAAGTTTCCACCGGTATAATAACATTCCGCAAAATAACAGATATGAAAAGACTCATTTCAATTATCTTAGAAATAACCCTAACCCTTTTAAAGCCAAGTGCTTTTACTGCAACGAATACGCTACATATAAATCAAACCAGTGTTCCCGCAGAAAAGAACAACAAACAAATTTTGGACACAAAAAAATCGGACATAAGACTGACCAGAACTCTTTAAATTACGGGAAAACTGTTAACACTGCCGATAACAATACTCGTCCCTCGAATAAGATTTTCAAAACTATTGAAATTAAAGAAAAAAGTAAATTCAGTGGTAGATTTGGGATCTGATGTGACAATAGTCAATTATAGCTTTTATAGAGCGCTGGGGCGTCCCGAATTAAATGAAGATGATGTGAAATTAACAAGGATTAGTGGAAATGGAGTGAGCCCTTCAGGTTTTTTCAACACCGATATTTTAATTGATAACATTGTTGTTAATTGCGATGTTTACCTTTTAAATGACTTGCAATACAATATGATACTCGGAAATAACTTTTAAGTAAACTAAATTTGGAAATATCGGATTTCGGCCTAAACGTTAGGGGTAAAAGAAGTAATGAGAAAAAGTACACGGTTAACTTGGTAACTGTTGTCCCAAAGTCCAACACTTCTTCTAGCCAGGTGGACACTAACACGACTGATCCAGACTTGTTAGCTGATTACTCAGATGTGCCTACGACCGAAAACCCTTTAATTGATACTCCTGAAATTCAATCTGTTTATTTAGCGGAAATATCAAACTCTGTTAATGTAGGTGAAATCGATCCTACCCATATAACCAATTGTGCTATGAAAAAAGAATTAATTAATTTAATTGAGCATTACATACCAAAGAAAACTAAAAGCGTTGATTTAAAAGTTAACTTAATTTTAAGTGATGACATACCAGTTAAACAAAGACCGAGGTGATTAGCATTTTCGGAACAAGGATTTGTTGATAAACAAATAGAGGAATGGCTTAATCAAGGCATAATACGAGAAAGTTGTTCTAGTTATGCAGCCCCGATAGTCATAGCTAAAAAGAAAAATGGTAACTTCAGGTTATGCGTCATTATCGAAAGCTGAATATGAAGATAATTAGGGATAATTATCCTCTTCCAATGATAGATGATATTTTGGATAACATCGAGCAAAATAAAGTATTTAGCGCGCTAGATTTGAAGAATGGATTTTTCCATGTGGAGGTTGATGAGGACAGTAAGAAATTCACTTCGTTCGTTTCAAATTATTTTCAGTATGAATACAATTTCATGCCTTTCGGTTTGAGTACAGCTCCTCAGCATTTTCAGCGATACATATACGCGTGTTTAAAAGATCTGATCAGGGATAAAATTATTTTGGTGTACATGGACGATACTATCGTTCTTGCACAGTCCGAAGAAGATGCGCTTTTCAAATTGAAACGTGTGTTTCAAGTAGCTTCCGAGCTTGGCCTCGAATTTAATTTTTCTAAGTGCCAATTCTTGAAAAGAAAAATCGAATTTTTAGGATATATAGTTGAGAACGGAGCCATTCGCCCTTCAGAAACATTAACTTTAGCTGTTAAAAAATTCCCTGAGCCGCGAAATAAGAAAGAGATTCAAAGTTTCTTAGGACTGACTGGATATTTTAGAAAATACATTGCCAATTATGCCAAAATCGCTAAACCTTTGAGACCTTTATCCGCTTCTAAGAGCGGAAAATGAATTTAATTTCGGACCAGATCAAAGAGAAGCTTTTCAAACTTTGAAAAATAGATTGGCTAGTAAACCGGTTTTACACATATTCAGACGAGGTGCTGAAACGGAATTGTACACTGATGCAAGTTGTTCGGGTTTTGGAGCAGTATTGTTACAGAAAGATGATTATGGAAATTTACATCCCGTTCATTTCATGAGTAGGAAAACAACACTTGCCCAAGCCAAATATAGTAGTTATGAACTAGAAGCGTTAGCAATCATTGAGGCATTAAAGAAATTCGGAACATACCTGTTAGGTAATAAATTTAAAATAATAACGGACTGTTTAGCTTTTCAGAAAACATTAGAGAAAAAAGATCTTGCCCCATAAGCAACTAGTTGGGCATTGTTTTTACAAGAATTCGATTACCAGATAACGCACAGACCGGGTAATCAAATAAAACACGTTGATGCTCTAAGTCGTAACACTGTATTAATTATGACGCGTTTTCTAGATGAAGTAACGGTGAAAATAGACAAGGCGCAAAACGAAGATGATTATATTCAAACTCTTAAAACACTAGTCGAAAAAAGTGAAAGTAAAGATTATTTGATTAGGCAAAACCTTGTGTATAAATATGAAAATGAGAAACAGTTAATTATGATACCAGAGCGTATGCAAATAGAAATAATTCGTGAAATACATAACAAAGGTCATTACGGTGTAGCCAAAACTGAAGCAATAATTAAACAAAATTTTTACATCCCCAATATTCGAAAACAGATAGAAAGTGTTATAGGAAATTGCATTGAATGTATTTTGTATAATCGAAAGAGAGCGAAAGATGAAGGACTGCTAAATCCTATTCCTAAACAAAACTTTCTTCTTCAAACTTACCATATAGATCATCTAGGCCCAATGCCGTCGACCAATAAAAATCATAATTTTATTTTCTCCGTGGTAGATGCGTTTACTAAATTTGTGTGGTTTTATCCAGTTAAGACAATTTTTGCTAAAGAGTTTATAGAAAAGTTAAAAAAACAACAAATTACCTTTGGAAATCCGGAGCGAATAATTAGTGACAGTGGCCCCGCGTTTGCCTCGAACGAATTTAAAGAATATTTGGAAGGTGAAAATATCGAACATGTCTTAATAACAACTGGCATACCAAGGGGTAATGGTCATGTTGAGCGGGTACAGAAGACCCTCATATCTATTCTAAGCAAACTTTCTATCGATGACCCAACAAAATGGTACAAATTTGTCCCAATAGTTCAGAAAATCATAAATAGTACGTGTTCACGAAGCACCAATTACACGCCTTTTCAGCTATTACCGGGAGTAAAAATTGGAGATAAGACAGATTTAAAAATTAAGCAGATTATTGATGAAGAGTCTGAGAATGCATTTGTAGAGGAAAGAGAGAGCAACAGAGATATCGCGAAGCAGAACATACTAAAAATCCAAGAAGAAAATCGCAAAAGTTTCAATCGCAAACGAAATGCTATCAGTAGCAAGTAGTATCAAAGCAAGTAGGTGATTTAGTCGCGATTCAAAAAATACAATTTGAAGTAGGAATGAAGTTGCGTCCAAGATTCCTTGTTCCTTACAAGATAATTAAAGTAAAAAAGAATGACAGATATGATGTTGAGAAGATAGGTTATCAAGAAGGTCCAAGAATAACCTCCACTGCTGCAGATCACATGAAACAATGGGCTTAACGTGACAAATGTGCTTTCAGTGGTGTTTTTTTTATTTGTGTTTTTATTAACACTTTTTCGCGAATAACTCTTATCTAGGAAACTTTGTGTACAAACTATATAGGAAAGTTAGTGACTCTTCTACAGTATCAAGAAACTTTATTTTCCATGCAAAGCAACAACAACTGACTTTTTTTTCATAGACTATCATCCATGAACTAGATGAAAGAATTTGATTAACTTTATATTAATTTTTGCTATTGTTTTTCTAGTTCCTATAGTGTTTTCACATTGCTATTATTTTGTTGCTTGTTTCTGTTTATTTTTATAGTAGCTTACAGGTTCTGTAAAAATAATCCAGTTACTAATCTGACGAACATAGGTGTTATCTGTGTGGACACAGACTTGTCAGCATGGCCGAATGTGGCGTCCGAAAAGGCACATGGCCAAGGCAGATGCCCCTTGAGGTCCAGATGGCCCTGAGGTCCCGGTAAAATTAGTCATCTTTAGATGATCTGAGCGAAGCCCGGACAAATCTTCAAAAAAGTAGCAGATGACTCTCAGCTTTGATGCAGAGAACATCTCTGCGAGAGACGTTCTCTTAATCCTTTATTCAATTTTTAGGGCGGTGTTCCTCATTTAATCTATTATCTACTTTTAACAATAAGATAGCTATCAGAGCCGTTTTCATAGCTTTATATCTTTATGTCATGTAATCATTTGAAAATATTCATCTTGTCATAATATAATCAAGAAAGTAATTAAATGTTTAAATTACTCGAAGAAGTTACAATATGTCTTACTGAATTAGGCTGCCTTTTCTTTTTCTCCTTATTATCCTCACATCTATATTAGCTTAAAGAAGTTAGTATCGTCTTACTATTCTATCTGTTATTTATACTATCGGTAATAAAATTATCTTAATTTCATTCAAAAATTGTATTTATTTTTATTAAAATTTCTTTTACTATACAATATTTTCCAGAATGAAAATTAGTGCTTTTATTTGTGTTATATTAAAATATTATGGAATCCATTTATATTTAATCCAGAAGTAAAAGTCATCACATTAAATTCATTTTCAACTGTGGACCTGATTTTTTATCTCTCTCAAATCTGGTTAATAATAATAATAATAAAAATAATAAAAATTGAAAATGCCAATTTTTGCCTCGATAATCACTATAGTTGCACATTATGAACATATATTCAGAATATCCCACTAAAGCTGAAGTCGTAATTTAATGACAGGTATTCTAATACAACTAGTTAGCTGAATTCACTGATGTTTCATAGTTAACCGATCGTTTTAAAAAAATGAAACAATTTAATAACTATAATAATAATAATTTAAAAAAAAATACTTAGTTTTTTATCTTAATGATGCTCTTCAATTTCCCTTTTATTTTGATAAAAAAAATATTTCCTTATAATTGTCGCTTTAAATATAAATACGAAATCCTAATATTTACGATTAATTTAAAGCTTTGTAGAACACACGGCAGCCGGATTAGCACTTATCCGCTCACGTATGAAATACGTTCAACGGATTTCTTAGAAAATAATAGAGACATTTAAAATCAGTCATTTAAGAAAACTAAAAAACACATGAATATCAATCACATAGTAAAATCAATTACAGTACACATTGCAAGCTCTATGTGCCTATTACAAGTTCCTCACCAGGACAAATGACAATCGAAAACAAAAGCTGTTGTTAACACATGTTCACTTTCAAAATTATGCATTTAAAATATTAAATCATCAGGGAGTATTTGTCACAGTAGGACCACATATTATGTTGGAATTGTACCCATGCTTCATTTAGGGGAGATTTCTGTAATCTTGTAAACTAACCTTCTACAAAAAGTCAACTTTTTAAATGTTTGCAGTTATATTTAATTATTTGAATACTTTGGAAAACTGGGATCTAAGGTTGATATCTAATGAATTGTTAACAAGTTATAGTTTCAATTTCTTTTTTTATTTCCATTTTTAGGTTTTCTCGCAATTTTTTTTTCTTTGATAAAATATCCCCTGTGATGAATACCATTTTGCTAATATTGCAGGTTCTGATCAAATCGTACGCCTTTCTATTTATCAATCGGAATCAAAACTTCATCGAAATAAGTTACACATGTTGCAGACGAATATTTCACACAGCAGTTAAATCAAATAAACGTCTTCTTTAAAACTTAATAAACAATTTATTTACAATATATTTATATATAGAATATTATGGTTTTATCACTCTCGTTTGAGTGTTCAAATTTTTACCGATCATTCGGTTCAAAATCAAATTTACATCATCTACGTAGAAAAGGAATAAATCAGAGAAACAAAAAGTGGTTTCCACAGCAACCGAGAAATTTGGCTAGACGCCAAGGAGGCATTTGTAACACTCTGTATATAAGTCATAAGATTAAAAACAAAGGAGAAGAGTTCCGGATTGTTGGACGTTCATTTAATTATAATTAAGATAACTGGCGCTCTACTAGATTTAAACAGCATTTCTTGTAGTTAAGTAAATTTAAAAATGTATATCTTAGAAAATTATTTTGATGAAGAGTGTAAATATATTTTTCCAATAAAGATAACAGGAGCTAGAAATTGATTAAGGATGTATTACTTTAGAAAAGATTTTACAAAAAATGAAATGGGGTGATTTATATCAGTCTGCAATTCTAAAGCAATAATAAACTCATGTGTATGATTTTAGAATATAAAAAATAGCTTTTTCTGATATTGACATAAGTTTTAGAGTTTGTGTATTCATTTATATTTCGTTTTATAAAGTGGACCATTATTGCAATTATTAAACGATATATGTTCGTTCATGTACGTATATAAAACAACGCTTTGAGCAACAAAATATTTATCAACTACATTACATATTTGTGAGATTGAGCGTATTGTAATTAGTGCAAAGAATAACGAAATGTTGCTCAACGTAGTTTTAAATTCTGGATAAAATATCACATGCAATACTATCGTAAGCAAGAGAATAAGAAATAGGCCACTGGAAAACATTCTTGGGAAATGTACCACACATTTCACACCAAGTACGCTAAAATTATATTTCTGTACTTGTGCTGCTTTCTTGAAGAATTCTATATTCATAAAAACTATAAAAACGTTGTTAATTGTAACTTCGATGGTCTGAAGTCTTACATAAAAGCATTCTTTTCTGCTCATGTTTTTTCTTTCTATTACCAGTGTATTTTTCCTATGTATTTTTCTATTGGTTGTTTTTGTATTTGCTTGAAATTCTACTGGTCATCACCTATTCGTCCAATCCATCTCGCCACTATTTATATGAGAGAACTTCCTTTTTTTTCTTTGCACTGGTGATGGTATGTTAATTGCTAATAAACTAATATGCAATAGTTGGTAAATCTTTCTGTGCTTAAAATGCGGTTTTATTTACTCATTTTACTTACCCATCATACGTAGTATAGGATAAGTCTTGTAATCGTTTTGAAAATCGAAAAATTTATTTTGACGGATTTACACGTTTCAGACACTGGAGATTCCGAAAAACATATTTTTCGAAAAAAAAAAAAAATTGCCGTCCGTCTGTGTGTCTGTAAACGCTCTATCTCCCGAAAAAATTGAGATAGAGACTTGAACTTTGGTATGTACTTAGTATATAATAATGGGAAGAAGTTTATTGAATTTCAGTAACCTCGATTAACCGGAACTATATTTTTCGGACTCTCGAAATATTCGTTCTGATAAAAGGTATATAAAAATTTTCGAAATTGTTTATTTTAAGGAGTGAATATAAAAGACAATTAAAAAAACAAATTTTGCATAAAGCATGAAGTCGATCCGAGAATTAGTTGCAGAGATATTTGTAATCCTATTTTCCACACTCTTCGATTTTTCATTGTATTTCATCCAAATTTTAATTCAAAGCTATATTTTAATTGGAAATGAGACGGTTAATCAGTTGCAATAAACCGCTAGTTAATAGGATTATTGTTTTTGGAGTTATAAGGATGTTTCTTTTAAGCAATTCAGTAATTGAGCCTTCAAAGTTTATGACGTCATCAAGCAACGATTTTATTTGAATTGCAATGCATTTTATAAGTAGTTTACACATTTTTTATTTTAATATTTTACATTATGCATATCCATGATGGGTAAGTATTACGGTGTCCCCCAACGACTAGTTATATTATACAACGCAAAGGCTTATCTCAATTTTCATACGCTCGTGTAATTTATTTTATTGAAGATTGTCATAAAAAAACAGAAAACGTCCAACTCTCGCGTTATTGTTAAGGACTTCATAAGCAGATATTTAAATAATTTCGAGAACAATGCATAGGTAATCTGATAATACGACGGCTGTTGATATCAAGACAAGACTTGTTAAAACCTAAATCCAAAGTGGACTCTTTCCGTATGTCATCAGCAAGATCTCCCATCTTCTATATTTGCGATTTTTGACTGAGCAATTAATTGAAGTCAAAGGCTTACCGTAATCAGCCAAAGTTATGAAACACATTGAATTGTTCTAGCCTCATTATCCGTCTACAGTAACAGAAAATATGTCGCTGAAAGCTGAAAAGATGCACATACGTCATCGGAGGGATACATTATATATATATAAATATCTGCCATTATACATCTGTCTGATTCTGATGACAGATGGTCATCTATCATCTGTCTGATCATCTGTCAGTCTGCTGTTAATATTAATCCATTAAATTTCGTATTGATTTTCTCATTTTCTCTAAAAATACAGAAAAATCTGAAATCAAAACTAGAAAAGAAATACAAATTTAAATCTGAGGTATATTTTCACAAAAAACAAAAAAATTTGTTTTTTGTTTTTTAAGGGTGCATTCAAATCCAAACTGCTTATTTTGTGACTTATTTTTAAATTCATTTTTGCTCTAAAATGCATCCAGTTGGCAGGTTCTCTTATTGAGAAACTTTATAATGTCCGTATTGGTCGGTTTTTTGATAAAGGCAGAATATATTTCAAAAAATGCTGTCAAAGTGGACATTTTGAACCGAATTTCCTGAAGCGATAGCGTTGGAAACTAGCGTAAGAAAATTATCGTACTGTGAAAATAATTGTGTGTAAATCAATTTCTAATTGAAAAAAAAAATAAATAAAAAACACAGGTCCCTTATAAATCTCTTCATAAATCACGCCGCCAAGTTTCATGTATTTACTTTTAAAAATGCGTCTGAAAATGTGTCAGAAAATTTTGAGTTGTTGAGCATGGAATTTTTCGCGATTACTCATTACCTAATATAATTATTAAAACTAGTCGTTGGGGGCCACCGTAATACTTACCCATCATGGATGTGCATAATATAAAATATTAAAATAAAAAATGTGTAAACTACTTATAAAATGCATTGCAATTCGAATAAAATCGTGGCTTGATGACGTTATAAACTTTAAAGGCTCGATTACTGAACGGCTTTAAAGAAACATCCTTGTAACTCCAAAAACAATAATCCTTTTAACTAGCGGTTTATTGCATCTAATTAAGCGTCTCATTTCCAGTTAAAATATATCTTTGAATTGAAATTTGGTTGAAATACAGGGTCATGAAAAATCGAAGAGTGTGGGAAATAGGATTACAAATATCTCGGCAACTCATTATCCGATCGACTTCATGCTTTATGCAAAATTTATGGTTTTTTATTGTCTTTTATATTCACTCCTTAATTTAAACAATTTAAAAAATTTTTATGTGCCTTTTATCCGAGCGAATATTTCGAGAGTCCGAAAAAAATAGTTTCGGACAATCGAGGTTACTGAAATTCAATAAGCTTCTTCCCATTATTACATACTAAGTACATACCACATTTTTTGTCTCTATCTCAATTTGTTCGGGAGATAGAGCGTTTACAAACACACAGATACACAGACATACAGACACATAGACGGACGGCAATTTTTTTTTTTCTAAAAATATGTTTTTCGGAATCTCCAGTGTCTGAAACGTGTAAAACCGTCAATTTTTTTTTCGATTTTCAAAACGATTACAAAACTTACCCTATACTACGTATGATGGGTAAGTAAAACGGTTTGTTCCATCAGAAAGTAGACGTCAGATGTCCACGATGTGCGTTTTTAAAAATTGTCTCCGTAAATTTTAAGTATATTTTTAATAAGAGGAAAAAATTTCGTCAAGTGAAAATGTCAAAGTTTGTAGGAATTTTTTAAATACTTAAAATTTAAGGAGACAATTTTTAAAAACGCACGTCAGTGGCATCTGACGTTTACTTTCTGATGGTACAAACCGTATTTTAACAATTGTATTGGGTAATGAATAATCGCGCTTTTAAGTTTTCCCATATAACATGGGATTTCGCGATCGGGTAGTTACACTGAAGCGTCTCCTTAACGAAATTTGCAGTTTGTCCATTTCCCCTCAAATCACGGAAATATTTTTCATCCAAAGTAAAAATACAATTAAAGGTTAAGAGAAATAGAAACTGAATCTTATTGAAATATTCTCGTATTAACACTTTTGCTAATTAATTATTTAAAATTAAAACAAATTTTGCCCCCGACCCCCTTTTTTTAACCATAAAAGAAAAAAAGAATAAATTTTCAAATCTGGCCTTTCCCTGGAGCTCTACAGGTATGTTAGTTTGGCTTCTATTGTTATTCAGAAATTCCGAACACATATCGAACATTCACAAAGAAGAATTTTTACTTTTTAAGTAAAGCAAAAAATACTATTCGGAATTTCTGGTTTGAATTTAGCGTTTCTTAATTAAAAACGAGGTCAAACTGGCCCTGAACCCTGAACCTTTTTCCCCATTATTTTAGATAAAACGTCCGTAATGATGTGTAAAGATTAAAAAGTGAAAAATTAATGATAGGTTATTGCCATATACTTGTCTAATAAAAAAAAAAGATTTCGTTATTATTTTGAATTAAATAACATTTTTTAAGTAAATCTGAATTTTACATTTGAAATCAACATATTTTTAAACATCACAATAAAAATATTATTAAGAATGATATTACAAATTTTCAGAATTGAAATATTTTAGTTAAAAAAAAATTATAAATGTCTGTCCATAATAGTTTTTATCAGAATTAAAGAAAATAAATCTTATATATGACTATCTTTCTTTACTGCTCTCGAAAAATAAATAAATAAAAATAAAACAGACATTTTCTCACTTTTTTTTTTTTTTTTTTTTTTAGCCTTTTCAATTCATGCTGACACTTTTTTACACATAAATCACATTTAACTTGTTTAAATCCCAAACTTTTAAGTTAAATATTTTTATGTTTACCTAACATTTATCTATCCTAATATAGCAGCATCGATAAATGATCATCTTCATACTTTAAAAAAATATAACTCTTTTCCTGCGGGTGTGACATCGATGTCGTCACACACGCTACATATGAAAATTATCTTTTTAACACTTTCCAACCTAGTTGAAAAGTGTTTATGACTTCGGTTTGTCTGGCCGTCTGCCGTCTGGCCGTCTGGCCGTCTGGCCGTCTGGCCGTCTGCCGTCTGCCGTCTGTCCGTGCTCTAACTCCCGTAAATATGCTCGGATTGCCCTGCAATTTTTATATGTTATAATCATTATCTATAGCATGTTCCCTATTTCAATGGAAGTGTGTAGCACTTATAGTTTTTTTACAGGGACACTCAAAAGAATTCCGTTACATTGCGGTCTATGGGGAAAAATCATTTGCGGTTTATTTAAATAATGTTTCACTATTTTAAACGCACTGAAATTTATATATATCACTAAGGTGCATTAGAAGAAGCTTAATATGGAATAGGGTGTGCATAGCACTTATACTTACTTTACAGGGACAGTCAAAAGAATTCCGTTACATTACGTCTATGGAGAAAAATCGTCTGCGGTATTTTTAAATAATGTTTCCCTATTTTAAACGCATTGAAATTTATATAAGGTTCATTACAAGAGACTTACTACAGAATATTGTGTGTATAGCAGTCATCGTTCATTTACAGGGACACACAAAAGAATTCTCTACTGTATGTTAACAATAATTCCTGGAAGTGCGTTTTAAGTTACTGAACGCGATTTTAATTTTAAATCGCTTTTTGTATATTACGTGGTGTGTATAAATTCTGTAGATCCTATACAGGGAAGCACAAAAGTTCGGGAACACATTTCCGTATTATTTAACTCCAGACGGAGAATTTTAAACTGTGCTACGTGTTTCCTAAGTGAACTAAAATTTAGCATCCTATGTAGTATATATACAAATCTATAGATCCTATACAGGGCTGAATAAAAGTATTCGGATTACTTAGATGTTATCTTTTAGCTTATTAAAGAGTATGATTCGTAAAATTATTTTGGAAGCGTTGGAAAGTGTTACATAATCTATGCTTGACGCATGATTTTTCGTTCTTGTTTAGACATGATGCTGATGTTTCAGAAAATCAGTGTAGCTATATTACGATAGATAAATTTTGGGTAAACATACAAAAACTTAATTTAAAAGCTTAAGCTACATACTCTTTAAGTACAAAACTAATTTATGTGTAAAAGTGTGTGAAACGTCCCAACTGTTTTTTGTAACGATTACGATCTAAAAGAGATTGGTTTTAAACATAGACAACAATTAGTTTTAAACATAGATGGCAGCACTAAACAAGAATAGCACGAAGCTGAAATTGTGAAAAGAAAATGGAATTTTTATTTTCTTAATTTACTTCTGTGATAATTTCTCTCAAATTAATTAAAGCCAGATAGTTGTACGAGTGGTGTCAAAATATAGAATTTATTTTTATTGAAATAAGTTTTTGTTTTTAAATATTGTATTTTTAGATTAATGTACACTTTCTCTGTGAATTTAATTTTTTTAAATTGAAAATAGTTTTCATTTTTAAATTTAGCATTATAGATAGAATAATATAAACTTAGTTCTTGAATTTCAATTTTAAAAGCAGGTCTAAAGTAAGCTTTTGTGTGGCGCAGTCTTCTAATTTAGCTTACATTTAAAATTCTGAATCTAAGGAATTCGTTATCCATAAAATTTATTACACATTGATCTGAAAAAGTAAATAACGATAAGAAAAAAAAAAAAGGTTCCGCCCTTTTTTTTAAATACAGTTTTGAAAGTTAGTTAACCTGATTTATTTCGTATTAAATAGAAATTATTGCAGAAATAAATAATGAAAATAAAAATGACATCTTTTTTTTACGATTTCAGTTTTACGCTTGTTTAGTGCTGCCATCTACTGTTTATCTTTGAAATAAAACAATCTTTGGTTTCAAAGTCAATTTCATTAAAATAATTATTTTCTGTTTAATAAAATACCCAGAACAATCAGTGTTAAATTTGTACACAACGGGCCATTCCCCGAATTCAACACTGAGAACAATTAAATAAATTAATGGACACATAAATAAAACAAAAATTCATAAGAATATGTAAGGAATAAAGGCAGGTTGATATTGTTGATGCTCAGGTTTTTTTTTTTTTCGTTATAATAAAATGCTAAATATGTGATAGCTTCATAACGGTACATTCTTTACTTCAGAAGACAATCAATTCAGATAGCTTAAGATGTAAAAACAAAATCTTTTTTTTTTTTTTTTTTTTTTTTAATTCTTGATATTCCTGTTTAAACTTTTGTGGAAAGAAAAAAAAAAAAACATAGTAAAGAAAAAGGGAGGGGAAAATGTAAAGCATTTTCATACGTTTTATTTTAATTTATGTTGTAAATAAATATATATATTAATTATTCTGTTCCAATATATTATTCTGTTCTAAGAATAATTGATTTTGTGTACTTTTCTATTTTTGAAAACAGAACAGAAAATTAAAAAAAAAATATTAATTTGTCCCCAGAATTGTAAAAAAATGTTTGTTTAAAATATTTAACCCTTTGTGACTCAACAACTCCGATTTGAAAAACAATTACTCAGATGTTAGAATACACCATTTTAAGCATGTAAAAAAATAATTAAAAAAAATAGAGTATAAACATAATAGTTATTGACTATAAGGTGTTTTTTATCACATCTGAAATAAATAAAAAATTATATTCTTCTCATAAATATTGTCAATTTCTATTACAAAATTTTAAAATATACGAATTTACCTTTGTAAAAATCTATTTTTGGACACCTATAGCCTTTTTAATTTGTTCATTTTAGTAATAACGATGTGAAACTTCTCAAATGATGAATAAAACTTTGGCATGAAAAATTAACTCAGTATCATCATCTGTTAAGAATTCTATGAACAATTCTATGAACAATCTACGAACGATCCATTTTTAATTTATATCAACTGCTGTCTTGGAAGATGGCATCAATAAATAAAATAGGCTTTTAAAGCCCATCGTATAAGTAACATTGACTTTTGGGTATGTTGCAGATATGCAACGCGGTGATATAAAGGTTTAATAATTTTTAAAAGGGAAAAGTTTTTGAAGAAATACTTTTCATTGGAGAAATGTGTTTTCAAAATTTTCCCTCAAAACAAAGAACATTGAAGGCAAATCAATGAATATATTACTAAAAAAGGTACTTCATTATTATTGGGTTTTTGTCATCTCATAACTCAGTGTTAAGTAAGCAGGGTCCCTGCAGCCCAGTAGTTAACAGGCTGACCGCAGTTCGAGGGTTTAAAATCTTGTGAGTGGCGATTGTGCCGGGCCTTCCTTATACGAAAACGATAATTTGCGTCACCTTCCTTGCAAAAGTCCTCCTTGAAGGGATCCTTCCTGTAGTAATATGGTCAAATCTGACCAATGCTTAACAAAACAATCGCAAAAATGAATGAGCAACCAATGAAAAAATATCTAACCCGCTTGTAAAATTGGCTTTTCTCTAGAATGTAAAATTTGCCTCTGCTAAATTAATTTTTTTCCCCTTTACAACATGTTTACTATTTTTAATTTATCTACAATAAAAAATGATGCTATAGATTTTTTTTTTGAAAAAAAAAAAAAAAAAGTCATCTAAAAGAACTTGTGAAAATGGTCATAATATGTATGTTGGAGTTGCCTGTTGGTGTAATCTGATAGCTTATGGCCATCAGATTACACATAATGGCCACAGATGGTGCCTGATGGCCTAATTTGTATGTTGGAGGAAAAAAACCCACCTGGAAATGTAATGTAGGCAGTTGCAAAAAAAAAAAAAAAAAAAAAAAAAAACAGAAAAATAAGTAAAGTGCTTCAATGGCTCTAAAATATATTTTCTTACGGCGGTATTACGATTTATGTACTGTTGGAGTGAGGAACTGCCTACAATTAGATGATGCTCATAGTCTTCAAAACATAAGTCATAAACTGAAATTTGGCATATTACAAGCGCAAAGTCTGTGTTGAATTTATCACAAAGCATTCAGAACAGAAAAGGGAAAAAAAAAAAAAAAAAAAAAAAAGAGGGCCAAATAAAGTCGTGGAAATTAAATCGTGAAATCCCCTTCGTAAAACGAACTAGTCGGATGTGCCAATCCCAAAACTTCCCTTTATCTCATGTTTATACTTCAAAATTCACTGGAGAGTCATGAAAACAGGCGGAATCGTGGGGAATCTATTGGGATCACGTTTCACCCCGACCACGGAAGATCTCAGATAAAAAATTTAAAACAAAATTCAATAAGTTATAGACATCGACCAGCAATTTTAGTAGGGCTGGGGCGTTTCATATAATTGGACAACCGAGGTGGCTTCGAGTTCACTTATTGCTCTCGGCGGCCCGGCGCGGCAGCCAGGGAAGGTGGGTACTCGCCGAACAGGCGAGATTGGTGCCCTCTTCTTGTTGGGAATGAAATAGCACCGATCACGGAAGATCTCACCGGAAATTTTAAAAGCCAAATTAAATAAATTAAAGATATCCATCAGTGGGCCGACACCCTAATAGGGTCGGGCTGATCATTGGAATGTTTGTTTACTAATATGGTACTGTTTGTTTGGTACTTGCTATATGGTTTGTTTACTAACATTGCTATGTTTACTAATATGGTAATCGGCAATATTGTAATTAAAATTGTATTTTCTTTTTTTTTACATTTCTGTTCTTTTGACAAATATTTTTCTTTTACGAATATTATGCAAAGAACATCATATAAAATTTGATCTTTTAGGATCTTTTCGATTCTTTTGTGAATTAGCAACTGGTCATCTAGTAATTTTGATCTTGTCTCTTACTTCTTTGCCTCCATAAATCTGAATTTGATTTATAACTGATTAATTGAAGAGTTGTAAGCAAAAATTCGTGACTGGAGATACTTGACGCAAATATGATTTGTCAGAAAACAAATGAGTCAAACGTATATTATAAAATTAAGATTCTAACTATAGGGTTTTAGAATGTTTGTGGAACACAATTGTTATTACATTTTTGAATTCTTGTTATTTCATTAAAATATTTTAATTCATGTTATGTTCTACATATTTCTATAACTGACAATATAATTAAAACTTTATATTCTGTTAGAACTTGACATAAGTTGGTGCTGATAATATTTTTGTGTAAATCATACAACAGGTGGCGATACTATGCTGCATTTTTCACGGTGTTCGCGGTGGCTATAGTTCAAAAACTAATGCACGGAATTTAATCAAACTTCATATTTTGTTACACTTTCACGTAAATAGGGTTAGTGCTATACAGGGTGAATCTAAACTCTTGGGCAAAATTTTAAGGTGTGATAGTACACATTAAGACAAACAATATTAAATAGGAAACTAAGGGTCCCAAACGTCTTCCGAAGGAGATAGGCGCCATTAAAGTTTAGTGTTTAAACTTTCAAATGATTATAAAAAACGGAAAAATTGGTCGATTCGTTTGCGGTTCTCGCTAAAACTATTCTTTATGTCAGTATTTTCTTAAAAATAAATTTTAAAGATAAAATAAAAAAAATGCCGATAGAGGGCACTTTAGACTTTGGAGTAACGAACAACTATTTTTTACCGTTATTTGTTGTATGTCATTAAATACTTTCAAAAGCTTAGACTTAAACTTAACCCTTAATTGCATAGTGATGTAAATTTCCATCACTGTTTATTTAAATTTTAATAAAAAAATCAACTTCTTCGCCACCACTATATTTATATAGAAATATTAATCCAGTAAATTTCTATGTTGCTGAACCAAGTTAAAAATCTATCTTAAAATTTCTGGTGTCTAATATTTAATATATGTATAAAAAAACACAATTGCAAAAGAAAAACTCATGCAAAGAAGGGTTAAATTTTGAGCTCAAAATCTGTATCGTTGGGAGTGGTTAAGTAGCGCAAACTGAACTGAGTTCAGGAGTTTAAATTTGAACCCCCCCCCCCCCCTAACACAGTTCCCTAATTCCCGATCTTGGTGTCGTAGACCAGTCAGAAACTACTACCCCCGGATGTGCAACAAGACTTTGCAGCCCACGTACTATTCACCGATGAATGCAGTTTCAGTCGGGAAGGCATTTTCAATGCGCGTAATTCACACAAATGGGCGTACACGAACCCACACGCCACCGTTCCTCATTCATATCAACGGTGTTTCAGCGTCAGTGTGTGGGTCGGTATTATCCACGATCATTTGATCGGGCCATATCTTCTGCCAAGGCGCCTGGAAGGCTGTATCTGATATTCCTGCAAGAGGTGCTTCCAGTTCTACTGCAAAGTGTTCCAGCAACATAAAAGCTGGTATGTGGTTCCAACATGACAGAGCGCCTGCACATTTCAGCACGGGTGTGCGAAATGCATTGGATAGAGCATATCCAGGGCAATGGATTGGATGGGGTGGTCCGATAAATTAGCCGGGATGCTCGCCTGTCCTCTCCTGCCTAGACTTCTTCCTCTGGGGCCATATGAAGAGTCTTGTTTACGCAAGCCCCGTCGACTCCGATGAGGAACCTGTTGCGAGGATTGCCGTCGTAGCAGGCGATATCCGGGAGATTCCCAGGGTATTTGGTAATGTTCGCAATTCCTTCCGCAGGCGGTTTGAGGCTTGCATCGTTGCTGGTGGGCACTCTTTCGAGCAGTTTTTGTGATTCCGCACGAACGTCATGCGTGTACCATTTTCTACGTGTCAACCTTCATTCATATTGCGCACTAGTACATCAAATTGTTTCTTGTTATTTTGCGCGGAGAAATTATTCCTGTCTGTTATGAATAATTTTTTCATTTAATTTTGTCATCCCTATATCGTTTATTTTACGTGTAAGGGGTAGTAGTTTCTGCCTCGTCTACGACACCAAGTTCGGGAATAACTGAACAGTGTTCAAGAGGGGGGGGGCGCTTCAAATTTCAACTCCTGAACACAGTTCAGTTTGCGCTACTTAACCACTCCCAACGAATCAAATTTTGAGCTCAAAATTTAAGTTTAAGTCTAAGCTTTTGAAAGCATTTAATGAGATACAAAAAATACCGGTAAAAAATAGTTATTCGTTACTCCAAAGTCTAAAGCGCCCTCTATCGGCATTTTTTGAACTTTATCTTTAAAATTTATTTTCAAGAAAATAAATTAAGAATAAACATAAAGAATAGTTTACATAAAGATGATTATACATTCTGACATACTGACATAAAGAATAGTTTTAGCGAAAACTGCAAACGAATCGACCAATTTTTCCGTTTTTTATAATCATTTGAAATTATGGATCCTAATCTTTAACGGCGCTTATCTCCTTCGGAAGACTTTTAGGACCCTTAGTTTCCTATTTAATATTGTTTGTCTTGATGTGTACTGTCACCCCTTAAAGTTTTGACCAAGAGTTTAGATTCACCCTGCATAACTATATTAGGCATGGGTGTATATTGCCCACGAGCTGTCGCTTATATGCTCTTTGGGTTGGGAATTTTGGTTATAGACATCTAAGTTTGTGGATGCCGAAATTCAAAGATTTGTTTGAAAAAATGCGATGTTTTTATCTTTTTTTCAAATGCACACAATTTAACGAACCTATATCTTTAAAATCCTCATGATGGGTACAGATTGTCATTTAATTTTGGCACTGTGATGCGAATTTTGAAGTATTAACATGAATGAGATGGAAGAAAGTTTTGAAATTGGCACAACCGACTGCTTTTTACTTACCCATCATACGTAGTATAGGGTAAATCTTGTAATCGTTTTGAAAATCGAAAATTTTTTTGACGGATTTACACGTTTCAGACACTGGAGATTCCGAAAAACATATTTTTAGATTTTTTTTTTTTTTTTGCCGTCCGTCTGTCTCTCTGTGTGTGTAAACGCTCTATCTCCCGAACAAATTGACTTGAAATTTGGTATATACTTAGTATGTAATAATGAGAAGAAGCCTATTGAATTTCAGTAACCTCGATTATCCGGAACCATTTTTTTCGGACTCTCGAAATATTCGTTCTCATAAAAGGTATATAACATTTTTCGAAATTGTTTATTTTAAGGTGTGGATATAAAAGACAATAAAAAAACATAAATTTTGCATAAAAAATGAAGTTGATCGGGTAATGAGTTGTCGAGATATTTGTAATCCTATTTTCCACACTCTTCGATTTTTCATGATCCTGTATTTCATTCAAATTTCAATTCAAAGATATATTTTAATTAGAAATGAGACGCTTAATCCGATACAGTAAACCATTAGTTAATATGATTATCAATTTTGGAGTTATAAGGTTGTTTCTTTTACGCAATTCAGTAATAGAGCATTTAAAGTTTATGACGTCATCAACCACGATTTTATTCGAATTGCAATGCATTTTATAAATAGTTTACACATGTTTTATTTTCATATTTTATATTATGCATATCCACGATGGGTAAGTATTAAGGTGGCTCCCAACGACTTGTTTAGTTCGAGAGAAGAAGGAATGTGTAGTTGGCTTTCTGTGCGCGCTTCTTTTCTTTATATTTTTTTAGGGGAACATATGATATGCGTTTTAATGTACATAGTAATATGAATAAAAAGGGGCGAAATATTTCTTTTATTATTATTATTATTATTACTCTCTTCTATCTTTACAAGAAGAAAGTATTGGATTCGGGAAAAAATTCAACTTCCGGTTTTAGACGGATTTATACGTTTTAGAAGATACATTATAGCTGCTTTTTTTTTTATAAGGGTTTAGTGAATGAGAAAGTTTTTGTAATTTTGCGTGCGGTCGCGGAGCGCTCAATCACTAACAATTGTGTGTGAATGAGAAATCGATTCTGTTTCTCTTTAAGTTTTGCAACGAGCATAAGTATCACTAGAATCTCGTTGATGAGGTTATTTTGCAACGGTATGTTAATTACGTGACTGTGTAGTGGATATATATATTGAAGTGTTAACTGTAGATTTGGAACGGATTTTCGTAGCTATTATAGGGACAATCACCAAGTTTCAGCTTTTTATGTATCACCACGTAGGGTTATAAGAGCTTAGGAAGGGCAATTTGCTACCATGATGAGAGCGTTTGGTAAGTAATTGATTTTCATACACCAAATAAAGAAGTAGTAAGACATACGGAATCTATATAGTTTATAGCATTTGTTGCTAATTGTTGTTTCTGTAACAATAATTGTTTTAGAGTCATTATGAAATTGAGTGCTAGATTTGCAGTTTAATTTTAGAAGTTTAATTATTAATTACAGTTGAGATATAGCCATCGCGTAAACCGTGAAAAATGCAGCATAGCATCGCCACCTGTTATAGGATTTACACAAAAAAAATAATCATCACCAACTTATGTCAAGTTCTAACAGAATATGAAGTTTTAATTATCTTGTCAGTTATAGAAATAAGTGTAGAACATGAATTAAAATATTTTAATCAAATACTGCAAGTCTTGCAGGGCTCGACTTAGACTATATGGGGCCCCGGGGCGAGCATCATTCTGCGGTTCCCTTCAATCTATTTCTACAAATTGTTCTATAGAACTATGCTAAAGTGACTAATACTAAAGTTTATAATTATTGTTTGTATTACACTGATGTCCAGTAATTAAGGGGCAGTGACCAATTTCAGACATTCTGTCGAATATCTACTGAAATTCGTGAGGAAATGTCCGAAATACCCTTGAACTTTGAGGATGTAAAGGGCATGTGACTTCATGTTTTTCAGTAAAGATTTTGTCGCGAGGACAATTAGGTGGGGGGGGGGCAATAATAATTTTAATAATGAAATAATATTTTCGATCACCCAAGTAACAGAAAATGCTAAAAATGGTCTGTCACTGTAGTAAATGACTATGTAGGTCCTGTTGAACATTTGTATGCATTTGTGTAATTGCACGTATATTTACGAACTTGTATGAAATAAATTTTAACTGCGCATGCGCGATCTACAGCAAATATTTTTTGTCATGATTTGATAGTCAATACTATAGGGTAACTCATATATAAAAAGACCAGTGAAATATCGTCAAAACTCAAAAAGTTACAGCAATAATTGATAAATTGAGGAGGAAATCCCATAGGTTTATGTGGTTAAAGATGTTTGTGTACAGGAGGGTATCACAAAAAAAGATGGTCATAACTTTAAGAGAGGATAGAATACATTACCCTTTTTTGGATAGGAATGTAAGGGCTTATAAAGTGGGTCTTTGAAGTGTAAATACAGGTCTTTTAGTCACGCTTAGGTTAGGCAAGCTGAAAGGAAAACAGGAGGGCTGCACTCCCTGTCTAAATCTTTTAAAATTTAAGGAATTTGGCCACTTTTAATCATTTAACACCGTTTTAAGAAAAAAAACCTGATTACGCCGATGGGGAGCCCCAGGCAGCTGCCCCGCATGCCCCTGCATCAGTCAGGCCCTGGAAGTCTGTTTACGTTTTAATCTTGAGCTAGTTGTTCCATTGCTCTTCCTCCTTTTTTATGTATTTTAATAAAATGTTGTTATTGTTAATCCGTCTTCATGCCCTCATTTCAAATGAATAGACTCGAAAGGGTTGTCACAAGATTACTCCTAGTTTTCTATGTATTTTTTCTATATGTTCGAATTAGCAATAGAAATATTACACTACATTTGATATTACGTGGAATTTACAGAATATTTCTGTTGTAAATAGCGGATGTCATTTCTGTTTGGGAATCAGGTACAGTAGAACCTCCATTATTCGACGTAAGTGGGTTCGAACCTACATCGGATAATCAAAATTTCCGGATAATCGAAAATTTATCAATAATCATCTAATTTAATATGTAACATCGTCATCGAACTGCTATTATAACTATTTACACTGATAAATAAATATCTAAATTCAAATTATACATGAAAATAAATTTATTTTGAAACAAATTATTTTATTTGGTAGGCGTGTCAATCGTAAATGAACAGTAAGCGAGTATGTAGCGAAAATATGACATTGATTTCTCCTCCCCTTTTTGAAATTCTGCAGCTGTGAAAATTTCTGTTCGCGAAATGATGACAAAAGGGGTTTTGTTCCTTTGTCTACAATCAAAGGGTGCAATAACATTCGAATGTTGTGGGACTAGGAAGTATGATATTACAAATTTCGAAATGGGGAGTGTTTTTGTTAAGAACGGGGACGAGTACACAGGGGGTGGGGGGAAGAGTATACACTTATACCGAGATCACAGCTTGCGGGAGCTCAGGTTGATTTCAAAGGAATTCTAATGTGGTAACGTGGACACATGTATATATAATTAATGACATCCATTTATCGTGTGAAACGAAAAAAAACTTTATTTTAAATTAACATAAAAAAAATAAAAATAAAAATGAAAAAATAGGATAATCATATCCACACTGTACAGTTACAATGTCAGAAAAAACCGAATCTGACGATCACTCCAAAGATAACCTCACTATCGCTTGTTCAACATCCAAGTCCCGTCTTTCATATCTCTCCTAGCATTCCTTCCTCTCCGGCAAAACTCGTATTTTCTCCCTAAGGAAAGAAACGCCATCTAGCCTCCTATGAGTGACAGCTATTTTAATCCCCTACTTATCCAGTTAGAATTTTCACCTCATATGGGCTAGATCCTTTGTATCCAAAGAATGCCTTTCACATTTCTTATCGACCCTTTTCAGATAACACATATTTCAATACAAAGCCTGCATTGCAGCCTTGCTTATCTTATAGTGAAATTGAAATTCACCCCCAGCTAAAAATGAACTGCAGTTTTTCTACAGAAGTGAAGTATTTTTAAAGTTTTTCTACAGTCAACTGTAGATTTTCTGTAGTGCAATCTCGACTGTAAAAATACTTCAGTTATTTTGCAGTTAATGTGAAGTAATTTTGCAGTAATTTATTTCAAAAATACTGTGAGCTTTTAACTGCAAAAATACTGTAGTTTACGTGAAGTTATGTTATAATCATAAATTAAAAAAATAATGAGACTTTACATCTGTAGTAAAACTATAGTAAATTTGAAGTAATTTTACAGTCATTAATTCAGTATTATATTTTCTGAAGTATCTGCAGTATAAGTGCAGTTACTGTAAGGTAATTTTACAGAACTTAATTTTAGTAAGTTTGTGAGATATTTTCTGCAGTTTTAAAAGCTAAACAATATTAAAGTTTTTCAGTTTTTGACAATATTGAGCATTTGCTTTGTTATTAATAATTAACACTGTTTTCAAGACTTTTAGTTTAATGGGACTAAATTGAACACCTGGGAAAGTCCCCCCTCCCTCCTTTTGTTAAATGAAACAAAACAAATATTCAAAGAAATTAAACTTTAAAATCCAAAACAAATATATATATATATATATATATATATATATAAATGAATGTTTATCATTAAAATCTTGAACCTACCCAGGTAAAAAAATAATATAAATTAAAAAAAAAAAAATGTTGTTTATATCCTCTTTCGCTCAGTGTTTAATTATTTTATGTTATTCAAAAAAATAAATTTAAAAAAGAAAATTAGTTAAATTTTAATTAATTGTACAAAATTCGAGGGGTGCCCTCCCCCCTCCCTAAAATCAACACTGCCCTGAAATACCCAATTTTAAGGTAATTTTTTAGCACATAAAAGTTAAAAGAAAAACAGGACAAAAATTAACTGCGATGAGTGATTAAGGGGGAGCACCCCCCCCCCCCCCTACACACACACACTACGAGATTTCATAATTTATCTTTCTTTTAATGTTTAATTATTTTAAGTTACTCACAAAAATAAATTTTACTGCCTTTAAAAATTGGAGAAAAAGAAAATTATGTCAATTAAATTACAAAACCTGGGGGGGGGGGGCGCTCTTTTCAGACTTCGTCACTTCCCTGAATCTCCGTTTAAGGTACTTTTTAAACACATACTCGAAAAGAGTACATTTTACTATCTCTTTCAAAATCAACGAAAAATAAACTTACGTTAATTAAATTTGAAGGGGGGGGGGGTGCTCCCCTTCCCATCTGGCGCTGAATTCACCCCCTTCCCCCCCACGCACACTACAAAATGAATATTCATAATTTATCTTTCTCCTAATACTTAATTATTTATTTTAAGTTCCTCAAAAAAGCTAATTTTACTGTCTTTAAAAATTGGAGAAAAAGAAAATTATGTCAATAAAATTATAAAATCTGCGGGGGAGGGGGGGCTTCTTTTTGACTTCATCACTTCAATGAATCTTAAGGTACTTTTTAAACACATACTCGAAAAGAATAAATTTCACTATTTCTTTCAAAATCAGCGAAAAAGAAAATTACATGAATTAAATTTTAAAATCCGGGGGGGGGGGTGCTCCCCTTCCCATCTGGCACTGAATTCAACACTCCCCCGAACCTCCGCTTAAGATAACTTTTAAAGACAAACATATAAACGAAAATAGAGTTAAAAATTTACTTCCATGGGGGATTTACACGGGGGGGGGGGGGCTTGAGCCCTCCCTTAACAAAAAATTTTTAGTTCCTCTTTCTCTTAGTGTTTAATTATTTTAAGTTACTCAAAAAAAAACCAATAAATTTTACAATTTCTTTCAAAGAAAAAAGAAAATTTTGTTTAGCAAATTTCCAAATCCTCCGTGGGGAGAGCAAGAATCCCGCGGGCCAGCCCTACCCTAATTCAACACTGCTTTGAACCACCCCTTTGAGATAAGTTTTTAACACATAAATATAAAAAATAATAAATAAATAACTTTTATGGGGATTTAGGGGGAAATTCTGCACTTCCCGAATTCAGGAAATAGTAATTAATCTCCCCATCCATGCAAAAAATTCTTAGTTATTTTATTTTAAGTTTGGGGTTATTAACTACAGACGTGACTTCCAGTTTTTATGAAAATTACTTCAAAAAACAAATGAAAAATGTATTATTCTTATTAATTTATTTAAAATTTCCTTTAGAACATTCGATTTTTTTTTTTTTTTTTCGCAACTGACACGGCAGTTCCGACTCCACAGTGATTTTCCAATGGTAGAAGAAACACTACAACTCAACTCAACTCTGAGCTGAGTGTGTTTATGTTTTGACTCCCGGCGTTAAGCGGTAACGTTTGTCTGTTGATATTTTCTGTGATTCGCTAGCTTTGTTAATATAATAATTAACACCTTAATTTTTTTAATGTTTATACATAGCCATAAGATGGATAAAGATATGTACCGACAGATAAAACTAAACTCTCTTTTAAAAAAATAGACAGATTCAAAATATTTATAAAAAATACCACGAGGCCTTACTAAAATAAAATTATTTCGGAGGAGATATGTAAGTTCACAGTATTGTTCATATTATCTTATTATAGACTTTTTTTTTATACTTTAATAGCGATGGAGTTAATTTAAAGTTCATAACTTTATACATTCATATAACTCATATTTATTACAAAATTAAATTTAATATTTGAGCCTTGTATCGTTACAGTGGAATTTAAAGTATTGTTTTGGTTGATCTTTATTCTACTTCGCATGTGTGTTAATATTAATTGTCAACCCAATTAATGATTTCTCAAGGTTTTTACATGCATTTTCAATTGCTTTTAATCTAAGTTTATGAATAATATACCAAGATAAAAATAATTTTATAAAAAATATGAATTAAAGTAATACTATTTTAAATATTGCTCTCTTGAACGATGGTATGTTACATGAGATGTTATTTATGTCAAATGTATGTTAAAGGGTTGAAGAATAAATTTAAACTTTTTATTGATTAAATTATAGTATTAAAAGAAATATACATATATATATAACTTTTTCAAATGATATTGCAGGTTTTAAACAATGAAAGGTTTGTAACTATTTTACCCCACAGTTGTTGTTTTTTTTGTACTTTTTGCAAATAATTACAGTTTGTGTTTTTTATAAATTTAGTTTTGAAACCTGCCTATTTTACCCTATCTTTACCCTATCTGTTCAATCTAGAAAAAAAAAAAAGAAAGGGCACTACTCACACCAATATAATGTGCTACTGGAGGAAGAAAAAGCTTTTAATAACATTCCATGTAACATACCATCATTCAAGTGGACAATATTTAAAATAGTATTACTTTAAATCATAATTTTTATAAAATTATTTTCTTCCTGGTACATTATTTATGATTAAAAGTAATTGAAAATGCAAATAATAAATATGAGTTATTTGAATTCCCAATAACAAACTTTAAATTAACTGCATCGCTATTAAAGTATTAAAAAAAAGTCTAAAAAAAGATAATATGAACGAAACTTTGTAAATACAAATATCCTCTGAAATATTTTTTTTACTGAGGACTCGGTATTTTTTATAAATACGTTGAATCTATCTAATTTTTTAAAAGAGAGACCAGTTTTGAAGAAGTGTCTGTTGGTACATATTTTCAGCCATCTTTTGGCAATGTATAAACATTTAAAAAATAAATTAAGGTGTTAATTATTATATTGTCAAAGTTAAAACAAATTACGGAAAATAATAGATGCGAATTTAGCTGATAAGGCGCATAAAAATCACGAATTTAACCAATAAGGCGCATAAAAAATCATGAATTTAGCTGATCAGGCATGTAAAAATTGTGAATTTAGCCGATCAGCAGGTAAAAATCACAAATTTCGTCGATAGGATGTGTAAAAATCGTAAATTTAGCTGATAGAACGAGTAAAAATCGTGAATTTAGCCTACCAGGTGCATAAAAATCGTGAATTTTGTCGAGCGGGCGTGCAAAAATCGTTAATTTTACCAATCGGGCATGCAAAAATTGTGAATTTCGCCGATCGGCATATAAAAATCGCGAATTTCACCAATAGGGTGCGTAAAAGTTGAGAATTTTGTTTAATTCTCAATTATAAATTACAAGTATGATTGTGGACCTCGACAAGCTAGTCATTTTTTTGAGTGGCCCATGAACCAAAAGTGGCCAACATCTTCAGAAATTGTGTATTTCGTCAATTAGTCCGGAAAAAATTGCAAACTTCGTCAATCGGGAGCGTAAAAATCCTGAATTTCCGTCTGTCAGAAGCGTAAAAATCCTGAATTTCCGTCGGTCAGAAGCATAAAAATGATGAATTTCCGTCAGTCGGGAGCATAAAAATCAGGAATTTCAGCGATCGGCTGCAACAAAATCATGAATTTCAACGATCGGATAAAGAAAAATACTGAATTTCGTCGATTGGACGCGAAAAAATCATGAATTTCGTTGGTCGGACGTAGAGAAACCATAAATTTCTTCGATCAGACATGAAAATATCCTGAATTTCGTTGATCGGACGTAGAGAAACCATAAATTTCTTCGATCGGACACTGAAAAATCATGAATTTCAAAGAACGGGAGCGAAAAAATTCATAAATTTCTGCGATCGGGCACGAAAAAATTCATAAATTTCTGCGATCGGGCACGAAAAAATTATGAATTTTGTCGAACGGGGGCGAAAAATTCACGAATTTTAGAGTACAGTAAGGATATCAGAAAATCCTGCATTTGGCCGGTTCTTTTTATGCAGAATGTACGCGACGCTGCGGCGGGCGCCGCAGACTAAAAACGGCAAACTTCGTCGAAAAATGCGAAATTTATTTAAAGATCGCGAAAAATGGCTAATTTCGCTGACAGGTCGCGAAAAAAAATGCAAATTTAATCAAAAGGCTGTGGAAAAACGTGAATTTCGCCAGAAGGCCGTCAAAAATACATGCGTTTCGTTGAAGGATCGCAGAAAAATATGAATTTTGCCGAAGGGCTACGAAGAAAAAGCCAATTTCGTCAAAGGATCGTGGAAAAAATCTGTTAATTTTGTCGAAAGATTACGAAAAAATGGCAAATTTTGTCGAAGGATCTCGAAAAAACAGAAAATTTTGTCGAAGGATCTCGAAAAAACGGAAAATTTTGTCGAAGGATCTCGAAAAAATGGAAAATTTCATCCAAGGATCTCGAAAAAAAAGGTAAATTTCGTCGAATTATTTCGAAAAAACGGCAAATTTCAGTAAAGTATCTCAAAAAAAAAACCCTGCCAATTTTCGTCAAAGGATCGCAGAAAAAATGCGAATTTTGTCCAAAGGCCAAAAGAAAAAAGACGAAATTTATCAAAGGATCTGGGAAAATGGCAAATTTCGTTGACAGATTGCGATAAAAACGCAAATTTTGTCAAAGGGCTGCGGAAAAACTTGAATTTCATCAAAAGAATATTAAAAAAAAAGTTTCGTTGAAGGATCGTGAAAAAAAAAGCGAATTTCATCAAAGGGCCACAGAGAAATGCAAATTTTGTCAAATGGTCGCAGAAAAAAATGCCAATTTCATCAAATAATCGTGGAAAAACTGCTAATTTCGTCAAAGAATCACAGAAAAAGTGCAAATTTCGTCAAAGAACCACAAAAAACAAACAACAAACAAAAAAAAAACATGAATTTCGTCAAAGGATCACAGGAGAAAAAAGAAACGCTATTTTCGTCAAAGGTTCACGAAAAAGAACGTGAATTTTGTGAAATAGTCCCGGAAAGAATGCAGCATTTCTTTAGAAAACAGCAGACGTACAAAGTTCTATGCTTATTAATATAGGCATAGTTTTTAATCTGAAACAATATCCTGAACTAACTTTTGAAAAACGGTTAATCCGAACCCAATTTGCAAGGATCTACACTCAGCCTGAAATCGACTCTAATGAAAAGCAGAGTTAATCCGACCTGCAACAGGAATAATTATTGCCGAGAGGGGATTTTCTCCCCTAACCCCTCTGCTGTAACCTTTCAGAATATTTGCTGTGAATTTCAGAATTTTTTTTTACTCGGAAAGGCTGATAAATGCTGATGCCTTAATTAATTAGCACTACAACAGCAGCAAGAATAGATTTATATGATATATTGCATATTGCAGACTATTTTTGAAAACATTATTAGCGTTGCAGACACTTGAAGATAGTTCTGCCACTGGGGCGAGTGCTTATTTTCACCTTTAGCAGAAAGTCTTTTATGCATCACATCTTTGGGTCCACACGTGTGCATGGAAACATAACAGCATCACCCTAGCAACTGAAGTGGTCCTTTTGCTAAAGTTTTCCTTTTTGGTGAACTTGTTTTGTTTGCTAATTACATATTTTAAAAATGAAGAGTATGTTTTTATGGGAAATTTTGTGAAGTTGCTATTTTTATTATAATAAAGTTTGTGAAGGGGTCCTGTTTTATTAAGAAGAATTATTTGAAAGTGTGCTAAACAGGCCCCAAATTTTTCCTGGATCAACCCCTTGAGTGTGTAATTTCATTATTTAAATGTAGGGCTGTTATGCTGCATATGGTTAAACAAATAATTAGTCTTGGGATACCATTTCATTGGTAAGTAATTTATTTTATTTTTTTAAATGTAATTGATGTATACAAAGCTATTATTAAAAAGAATTGCTCTGTATATGGTTGAGAATCTTCTATGCTTTAAGCAGATTCATATGTTTTGTTATGTGTAGAAGTGTAGATAAATTTTATTTTCATGTCAATTTCTGTATTGTTTACATTCTCGCCTGTCAAAAAGTATGACTTTCTCTAGAATAATATTGACTCTAGCAGATGGGTACGGTGCAGTGCCAACATCCTTTTTTAACTTTATGCACCTGGCAGAACCCAAAATTGTACAATTAATGATGTTGAAAATATAAAATTTTTGCCTTTTTTTATGAAGCTGTAAGAACAGAATTAATGCCAAAATAGTAGAATTTTCACTTTTATTTTTCTTGTGTTCCCTCATAATTTTTCAGTCTGGAGACCCCAAATGATACTTAAACTGTAAAATTTCTGCCTTCTATTTTTGGGGTCTGCAGGAATAGATATGGAGCCAAATTAAATTTCCTTTCGCCCATATTTTGGTATAATATATATTTGATATTGCACCCCATATTTGGCATAAAATATTTTGGTCGACATATCAACATAATATGTTTGGATTCAACTGATAGATTTTTGTGTGTGTTGTTCAAAGTAAATTTTGGAGATTTATGAGATTTCAACTGTTGTTTCTATCTAATACCTTCAAATTTAACTTTTTGATTGTAATTTACACATACAAAAATATTTTACGTACAGTTGTTGCACAGTTTTGACGTAATTAAATTAAAAAAATTTAATGCATGTTGTGTTTTTGTGTGAGTGTGCATGGATTATCTGATAAGAGGGGGAGGATGTTCAAAATATTTTCAGGCTTGATTAATGCAGGGACAAAGTTCTGCAAGCATTTTATAAGAGTATTTTTGCCTTATTTAAAATTTAAAAAATCCTGCGTTTAAAAAAGTGACACTTATACTAAAATATTGCTGGAAGTTTGCCACTGCAGTAACTGGGTCCTGGTCTTGACTACCTATCATCATAGCTTACATCCATATCCAAAGAAATGAAACGGGGGAAAAAAGAAAGAAAAAAAAATTGGTTGATATGTATATCATATGCTTCAAGGTCAAACAGGAATGTACCAGTAGTTCCAGTGTTTTTAGTTACGGTTTTTTAAATTCCAATTAATTGATTGCTGCCACTTTTTAAAAATAGTAAAATTTCCTTTATTTAATAGCAAATTTAATAAAGCGACTATTACTATTTCAAAACAAATGTCAGCAATGAAGCAATCTGAATAATAGTAGGAACCAACAGGCAGTATTAGTACTTTCACCATCCCGGAGTCAATCATTTTTTCCATCAGCTCTGCTGCTCTGCTAAAAAGAAGTTTTTTTTTTAGAGTGTGTGTGTGTGTGTGGGGGGGGGGGGGGGGTACTTTGAGAAAAGTTGAAATCTAAATTACAATAGATGTTACATAATCAGTGTTGAATTCAGACATCTTTCCCCGGGAAGGAATTCTGGGCTTCAGGGGGGGGGGGGGGGGGGGCGATTGCACTTTTTAACCATTGAAAGTATAAAATCTCAAATCTTTCGACGGGGACATTTCAATGCTCCAGGGGGGGATTCCCCACCCCCCAGGTCACCCCCTGAATTCAACACTATATAATTATTGCCCTGCAAACATTTGCATAAGAATTAGAACGTTTTAACTTTTATAATTTGTTTTTCTATTTTTGCATTTTAGCAAAAATTTTGCTAACACATTTTCATACATTTTTTAAAATACTTTTGCAAAATGGGAAAAAAAACCCCTAAAAATTAAGGTTAAATGTTAAATTTAAATTTTAAAACTTTAAAAAAGAAACGTTTGAAAATTACTACTTCTCCCTTTGAAGATTTTTTATATAAAGAAATTTCTAAAATGTTTAAAATACTTGGAAATGTTCACAAATTAGGTTCTTTCCAACTATACCAACAACATAATACTGTATGCTAATGTGCTATTTATTTTAACCTTGACCGTGCAAATGATTGCAAGAGTATTTTTGCCTTATTTAAAAAAAAAAAAAATTCTGCATATAAAAAGTACAGATTTTTTTTTGTCTAAAGGAAAAGTAAAGGCATTACAGACAAAAAAGTGAAAGAAAAGTACAAGTTTTTTGCCTAAAGGAAAACTGAAGGTATTTCGGACAAAAAAGTGAAGGAAAAGTACAGGTTTTTTACAGACTTATATTGTATTTCAGATAATACCTAATAGCGGTCCACTGTGTCCCAGAAGTGGGGCACAGTGGTCCACTTTACGGATGCATATAAATTTTTTTTTTTGAAAAATATATTGAAAACTATGTTATGAGAAAATTATGATAAATGTATAAAGGTTTAATGAATATTCAAAAATATTTTCATGCAGATCCGTTTGTCCATTAAAGAGAACAAAATTTTTAACTGAAAAAGTGTTCCACTGTGTACCAGTCTCCCCTACATTTAATATTTAAAATTATCATCTAAATCTGCCACAATAGACTTCATTATGAATTGCTTATGAGATTAAAAATTTGCAATCCCTTTCGCATTTATAGATATATATATATATATATATTCTCACAAGCTACAAAGAAAAAAATTTTTTTTTGGGGGGGGGACATCAGATTTTTATATAAATTGTGAAAGTAACAGGTATGTATACAACTGGGAATGTTTAATTGAAAATTAGCCAAATGAGGAGACGGAGAAATGGAGAGAGTTTACCAGCTAGTTAAATTAACTACAGAATTCTAGAGGGGGGGGGGGGGGTAATCACTTCCATTCTGCTCCTAAAAAATACAAGTTGAGAGTCTAAAAACAGCCAATGAATTTTCTCTATATTATTTGTAATATTTATTGTTTTGTTTTAAAGAAAGTATTGGTAAACAAAAATAAACATTGATTACGCCAAGGGTGTCTGTAAAAACAACAGAATTATTCAGGTCACTTAAAAGAAACGAGGTTCTCTATTTTAATGAACTACAGAAAATTTGCAAAAAAAAAAATGCAGGTGGGAAACTACAGAGAATCTGCAGAAAAAATGCTGTTGGGAAACTACAGAAAAAATGCAGTTGGGAAACTGCGGTGATTTGGCCGATTCCACTACAGAATTTTTGAGGTAGATACAACTACAAAATTACTGCAGAATTTTTGAGGTTGATACAACTACTAAATTACTGCAGAATTTTTGAAGTCGATACAACTACAAAATTACTGCAGAATTTTTGAAGTCGATTCAACTGCAAAATTACTGCAGAATTTTTGAAGTCGATTCAACTGCAAAATTACTGCAGTAATTTTGCAGTTGTATCGACTTCAAAAAAACTGTAGTCGAATTGGCCAAATCACCGCAGTTTCTCAACTGCATTTTTTTTGCAGATTTTCTGCAGTTCATTTTTAGCTGGGCCCTTTTGATAGAATTTTTCTCAATAGAGATCAATCTGTCAGATTATTTTCTTCCAGAGAGATTATCCTTTTTCCACAAGTAAGGGAGGAGTTGATTCATGTCAACTCATCACAACAACTTCCCCCAAGGAAAAAATTTCTAGAAGAAATTTGGCATATACATTAATAGAATAAGCTCCTTCAATCAATTTCTAAAGAGGTCAACAAAGCACAAAGGAATTTTGAATAACACATGAAAAATCCCTATAGAATACAAACACATTCCCATACTCAGTATTTGATAGACCACACTGTCAATAGGATTTACCATAATCCCCTACCTACAATACCTAAGTATAATTCCAGGAATAACTTATACTATTGATGCCCTAAGAAAAAATTTCGAAATACCTCACATACATATAATACCAAATACAGATTACACTTTACATGATTCTAACAAAAAAAAAAAAATAATAAAAGGAAAGAATAAATCTATATACAACACAATGCCTAAAACAATTCTCTTAAAAACTTGCTTAAAAGCCTAAATTTAGACGCTTCTACAAAGAAAAAGAACGCATACTAAATTATGCAATTATTAAATTAATGAAGTTTTACCATTGCGAAAATATTAAGCATTAAATGATAAATAAACACATTACAGATATTACAATAATGAGTACTCCCAAATTTAGAATAAAACTTAATTTAGAGAATTCTCCCAAAAACCCATATCTAAATTACTTCTATCAGAAAATCTTTTCGACAATAAATTTCGCTTTACGACCTCATGATCATAATTTTTCCTTTCAAAATCTTGTTTGATTTTAATAAATCTTTCTTTATGATCCGTTTTAAAAGTAGAATGCTCCATTCTTTTTAACTTTGAATTTCCATATCCATTTTCTTGGTATTTAGCCCCCCAATTTTCTCTATCATTATCTTTCATCCCAAAGTTAATTTTTCTGGCCACAGTCATAGGTGAACTCAATTTCTTTCTAATTCTATTTCTAACACGCTCAACTCCCATACTACCAACAAAATACCTGGGTATATTTACATCATGCTCAGAATTCTTTTTTCGAAATTGACCTCCTTTACCTGACCTTTTATCACTATCCGTTCGAGACGCATCATCTTTTGTATCGATCAATTTAGACCCTTTTTCCAAATTCCTATCAGTCACGTCTCCCGATGAATTTACCTCTATCTCATTAACAGACTTACTATCCCTTTCACAGATTTCATTTACAACCATTTTTCTAACAAATTTTTGCTCATGATCGCTAGACAATCTGAAGGTTCCCTGCCCATTTAATTCTCTCTGATTTTCCACCTATTTACACACTGAATTTTGCTTATCCATATTTCCTAACTTTAATAATTCATAAACAGTTAGTGTTATCAGTGGCGGAGAATTTAGTTTTCTCACAACTGCAACCACCACATTTTTTTCACCATACTCTTTTTCACCTTCCATCAAAGCAACCGGCACTGACACCAAATCCGCTTTTTGTCTATTTCCGAGGGCCGGTATAAGAAAGACATTTCCGACTTTCTTAGCACTCCACGGAATGTCATTAGCATCAAAAACCGCAATTTGCGCACCTGTGTCCTTAATCGCTTTTACTTTCTTACCATTCACGCATAAATCAACCATAGGTAATTCGGGTTCCACACCTTCCCTATTATTTTCACTTTTCCCATCACTAGTAATGATCCAAGCTATGCTTTTATCCTCATAATTAGTTTTACTTTTCAACAATTCCGGACAATTTGGACGGATGTGGCCCACTGCCAAACAATTATAACATTGGACTTGTCTTTGCTTTTCGAAAGCATTGTCCTTCTTAAATTGATCAAATTTCCCACACTCTTTCGTATTCTCAAATTCCGATTTTGGTTTAATTTCCTTTCTACTTTTAGAATTAAAGCTGTCTTTTTGCTTATCCTGAAAAGATTTATTTTCCCACGGTTTTCTATCCGACCTGTTAAATTCTCTTCTTATACTCTCAAATTTATCCGATTTTTCCGCGAGTTTAGAAGCAATCTTTATTTCCTCCCAATCATCCATAAATTTTTCTTTTATCTCAAAAGGGACACATTTTTTTAGTTGTTCCGTGAGCATTAGTTCTTTTAATAATTCAAAATTCCTCACTTCTAATGACTCTAACCAATTTTTAAGATAACGCCTTAACTCATAAATCATATCCACCCATAATTCACCAGATTTTCTTTGTTGAGTTTCAAATTTTTGTTTTAAGGCGCCTGCACCTAAACCTATCTAACAAAACTTTCTTTATATGTTGAAAATCATCACATTTGTCTGACGGTTGTTTAACTATAATTTCGGCAATGTCAGAAGGTAATAAAGGAATTAATTGACTAACCAAATCTTCCTGAGAAATTTTGGCTTTCTCGGCTTGTCTTTCAAAAATCATAAAGAAAAGAGTTATATCAATTAACTTAGAATCAAAACGCGGAACCAAATCCTTTAAATTTACCTTAGGAGTTCTATGAAAATCTACATTTGATTCATTAGATAAAACACTAACAACATCCGCAGAATTTTGAATACGCAATTTTTCTAATTCAAATTGCTGTTCTTTTTCAAGTTTTTGTAATTCAAGTTGTTGCTGTTTTTCGAGTTTATCTGCCTCAAGTTGTTTTTCAAGTTTATCCACCTCCAGTTGTTTTTCAAGTTTATCTATTCAAATTTCCTAAGTTTATCTTTTTCCTCTTGCGCAATCCTATCTAATTCAATTTGCCTCTCTCTTTCTTTACGATCTTTTTCGATTTGTTTTTCCTGTTCTTTCCGCTCCGCCTCCTGTTCAAGAAAATATTGCAATCGAATTTTAGCGAAACTTTATCATAATCATCTGCATCTACGATAGCCTGAATTATAGCTTTATTTTTACACGTTTTTGACACACTGGTCTCAAATTCCTCTGCCAATAACAGCAAGACACTTTTATTATATTTTCCTAAATATTCTACCATATTTACCCCCAAAATATAATAAATTTCAAAATATCAGATATATTCCATTTACAATAATACAATAAATACAGAAATAGAATTTTCTTCACTATACGTATAATAATGTATTAAAAAACGACACAATTTTAATATAGCAAATTCTCATGCAACAGTGACGTCTTTCAAACTGAGTATATCCCCCAAAATAAATTTTATACCCAACAGTACAGTATAATATCAATTTATTTTGAAACATTAATCTTAATCATCCACAGTATACCCATAAAATTAAGCTATAACTTTATTACTGTAATAAATAAAATGTATATAAACAAAACTCTTATTTCCAAAAGTTTTATACAAAATTATGATTAAAATATCCTGATTAATAATCTCAATTAATCAATTACAATTTACTATACCCCAAGTAAATTTTAACATATACATAAGTATATAATTTTCTTAACCCAATATTATACCAAACAGATACCAGAAAATCAACAAACACAAAAATCAAAAACCTAACTAAAAATTTAAATACCAAATTAATATCTTCCTTAGAATTCTTAAATTTCTCATAGAGTTTGTTCCACCAAATTAAAATTTATACACAAAATTTAATTTAAAACAGACCTCTATAGAAGATTTCATAAAAGAGCTTACCTCCAGATGCAGATATTTCCTCCACACTGATACCAGGCTTCCAAGCACTTTTAAAGATGACACACACTCAGATTTTTGAAGATTTGAAGACACTCAATTCACTGATGAGGCACTAATTTCACCTTAGATCCGTATGTAGACAACTTAGATGGTACACCGCATATCTTCATTCCACTGATATATTTTGAAGCACACACAAATAGCACCAAGTCTATAGTTGGCTGTTCATACACCTCACAGCTTTAGTCGATAAAGTTCTTTTACCAGTTCTCTGCTTGCTAGAACTCCGAGAAAAAACCACGACTCCAATTAGACTTCACGAATCCACAACTCTGCTTGTCCGTTTTCCACTGGCTCTTCATCTGTTTAATCAGGTTAACATAGATCCGTAATCTAATTTACTCTAGATTACATATCCCATTTGCTGCCACCAATTAATTATATATACTATAGCTGTGGTAACGTGGACACATGTATATATAATTAATGAAATCCATTTATCGTTTGAAACGGAAAAAACTTTATTTTAAATTAACATAAAAAAAATAAAAATAAAAATGAAAAAATAGGATAATCATATCCACACTGTACAGTTACAAGGTCAGAAAAAACCGAATCTGACGATCACTCCAAAGACAACCTCACTATCGCTTGTTCAACATCCAAGTCCCGTCTTTCATATCTCTCCTAGCATTCCTTCCTCTCCGGCAAAACTCGTATTTTCTCCCTAAGGAAAGAAACGCCATCTAGCCTCCTATGAGTGACAGCTATTTTAATCCCCTACTTATCCAGTTAGAATTTTCACCTCATATGGGCTAGATCCTTTGTATCCAAAGAATGCCTTTCACATTTCTTATCGACCCTATTCAGATAACACATCTTTCAATACAAAGCCTGCATTGAAGCCTTGCTTATCTTATAGTGAAATTGAAATTCACCCTTTTGATAGAATTTTTCTCAATAGAGATCAATCTGTCAGATTATTTTCTTCCAGAGAGATTATCCTTTTTCCACAAGTAAAGGAGGAGTTGATTCATGTCAACTCATCACACTAAGAAAGGGGAACCAAAATATTTATTTGTACTCGTAGTTTGGAAGGGACCGCTTGCATACACAAAGAATGTGAAAGTAGAAAAAAACACACTAAAAAAGGTCAGGAAACCGACGTCGGTTTCCGGAGAGTTCCGGATAAACGAGGGTCGGATGATCGAGGTTCTACTTATATTTTTTTCGCTCTTTATGTGCAAAACATTTTCTTCCACATTAACTTATTGCAATTTTTTAAAGAATTTTTCGCCTTTGATGTGTCTAGTATATTTTGAAAAAATATTCGTTATACTGACCTAATAATTACATAAAAATAATACTTAAGTTAGCAAATAAAAGAGAAAATGAGATTTTCGATGTAAGTTTTACATAATTCTCAGTAGAAGACATTATCACAGATGATTGATACATGATTTTCTTATTTATGGCAGAATTAGTAAGATATACTATTAGCTTACTACGTTATCGAATTCGCAGCTGATCACTTTGTTAATGTTTGTATTCACTTTTACACTTCTTTCTCGCTTTCACCAAAGTGAAGTTTATTCATATCTGAATTATAAAATGGTAGACAACAATTCATAACTGAAATTTTTTCTATGTAGATGTTATTTATCAGAAAATGAATGTGCCAGATGTATTTTAACTATGAATTTTGAGTATTTGTGGAAAACAACTCATATTCAGTTTTTGAACTCTTGCTATTACATTCGAAATGTCTCAACATATGTGCTATTTTTCCTTGCAACTGATTACACAATCTATATATATATATTAGGCTATCGCACGTGGCACTGAAATCGCGATTATTTGCTAATTGTTTAATGGCAACGCCCGAATGAAACGCATCTCATTGTCTATTGTGCAGGTATTTGGCAGGATTTAGGTCGAGGTAAATAGGGTTTATTTACTTTTCGCTCTTTCGCTGCAATTACAGAGCTTCAAAATATCATAAGATCTCGGCGAAAACTTTAAAATGATGAAGAAATCGAATTAAAAAGAGAAAATCGAAATAGATTGGATCGAGAACGCCGTCTAACCCAGAGCATAAGCGATCGCCAAAATATGCTTAATTACCGTCGCATGCACGAACGCGTTGCTTCTGAAATCCAAATTACTGATTTAAACTTTCCGGAGCTTCAAAATATCACAAGATCTCGGCGAATGCTTGAAAGTGAAGAAGAAGCCGAATTAAGAAGAGAAAATCGAAATAGATTGGATCGAGAACGTCGTCAAACACAGAGCATAAGCGATCGCCAAAATAGGCTTAAGAACCGCCGCATGCACGAACGCGTTGCTTCTGAAATCCAAATTACTGATTTATACGTTCCGGAGCTTCAAAATATCATTAGAAATTCTCGTAAACGATCTCGGTGAGTGCTTGAAAGCGAAGAATAAGCCGAATTAAGAAGAGAAAATCGAAATAGATTGGATCGAGAACGCCGTCAAACACAGAGCATAAGCGATCGCCAAAATAGTCTTAATAACCGTCGCATGCATGCACGAACGCGTTGCTTCTGACCTTTTCATTCTTTAAAAAAGTATGTGTAATAATTTTCCCTGACCGTTTCATTTTTTAAACGTAACTGTTATACGTTTGAAATTTTAGCTCTTATTTAATTTTTTTACAAGTTTTTAGTATAAATAAATATTATTCAGTCTTTTTTTTTCTATTAAGTCCACTCCACTGTTATATTTTTCAATGGCAGTCTGCCCGGGCAACTCCGGGCGGGTCAATTAGTACTTGATAGTTATTTAACGTATGGTTATCCTATCTTGAAAAGATCGTTCTTTTTTTAAAAAGATGACTCAATCCCTGATCTCGAAATCGTGGATCATATATATATATATGTTACATTATTATGTTATATAATGTTACTTTGCACTTAAATATCTTTACGTATCCGAGGTGAATCTCAATGAGGGATTTTGATAGATGACAATGTGAATTCGCGAATCCTGTATGAATAATGTAAGCTATATATATCCAAAGAAATATTACTTCGATTTTTCTACTCTTTTTCTATATCTTAAAGACAGCAATAAGAATATTGTACTACATTTGATATTACCTGACATTTACAGTAAAACGGCGAAAAGTTATTTCTGTTAGGGAAAAAAATGTATATATTATATATTTTTTATGCTAAAAATATTTTCAAAATAATCTATTTCAAATTTAGAATGTTTAGTAATATGGTAATAGGTAATATCGTGCATAATCGCAGAATAAGATCACTAATTATAATTAAAATATAGTTAAAATGCTTAATTGATACAAATAGAAACAACAAAAGGCTTATATAAAACCTTTTACTGATCGACATACGTTTCAACGCTCACACGGCGTCATTTTCAAGATATATAATGATAAGCAAAAATATTCTCGTAAATGTTTGAAAATAAACTTGTAATATGGTGATTAAAATTATGTTTTCTTTCTTTTTCCTTCATTTTATCTTTTTTTTTAGACAATACGTTTCTTTTACGAATTTTATGCAAAAACGTCAAATAAAAATTGATCTTATACTTTCACGAATTAAGGGTTGTTTCCCCTCAAGGGAAAACACCCGCTCGCTAATGTTAATCCTATGGGACAGTTATTTTCTAATATCTCGTTTGCATTTTAGTATGTTTAAAAGATTTTTTTTAACCTTTTTTGATTTTCTTTGCGATTTTTTTTTTTTTTTTTTACGAAGATACTTTTATTTTCGGAACCGGTTTCGAAAGTGAAAGTATCCTCATAAAAAAAAAATCCGCAAAGAAAATCGAAAAAGATTAAAAAAAAAAAAAAAAAAAAAAAAAAAAAATCGTTAAACATATTAAAATGCAAACGAGATATTAGAAAATAACTGTACCATAGGATTAACAGTAGCGAGCGTGTGTTTTCGCGTCAGGAGAGAGGACCCTAAACAATTTATCATCTTGTAATTTTATTCTTTACTCTTACATAGTTCTTAGTTTCCAGAAATGTGAAGCTGATTCACAACTGAATAATTGTTGAATTGTAAGCAAAAATTCAACACTGGAAATATTTGAAGCAAATATAATTTGTCTGAAATGAATGAATCAAAACTATTTTATAAAATTAGAATATTTATAGAACACAACTGTTGTTCTATTTTTGAATTTTGGCTATTTGATTAAAAATATTTCAGTTCATATTCTATTTTTTTTTTATAATTGTAAACATAAGTAATGAGGGTTATTTGAAGTGTGGCTATCTTATCTTCAAAATATCGTTTCACTTACCTTAGTATAGGGTAAGTCTTGTAATCGTTTTGAAAATCGATTTTTTTTTGATGGATTTACACATTTCAGACACTTGAGATTCCGAAAAACATATTTTTAGAATTTTTTTTTTTGCCGTCCGTCTGTATGTTTGTCTGTGTGTCTGTGTGTGTGTGTGTCTGTAAACGCTCTTCTCCCGAACAAATTGAGATAGAAACTTGAAATTTGGTATGTACTTAGTATGTAATAATGGTAAGAAGCTTATTGAATTTCAGTAACCTCGACTATCCGGAACTATTTTTTTCGGACTCTCGAAATATTCGTTCTGATAAAAGGTATATAAAAATTTTCTACATTGTTTATTTTAAGGAGTGAATATAAAAGACAATAAAAAAATATAAATTTTGCATAAAGAATGAAGTCAATTGGATAATTAGTTGTCGGGATGTTTGTAATCCTATTTTCCACACTCTTCGATTTTTCATGACCCTGTAATTTCATTCAAATTTCAATACAAAGATATATTTTAATAAGAAATGAGACGCTTAATCCGACGCAGTAAACCGTTAGTTAATAGGATTATCATTTTTGGAGTTATAAGGCTGTTTCTTTTACGCAATTCACTAACACAGCATTTAAATGCATGACAGCATGACGTCACCAAGCCACGATTTTATTCCAATTGCAATGCATTTTATAAATAGTTTACACATGCTTTATTTTCATATTTTTATATTATGCATATCCATGATGGGCAAGTATTAAGGTGGCCCCCGACGACTAGTTTTCAAAGAAGATCACTCAAGTTCTTCTCTCGAAATTATGGTTCAGCTATTTCAATTACATTATTCTGCTGTATAATGCCACATTGCACTTAAATATCCTTCCGCATCCGAGGTGAGTCTTATTGAGATGGGATTTCGATAGATGAAAATATGAATTCACGAACTCTGTATGATTAATGTAATATATATATATATATATATATATATATATATATATATATATATATATATATATATATATATATGTCATATCCAAGAGAATATTAGTTTTAGTTTTCCACGCTCTTTAAATGCGTTCGTATTTATATAAATACGTAGCAACCTATATTCATCGTCCGGTCCGTCCGTCTGTCCGCATATAACAGCGCAAAAACTACCCAACCGAATGGTTTGAAATTTAATGTATATAATCGTTGCAGAATTTTCTCGAGTCATTACAAATTTTAGGAAAATCGAATCAAAACTTAAAGAGATATTAATAAAAATGTTTATTAAGTAATTTGATAATTTTAAACATGGGTACTTCCTTGTTACAGCAGCTTAAGAGGATTAATCGTCAAGCGCATATGCATCGCCAAGTTATCTGACATGTATGACGTTATAGTCTTATATGACATTTTATAACCTCTATTGACCAAGTTATAGCCACATTCTTCATTCTATTAAATCCTCTCATAGGTAATTAATTCAATGATATCCCATGACAGGTAATGATTCTAGATTGCCATGGTGATTACGTCCTATTTAAGATGGACTCATATTATTTCCGTATTGCAGAATTTAAAGACCGAATTTGTATAGCAACATTGTCTAATTATAGTTCTCCTATAATCTACTGACAGTTTTTTGGATAGATGTTTCCGGAGAAATATATATTAAATAGAAAAAGAGTCTAAATATGGATTTTAAATTCTGAAAATTTCAAAGCTAGGCTTAAGTTTACCATTGGAATTTTCAGTAAATGTCAACAAAATATAAAATGTTGCCAACTTAAAATGTACTTATTTTATTACGGAAATTAATCATATCATAATAACAGACGATATAATTCATTTCACTGAAATAATAACAGCACCTCATTTGCCACGTTTGACGTACAATTTCCAACTTGTTTCTATATGTTCGAAGTAGCGATAGAAATATTATACTACATTTGATCACACAGGCGGGCGTTTAAAGTTTACTTCTATTGTAAATGGCGTTAAGTCATTTCTTTTTGAGAATAAGGTATATTTCCTTTACGCCTTTTATGCTCAAATATTTTCTTTAAAATTATTATTTTGCATATTTTTTAATGAATTTTTCGAATTTCCAAAGTTTAGTATATTTTCGAGAAATTTTCATTATGCTGCCCTAATATTTACAAAATAATAATAATAATAATAATAATAATAATAATAACAAGTTGGAAATTGTACGTCAAACGTGACAAACGAGGTGCGTTCGTACTATAGCTAGTTATATAAATATTCAGATCTTGATGATTTATAATTCTGTGAAATGAATTATATCGTCTGCAGATTCATTTCTGTCATAAAATAAGTATCTCGGTCGCTTGACGATTAAACCTCGGAAGCTCCTCTAACAAGAAAGCGCCGATTTTTATAAAAAAATTCAAATTTCTTAATAAATATGTTTATTATTATCTTCTAAAGTTTTGATTCGATTTTCATAAAATTTGAAATGTCTCGCAAAATTCTGCAAAGATAATATATCTTAAATTTCAAACCATTCGTTTGGGTAGTTTTTGCGTTGTTATATGCGGACAGATGGAAAGACAGACGGACGGACCAGACGAGGACTACAGGTGCCACGTATTTACATAATTACGAACGCACCTAATAATAATAATAATAATAATAATAATAATAATAATAATAATATTCATGTTAACGACAGATTAAAGTCATATCAGATAACTGATACAAATTTTACGTAATTCATCACTTGACAGAAGACATTGTTTAAGACGATTGGTACATTTCGATTATTTTTGACAGAATAAGTAAGGAATATGTAAAGCTTGCTATGTTTGCGAATTTGCATCTGACACCTTTGTTATTTTTGATTGATTTTTTATACTTTTTTTTTTGCTTTCACAAGTATGAAATTGACTCACGTCTGAATTGAAAAAATGGTGACCAACAATTCATAAATGAAAAATTTTGATTCAGATGGTATTTGTCAGAAAATCAATGAGCCAATTATATTCTAACTGGGGCTTTAGAATAATAATGGAACACAACTTTTATTCTCTTTTTGAATTGCTGCTGTTTTATCTAAAACGTTTCAAGCAATGAACTATTTTTAGTCGAAAGAGACAGCATGATAGCAAGATACATGGTGGCTATTTCATTGCGGTTATCCTATCTTCAAATGATCGTTATATAAAATAAATAAACAAATAAAAATTCACTGAAGCTCTGATCTCGAAATCGTGATCCAATACATTGACATGTTATATAATGACATTTTGCACCTGTACACCTCGCCGTATCCAAGGTGAATCTCATTGATATGGGATTTCGATAGATGAAAATGCGAATTATCGAAACCTATATGAATAATGTAAGAAATATATTTTATATCCAAGCAGAAAACAATAACTTTTAGTTTTCAATTTTTTTTTGTATGCTGAAGGTAGAAATAGAGTTCTATACCTAAAAAGACTTTACACTGTATTTTACATGAGTAAAAGACGAAAAAAGCTCATCAGTGTATAAATAGTAGATATATTAAAAATTACATAAATTACTTACAATAAAAGCATAAATATATCCTGACAGTTTTGGGTCAACAAACACTTGCCCATAATACGGGGGGGGGGGGGGGGGAGATGATTTCATTTTGGAGAGCTAGCATGGTAATTAAAATGTTTTGAATCTAGAAATACACGCATAGTGCGCATAAGATCGTGCTACTTCTCCAAATGCTACCCCCCTGATGATGGGCAAGTTTTTGTTGACCCGAAACTGTCTGGATATATTTGTGCTTTTATTGTAAGTAATTAATGTAATATATTTACTATTTACACACTGATGAGCTTTTTTCGGCTTTTACTCGGAGTTTTATAGTACGCTTGATATTACTTGATATTTATAGTTTGTTTTTATTTCAAATTACTATGTTATTTTTGTTCGAGTATGAGGTATATTTCTTTTAATATTTTTATGTGTTAAATATTTTCTTCATAATTAACCTACTGGTGAAGGTTTGATGAATTCTTTGCTTTTTTTGTGTTTCATTGTCCTTACTATTAATAATATATTAGAGATAGATCAAGAAATTCCTTGTCATGTGATATTTAAGTGTTGCATAAATTGGGATGTTCTTTAACGTTGAATAATGAGATTTCCGAATGGAATTTTATACAATTCATTAGTAAAAAAAAAAACTATCCCTGATGACTCGTGCAAATTTGTGTTTTTTCTTTATGAAAATAGTAAGATAATAGCAGAAATAGTAAATGATTTTTAAAGCTTGCCAATTCTTAGCTGACCACCTTGCTAATACCTGTGTGCACTTTTATACACTTTATTCGTTTTAACAAATGTGTAGTTGATACATATATTTGAATTGTAAAATGGTAAACAACAACTCAAAACTGACTTTAAAAAAAAATCCAAATATGGTACCCATAAGAAAGTAAATGAGCCATATGTAAGCAAATAAATGAGTAAAATGCTAAAATTCACCTTAAAAACTCAAAAATTAAAATGACACATAATGCGTTTTATTACTGAAAATATGACAAAATTGTAAAAAGATGTTAAATTACATTAATATTAATTCCAAGCATTTCCAGCTATACACATAGCCATCATCAGGAAATAAAATACAAACTGTTATTACAAATGGCTTACGTTCAAAATCTCCGCTTCTTCACCCGGGAACTAGGGAAAGTCCACTTTTGCAGCCTGGTTTGTTGGGTGATTCCAATTGCTCTTGGTGTATGGGTGACAGGAGAAAAAAGGAGGTGGGGGTAGAATATTAATCATTTTGCAACTTTTTAAGCAAATGTAACCATATATTGGATATGTTATATGATAAAACATCATTGCAAACCCTATTTTCTTTAGTGATAATTTCAATTGGTTCATAGATAATTAACTTATTTATCATAATAATTTATCATAATTTATCATATAACTTATTAATTATCATGAGTATACCTCGCTGCAAAAGGGGATGAAGAAGCGGAGATTTAGGTAATAACAGTCTGTATTTTATTCCCTGATGATGGCTACGTGTATAGCTGAAAGTGCTTGGAGCAATTAATATTAATGTAGTTTAACATCTTTTTTACAATTTTGTCATCTTTTAAGTAATAAAATGCACTGGTTCATGGATAATTAACTTATTTATCATAATAATTTATCATAATTTATCATATAACTTTTTAATTATCATGAGTATACCTAGCTGCAAAAGGGGATGAAGAAGCGGAGATTTAGGTAATAACAGTCTGTATTTTATTCCCTGATGATGGTTACGTGTATAGCTGAAAGTGCTTGGAGCAATTAATATTAATGTAGTTTAACATCTTTTTTACAATTTTGTCATCTTTTAAGTAATAAAATGCATTATGTGTTATTTTACTTCTTGAGTCATATGTATTTTAACTACACTGCTACAAAAAGACGACTTTTTCCTTATCTAGCAAAATATAATATAATCGTGAACGAAAATATATAACAATCGCTTCCGTGCAACACATGATTCCGAAAAGCGTACTTTATCTTTAGAAACTTCATAAATAAATATATTTTTGAGATTTAAAGAAGCATTTATAAAAACTAAGTTTATTTGGCTGCCGCTGAAAGTTTTTGAAAACGTAGTTTTTATAGTACACTAATCAGTTTTCTCAACCTGGAATATAGGTATTTCGGATACTATGAATTTTTGAAAAAAACATTTTCATGTTAAGCAAACGTTTTTTAAAGACAAACATGATAAATTAACAGCATCAACATTAACATTAAAATTAATATTGTTAAATTCAGTTATGCAGTTGCAAATGTTTATTTGAGAATTGATAGCATCCTAAAAAAGGTATTTCGGTTTCAGAAAACTGATTAATACACTATAAAAACTAATCGGAGACATTTATTAAAATCAGTGTCAGGAAAAGAAACTTTGGTTTTATAAATGCTTGTTTAAATCTCGGATATATAGGCTTCTGTTGTTTCTAAAGATAAAGAACGCTTTTCAGAATCGTTAGTAACTCGGAAGAGGTTATTGTATGTATTTTGATTCGTGGTTACATTATATTTTTCTAGATTAACAAACATTTAAGATAGGTGAACACACTATGTCTGATCAAAATAATTATATGAAAACTAACATTTTAAATTCAGACAATTTAATAAAATACACAATAAAATCACATTAAAAACATTAAAAAGCATATAGACGTTTCGGGCAAATATTACTTCTTCATCAGTACAGTAAAAACGTTCAAGTCATGAAAGATGAAATCCTTGTCTATTTTTGCAGTGTGGGGCTTGGTAGTATTTTATGGAACACAATTCTTATTTACGTTTTGAATTCTTGCTGTTTTATTTCGAATGTTTCAATAGATGTGAATGATTTTCACTTGGAACTGACAGTATAATAGATGATGGTTATTTCAAGTGCGGTTATGGTATTTTCGAAATATCGTTCTTTTCTCAAAGAAAGACCACTCAAGCTCTGATCTTGAAATCGTGGTTTCGCTCTTTCTATTATATTAATATGTTGTATAATATCGCTTCGCATTTATATACCTTTCCGTATCCAAGATGTATTTCATTGCACTTATATACCTTTCTACAGAAATGAATCTCAATGAAATAGATCTTTGAGAGATGAAAATGCGAATTCGAGAATTCTATATGAATAATGTAAGATATATATTTTATGTTCTAAGAAATATTACTTCTAGTTTTCTTCTTTTATTACTATATGTTCAAAGCAGCAATAGGAATATTATGACGGGTCCGTCCACATTTCGAAAATGAAAGAAAATAAATAAAATAATAAATTTTAGTATTGGAGTGAGGTGTTCCGCAAAAGAGTTGCATTATTCGTACGAAAAGTAAAAATATAGTTCAGATTTTGTATCTGAAAATATTGTATTCAATATAAAAGGTGAAACAATTAATAAACGTGACTGGAGCAATTTATCAAATACCAAACACATTTCTGGCAAAACTGTTTAATAATTTTCAAAGTAGTATAATTTTCTGAGGCTTACAGCTACAGTAATACCAATTTTGGAATCATGTTTTAAAATCCTCTGTCTTAACCCTTCCAAGTTTAGCTGCCGCGTTCTTTTTTATGTCCCCTATATTCTCAAATCTGTGTCCTTTCAGACTTGTTTTCACCTTCGGGAAGAGGAAATAGTCTGGTGGAGACAAATCTTGAGAATAGGGAGGATGATAACTCCACAAATCCTTTACTGGTTGAGAATTCCTTAACAAGTATTACTGTGTGAGGTAGTGCATTATTCTACAGTAAGAACTAACTTCCTTTTTCATGAAATTGTGGCCGTATTCAATGGTTTCTCTTAATCAGACGCTGCAAAACCATCCTTCTTGTAGTATTCCTTGTTGACTGTTTGTACAGGCGAAACAAACTCCTTATGGATGTTGCTGTCATTCCATTGCGCCATTCCATGCCCCGTCATTTTGTTTCGGTGTCATATTGGTCATCATTGGTAGCACCAGGTTTCATCCCCTATCACAATTCAATGCAGAAAGTGCTGGTTGACATCTCTGTTTAAGATTAATTCTTTGTGCTGAGAAGACATGAAAATAGCATGTCCTTTCACAGCACTTTTTCTTAAAAGCAAAGAATTATGTCTTATTTTAAGAAATATTATAGAGATGTAATGTAAAAAATTGTAAGGCAAGGTATTATTATTATTATTATTATTATTATTATTGTTATTATTGTTATTATTATTTTATATATACAATGAAAGTGTTTATAACTATGGCATTTTTAGTACCATTTTAATCAACGATCAGTGGAGCAGGTGTTAGTCTCAATTTATCAATGCAGGGCAGGTGCAAGGAAAAGCAGATATACTGGGTTAAGGTCAATTAAAATATAGTAACAAGGACCCTCCAAGAAGGTCATTTTCACCATAGAATATGAAGAAAAAAAGAAGACATGCCACAGAGATAAAGTCCATTTTTTCATTCTTGGTGACAACTGAAAACAAAACAGGCACCAGTACAGAGAGGAAATATCTGACAGTGATCGAATACGACCACCCAGACACCCAAACCGCAAAATACGCTAAAGGTGACGAAAGCAAGAAATGTCGGCAGACATTAGGGGTTGCTGCTAAGCCAATAGAAGCGAGTTGTAGGCGGATCTGCAATTAAGCAATTAAGAAAAGGATCCAATCAACATGCAACTAGGTGCCCGCGACGTAACAACAAAGAAAACAGGTCCAACCCACAGGAAGAGAAGAGGAGAAGAGATGCTAGAAGAAAAAGGTGAACTAAGTGAGTGATAATCGTCAGCAGTGATGGCTAAGCAATCTTCGTAAGATAATCATAGTCAGGAGTGATGGTTGAGAATCATCATAATCATTACAACTAAGAGAAGGAAGTGAGAGTTCTTAACACTTTGCCGTCCGGCGACACCACAGTGGTGTCGTACGTAAAGTAACTTAATTTTAATCCTTAAATGCTACATTGGCACCAGAATTTTGGAATGAAAAATTCCCTTTTATCAAGTACATGAAGAAAAGATTTTACTTATTTTCGAATAAATTTGTTTCTAAATTCTAGTGTCGATATATCACTTCAACATTTTACAAATAGAAGCATTTTTACGAGACATCAGGATGGCAACGTGTTCAGAGAAATATGGGATAAGAGTTCGAGAGAAGTCTTACAAAGAGTCATCGTCAAAAGTGCTGGTTAAGGCAGTCATCTAAAGTAATCATCGTAAGCAGTTATGGTTAAGCAGTATTAGTAAAAAGTTATGATTAAACAGTCTAACTAAGAGAAGTATTGACTAAATCAGTCATCTTAAGTAGTTATGGCTAAGTCAGTCACCGTAAGCAGTCATGGTTAAGAGCAAGTAGATCGTCAGCAGTAATAGCAAAGAGTTACAGAGAAGCTAATATAGATGTGCAGTTACTATTATGGAGAGTCAGCAACGAAACATGCTACTAGGAATGACCCAGAAAGTAAAGTCGGGGAATACGTAACAGGACGCGAAAAAGCTGTGACTAAGGAAAGTTGTGAGCAGAAAAAGAACTCTCAGAAACTAATAAACTATAAAAAAGGCTAAGTGTGCTCAATAAACGAGTGAAACACCGACAAAGAAGCTGCATCCTCAGAGACTTCCGCTCTGCTGGTCATATAATGATACTAAAGGTAATCACTTTGAACGAGGCGCCACACACACGAGGAGTTATGCTGCGAGGACAGGAAGGTTGACTGGGGGATTCAATTGACTTGCACAGCAGGGGGTTGCGGTTCATGGTAACCAGTTCGGTAGCGCTGACAAAATTTGACCGGTCTGCTGCTGACCCACTCCACTAGATCGCCCAATTTCGTGGCTCCTTTAAATAGCAAGGCAGGGCGGACCTGTGTTTCTTGTGATTCTGAGTGGAGTGCGGCGTTATATATACAGGGTGTCCGAAAAGTCTGGAAACGGTCAAATAACTCGAGAAATATACATCGGATTGAAAAACGGCAAAATGCATGTTCAATATTTTTAAAAATCTATTTAGGGATATGAAAGTTGTCCCGCCAACTTTGCCCCCCCCCGGGGGGGAAGGGGGGCAACTTTGAAATCTTAAATGATGACCCCCATTTTTTATTGTAGATTCGGATTCTACGGGAAAAAATACGTAACTTTTGTACTGAACATTTTCTTCGAAACATTGTAGATGGCGCTGTAATCGAGTGCAATGCTGTGAGAATCGTTACCAGTGCAATGTCTGGAAACGCTCCAATAACTCGAGAAATATACACCAGACTGAAAAAGGGAAAAATACCTGTTTAATATTTTAGGAAAATGGCAACTTTGATATCCCTAAATAGATGTTTCAAAGCTATTGAACATGCATTTTCTAATACTCACAGATTTAAGGTACACGGAAATTTCTGGTGTTTCAAAATAATTTTATTGTAAACAATCTCAATGCAATAAGAAATTAAAAATTTCTAGATTCATTACACAACTTATGTAAGGCAAAAATGTCAGTGACATCATAAGTGTATTTATAATTTTTCTGCACATTTAAAGTTTTAAGTTTATCATAGTGCGTCCAAAATATTTCTGCTTCTTTATACATGCTTTAAACCTTCAGATGGATGTTTTAATTTTATGACTATCTTATCTATAAAATCGCATTTTTTTTGGGATACAAAAGTTTTTGAAGTTCGTGCAGCACTAGTTCATTTTTACTTCACATCATATTTGAGTCTGTCAAGTTATTTTTTTATGAAGAAATTTCTATAAAAATAATAAACCAACTTCAGTTCACAATGATTCTCGTGTGCATTTAGTAATATGTAGTTACATTCATATATTTCTCATTCACAGTATTTCTAAAAATATGATAATATACGATTAGGGCAGAAATATTTTCTGTGGTGAGGACCCAATGTTTTTATTGTTTGGCCCTGTTCCACATAACGAACTTTCTAAGTTGAATATCTTTTTTAATAACAACACAAAGTTAATTCAAATTCCTAGGGGAAGCAAGTGTTCTGTTTATATCCCATTCCCCTCTTATACAAAGGGTCAATCCAGGCAAAATTTGGGGCCTATTTAGGGCCCTTCACAAAAATCTGTTTTATAAAACAGCCCCCTTCACAATATTCTTTATAATAAAACAGGTCCCTTCACAAGATTGTATTCCTATAAACTTACTATTTATTAATTATTTATTATTTTGTGACATTTTAAAATGTGTAATTTGTAAACAAACAAGTTCACCAGAGAGGAAAACTTCAGCAGAAGGATTTTAAAAAGTTTTTGTTAGTAAATACTTGGTTCGAATTTGAGTGACTGGATTTCAACTTTCATTACGAAATGTTGTTTTCACAAAAATATAGTAAATTCCACAAAATTAACCTTTACCTTTCACAAAATAGGCCACACGAAAAGAAACTTGTATAGACCCCTGTATACATGCTCATAGAATTTTAATCAAACATATGGCTATTAACACAAAATTTCACAAAATCTATACTTATAAAAGAGTAGCTTGATTTTCTCATAATCAACGCTGAGCCTCAACCATTTGTCCTAGAACAATGAAATTTGGAAGACATGTTCTTTACACATTGTAGGCAGCCACTAAGAAAGGATTTTTGAAAATTCATGACCTAAGGGAGTTAAATGTGGGGTTGAATGTTTCAGATAATTTCGTCTTTTCGGCATATCTCAGCAAGTGTTTTAAGTAGAGTGTGAAATTCGGAATAACAATTCTACTAAAGAATAGTTAAACACGTATTTCAGGCGATTTTAGGAATTCAACCACTAAGTGGGTTAAATGGGGCGTCGAAAATTTTCGGTGATTTTACATTTTCACCATATCTCATCAGCCGTTTTAGGTAAGAGCGTGAAATTCAAGATAACAAATGTACTAAAAAAATAATTAAACACCTATTTCAGCGATTTTAGAAATTCAAACACCAAGGGGGTTAAATGGGGGGGGGTCTAAAGTTTTAGGTCATTTTGCTTTTTTGCCATATCTCAACAACAGTTTTAGTTAAAAGCGCGAAATTCAGGATAACAAATGTACTAATAGTTAGTTAAACACACATTTCAGCGATTTTAAAAATTCAAAAACTAAGGGGGTTAAATGGGGGGTCGAATGCTTTTAGTCATTTTGCGTTTTCGCCATATCTCAGCAGCAGTTTTAGGTAGGAACGTGAAATTCAGGATAACAAATCTACTAAAAAAATAATTAAACACATAAGTAGAAGAAAAATAGTCGTTCTGCATCATCAGTAGCAATGAGCAGGGAGCAGGGAGCAGGGGGTGTGGCCTACAGGGGATGGGCAGGTGGCAAGTGAGTGATAGGTGACAGATGAGTGATTGACAAGAGAGATTAATGAGAATTTTAATGAGAAGGTTAATGAGAAAATTAATGAAGATGAAAGCGGTGAGATCGTAGGAAAAAGGTATACTTACGGAGAGCGTCGCAAAGACCACCTTCTACCACGGTATTCTCTGGGCAACTGAACGGGGTTTACCGATGAACACTGGTTATGACATAATATTCTTAGGGGGCGCTGCAATTGGCGCTGTGATTGGTCGAGGCGAATGCTGCTTTCTGATTGGTTGCTTTCATTTCCCCTGAGGGAATAGCAATACCGATCATCCTAAACGGGTTCGATGACGTCATGTTCTAGAACAATCCGACGACTTACGACGCATGCGTTAGTTGCGCGAGTTCTGCACGAGGGATGATGCAATCACAAGCAAAGAAATGCAATTCAAATTTAAAAAATGAAATGTTGATTGTTACAAGTTTAATTTTTTATAGATAGGGAAAAAACAGTATCGCCCTCTGTTGATAGGAGGTGTTTTATTTTAAATAATTTTTTTAAGTTTCACCCTAGATTCGAACCATAGACAAAATAGTTTCATAACTTATTAATTGGTTAGTCGATTAACTGAACAAGCTATGAAACTACACTCATTATTTTCTATTTTAGATGATTTAGCATAGATATCATTTTGATGACTTAAGGATTACATCATGTTTAAACAAGAAACAATTTAATAAAATTTAAAAAGCAATGACAACATTTCCCCCCCCCCCCCCTGATTTTTATCAGTGTGATTATTATTATTATTATTTTAACTATGACTTATTATTTTAACTATGACTTTAACTGTTTTTTTAATCTTGATGAGTAATCATTTCAAGCTCTCACCTTCAATTAGCTTTTGACTGTCAACGTGTGCACACCTATTACTGATTTTAAGTGCATCTTTTTTTAGTTTTAATAGGATTAAAAGATCTGCAGAAGAAGAAATGTGTTCTTCTCCAAAACATTCCAGGTTAGAAACCCTTGATGAAAATTGTTTTTCGAACGAGATAAATTTATCAAGTTTAGAATATTCAAATTTAAATACAGATTGTGGAACAACAAGTGATGTATCTGCCGACAAAGACTTTTCTGCTGAAGAACCTATGTTTATTAGTTGGGGTGATGATACAACATCTTTTCCTGATACCTGTTGTAAGTCAACCTCTGCTACAGACTTTTGAATACTTTTTTCAAAGACGATAATTCTAAAAATGTGTTTTCAACTAACTTTAGTGTACAGAACAAACCATTTCAAGACTCGACAAGCAGTATCCCACCTGCAAATCCTATGAAAATTGAAAAACCACGAAATATGAATGTGTTCCACAAAGAACTTGATGACTGTTTTTATTTAACTTTAAAGCTTAACACAAGACAATATTTTTCCATATTCGTGAATTTAAACGTGACGTGTTCACCAATGAAGAAATCGCTACTAAAAACGGAGTTCGTATGGATATTCAAAGCTGGTATGAATTTCATTTAAAACTTATAGCGTTTAATATGAGATACAAAAGCACATCGTTCGTCGCTAATAACACGATTTTAGTGTTAAATCAAAATTCATCGATGCGAATTAAATTTTGAAAAATTCTGGACATATCACCATGAATGAATCTTAACTTCAAAAGTTAAAAGAAAATATCTTCTGTTTAAACAACGCACTTTTAAAACACATGTTTTCAAAACAAATACCCTTTCTTATCAAACAGAAACGTTCGGTGAGAAAACTAATTGTGGAAAATGAAATTGTTTTACATTCTAAACTTGTATCTTGTATTGAGAACAATATGTTAACAGTTATGAACCGATTGTATGAGTGTACGGGATGTCTTTTACAACATGCAAGTCAAAGCCTTCACTCTTGTTTTGCATTTAACAATAGAGAAAAATTTAATCAATTAGGTGAAGTCTTGTTAATGCTTGATTATTTTGATTATGTAAATGGTGTTAATGATTTTGATGTAAATGATTTTGATTATGTAATTTCCACGTTTTTAAATGAAGTGGATTCTGTCAGTGAAAAGTTTTTGTTTAATATTCATGTGGAAACTATTCAGAGTGTACTGTTTAAAACACGTTTTTTAAAAAAATAGATTGTTTTTCCAAACATATAATACAAAACACTTACTTCCGACTTTCGATCAACTGCATGTTTTTAAACCTGACTTGTTGCAACCCACTCTTACTTTGAACTGAGAGAAAAAACAATTTTTATGTAGATGACGCACCTGTTGTATGATGTCCTTTTTTTCTCCCTACAAGGATATGAAAAACCGTTTTGATTGGTTCTCTACTTCGAGGGAAGTGATGTCATGACCAGTTTTGCACACGATACTCTACATCAGAGATTCCCAAAGTGTGCTCCGCGGCGTTCCAGGAAAATAAACAAAACACGAAAGAAATTAGCATGTTGCAAGAGGAAATTTTTCGAAAGTATGTAGGAAATTTTGTGTGTGCGTGTGTGTGTCAAAAATAAATGCATCTATCACGGGGTTGAAAAATAATATAATACATTCTTTAAAATCATAGAAAAATTTGCATTTTACATCTATCCATTTTCTGTATAATATTTTTGGTTTGAACTACTTTATTTTATGTTTCTGCATTTAATGTGTTTTAAAAATTCGATGCAAAATAAGCTACAAGAAATAGTATTCTTAATCGAATGCACAACGTGAATCGAAAGAGATAAGGCGCGCCAGTGCTATTATCTCTGCTTGCCGAACTAAAGGAAGAACAGTTTTGTTCTTTGGAGCTCCGCTGATTCATATATTTATACTTAGTTCTCTTTTACTTAGTAACCAGGTTCTAACTTCCTAATGAGATAGATGTGTCTCACATTGTTTATTTTCTTTCGCTTCACTCTTTACGATCTCTAAAATGAGGTACTTTATACTCCATTACTTGCTGTATTTACTGAGAAATTTTTTAGTTAAGCTTTGATTGTTTCAGTGATTGATTTACAATTGGTTTTCGTTTTCGTTAATATTTTAATTTAAGTAGTTTAATCTCAAATTTCATGTTCTATTTCAGTTTAAAATTCAAAACTGCTTCAATTTTTTTTTAAACTATTCAGTTTTCAAAAGTTGTAATTAATTTTGACCCCCTGTTCGCGAAAATGGAACGTATGTATTTACGAAATAAATATTGATTTTAAAAATATATATTGGTTCTTTACATTTGTCATCACACTAACAATCTAAATTTTTACTCAGCTCCACCCCTTGCTTTGACATTTCGTCAATGGATACCCGCCCTGATATAAATTTAACCGTACCCATATATCCCGTTTTGTTAGTAAAGTTTTCTACTAGTTGCAGTTCTTTTAACATGTGTAGTTTTTAACCGTATATCTATTTTGAGGAAAAAACAATGGTGAAAGAAAGTTTCTTTCAAAACTATAATTAATAGCTAAATACTTCAAATAAAACATCCAAAAAAAGTGAACGATGCTGCACCTAACAATACAGGTTGTAGATTTTGCCCTGCCCACTTAAACAATAAAACGATGATCTGCTTCTAAATGTATTTTTAAAAAATGGTTCAAAAGAAGAAGCTCAGAGGCGATTCGTTTTCATTGCATATTTAGAAGTACTAGAAACGTAAAGAACTAAAAAAGAATCCGTAATCGCATGATTCTATTACGGATGGGCGGGAATAGCGAAAACGCGTTATATAATTAATCATTGGCGACTGGGCCTACGCATTTTCTTTCTTTTCGCGAATAGTTTATTGGGATTATACAGAAGCCTCTCTTTGTAAACGAAAACTGTACAACTTACCTTTTTTTTCTGTGTGTGTGTAATTTTCGCCATAAATAATAATAGTTTCATGTAAGCCCCAATGCAATGCATGGCCCAGACAGCGTTACCATTTTGAACTTTAATTCCGAGTTCATACTGGAAATCCTGAAAGAATATTTTTTATTTTAAAAATGGATGTTATTAACCCCTTAACAGTGTTGCTCGAATGTAAGTCGGGTAAGAAGAGTTTGTTTTCTTCGTTACTAAAAGCTTTCAGAAAACACATATTTTTAACTATAATTTTTGTTGTATTTGGCGGACATATCTCGATTATACAAGGCAGATACTTTAATACAAAAAAAGTGGTTTTAAGTCCTTATTTTTAATTTATTGTGTCCAATAATAGAGTAAAGTGCCCAAATATGAACCACTTTTTGTTGATGTAATTTTTTGATTACTTTCAAATGCTCTTTTTTGACCAAAAAATTACCAGTTGTAGATCCATTTCCTCCCTATGAGATTCTGGGGTCAAGTTTGTTCAAAATTTAATACAGCTTGAGAAAAAAAAATGTGTGGTGTGTCATTTGCAGGTTTCAGCGAAAGGGGTTCTTAATATGGTATACACTGTGTCCCTTATTATGGCACCCAGTGCCATATTCGGCACTTACACCAAAAATGTCAAAGAAAATCAAGATTTCAGGTTATTAAAATAAAACGACACATCTTTCACGTAAAATACATTTATTATACTAGAATATTTAATTTAAAAAAAGGTATTTTTCTCAAATATAAAATAAATCTTGTGCAAAGAATCGCATAAAATATTTTCTAACTTAAGATAACTAGTCTAAGATACGTAATCAAAAATATTCAAATGAGTAGTTAAGAAGAAATAAAAGTAAACAGAAAAAAAACAAATAATTGACATAAAAGTAAAAAAAAAAATTACGAAAATATATTAGATAAAATAAAGTTCAAAACATGGGGTGCACAGAAATAAGTCAGTTTTCCTCTCCCTACAATCCTCGTGAGACCACCTAATACACTGGGTGCATCTAGTTCACTTTTCTCCCATGCAACCATTAGAGAATTTTTATGCACAAAGGGGTCCATGTCCGGGTCCATGTCAGAGTGTGTGTCGATCAGCGGAAGGTCATCCTCACCGAGACTCTCATCAGATGATTCAATATGAATAGCTTTTCGGCGTCTAACTAACTCAGTGACTGCTAACTCTGCTCCGCTTCCATATATATGGAAGCGAAAGGATGTTTGAGAACATTCCACTATTTTCTAATGCTAGAGTTTTCTGGAATCCCCTTGAAAAACATGGAACAGCATTTAATGCATCTCCATACTTATAAGGAGGGTTACCATGGGTGGAGGGGGTTCTGTCGCTAAATGTCGCCAAGTTTGTCGCTAACTTGGCAATATATAGCCAAATTTAGTGACCAAAATTAGTCGCCAAAAGTTACGCCAACTTGACGATATCTCTAATATTTCACATTTTAGCACAGACTTCCATCGTAATCCAATAGGGTTTACTTGCTTGCAGAAAATCGACAAATTGAGATAATTTAATGCAACGAAAACTAATATTAGCTTATAAATAGAGCTTAATTGAAATATTTACATTACTTTTGAGCACAAACACTAACTAATTACAAAATCCGTACCAATATGTAAAGATAAAGTAAATAGGTAATACACGAAAAAAAAGGATGTTCAAATATGACACTATACCCATATTTGGGGAACCTTGGTAGTGCCATATTGGGAATTCCACATGGATTGCTAATACTAGTTACTGACAAAAAGAAAATGAATTTCAACCCAAACCAATTATTATCAAGCATTAATATAAGTAAACTGAAATGACAGATATGTTCAAACATTTCAAAATCACTTACCTTCTCCAAAAAAGTTACTCTTGAAAATGTAACCTCAAAAATATTCAACACTTGGAAGCACAACTGGTAGAATATTAATACTAAAATCGATAGAAGGAATGCGAATGCACTGCACCCTGTTGAGTAAACTTGAAAAACTATTGTTTGAGAACTTTCTCACTAGAGTGCGACTTTTCCTCTACAAGATATAAGGTAGTGCCATATTAGGCGACTATACCATATTTGGGCACTTTACCCTAGTACCATTAATAAAACTGTTAAGGGTTTAAAATTAAATAATAGAAAATTTAATTTTCAAAATTTCTAGTATGAGTTCAGAATTTCTGTATCAAGAAAAGGGCTAAACTAAAACTTTGGCCCCATGTTGGAAACTACTTGTTCGGACTCTTATACAGCAGATCTTTCTCTGCTCCATAGCTATGAAAAAACATCAATTTGTAAACCATAGAGTACCGTGGGGTTAAGGGGCTCCGGCTTAGAAATTCTTCCCAAAAAGGGCTCCGCGAGCCCAAAAGTTTGGGAACCACTGCTCTACATGATAAGAATCCCCCATAAAAGCAGCATACCCAGTATTCTGATCACTGTGTTCGAGTAAGTTGTCTTGAATGTTGATCCTTGTTGCTGTTCTAACCTTGCTGGTTTATACATATTAATACTTACTATCACAGCATCAATAAAATAAATATTTTTCGCCATTCTGTTGTACGTCAGCTGCTTGCGAAGCGCCGGGTAACCTTCACTGCACGTGTAGCCGATTTACAACAAAACTACGAAAAATCGAGTAAATCGTACAAAAATCGCTATTACAGTGCCCCTTTCCGGCGGAATATCTCCAAATTCAGGAAGGATCTATCGGTCATAGTCATAAACCTATATAAAAAAATTGGTTCAATTCTATATATAACTTCATACACTTTTTGATGATACAATGAGGACAGACATGGACAGACGAACAGACACACAGACGGACAAACAAACATTTTGTATAAACATGTTCTTCGGGAATTCAGACCCTTAAAACGTGTAAATCCGTTAAAAACCGGATGTCGAAAAAATTTCGATTACAATACTTTCTTCTATTATTGATAGAAGAAAATAAAACAGAGTGGAACAATTAAATTCTGAGGAATATTTATGAATAATTTCTTTTTAATGTATCTCGACCATTTATTATATTTCTTGGACAGAGATATTTTCAATAATTTATATTTATTGAGAACATTTAATTTCATTGAAATATGGCAAAAACTAATTGAATAGGTTTTCCAAAACAATGATTATTCATTTATTTTTTCATATTTTTACTTTTTTTCTATCTATAAGAGAAGAAAATATTGTAATCATTTTTTTTTTTACTTCCAGTTATCGACGGATTTATACGTTTCAAGTGCCAGAGATCCCGAAAAACATGTTTTTACAAACAAAATGCCTGTCTGCCCGTGCGTCTGTGTCTCCTCTTTGAATCATCGAAAAGTGCATGAAGTTATGCATAGAATTGAATCAAACTTCATATACATGTTTTTGCCTGTGGCTGTTAAGTCCCAGTTGAAATTGGGGATATTATCCCGGTACAGGATGCTGTGATAGCGATTTTTGTGCAATTTTTCTTTCCTCTCATCAGAAAGTATTTGAAGTTATGCATGGAATTGAATCACACTTTATATATACATTTTTTGAATATAGACGTAAGGTCCAAGTTTAAAATGGAGATATTCTCCCACAAGGGGGCGAACTTTTCGGGACGGGCGCGGTAGTTGTTGAAAACAAATAATATTGATTCTCCCAATTTTTCAATGTAGGTTTAATTTGCATATTTGTAATAAGCAAATATTTTCACGTTTTTTGATATATGTAACTAGCCTGATACATACATACTAGTCTCCGTTGACTAGACTTCATCATGTAATTTATTCCCCCCCCCCCATTGTTTTGAAACATTCATTAACAAAAAACTTGCAGTGTAATAAAAAAATAAATAACAGATCTGTTAATTACTCATTTTTACTTTCTTCTGTCTATAATAGAAGAAAGTATTGTAATCGAAATTTTTTTCGATTTCCGGTTTTCGACGGATTTACACGTTTTAGGGGTCAGAGATTTCGAAAAACATGTTTTTACAAAATGACCGTCTGTCCGTCCTCATTGTATCATCGAAAAGTGTATGAAGTTATGCTTCAAATTGAACCACATTTTTTTTCTATGTTTTTGGCTATGGCAAGTAGGCTCTATTAGAATTTGGGGATATTTCGACGAAAGAGGGCGCTGTGATCGATATTTTTGTTCTATTTTCACTATTGTACCATCTAAAAGTGTATGAAGTTATGCTTCAAATTGAACCACATTTTTTTCTATGTTTTTGGCTATGGCAAGCAGGTTCTGTCAGAATTTGGGGATATTTCGACGAAAGAGGGCGCTGTGATAGATATTTTTGTTCCATTTTCACTATTGTATCATCGAAAAGTGTATGAAGTTATGCTTCAAATTGAATAACATTTTTTATCTATGTTTTTGGCTATGGCAAGCAGGATCTATTAGAATTTGGGGATATTTCGACGAAAGGGGGCGCTGTGATCGATATTTTTGTTCCATTTTCACTGTTGTATCATCGAAAAGTGTATGAAGTTATACTTCAAATTGAACCACATTTTTTTTCTATGTTTTTGGCTATGGAAAGCAGTTTCTATTAGAATTTGGGGATATTTCGACGAAAGGGGGCGCTCTGATAGCCATTTAAAGATTTCAAATTCAAAAAAATGTGCAAAAAATTAGAAATCCTAAAAGTTTTTTTCGTTAAATGTTCGTTCTTGATCCGAAGAATCCGGAGCATTTGTTTTGCCTCTATCTTAAAAAATAGCTGAGATATAGCGGTTTGAAATTTTAGGGTGGCTGACATTTTCAAACAAGACAGCAGAATTCATCCATAAACGGGTTTAATTTATGTTTTAGTTAACATAAATTCGGCAAATTTTCTTTCATTGTTGTAACCATTAATACTATTATATGCTTATCACTATATATTTATATTCGCCAACGTCAAATTCTCGCCAAATTTGGCGACCAAAATAGGTGTCCATAAATGAAGCCGACTTGGCTGTAGAGGACTAATTTGGCGATATTCTCATTCAAATTTAATGTTGACGAGAACTGGGATTGAATTTTCTTTAATTAGGTTCCACGCATTTTACCTTCGTGTTTTCCAGTAAAATTAGTTAAAATCGTAAAACCAAGGAATAGGGAGGCTATCTGTTCCTGTCGGTTCAGGCCAGAAGGACTTTTCGTAGTTTAGTATACATCAGTTGATCGCATCCCGGTAACCCGACGATTCGCAAGCAGCTGACGTATAACAGAATGACGAAAAATATTGATTTTATTGGCGATGTGATAGCAAATTTTGAAGTATTAACATGTCTGAGATAGAAGAAAGTTTTGGGATTGGCACATCCGACTAGTTTATTTCTAAAATGCATAGTTAAAATATTACCCTTTTTGAAGTACTAACATGAATGAGATAAAAGAAAGTTTCGGGATTTGCACATTCGACTAGTTCTGTATTAATATACAGGGTATCAATAAATGATTGTCCTGGTTGCCTTATCTCATAACTTTTGATTTAAGAATATGACGAAAAATATTATTACAGATTCGTTAATTACAACTCAAAAAGTTTTTTTAATAACACAAACAGAGTTAGTTACATATGTGTAAAGTTGCAACTCAAAACGCTATTAATCAAATAACGATAATAATCAAATAATAATTAATATTAAAATTTTATCAAATTTATAAAAAAAAAATTATTAATGAATTATGCAATAGCTTTCTATCTAACTTTGTACTCACAATTCATTAACAGCTTTTTGATAAATTTGATAAAGTTTTAATATTAATTATTATTTGGATTATAATCGTTATTTGAGTAATAGCGTTTTGAGTTGCAATGTTGCAAATATGTAATATACATCTATCTAACTTTGTACTCATAATTCATTGACAACTTTTTGATAAATTTGATAAAATTTTAATAATAATTATTACTTGATTATAATCTTTATTTGATTAATTTCGTTTTGAGTTGCATCTTTACCGATATGTAGCTTTGTTTGTGTTATTAAAATAACTTTTTGAATTATAATTTACGAATATGTAATAATATTTTTCATACTATTCTTAAATCAAAAGTTATGAGTTAAGGTAACCTGGACAATCGTTTATGAATACACTGTATAATTGTATAATCTACGAATTGTGGTTAATCATAACCACATGTATTACAGAACTCGATCCGAAAAAAAAAGTTTTGATATTGTATTTTATTGATATTTGAAATATAAAAACTCACAATTCAATTTTCTACTATGTTCCAGACTGTATTTTTATTCCAAAACTGACATCGTAATACATGATGTTATTTCAAATGCAGTGATATTACCTTCCCAAAAATGCTATTTTCTGAAGTATCATTCTATCAGCGAACTACGGACTAAGGTTCATATTTCATAAGTCGCATTATTAGTTTGAGTTATAGCATTTTGAACTCATATATCTTTTTCATGGTAAATTTGAATAAGAATTTTTTTACAGAAGAAAATGGGATTCCTAATCCGCATGAATAATGCAGGATGTATCTTTTATAGTCAGACAATAAAGGATTATTTTCCTGTATATAAATAAGTTTAAATTCCTGAATTAGGTGTTAAAAGTTACATGTTTACACTGAACTTAATATGACACGACATGTGTAAAAGATAATATTATATATATAACTGGATTATTTTACATATAAATATGACATGTTTATTTTATTTCCTTTACGTTTAAAGTGCCACAATAACCAAATCTTGTGATATTCCAGTCAATTGTTATCTTATGTGTTCTGAATTTTTTCTACAACCTTGTATGTATCTACAGATTTTTATATCCACTACATATTAAGCTAAAATTTATTTCAGATAAAAACGTATAACAGAAATAAAAACTTTCTTATAGCCATCCATAGACGACAACGTATCCAGTTGTTTGCAAAGTATTTGTTGTATATGAGGTGATTTTTAGTCTACAAACATTTTTTACAGTGTTCTAAATATAATTCAGCTAGCTGGCAAATGCATTACACAATTAAAAACCACCATTAAGTAATTTACGACCATAGACAGCAATACTTTCGAAATGTTTTGTAACACAACATACAGTATGCAAAAAAAAAAAAAAAGTTAAGCTTATAAACGCAAATTAAAGTTGAAAACACACTGTCAGAAATTATCGCTCAAAGAGAGTACTGTAACCGAAATTTTGAGTGTCCCTACACTGTAAAAAACAAAAAATTCTAAAACGTTACTCCATCTAGTGTGGCAGCAATGTGGCCTAGTAAATGGAGTAAGGTTTCCGCATATTTCGGTTAGATATACGGAAACCTTTCTGTGCACTGAAAAAAACTGCTGCAGCAAAATTACTTCAGCAGTGATTCCGAGCAAAGACACTTAAAGAAAAGGACTTTGCCTATAGATAAACGGTCTTTGTTCTTAGATATACGAATGTTATCCGTAAAAGCATAAGATTTACAAAATTTGGCCGTTTAGTTTGAAAAAGTGACATTTCCCGTAAAATTACTGCAAAAATTTACGGTAAAATACCTGTGATTTTATATTTATTTTACAGTGTGTATTTCGGAAACCTTCCTGTATATTTAGGAAATGTTTCTGTATTATATCGGAAATGTTTCTGTATATATCGGAAACATTTCTGAATGTTTCTGTGTATTTCTGTATCATAATATTTTTTATTTAAGAAAACGACACACTTTTTTAATAGAAATAATATTATCCGATTGAATTTTATTGTATAGTAATATTCGAGTTGCTGTTAATCTTTCGTTGCACATACAAACTGAAATAACTCGTTCGATAGTTTCTTTATACTCTTGTTCCATCACTCTATAATAAATATTAGATATTTAATTGATGAATAATAATGTAAGACTATAGTGAAGTTGAGATAACATTGTTTATAAGTCTTAATCATCTTTTCGTTTTGAGATCAGGTTCTGATTCATAATTTTTGTAATGATAAAATGTATCGTTTATATGACAGAAGAAATTTGTAATTTCACTTATACTATATGTTTTTTCCACATTTTTTATGAATCCTATATTTGTAAATAAATATTATTGAAAATTTTATTTATAGATCTAGAAATAATTCTTTTTTAAAATGCGGTCTCGTGAGTTCCATCCTGTAAATAGATAGATATACACATTATGAAAATGTTTAATTTCCTTAAATAGATGGATTTTTTTAATACTTTTAAATATTTTTTTTTTATCTCGTAAGTAGATATGCTATTTCAAAATATTTCATATCTGTGAATAATTACTTTATTTTCATGCATTGTATACTTATAAAAAAGATGTATTTTCTCAGGTTATTTTAGAACTTCTCAAGTTATACAAATTAAATAAATACTTTTAAGGAATATATTTAGAAGCATGATGATTGTAAAACACTATATTAAAAATATTTACAAATAAACATACCATTTTCAAAAATATATCTCTGAAGTCTCTATGCGTCAAGCATAGATTATAAACACCTTTTTACACATTTAGAATTCTATAACAAATCTTTACCGTTTAATAAGATGAAAGAAAATGTCTAAGTAAACAATTTGGAGAACACATAACAAACCCAGTTTTAGCAATTACCATATATAGTCGAAAACTATTCAGATTTTTGTGTGAAACCCTGTAAATGATTTATAGATTTGTATATACACTATACAGCATGCCAAAATTTAGTTCAGTTAGAAAACCTATAACGTAATCAAAAACTCCCCTTCAGCAATTTCCGCCAATAAGCGGTAATGTACTTGAATTTTTTGTGTAGCTCTGTAAATATCTTCAGAATTTATATACACCAAGTAATACACAAAAAATAGTTAAATTAAAAAATACATACTACAGTTTAAAACGCACTTCTAGCAATGATTGCTCATAGATAGTATTGAGATCGAATCCTTTTGCGTTTCCCTGTAAATGAACGATACATGCTACATGCTATACGTAAACCATATTCTATAGTAAGCATCTTGTAGTGCACCTCAGTGATTATCAATTTAAATATGTTTAAAATATTGTAAAATCATTAAAATACGCAGCAAACGATTTTTCTCTAAAGTCCATAATGCACCGGAATTATTTTGAGTGCCCCTGTAAACGAACTTTAAATGCTACACACTTCGTTTTGAAAACTGAACATGTCATTCTAAACCCCAATAATATATATATCAATTACATGTTAATTCGAATGTATTTACGCGGGTTAGAGTACGGAAGGACAGACAAACCGTATTCATAAACACTTTTCAACTATTTTGGAACGTGTTAAGAAATGAATATTCGTGTCTATTCGGAATATGTTATTATTGTCTACTTATATTAGCATTTGTTTTCCGTGCGTAAAACATTAAGCTGTTATCACACGGACTACCATACCTATGAAGTATATGCTATTGCCTCTCGCTTGCTTGGAGCTACACTTTCACTCTGCAACTAGGGTTATTTTCCATACTGAAAGTTATCTGCTAATGTAAGCAGAGGGCATAACATTTGGCGAGTAATTGCAGCAGGTGTTTTAATATTTAGTGTAGAGCTCGATTGATAAACAGGAAGCATTATCGCATACTAACGTTTTATACATTGCAGTTTCTTTTCGTGTCTGTTCTATATAGATAATATTGTGATCATTTTACTTAAAATTCTAAGATTATAAAAACAATACTCTCGCTAATATAACATTAAAATTCTAAATTACAGAGTCCATATCTTCACTTTACGTCTTTCATTACCGGTAAATATTAAGAATTCTCAACTATTAGTATTAAGTGATTTAGAAAAAAAATATTATATTAAAACTAGCTTTTTGTCACATGTATTGGAACCGCACTTTATCGCTTAGCCGAAATCTGTAACGCAAAGAAAGATTTTAAATTAAGTTTTAGTTCTTTTGCCAAAATCACTATCATGACATTTTTAGTTAATATATTTTACATATTTTAAATCTAATTCATGTTACATATTGAATGTAATGTAAAATTGAAATTTAGATATAGTTCCCACTCTTTTGCAGTATTTTCTTCCTTGGTTTTGATGATTTTAATCATTTTTCGGAAGTTTAAATGAGTTTTTGATATTTTTCGTTTCACAAAAACACAATCCTTATTTTTATACATATTGTGTACAGTCCTGGGGGGGGGGGGGGAGTTGTAGCTTCTACTAACTCTGCCGCAAATCACTGTATAAAAATGTCACAAGTAACAATAGTTTAGTAATAACATCTAATAATAATGTTGTACATAAATTTTGTTGGGGGGAAGGAGGAAGTTACGTATAGCAATTGTAACATATTCTAAAACTTTTAGTACTAAACCCTAATTTCGACATCATATTTTTCGGTAAATTTTACCTTCGTGTATCAAACTGAAATTCACTCGTTAAAGTAGTTTAGAAATTACGCAGGTTTTATGTTTGCACTTCCTAATGTTAAATAAATGTTCGATCTTCGCAAAACAGATTACAAGACAAGTGCTTTTTTAAGCATAACTTAAAAACTATTTGGCGGAATGAGCTTTAATTTTTTGTTCGCATATTTGAAAATTCTAGAAATCTATTTCTGTTAGGAAAGTTTTACGTTACAATTCATTTTTGTTTTCGAAAATGTATAAATTTTGATTTTTTTTGAAGGGAAGCAAAATATTATAACTGGAGGGCGGGGCGGGTGGGTTATATGCGTTATTTATTATAAATACAAAGAAGGGCACAATTTGCTTAACATTGAAAAACATATAAAGGTTTAAAATTTATACACCGCTAAGAAGGGGAAGACAAAATTTTAGAGTGGTTGAAATTCAATAATTAAAAAGGAAAAATAGACTGACACAAATACAATAATCCAACATGAAGTGAAAAATTAGCCGGAGCCAGGAATCGAACCCGGGTCCACAGCGTTCCGGGCTGTTTCTCTAACCACTGAGCCACGCCTGAGTCTGCAATTTCTCACTAATAAACCATATTGGAGAGAAAGTCAACAGCCATCTAACAGACAGCCTTGGATGACCGGACAACGGTGAATAGATTTTTACTATTCCACCGATCTACGAATAAATATGTATGTCTGTATAATAATTGTATATCTTTAAAAAAAGATTATCAAGATTGTTTTAAAAGAACATTATTAAAAGGTAAAATATAATTAACTATAAATAGCTGCTAGATTAAATTTTCATTTATTAAATTTTATTTTTCTAAAAGTATCAGAAAATTTTCTGCCCCTCCCCCCTCCACTACAAAATTTAGACTCTGAACGCTGCATGCTAAAAGGCGGCTAGAATAATTTGTATTGCAATAAAATACCTTGATGCATGTTTGCTTGCATTTTTATCTTTGGCGGCATAACTTGGCAACAAGTACGAAATAACGCCAAACACAGCTGCAGAAAGTAGTTAAATGAGTACAGTTTGAGTAGTAAATAAGTGACTACAACAGCACAATTATAACATATAGCAAATAATATAAGGGATTGAAATAAAATAATCGCAATAAATTATTTAATAATTTATTGCGATTATTTAATATTTAATAATTTAAATTAGTAAATAAAGTTCTTATCGGCAGTGGTAAATAACGAACTCCGAAGGGACAATCGGCGCATTAGTATTCTTTAATTTCAAAATAAATGCACATTTTTAAAGTTCTTTTCGTGTATAATTGGTCCATGTGTTACCAAAGATATTGCTTTTTTCTTAATTCTTCTGTATTTTTGGTTTCAATATTTGCGACCACGCTAAACATAACATGTTGACTTACGGACGGTAGCCATCGTGGAGTTTTTAGAGAGCTCTGATTGGTGGATTTCGAGCTGATATCTATTGTAGAGGATACAAACAGCTGGAAGTTAGCGCTTGGCGAAATTACGAGAGGCAATCTATCACACGTGACGATTCCGAGAGTTTTCCTCTTGAAAAACGTGTTTCGGATGAAATATCTGATATAGACTATGATATGAGAGTACGTGTGATAGCACCATTATCATAGCGTTCCCAATCAACCACGTGCGCTACACGAATCTCGTTTCATTTACATTTTTGTGATATACTAGGAGAGAAGAATTCGTTTAATTTTCAAATTTTAGACTTAAACACTCGGAGTAAGCGGAGAAAAATCTCAAAAATGTGTATTTTGTTTATTTTTAAGTACTTATTTTAAAAATATAGTTCAGTATAATGGACATCTTTGTGCGAATTTTCATAGTGGTGGGGCTTCCAGTCATAGCGTTAAATTGACAACAGAGAAACTCCTCCTTTTATTATTAAAGTGCTTGTAGGCCATGTTCTTAATAAGGCTATCGGCTTATATTTTGTAGCGAATGATCTCAGGCCAACATCAACCTGTCCATCTAGTTTATGTGCCCTTGACACTTGCGGATAGTTTCAACCACAACCGATTTCTTCGCCATTTTTGGATCACTGAATCTTTCGTCACATCGTTGTTAAAAACAGTAAGAAAACTTTCATATGAAATCAGCGCAAATTATTGGTTGAATTTTACAAACTTTGCATGATGTGCAAGATAATTTACTGATATTTTAGAATGTACATTGAAACATTCTGTATTTTCAATACTGTTTGTGTTTTAAAATTAAGTATGTGAACAACAGAAGTCTCCTATTAGGGCATTTCTGCAATTTCCAAAAGGATCGTGTGTTAGATGTGCGCCTTTGTTCTAAGTGCAATAAATAAGCTCATGAAGAATGTATAAGACTGACTCGAATGGACGTAGGTACCTTTTCCGCCCCAAATGTGAATAACTTTATTTGGATTTTTTTCATAAAATAATAATGTCTTTATGTTGACTTTTTTATATCTATATATTTCATTTTCAACAGCTAAAATGCGTATTTTAAAAATCTGGTTGTTTTTATTTATTGTTTAATCTTGTTCTATTTTGGTATAATACCTATAAAATGTATATCAAGTAAAGTTAAACCACGTACTTAGAAATTATGCTTTATTTAGAAGACATACTCCTAGTAAGGCCACTTTGAAGTGTCTTTTGTTTTGAATTCTCGTAGCCAAAATTCAACAGCGACAAGTTGCATGATTTAATACCGTAAAAATACTTATAAATATTTCATCAAACAACATTTAAATGGTTATGTTGATGTAACACATTTTACTGTGATATGAATCCTGAAAGTGGCCTTGTTTGGTACAGGTACCTTATAAAAACAAGAAGGAAAAATCATGCGTCAAGCATAGATTATTAAACACTTTCCAACACATTCAGAATACTATAAAAAAAACTTCCTCGTTGAATAAGGTGAAAGATGATGTCTAAATAAACATTTTGGAAAACGCATGACACATTTGAAAACCCAATGCCAGAAACTACCGTCAATAGTCGGAAAAGCATCCGAATTCTTTTGTGCAGTTCTTTATAGGATCTATAGATTTCTATATATACTACATAGAATTCTACAATTTGCTTCAATTAGGAAACGCATAGCACACTTGAAAATTTCCCTACAGAAAATTTCGCCAATAAATGGAAAGGTACTCGAGATCTTTTGTGCAGCCCTGTATAGAATATTTAGAATTTATATACACCCAGTATAATGCAAAAAATTAGTTAAATTCAAAAACGCGTACCACAACGGAAAACGTAATTTCAGTCATCATTATTGATAGACAATACTGTAACCGAATTCTTTTGTGTGTCCGTGTAAAGGAACGATGAATGCTATGCACACTTTTATTATATAGTAAGCATCTTGTAGTGCATCTCAATGATATACAGGGTGTTTATAGTTACAGTTGTACTTCGAAATGGTCATAAAAGGAAAACAACTGGACCAAATGTTATCAAACTTGATAATAGCTTAAAAGAGGTCATGGTAATTTATTTTCCGCAAAAAAAAGTTCAAATATTCACTTTCAGAGGGGGAAATGGCACTGTATGCAATATTGTTAGACGAAATAAGACAGGAAGACATCGGTTTAAAACGTTTTTAATCGTTTCTGAAACGTGTTACAAAGCATTTTCAATGTGGCGTCCACCATTTTCCGAAAGCAAGTGAAATAGTATTACTGCATTCTCAACAGTAGCTCTTAGCATATCAGGAGGAATGTTACGGACATGTCGGTGAATTGCATCTTTCAATTCCGACAAATTGTTTAGATTATCACCATAAACAGTGTTTTTGACGGAATGAAACTAAAATCGGTACACTTACTATTCGAGAAGGGGGAAAAAGAATGGAACAATAAAAAATGAATTGCAATAATCACCGACAGATGGCGCTTTTGAGTGTGAAATGTAATGTGTATTGTTGTGTACCGCGGAGGTGTCGCAAACCTCAATGACTTTACCGCATATCACAACACGTGCGAAACATCACTCATGATGCGTTATATTCAGCAGTTGAGGCACCGCTTGGATTGTGTCCTCCAGCACAGTGGCCATGTGGAACCTGAAAATGATCGGCACTGCAATGCGAAAGCGTAACCACATTCACTAAGACATTTCCCAATAAATTAGGTGTGCCATCCGGTTTGACGCCTTAATTCTTTGCTTTTGTATTACACATTACATTTCAAACTCAGCAATCTGTCTAGCGCCATCTGTCAGTGATTATTGCAATTATTTTTTTATTGTTCCATTCTTATTTCCCCTTCTCGAATAGTAAGTGTACCGATTTTGGTTTCATGCGGTTTACTCCTTCGAGCTACAGATAGCTCCAAATAGAGATACTTATATTGTAACCACCCTGCACATTAATGTTAAAAACAAAGTAACACTAGCTGTGCTATCGCTTTCTCTTTGATTGCCTTTATCTTCGCTTCTAAATATCTTAGAGTTATAGATATTTAGAAATATCTTTGCGAATCGTAAGTGTACCGATTTTGGTTTCATGTGGGTTATTCCTTCCAACTACAGACAGTTCCAAATAGAGATACTTATATTATAACCAACCTGTACATTAACGTTAAAAACAAAGTAACACTAAGTATGTTATCGCTTTCTCTTTGATTGCCTTTATCTTCGCTTCTAAATATCTTAGAGTTCCAATATTTTCTCCATCCAATAAAACAGTAAATGCACTTTCAAATAAAGATATGAAAACTTTAGCCTAATTTACCGATTTTTGATAACTTTTTAAAAAGTGTTTAGGCACGGAATTTTTTTTATTGTATCGCCACGTAGCGTAACAAATCGTTATTTGTTTGCTGGATTAATGTAAAATTACATTTACAGTACCATAACATGAATATGCAAATTAAGGAGAAACTACCAAGGTTACATCAACTTGCGATCATAACCCAATCTTGTCACGTGCACCATTTTCTAATGTTAGGGAAAGTAGGGTAAAACCGCGTACCTAACGGTTTTCCTTTCTTGACAAAAGTCTAGAAGGGCGGAAAAATCGGAACATGTCACAAAAGTGTTTGGGGACATCTCGGCCATAGAAAAACCACACCTGTTGCCACAGGAAAATTCTTCTTGACTTAGGAAAAGGCGTTTTCTCGCCATCTAAACCATCTAAAACAGCTCCGAATTTTGGTGGTTGGGTAAAACTGGGTACTAATCAGAAATTAAGTTTTTACACTTCCAGTAACAAAAAGCTTTATTGTAATAAATTTTTAATTAAACTTTAAAACATATATACAATTTTTCAGGTCAGTAACTTTTTTTTATCAGGTTTTCAAATAATTTTTAATGTTATCAGGTAATGGCTTTCTCAGCTTTTACTTCTCGTATTCGCTGCACTCCTCATGTGTCCACTCTTTGCAGACTGAACATTGTATCCCTCATTCACCACCTGTTGAGTGAAGGAACAATTCATTGCAGAATTCAATGCAAAACTATGGGTACCCGGTTTGGCCTCAACAGACGACCAAAAATCAACATGATTCAAATATCATGTGAAAGCTATATAAAACAGTTGTTTACTTACCTAAATCGATCCGTCAGGCTGGATTTATTTGAAGAGCAGAAAAGACGGCGAAAAATGAAAACCTCTGAGGTGAATTTCTTTTCAATAGCATTGTATTAACACAGAGATTAACTCACTTCAAAAGCCGAGGACACACTGCTAGGGGGCGCTAAGGGATCTAGTTAAGACGGCTACTGTCTACACCCATCGACGAGAAAACAGGGTACCCGGTTTGACCCGTCTACCCTACTCTCTCTTAAGTAATATACAAATTGTTGCTTAGAAAAGTTTAGAAGAGATATATCTTTTTTTTAAACACACTTATGTTTCCAAAAAAAAAAATATATGTATTTTTCTTCCGAATCTAACATAGTAATATATGACGTTATTTCAAGAAGTGTTATATTATTTTCTAATGTCATTTTCTGAAATAACGTTCTATCAGTGAACTCAGAATTATGGTTCATATTTTAAAGTTGCAATATTATGTTGAACTATATTATTTTGAAATTATGCATCTTTTCTGTCGTGAATTTGAATGAGAAGGTTTTTTTTTTACTTTTTGAGAAGGAAATGTGAAATCGTACCCTACATGAATAATGGAGCATTCATTTTTTACGGGCAGGCAATAAAGGATTACCTTCAATATATAGAGATATGTTTAAATTTATGTATAGAGTGTATAAGGTTACGCGTTTACACTAAGTTTAATATTACACGACATTTACGAAATTTTTTATTGGATATATCTGGATTACAAATCAATACATAATGTTTATTTTATTTACTTTTAAAGTGCCATAATAAATACAACTAGTAACACAGGCAGTCGGCTGTGATCTAGACTGCCACAGTCGAGATCAATTGGTTTCAAAGATATTGTATATACAGTCAAACCTCGTTAGTATGTCACTCTCCGGTACCCTTAAAAAGTGGGTAAGTATGATCGAAGATAGCACAAAGGATTTCGTTAAATATTCCTATGAAAACACTTTATTCTTTAATTAATAAATCCGAATACATTTCTTTAAAAAAAAAATCGTTTTTTATAAAATAAAAATTTACCGGTCTATTTTTCGTTTTTTCAAATATCTGAATCGGGCCGCTAGATGGCGAAGCCCGCTTTGATGCTTCCTATATAAAAATTTGTATTTTGCTAAACTAAAAAAATATACAGGCCGAATTCAAAAATTTTTAGAAAATCTGAAATCTTAGCACATTTTAAGCAAGGATAGATAATTTTCATATCCAAAAATCCAATATTTTTAAAATTTTTATGTAGCCTATAAAAATTCCAGATCTTTTCAAATGCCTCATTTTATCAATTCTTCCCTTTCCGCAGAAAGCGACGCTATGTCTGATCGAGAATTGAGATGTTAAAAAAAATATTTTTAAGCGATCCGATTAATTAAAAACAACCATATTTCAGGATCTAATAATTAATTGATATCTCGTGTTTCCCTGGTGCGAATTTTTCGAAATTTGATGTTTTGAAATCGCGATTTTTTTCTATCCCAGTATCCCGAGTTTCGCGTGGATCGGGCTATGTTTTCGATCTATTTGAAAAGGCGATAATTGAGGTTTCGTGGCTGCCCAGATCTTTTCATAACTCCGGCTATGGCAACCCTGCCCCCTCTTCTGGAGTTTCAGTATGAACTTCAGTATGAACTTCAGTATGAACTTTCTTTGCGGTTTGATTAAATTCTATGCTTTAGTTAAATATTTTCTATTAATGATAGGGTTTTAATTAATAATATCTTGCGGTAATGAAGAAATTTTCAAAATTTTATGATTTTCAGTGTGACAGAAAGGTATTCAGCAGTAAGTGCACAAAATTTCAAGTGTCTAACTTACACAGTTTCTGAGAACGGATTATGTGACGGACAGACAAAGATACGAGACGAATAGGGTTTCGTGAGATGAACGAAAACCTAAAAATTACTTACAAAGCGGAGTAACATCTTAAGCGGAGTTTATATTGAATGTAAATGGAAATTCTAAATGTCTATGTAATAAGTATGCCTATACTTAAATTATATTATAAATTATACAAATTGGTTGAATAAGAATTAGAAATTTTGTACACTGGATAAAAAATTAAGAAAAATATAGCAAGTAAGTAAGTTAAGTAGTATTTAATTCTCAAATTCAATACGTATCCATTTCTTACTAGCTTACAACATAAAATATCTATTTTTGTTTCATGGTAGTTTTTTTAAATCATTTTTTTTATTTTTCCAAGTAAAGAATATAGCATATTATATTCGCTGTCTGTAGTGCCATTCATAGAAGAAATAGCTCTTTATTTCATCAATGTTTAGGCTTTTTTCTTTCTAGAATTCAGTTTGGGGGGTTCCTGTTATTCAGGATCGCTGTCCGATTCAACTTCTGGCTCGTTCTTCGCTTCCAAAACATTAGCTACAATTTTACTGATGTTTTCTTGAATTTGCTTTTTCCTCCATTTGTTCTCCATCTGGTTTCCAGGTATTTTTTTTTATCAGTTATTCGGCTTATCTGAGCAACACTCGCCCCCCCTTGTGGTGCTCCATTCATTGTTCACTTCCAGTATGATACAATGGGAGGGAAATGCCATAATTCCTGGAATCTGTCGAAAAATGTCCGGGGAGTGGGGGATGTGCGTAGCGGTGTAGCTATACGCAGAATTGGAAAACAACGTGTATCGCTCACATGTGAAACACATTTCGTTCTTTTTTTCTGGATGTCGCGTCGTTATGGGACCGGTCGTTTATTTGCGAATTTTCATTAAAAATGGTGCAAAGAAAAACTCTAAAAGAACTTAAATTAAAAGAGAAAGTGGATCTTCTTAATTTTCTGGAAAGCAGCAGCCAAAGAAAGACAGCAGAATGTTTTGGTGTGAGCAAGACAACTGTGAGCAACATTTTAAAGTGCAAGGAAGAATATCTGGAAAGATACTCTTCCGAAAACGGGGGACTCCAAAGAAAACGTAGAAAAACGTGTCTCGATGATGTGAACGAAGCCACGTTTTATTGGTTTAAAGAGATGAGATCAATCAATGCAAGAATATCGGGACCTATGCTTCAGGAAGTAGCAAAAAACTTGCAAAAAAATTCGAAATAGAGGACTTCCAAGCGTCAGCAGGTTGGCTAAAAAAAAATTAAACTATGATACGAGATTTCTCAAAAAGTTTTGTGTGAAGAATCGAATGAGGTTTCAGTTGAAGTGGTCGAGAAGTTTATTGAAAAATTCCCAGAGTTTGCTAAAGCTTTTAAAGACAGAAGTCTAGAAATGAAGGGTGACACTTGCAAAAGAGGAACACTTTCAAAACAGCGTTTTACTGTTTTTCTATGTGCTAGTATGACGGGGGAAAAATTGAAGCCTACAGTGATAGGCAAATCTTCTTAACTTCGTGCATTTAAAAATGTAAAACCAGAAGACCTTCCTGTTTTTTGGAGAGCGAATAGATCCGCTTGAATGATCAGTGCTTTATTGGAAGAGTGGGTTAGAGGAATTGACGCAAAAATGAGGAAAAAGAAGCGGTCGATTTTACTTACCGTGGACAACTGCCCCAGCCACCCGAAAGTGAATAATCTCACAAATGTGAAGCTAAAAGTTTTGCCTTCAAACACAATTTCGGAAAGCAAACCTTTAGATCAAGGCATTATTCAGTCCTTCAAAGTGCACTACAGAGTTTAACTTCTGAAATGGGTGATCATGAAAGCACAAACCTGTGGTCCTTCTGCATTGACATCGTCCACAGCTGCGTCAGTAAATGCTTTGAATGCTGTTCATTGGATTAATTCTGCTTGAAATAAAGTTACGCAAACCACGATTAAGAACTGCTTCAAGAAAGCTGGATTTGTTACAGCTACAACATCGGTGCTAGAAGATGAGCTTCCTTTATCTCCCTTGCCAGTTTTTGATGGAGTTGATTTTGAAGATTATGTTACCATGGACGATGAGTTAGTAACATGCGTTGCACCAGACCCAGAGGCAATCTTCAATGAGATACTCTCTGCAACTAAGCATAGCGAGCACTCTAAGGTACAAGAAATGGACGGTGAAGAGGGTGATGATCCAAGTGACGATGAAACTGAAAAGTACACAACTCATGAGGAAGACGATGTAAAGCGCATGATAGAGCAACTTAAAGATTTCTCTGCAGGCCCAAGCATGCTTAATGGACTGTGAAAAATGTGAAATTGCTTTTTGCAGTTACCCAATGAACAAAAAGAGAACATAAACAAAAATTGAATTATTCTTTCAATCATTGTAAAACTGTGCTGTATCTTCAGTAAAAATAAAAATGAGTAAGTGCTGATTTTTTTTCTAAATTTTTCCTTAAAAAATACTAAAATGGGTTACTAATTTTTTTCTAATATTGTACTAAATATTTTCTAAAAAATCCCTAAGTTGACCACCTCCGTATGTTGACCACTTAGTTACAGTCCCTTGGGTGGTCAACTTATGGAGGTTCTACTGTAGATAATTAAGATTGGATCAATCCTGAATTCCATATGAGAAAAGGGCTATATTGATGCCAATAAAATAAATCATTATAAATATATTCTCATTGTGACTGGAAAAAATTAAAAAGTCGTTAAAAATAACTAAAATAGAAGACATAAAACAAAAGCAAATATTCAGTTACCAATACTACTCACACCACATATATGAGCTGGACCAATAAGTATTGCCGCCGCGTGGATTTTTTGTAGTGTGTGCGGAAAATTCCTGGCAGGTTCTGAAGTAAAAAAGAAGAAAAATTTTCCATGTTACGCGTTAACTATGGGGCACTTTCTAAGCACACATATTATGCTGCGTTACTTTTCTGTTCACTGTGTTTATTTTTAGTCTGCATCAGTACCACATTAAAATCACATTAACATTGCCTCAAATTAACTTTATCAAAATTTGTTAGAAAGGTTATCGAAATTAAAATATCCCCCCAAAAATATTAAATCTCATTGAAGTTGAAATATTCGATGTTAGCCCGATCATTTTGTTGTTTATTGAGCTTATATTTAGTTAGTTAAATGAGGAGTTTTGAGTTTTTTAAAATGATTATATTAACATGCTGTTTAATATACTCCAGATTAAAACTACCGGCAGTTAAAATTTTCGAATAATATTAGTGAAATTGCAAATAACGGATGAAAATTTTACAATAGATGTTTTTAGAGCGAATGTTTCAGACATCACCTGAGTAATATTTTGAAAAATTATAAACATTATTTGAAACCATCGAAAAGTTATTGTAAATCACACAAAAGAAATTCAAATTATAATCATGCTAAATAATAACAAGGTCAATAGACTAAAAGGGACAGTTTTAATACTTTAACACCATTCTAAAAAAAGATCATAATAAAGTGTTATTAGTCAATAATTTCAAATTTTGTTCCAACAAGAGTTTGTTACAAAAGTTATCGCGCGGTGGAACAAATAGACTGGAAGGAAGTTTTGGATATATTTCAACCTACAGTCAAAAGTTTGGACACGGATTAATTAAATAAGGAGTGATAAGAATTCTTTTACCTATTTCTTTTTCAAATATAATAACCTTTTTATAAAAAATCTATTATAATAATACAAAAACTTACAGAAACATTTAATTTATGTGTAAGAAATCCGGCTGTTTTTTATTTTCTGCAATTCCTCAAGAAATTTGTCAGTGTCAGTTGAATGAACAATTTTGTTTGCAATAGATGTAATAATTAAATCATTGGATTCTCATTAAATGCTTGATTTCTTTGTAAAAAAATATGGAACAAGATTTCTTAATGATAACACAGAACTCCAGAAAAAATGTCTTTTAAGTTTTTTTTATTACTCCACTTTTTTAATATTCCACTTTTTTCGTCAAGATATTTGTCAAGATTCAAGATCTTTTTTAATATTCCACTTTTTACGTCTGGCCTATTTTGTTCTAAAACGTTTTTGAAACGACAACTTAACTGAATCGGTTATTTTGAAAAGGGCGGAAGTCACACATTTTGGCTAAACCGAGTTATGTATACAGTCACATTTGTCTGTAGTACCTGCGCATTTTCACCACAGCTGGCCCTTGTTCACCATTCTTTCCGGTAGATACGACATGTTTGTTATAGAGTTTAAAGTTGCTGAAACACGTCCTAGTGATTACTTGGTTTTATAATTTAATAATAAATTGGCACACTAAAATTACCTACAACATTGAAGAAGATGCGCAATAAATAAAATTTAAGTTTAATTGTAAGAAATCTGGTATTTCTCAAAATAAAGGGTCAGTAAACCGTATAAATATGAATGTTTCATTAAATTTCTCTTCATTAATTTTGAAAAGGGCACAAGTCCACAACTTAAAAATATTTTTTCTTCTATGTTACCGACTATCATTGTTTACAAAATGTATATATTTAGTAAGGTTTAATAGTGTATTAACATATAAAAGTAATAAAATAACACATCTCTTTGAATTTTTAAAATTATGCTGAAAAAAATTAATTATTGGACTTTCGCCCTTTTCAAAATAACCAATTCAATTTTTCTCCTAGTTCTATACCTGCAAACCTTCTATATTTTTTAAGAATCAAATAAACATACTTTGCACCACGAAATTTATGTGTCATAATATGTATAATTAAATGTGTCTTGATTTTATGTGGTTTGAATTTTATTTGAATTAGTTTTCATTTTAAAAATAAAATTTCTGGTTCAAATATGTTTATTTAACTTGAAAAAAATTGTAAGGTTGGCCGCTATGGAGTTTTTTTTGTTTCAGTATCTTTAATCCTTGCATCACCTTGTGTATTTTTTAAAGATTTTGTTTTATTCTTTGACCTTTAATATTTCCCCCCTATTTAATAATATATATATATATAAATTAAATGTTGGTAAAAGGTTCAGAATACTCGTTTATTGATGAAAATGTTGTTGGGAATTTAATTTAAAAAATTTACTATATTTTTATTTATTTATTTATTTTTATTAAGTTGAACTAGAATATTTGATTTCGCGTTGAAAAGTATTAGCCTCTTTCGGCTCAGCTTTTGACCCCAGAAACGAAATAATTTGCCAAATCTGAATCCTTTGCAAAATTTTTAAAATTAGAAACATTTAATTTTTTTATTATTAATATGAGTAATAAGAATATCTATTATTTTCTTACTATAGTAGATACGGGTTACACCATCACGATATCTGATTATTTCAATTTCTTCGTGCAAGTTATTTTCATTAATATACTTTGCTGGAAGATTTAGTTCTATAACGACTTAAAAATTATTCAATTATAGAAGCACGCCACTACAACTGTTTACTTCGCTCATATAATATATATATATTTTGAGAAGCAATACATCCCCCCCCCCCACCTCTAAAAAGTCGTCGCTTACATTTCTGTACTTGGTGTATGCTCGATTATAATCTGCCATATGTCACCCGTATTTTTTTCGGCTAGTTACAAAACCAAAATTTTCGTTACAAAATATTTCACAAAAAAAAAAAAAAAAAGGAAGAAAGAGAATTTTTGGAATTAATAAACTTAAATATCATTGACATAAGTTTATATAAACGTTCGAAAGATATGGCCCACATTTTGATGATTAAATTTATTTTTCGGAAAAAAAATGTTCATTTCGCCTTGATGTGACATTTTAAAGCTTAAGTTTGTAAATTTTCTTAATTTTTCTGAAATTATTCAAGTATGTTAATATATATATATATATATATCCAGAGGTGTCCTTGGCAAGAGCCTCCTGTGTGCACGGCATGCCGGGCCTGTAACACACACACACACACGTATAGGATATACGACAGTTGAAGGGCCGTATATTTCTTTTAACTAAACGTTTTCTAAGGCACCTATTTCATGTCATTTTTTTTTACAAATACAAAGGATCAAGCAATACGTATCTTTGCGGAGTATCAGTTGAGTAAAAAATAAAATGTACAAAAATTATTAATTAAAAACTATTGGATGGCTGTCTATCCCTACCGCTTTATCTAGATCTACGCTATTAGTAAATATCTTAAAAAACTCTTTTGCTGACAAGTTTCAACGTTCTACATATATTTATTAAAATTTTTATAGAACAATTTTATAAAACAACCCCACTTTGAAGAAACATTTACAATTCTTTTGTTACGTATTTTTTAATTAAAAAGTCTTTCATTTTAATTCAAAGCAACCAATAAAATCATATCACTATTTGGTGAACTCTCTCATTATATGAATTCAAATGTCAAACACTCAAGATACAAATGCGAAACTTGCATTCATCGTTATTCTCGATTCAATTTACCGTGCATCCTCAAAATTTTTGCTTCTAACAGAATTTTTAATGAGAGGAGTAAAGATGAAATATATTCCTCGATCCACCTTTTAATGGCATACGAAATTACATTTTCGAAAACTAAGAACTCGAAAATGAGGAAAAGAATTTCTATTATTCGAATTCAGTATACCGTTTCTAAAGTTCAATAGTTTTTGACTGATAATTAATTTTAGAAAAAAAAAAGAATTTACATGTGAATCATTCATTGAATACATTTTTTTACACAAGAGCCAGAGAAGAAAATTCGTAATGAAAAAATAACATTAAAGAAAATATAAAGAACGCCTCTTTATTGTAAAGAAGACACGCTATGTATATTTTAATTGATAATTAAGTGATGTTTTAACATGCTGAGATTAATTTAATTTACATAAAAATGCCAATCATCATATTCAAAGTTTTATAATGCCAGAAATTATAATTTTCAAATAATGAAATTCGATAAATCTATAACTATCTATCTATCTATCTATATATATAAATAGACGTGTCTATCCCTATATTTCACTTTGCAGCCAAAACTACACAGCGCAGACCACTGGTGTTTGTGTGTGGTAGCAGCCTTGTGTCTCCCATCGTGTATTATGGTAGTTGCATGTCGGTAGCTGCGGGGCTGTGGGAGATATGGTGGTTGAAAGTGATCGACCTAGGGCATTTTCATATTTCGACAAAAGTATACTAAAAGATGTTTGGAATCTTCAATAAGAATTGGTTTATTCAACTTAATATGAACTAATTTAGACATAGATAACCAAGTAAAATCATTTCGCACCCCATAGCGGTGGAAATTGAAACTCAACGATATTGCAGTGCGTGCGTAGAAAGCCTGATATACGATGCCGTAGGCAGCGGGGACGAGTGCCGGAGTTTAGTTCAGAAAGAGGTTTGTTTGGAACAGAATGCGCGCCGAAAACGACTATTTTTTTTATCGAAACCGCAAAAGAAAGTTACTGATTTCCGGGCAACGCCGGACGGATCAGCTAGTTCTTCCTAAAAACATGCATGAATATAACATGAACTATGCCATAACAAACATATTGTTTCGAATTGGGAGAAATTATTTCTACGCATCGCAATTGTTAATGAAATAAAAGTAACTTCTAGGTTTCGATACTGAATAAAATATTGTCATTTTTAAAGATTTTGAGAGAAACTCGCTTGCCAAATTTGGTGTCAAACACTTATTTGTGAAACTGCAGAAATTGAGGTCATAGCCTAAATGCAACATAGATATCAAGAATAGTTAGAATGATCTGAGATGATATAATATATGTTTATTCTTAATCTTTATTCAAGAAAACTCTAATAGAAAACAGATCGTCAATAAAATAAGTGAAATTTGCAAGTTGTATTTGTCTGCAAAATTAATGACAGTGTTTTAAACATGAAAAATGTTATTAAAAAAGAATATGAGACATGAGGACTAACTGTGAATATAGATAAATAATAAGAAGATAGATCTAATGCTAGAGGATAGGAAAGTAATCTGTACAAGTGATACATATAAATATCTTGGAGTGGGAATTAATAAAGAAGAGACATTTTAGAGATAAGTAATAGAATTTCAATGAGAAATGGAATGTGAAACGAACATGGAACATGTTGGATGCATTAGACACGGGAAAAGAACGGATAATACAAGACTTACAAAAGTTTTTATAGACTTCAATTTATTCCAAGAAATAAAAAGAGGAAAAGCTGGAAAAACACAGAAGGAGGATGTAAACAGGGCGTTGGAAGTGTTTAGAATTCAGCCGGAATTAAGAAACAATAGGCAATTATGAAAAAATAAATGATCGCGCAGAAAGGAGGGCGACATCAGTTGCCTTAAAGCCAACATATATATATATATATATATATATATATATTTAAAAATGAAAACACATGTGAAAAACAAAGTATAAGACATTATAAAAAGCAATGGAATGGATACTGTAGGAATTAAACTTAATAGGATGAAAAAGTAAAAATTGGAAAACTATGAATATCGTATAGAATCTTCAGAAGGACTTTATAAGAATATTCATAGTAAATATATGCTATTTCATCAAATAATGTCAGCTTTATGCCTAAAGTCGAAAATATTAAGCCCCTAATAACATACATTAGACACATACAAACACACACACACACATATATATATATATATAATCATAAAGTGTTTTCAATCCACTGCTGGATGTAGGTATCTCTCAGATTATTCCATTGTTTGCAGTCTAATGCTTTATTCATCCAATTTACACCGGTTGCTTTTCTGATTTCGCCACTCCGTCTTACTTAAGGTCGTCTTTTTGGTCGTTTTACATCTCTGAGATACCACTATAGGATGTTTGTGCTCCATCTGTTGTCTTGTCTTCTTGTAATGTGCCCAGCTCATTTCCATTTTAGCCGTTTAATTCTCTCAATGACGTCAAAAACTTTGACTTCTTATCCAGGTTATTCTTTTTCTGTCTCTTCTAGTTATGCCTAGCAATACTTCGCTGTGTTGCTTGTAATCTTTGTACCACCCGTTTTGTTAGCGCCCATGTTTCTGCTCCATAACCGGGAATCGAGGACCGTGATTTGTTTTGTGAATTCATGGTAAAATAAAAGGGGGGAGGGTGGCCAAATTCCTCCACGCTGGCCAAGCGGCTTGGAGGAAGCTTATCCGTGTTCGTTCCCCATGCACTGGGTAAGGGTACTAACGGGCTGCACAAGTGGAAGGTGCGGATTGGATTCTTTTCTCTCTGTCGATTCCTTTAAGTCCTCCTCCAAGGCATTTAAAGGATCTTATACTGGATATATATATATATATATATATATATATATATACATATATATATATAAATCTCTTCGCATTACTCAATTTTTCCTGATTTTTGAGGTTTAAAATTGTGACTAGTGCATCGTTATTACTCTTTTGTTTCTGAAAAGTGATAGCTAAAATATTAATTGAAAAAATAGTAAAAATTACTTATTAAATGAAAAAAAAACATATGTTTCTCAAATATTAATATTACATTGGAATATTTCCAAATATAGCATGAATCTCGGCTATTTCACTCAAATTTTGAACAGTTTAAGTACTGTGTTAGATATATATATTTAATGAACAAGAAACTGGTTTCAATTAATAGAACATAAAGTTTGCTAATGACACCACAAACTTTTCAAAAAGAGACAATATTTTTCCGGGACGAAAGACACAAACCCATTTTTTATCAGGTTCAAATAATCCGACGAGTTTATTAATTTTTTTTATGGTGTTAGTAATAAAATTTTTAATTTCTACTGTGTTAGAATCTATTAGTTTCTACTTTAATTGTTGTTGGTTTTTTATAAAATGAAATTTTTGACGTAATTTAGAGTTTTACTCATTCATTTAAGTTTCCAACTTAGTAATACAGTTAATTATATCTATGATGGATTTTGTGTAAGACGGAATCTGTCTTACGTGGAAAGATTTGAAAGTGTCGTAGAACGATTTTCAATACAGAAAATACTGTGTAAGGCGGAATATTGTCTACGAAGAAAAATGTTCTCAGTCTCGATTTCGCTTTAGGCATAGTTTAGTGTATATCAATGTTAGCTATAAATACATATCTGATTGAGATCGTTAATTACAATCCACATTTTATTGAAGCCATAGCTATAATATCAATCCTTTGTATTACCGCGTTGCATATTTGCAACATTCTCAAATGTCAATGTTACATATACAGTGTGCTTTAAAATACGATTTTATTTATTGCTGCTATCTCTCAACACAGCAGTTAATATAAATTGTTCATAGAATTCTCGACAGACGGCGATACTGAGTTAATGTTTCATACCAAAGTTTTATTTATCATTTGAGCAGTTTCACATCTTTATTGCTAAAATGAACTTTGAATTTCTCAAATTAAAAAGACTGGACACGCCCAAATGTAGATTTTTTTACAAAGGTAAGTTTGTATACTTTACAATTTTGTATTAGAAAATTTACAATATTTATAAGGAGAAAGTAATTTTCTGTTTATTGCAGATGTGAGAAAAGTATCTTTTAGACAATAATTTTTTATCTTTATGTTCTAATTTTTTTTAAATTATTTTTTACATGCTTGAAATGATGTATTCTAACAACTGAGTAAATATTTTTCAAATCGGAGTTGTTGCGGCCCAAAGGGTTAAGTGAGATACTGAGAATACTCCCAAAGACCTGGGTTGACATCATAATAGAAATATCTCACAGTATAAAAAGAAGGGATTTCAATTTTGTTTGTTAGATCGACATAATCACTCAATACAAGTTTCGTATTGTACAAGAGTTGCTTGTATATAAAACATCTTGACATATCTCAGCGTTCCACATCTCATAAAATATTATGAAACGAACAGACTTCAAAGAAATTTCTCGAAATTTTTTTAATAATTTTTTAATTAAGAATCCTTCCTTTTAAAAACATGTAATGATGAATATTTCTTGAATGCTATCTCTTTCATAATAAAAATTCTACTATCAAACACTTAAAATAGAAAAGCAAAGCTTCACTGATCATTATTATTTTTCGAGTCCGTTTTCAATGCATCTTTATTGTTTTTTGCTCCTTACAAAATTTTTAATGAACGGATTGAATACAAATATATTTCTCGGTTCATCTCTTAATACTATGCAAAGTCACGTTTTCAAAAATCGAGAACTTAAAATGAAGGAAATAATTTTTGTTATTTAAAATTTGGAACCTCTGTCAGAGCTCAATAGTTTTTGAATCGTAATTAATTTTAGCAAAAGATATGAAATTTGATTTATTCATGGAATATATTTTTGCACTAAAGAGACAGAGTAAGAATAATTATTAAGAAATATAAATTTTAAAGGAAACAGTAAGTATATCCTTTTGCAGGATTGCATTAAAAATTCCCAAAACATATTATAATTTGATATTTTTTTCTCAATTTTGAACTTTACAATTATAGCAACAACAACAAAAAAAAATCTTAATAAATTGTAAAAACAAGAACGAAAAATCATGCGTCAAGCATAGATTATGATACACTTTCCAACACACCCAGAAAACTGTTTCGAAACTCCACCGATAAATAAGGGGAGAGAAGATACGTAAGTAAACATTTTAGAAAACATATAACACATTGGAAAATACAGTTTTTCAAATTACCTTTCATTGTTAAAAAAGTAGTTGAATTATTTTGTGCAGCCTTGTATGTGATCCATAGATTTGGATATATACTACATAGCATGATAAAATTTAGTTCAGTTTGAAAATTCACATTTTGAAATTTTCGATAATCGATGGAAATGCACTCAAAATCTTTTCTGCAGTCCTGTATATTATCTGAAGACTTTTCTACATACCACATATTACGCCAAAACAGAAAAAACGCATCCAGGTAAAAAAAAAAAAAAACGCATAAGGAAACTTAAAACTCACTTCCAGCAATTACCAAACGTAAACGACAATGTATCTTGTTGTTTGCGCATCTCTGTAAGGTAAAGACAGGAGAGATGGCGCGGTCGGAGAGATTGCGCACATAGAGGTGCGGGGGGAAGGAGTAGAGTGAGCACGCAGCGACTCCAGGTAGTTGTACAGCAGCAGTAGTGGAGTGTCTACTTGAAAGTTCACGTTGATTGTTTTGAGTGTCTAAGATAAAGCATTGCTATTTTGTTTTGTTTTCCCAAAGTAAGTGCTTGAATTTTCATAGGTATTCATCAGAATTTCTATACCATGTCACTAGTACAAAATATTTTAAACTTAAACGATTTTTCATAAGCTACTAATCTAGACTAACAATGTGAACATCAACGGTTCGTTTTAGTAGCGGCTATGTTTAAATAAAAGGCCGCACAATCTCTCCTACCGAAATTGGACAGTTTTCGCATCTGCTATTTAGGAGAGATGGCGTATTGTTTCCATTAGTTTCTATGCTAGGAGAGATTACGCAGTTTATTGGTAAATTTGCCTAAAAAAATGAAAAATGAAAATGGACTAATTTTAAGTTAAACGTGTTATCAAGTAACTTAATGTTATTTTGTAGTCTTATCTGGACTTGCTTTTTCTAATTCGTTAATTTTTTCCCCTTTAATTAAAATTTTTTAATCGTTTTTAAAATTATTTCCTTTTTCTGATTCTTTAATCATTAGGTTGAAATATTCACTCCTAATACAATAATATTTGTTCACAAAAACCTTTCAACAATGTCATTTAAGTGTAATTATTACTGTCAACAATTTAATTGTAGTTATTATTAGTAACAATCTCTTCTACCCATGTGCGCAATCACACCAACCCTATAAGGACAGATTGCGCAAAATAACTTTCTTGGTTTTATTACAACTGTTCTATTAAATTACAACATAACAACAAAATAGAAATGGAAATGCATAAAAACAAATGAAGTCACAATTATTCATGAATAGCTTAGCAAAAATTAATATTTAGATTTTTTATTGTTATTCTTTTGAATTGTGCGCAGACTCTTCTAGCTTTACCTTATATGAATTTATTTATATTCCACAAACTTCTGTTAGTCCACTAAATACAGTTCAGCAAGAAAATTCGTAACACAATTAAAAAATACCCTTAAGCAATTCACTCCCATAGTCTGTAATGCTTACGAATTCCTTGTGTAGCCCTTTATATGATTACAGACCACGTACTATAAAAAAATTAGTTAAACTTAAAAACACACACAAATGTTGAAAACGCACGTATCACACATAGACTGCAATTATCGCACCAATACTGTAACCGATATCTTTTGTGCAACCCTGTAAATAAACGATAAACGCAATACACATCATACTTTTAAGAGAGCAATTTATAGTGCACCTCAGTAATGCATATAATTTCCATTAAGTTTGAATACTGAAACATCATTAAATTACACTGTAAACGATTTCCCCCCGTAGAACAATGTCTAACAGAATTCTTTTGTTTGACCCTGTAAATGAATAAAAATACTTTGCACCCCATATTCTACAAAAAGCATGTTTTAATGCGTTTCATATTATTTATCAATTTCATCATGTTTCAAAGAGCGTAGCATCATCAAAATGCACCTGACACGGTTATTTACCATTGACTGTAATGTAACGGAATACTTTTGACTGTGTTATACACTTGATTTTGAATAAGGATCATGCTGTAGTACACATCAATAACGTACAAAAATTTCAGGGCAATTCGAATATATTTACGTGAGTTAGAGCACGGACAGACGGCAGACAATTCGAAGTCATAAACTCTTTTCAACTTGGTTGGAAAGTGTTAATTATACAAAATATAATAATAATTTTTTTGCCTTTATTTCGTTATGAATGGGGTATTTTGCTTGTGTTAATAAAATAAATTAAAAATGACAGTAAACTCTCGTTAGTGCGAATTTCCAAGAGAGGCCATTTTTTGTTTGCACTAACCGAAGTCCACATTAAACGATGTAAATATTTCAGCGGTACAAAAATAATCCCTTGCGTTGAATTAAAGAGAAGTTCTACTTTTTCGGCCTAAAATTCACGTGATTTTTACGATTTGTTTTCGGTTACAAAGAAAAGCGATACCACCGTCGGACTTTTTACATTATATTTATTGACGTTATCTTATATATTTAAATTTTTGTGTGTAAAAAAATAAATAATACGCTTGTGCGACGGGGAGTATCGTCAGATGCGCGGCGCAAACTTCCAATCGGGCGACCGTTTTGTCCGGTCACAAGCATTCACAAGAATTGGATCTCCAAATTAAAAAAGGGGATTAACTTCTCTGAAGCTTATACTAATCCATTTAGTTAAAAAAGTTAATTTTTGACAAAATGGCGGTCATTTGTAAAAAAGTCATTTTTTCACCCTTTTTTTTTTATCTTTTGAGATCTCGAAATAAATAATTAATAAATGTTAATTATACATTTTGGTGGCATAAGTTCCAGCAAAAACGATTACCTTTCTTTTAATTAAAAAAAAATGAAGGAAATCGGCTGAATAGTTCTAAAAAAAATGGTCGCACAGTTTGAAAAACATGGTTTCTAGAAAAACACGTTTAAAATTTTACAATAGTGTGGTACACAACTGTGGTTGATCTCGTAAATTTTGCAATAGCTTTGTTGGAGCGGCGAAAAAAGTATTGTAAGGAATTGGAATATCGCGAAACCGCTTTAGAAGAAAAATCTACACCATTTAAAGATACAAAAAATGCAAAAAATGCAAAAAATGCAAAAAAAAAAAAAAAAAAAAAAAAAAAAAAAAAAAAAAAAACTTTTGACTTAAAAGAGTTAAATCTGCCCTTAATCTCGTTTACCAGGTATTGTTATCACAATCGTTATGACGTCAACGTTAGTAACGGACATGTTTTTGTTTTATAAAATAGTTAGTTCAATATTCATTATTTCTTCAGTAATTGAAGCTTTTCAAAAAAAAAAAAAAAAAATCCACTTTCTTTTACTGCTTTTATAGTAAAAGGAAATATTTTATAAAATGCACATTTTCCGTATTTTAAAACTAACTTCAAATTAAAAATTATGAAATTCATAGAGCAACATCTTAAATTCGAATATAAAAACGTTCTCGTGTTTATTTGATAGACCTTTTGTTCCCCTAAAAATGTAATTGTATTTATAATTAACGGATAAAATGTGAAAAAAATATTTCGGTTCCATATTTTTCGCTATTAACTCAGCTGACTGCAAAAATTTTGAAAGGGTAACCAGAACTATCTAGAATATAATGCTGAACAGAAAATTTTCAATTCTTTCTTGATTGTCTGTCTCTGGGGCATTAATGAGTGTTTCAGTTCACGAAATAATAATGATAGAGGTATATGAGAAAATATTTCTCTATTTTATTCGTTGTTCTTGATTAAAGAAATTGAAGATTGTTTTTCGATTTTCCTGTTTTTAAAATGTATAACAAAGGTTCAAAAAAGAGTCTTCAAATTTTACTTGTTTTCTGATGATTTTAAAGAAAATATGTGGAATACTGAATTATGTCAATAAATAGATTATCTGTGATACTGCACATACAGGGGTAAGGCTTGAATTACATAATACTGAAACTCTAGGAAAATTTTCATATTATTGTTTAAAAAATAGATTAATTCGCGAGTAAAAAGTAATGCTTTAATTATAGCCAGAAAATATTAATTCTGTGCGAGTTCAAAGACATGAGTCACAGCCTGTGTGACTCATGCAATGTGACACAGCGTTAAATCATACAAATTTACTTACCATAACATTAAACTACATACGGACGTTTTAAGGATACCCCATATCCCCTTCATCAGTGTAGAAAAATAAGCACAGAAAAAAAAATAAAAACTAAAAATATTAAAAAGGATTAAAAGAACTGACCAAAATGGTAAAGATAAGAATTTATATACCAGATAAAGTAGAAATGACGTACCTGACAGGAAAACACTGAAAAACAGGTATCACTGCGCATAATCCTTCCACACAAGGCTGAGAAAAAGAGTGCTAGTCATGCCATTGACAAAGGAATTTGTATATTTATGGATATATAATACGAGCAAATCTTGCGTGTGTATACATATGCAAATGTTATCTAAAAGCATCTCTAACGGTTTTGACAAACTTTTGTATCCTACCATTTTGGAGTACGAGAAGACCGTTGGGTTATATCACATGTTCCAGAAAATTCGATTAGTGGGTCATTTTGGGGTCACTACAGGTCAATGCATTTCAATGGGAATGAAGTATTGACCAGTGCCTTGTGGCAGTAAGTAAAGTCGCAAAGTTGGCAAAATTTTGCGATATTTGGCAAAATGTTGGCTATATTTGGCGGGAAAATCGACTTTCAAGATTACCAATGCCAAAACACATGCTTGGCGACAAGTGAAAGAATGTCGCTAAGTTTGCGACTTTTCGCCAAATTTTGATGACATTTGGCGAAACAATTGGTTTTAGAATATGAAGGAATTTTTTAGAAATCCCCAATAGCAGCCGAGATACATGATTCAACCAATCAGATATATATCAGATCATGCAATAAAGCGCTTTATAGCAATAATGCAGCGATAATTTATTGTTATATCGAGTTGAACTCAAAGCTAGTTTTAATAAATCATGGCTTGGTCTTCTCCGCTGGTGAATATAGTAAGCCTCATAAAGATCCAGATCAAAAAGAGAACTGAAATTTTGAATAATTTTTTAATTTGTATTTGCAGTTTAATGTTACGGTAATTGAATTAGTGTGTTTTAACGTTGTAAGAGAGTGGCTCATGTCAAATGCTTTAAATGTTAACAATGTCAGAGATAAAATATGCAATGTTTAGCCTACTGGAGTCATTTGACAACCAGTGTTCGTCATGCGGTATTTCAGGATGTAAGTTACATGACGAGAATTATACCAATAAATAGATTTTTTGAGATATTGTACATACAGACAAGACCTGAATAACACTGTACTGGAACCGCAGGAAGATTATCCTAGTGTTGTGTAGAAAACAGACTGAAACTAGAGTAAATATAAATGTTTTAAATGTTAATATTATCAGAGATAAAGTATATTATCTTTTTTTAATTCCTTTGACAATCAGTAGTTATCATACAAGTTTTGGGCATATAAATTGTGCGACGAGAATTATGCCAATAAATATATTTTCTGAGACATGGTAGTTGCAAGTATAATATCTCAGAAAATCTTTTTATTGACACAATTAACAAACGACTTGAACAACACAGCATTGGAGTAGCAAGAAAAATTTAATAATATGGTTTAAAAATAAGCTGAAAATCGGGTAAAAATAAATATGTTAAATGTTAATAAAGCCATAGATAAAGCAAGAAATGTTTAACCTATTATATCATTTCACAAATAGAGATTGTCTTGCGAGTTTTCCACATTTTTATTTAACTTCGGTTGTTGTCTGCTTGTCTGGATGTCAAAGCTTGTAATCGATTTATGACTCATTTCCATCGAACTGATTTGGCTCAGACTTTGCACATATGTTCATTGTTGATGACAATGCAATTTTCACATATTGTCAGAGCCTTTCCTCATCAGATATAGAGTCCAGGGAAAAAACATATTTTTACATTTTTGGTTGAAATCACTTTTCTAATAATCGATTTTACTCAAACTTTGTACACAAGTTTACTGTTGATTCAAATATTTTCAGTGCCATAACTCATGTTGCACACAGGTTCATTGTTGATGACAGTGCAATATTCACATATTGTCATAGCCGTACCTCATCAGACACAGAATGCAGGAAAAAACTTATATTTACATTTTTGGTTGAAATCTCTTTTCTAACAAATCGATTTTGCTCAAATTTTGTACACAAGTTTTATGTTGATGACAGTGCAAAATTCAAGTATTTTCAGGGCCGTAACTCATCAGGGGCAGGCTACAATGGGAAACATTTTCTTTTAAATTTTTGATTGAAATCACATATTTAACTAACTGATATTGTTCAAAGTTTGCGCAGTCGTTCATTGTCGATGACAACGCATAATTAAGTACTTCCAGGGCAATAACTTATCAGGAGCAAGTTCCAGGGGCAAAATTTACTTTTACATATTTGATTGACATCACATATCTAATAAACCAAATTTGTTCATATGTTGCAAAATTCGTTGTCGATGACAATTCATATTCAGTGCATTGTATTTTGCATTAAAAGCTTGTTACTTAAACTTTTAAAATTACATTTCTTACTTGGCATATAAATTACATAATAAGATCAAGTCTCAATGGCCCAACGGCTTGTCTAGTGGTTAGGGTGAATGTTACTGTACAAGATGTGTCAGGTTTCAATTCTAATCAGGCAAGTGGGCATGTTTGTTGTGGGTTGGATTCCACTTTAAATGGAGGTCCCGGTAGTAACTGTGTGAAAAAAATGGCTGTAATAAACCGAATCAACCAACCAACCTCAGATAGCAATGTTGTACTGAACCCTATAAATGCACGTAGTTCGGTTTCAAGCTAGTAATTGGCATTTGTATATATTTTGCAGTAAAATGCTGGTATGTAAAGTTTATATTTCTCAGAATATGATCGTATATATTTCATCTTGTCAAATACAGCTTACATTTAATTGTTCATTTTTTCGTCCTCTTTTTCCATTGATCCTGATATACATGATGACTACTATGCGATTTATGCTTTCAGAGCTATGCAAGTAAATTTTCAAAAAAAAAAATCTTTCATTTTATTAGCTTATATTTTACGAAACTTCCCAAAATGGACTGAATTTTTAAAAACTCAACAGCAAGTAAACGGTGATAGCTATGGAAATTATTCTTCTATAAGAGTAATATGCAAAGTCGGAACTTTCTCTACACAATTCATTTAGTTTCAAATACACAGATAGATAACGCTAAACTATTTCAAACTGTAATACTGGCTCAAAATAACCCACAATTTCAAAACGTAAACGATTTCTATTTGTTTCAACAGCTAAGCAGAATGAAGGTGAAAAGCTAAGTGAACTTTAATCTTTTTTTTGAAGGTTAATTTGAGCTTTCTCACAGTATGAGACAGCACAGTGCCATCTATCGGTGATATTTGGAACTAAACAAGGTATCATCGTAAAGAAATTCCCGACCTCACACATTAATATTTTTCGAGGATAATTTCAATAGCTGCCCCGTCTACTTATTAATGAATTTTAGAAAGGCCTAGTTTATTTTAGACTCAGTCTGATTTTTGTGCTATTACGCTGCCTTAGAGCTACATATTATTATGGGAATTAAATATATTTCCTAATCGCCTCTTTTGGGATTTAACTACGACTTCATAAATTGTATGCAGGAAATGTAAAAGTACATTTTATATAGATTGGTAGTATAAATCAATTCTTATATCGGAAATTTTGTAAAGGAGATTCTTACAACGGAAATTTTGTAAAGCTTAAATTGTAATCCAAGCGTTTTTGCTTACAATTGATTGTGAGCAGGTATCAATTTATAGTGAGTTTTGTACAAATACATTTCATGCTCATTTTCAAAATATTGTCCACCTACAATGGTTTAATTAAGTTGAAAAAGATGAAAATTACGAAATTTTTTAACAGTACGTCATTATGAGAATATTTGTAGTTAAATTTTGTTTCATATTAGACAAATTGTTTCAAACATAAAATGAGATCCATAATGAGATCCATATTTAAAGTATTTGATGACTTTTAAGTAAATAATTGAACAAAATTCTTTCAGTAACCGAACATGTGCTTTAAGTATAACTTTTTTGTATTCCTTTCTTTTACTGCTTTTTGTTACAGATATTTGAAACAAAAAATACATTTCACATTTTTAAAAATAAATTTCTACTAAACAAATTCTACATTTCGTGGAGTAGGATTAGAAATCTGAACAATGAAAATTCTTCTCCTCATTTGATATATCTCCGTTTCTAAAAATATGATCACGTTTATAATTAAGGGATGAACCGAGAAACATACTTCGGTTCTATTTTGTTCATTAATTCAGTAGATTGCAAAAATTTTGAAGACGCCACCAGATCTATCTCGAAAACAATGTTGAACACAAGTTTTATATTCGCTTCTTGATTGTCTAAACTCTGGAACATTAATGAGGAAGTTCCATTTCACGAAAAATAATGATACAGGCATAATGAGCAAAGGCTGTAAAATTTTATTCGTTGCTCATGATTAAAAGTTTCTTCCTGCTTCTTGCTCTTTTGTGTTTAAAGAATTGTCATAAGGAATGAGAAAAGATTCTTTTAAATTTATTTGCTTTATATGCTTTTCAGAAAAATAAATGGAATACTGAAATATAACCATGAATACGCTTTTTTCTACAATTTCTTTTCCTCTACATTGACATTTTTTTTCTGAGATATTCAGTTTGTCATTTATACGTAAACATGTAAAATTTGAAGACTAGATTAAAAAAAATCGAAGATATTTTTCGTTAGAATGATCTTGGTCTAAGATAATTTAGGTTACGATTTCATTCTAAAGTCATCCAACATGAAGAGAAACAGCAGTGCGTATAACTTGTTAGCATATATAATATAAATATAAATTACAATAAAATGATCGTATGATAAGCATATCTGGGCAGAGCTAGTCTATACTAATAAAAGAAAGTTTCGCTGTGTGTTTTTTTTTGTCTGCGATGCCTAGCAAATTCTAGCTCACCTAGAAATCTGAAAATTTAGGTTTGGATAGTCCAAGGCCTGGCCTGGTGCACCTGTGTCTCAGAATATTAATACTTTGAAAATTAACAAAAATATTAATTAAAAACTGATCAATAATTCATATCTTTTTTTGCGAGCCGGCTTTCAGAACTCGCGCATGCCCAGAACCCGACTTACCGCAGCGCACGAGAATGAAAAACCATCTGCATGAAGAATGCGTTTATTTCGCAATTGTGTTTTAAATTCTATCGACTAAACCGTTTGGTTTATTTAAAAACGAAAATCATATTCTGAAAGATCACTTCTGAAAGAAGCTTGCCTTATGAGAAAAGATTTTATAATTCACTATAAATAAATAGCCTATTTTAAAAATTATCGATGACAATATGCTAATAAAATTATTAGGAGAACAGATTATCACAATAAATTCGAAAAAAAGGATACTTTTAATAATTAATATAAAATAGTTTATTTACATATTTTTACAATTACACATTTAAAAAAAAGAAATAAAAAGAATAACAAAAAAAAAAAAAATAGTTTGAAAGTGTATGTAAAATGTGTAATTTTTTTAAAAAATAAATAAAATAGTAAAATTTTAAATTGAAAAGAATACAAAATCAGCGGGTATCATTAAAATTATTTGAAATGTTTCAAGTAGTAATTTTTTTTTCAATAACTCAAAGTTAATTATAGGTTTCCAACCTGATGTCTGCATGCCTAGAGATTTTATTTTTTGCTAATGAATTTCTAACGGCTTTATGATACATAAATCAATTTCGTCCCTTAAAAATCATTAGAATTTCTTAATCAACTTCACCTTTTTACTAATGTAAAAGAAGATTAATGGATATAAAAACCATGTGAAAAAAAGCAGCTTTTATGTTATCTAAATTTGTTAAAAATAGCACGGAAAATTTTATAGAAAAGAAAATATCTTCTTTTGGCCATACTACGCTAAAAAACAAAAATTAATACTATGTAGTAAAAGGAATAAACAACAATAACAACAAATATTTAAGGAGATTAAAAAAATATATGCTTTTTGCTTAATTTTTTTTTAAAAGTCTGAATAGAAGTTTTCAGAATTATTAAAACTATAAAAAAAAAAAAAAAACATCAGACACACATATATTATACTGTATTCAATTAAGTGAATTTCATGATTATATAACACGCATATTTTAGGCCAAAAAATCGTAAAATGTTGAAAATAAATGTCGATGTTTTGTTTAAACTCGTGGCTATAGCTCAAATAGACATATTTGTGGAATATATATTTATTAATTCAAGACCAATTCATCAAATATTTTAAACAGCTATAACAGAATTTGTTTACGTACTTTTTTTTTTTTTAAAGAGGCCTAAAATGTTTGAAATGGCAAAAAATGTATTATTTGTAAATGCTATTTCAATAATGCGACCAACTAACTGTACGACCATTTAACCAACTGTACGACCTTTAAGAATGTCGTACAGTTAGTCAAATAGGAAAAGTTCTAAAATTACGGTTGCACGAGCCGTTAATGTTGAGTGAAAAAGTAAAACTTTAAACTCAGTTATATTCTATGATTGTTAGATCTCAGAACGAGACTTTTTTTTTTTTTTTTTTTTTTTTTTTTTTTTTTTTTTAATACCGCTAAGCAGGCCCCTACCTGCCCGGCATGAATGCCTAGCTTAACGGGTTAGTACCTGGGTGCGGGGCGGAAATCGCCTGATCACAGCATGGCTGTGATCCGCCTGACTATTGATTTGTTCACATCGCTGCTGTGCTTGCTCTCTTGTGATTTGCTACCGTTATCTTTGTTTGTCGGTTCAAGGTTCCTGTTTAACTTTGTTGAATTGACAGATTTAATAGGTCTCGTAATTTAGAACTTTGATCAGGTGACGAGACCCTCACCTGACTAGGCACCCCCCAGAGGTATTATTCACACCTATTATTCACACCGTTAAGCTAGGCATTCATGCCGGGCAGGTAGGGGCTTGGTTAGCGGTATTAAAAAAAAAAAAAAAGTCTCGTTCTGTGATCTAACAATCATAGAATATAACTGAGTTTAAAGTTTTACTTTTTCACTCAACATTAACGGCTCATGCAACCGTAATTTTAGAACTTTTCCTATTTGACTAACTGTACGACATTCTTAAAGGTCGTACAGTTGGTTAAATGGTCGTACAGTTAGTTGGTCGCATTATTGAAATAGCATTTACAAATAATACATTTTTTGCCATTTCAAACATTTTAGGCCTCTTTAAAAAAAAAAAAGTACGTAAACAAATTCTGTTATAGCTGTTTAAAATATTTGATGAATTGGTCTTGAATTAATAAATATCTATTTCACAAATATGTCTATTTGAGCTGTAGTCACGAGTTTAAACAAAACATCGACATTTATTTTCAACATTTTACGATTTTTTGGCCTAAAATATCCATGTTATATAATCATGAAATTCACTTAATTGAATACAGTATAATATATGTGTGTCTGATGTTTTTTTTTTATAGTTTTAATAATTCTGAAAACTTCTATTCAGACTTTAAAAAAAAAAAAATCAAGAGGGAACCACTTTTGGTGCTGCTCGCACCCAGCATTGAGACCTGGTGCATTTTAAAGCCTTACATTACAAAGTTTGAGAATCGATAAAATTTTTCTGTTAAAATCATATTTTTTGATTATACAACAGCATAACTTTCTGAAAATTCTATTTTCGAGACCACTTATCGGACTATTAAAATAAAAGCTTTTTTTTAAAACAGTTAAAAATACAAATTAGTTAATAATAAGTATAAAATATTTAAAAAAAGTTTAAAAATTACTTCAAGAACCTACGTATTTGATTTTGAAAAATTACAACATTATATTTACATTTTTGGCATGGAAAAAGTTGTCTGAATTCGTTACCGTAGACTTTTCCCGGCAACCTTGGCCAAATGCCATAGTCGTCTGCTGTGTGTGATGGATTGATTCGTAGCACCATAAATGGCGAGTGAACTCACTTTATGCGTGAAATTAACAATTAAAAATCCAATAATAAAAAAATTAAAAAAATAAAAAATACATAAAATATGATTTTAACAAAGAACTTTTATCGGTTCTCTAACTTTTATGTATAGGGCTACAAAATGTACCAGGTCCCGATGCTAGGTGCGAGCTGCACCAAAAGTGGCTCCCTTGTCCGTTACAGTCAACATCTTATTTGGTACACCTCAAGAGTACTGTAATATGTCTCTTGAAGCGGCTTTACAGTTGTTATCTGGTATCAGCTATCAATTTTTGAAATAAACAGGCTTGTGGTGCGGAGATTTATAAATTCAACAAATGAATACAACAAATTTTAGAAACGACCCAGAGGTGAAAAATTTATTTATATAAATATTTTTATATCAAAGATTAGAAAAAAAGAAAATACACACACGAGGAAATATTAAACTATTTTGATTTGCAAATAAATAAATAAATAAATAAATAAATAAATGAATAAATAAGTAAATAAATAAATGAATAAATAAATAGATGAATAAATAAATAAATGAAATGAAATTAAAGAAATTAATTAAATGATTATTCAGTATGAAAGTAATTTCTTTGAAAATACATTTTATTATATAATCATATAATAAAATCACTAATTATCATTAAAATACAGATTTAAATGCTTAAGTAATAAGAGTAGACCACAAAACGGCTAATTCTTTTTTAAATATAATAATCGACATGTTTCGAACGCACAAACAGCGCCATTATCAATGTACTTCTACATGATAAACAAATTATTCGCGCAAAAATATTTGAGAATAAATTTGGAAAACATAAATCACGAGATCATATGAGAATAAAAGTAGGTGCTTAAAAATAGTTTACAGTTGACAATTTGAGTTGCTCTATAGTATTGACTACCAAATCATGACAAAAAATCTTTGCTGTAGCTAGCGCATGCGCAGTTAATATTTATTTCATACAAATACCCATATCTCATCAAATATTCAATATATTAATATTTTAATTGTAGTATACTATTTCTACTGTTCTTTGTCAAGTTTTTGGAAAGCGGTTTTAAATTCGGTTGAAAACTCTGCATCCTATAAAAAATAATTTGAATTTTTCAGAGAAACGTTAACATCTTCAAGAATATGCGTACTGTTCTTACACAATGCGCAAAAACGTTCAAAAGGACCTACATAGTCATTTGGCGCAATGTAGGATCATTTTGAGCATTTTCTGTTTCTTGGGGAAACGCAAATATTATTTTATTATTAAATTTATTATTACCCCCCTAACTACCATCGGGACTACATCTTCACTAAAAATAATGAAGTCAAACATGTTCTTTACAATCTCAAAGTTCAAGGGCATTTCGGGCATTTCCTCATGAATTTCAATATATATTCGACAAAATGTCTGAAATCAAAAGTGTTCGTTCACTGCCCGTTAATTTCTGGACATCAGTGTATGTTTCCCGGTATTTTGGACACATACGTCATTGTAACAATGACAGCGACAACATAATGGAATTATTTTGCAAATATGTGCATAAATTTATCGAGAATTTAAATTATACGCGAAAAAGAAATACACATTTTTTATTATTTGAAAGTCAGTTCCTCTTATGATTACACAAGGCATATACAGGTTAATACAAATGTCCAAACAAAATAAAAAAGCAATAAGTCAAAAAGAATAGACACTAGCTCGATGCGGTTTTCACAGAAATGTGGGAAACATGGGGAAAAAAAACTATTGCCAGAATAGATGCATTTGTTACCAATAGTTTGCACTGCAGGGATCCTAAAGTTGATGCCTGTCGCTATTTAAACCAATAGGTGACAAAATTTGCATCACGGATCTCTGGGAGATAACTTGCTACGTCACTAACTAACTTCAATTGGACATTTGTAATTGTGGTAGCATTTTGAATTGTGCTTCGCAGCTGTTTAGACTGATAACAAAACTGAAATGAAACTTGTTTATGGCAAATATAATTGTTATTGAAATATATTTTTCGTTATTAAAAAAATATCATGTTTTTCGGATAGACCGGGAGGCGGCAGCACAGACAATCACCTCATCGAGTTCACGGCTGAAATTCCGGAATTATTTAAAACTTGATTTGCATATTAAAACGCAATTGGTCTGCCAAGTCATATGTTGGTGGAAAACCAGATTTTAGCGGTTGGTCGTAGGTTTACCATTGTGTGTTCCTGCTCCCAGTCCTCCATGTTTTCATATCTTTGGGTGCAACAATGGTAAACCTACGAGTCAACCGCTAAAATCGGGTTTTAAGGTGTTTTCCACCAAAATATGACTTGGCAGACCGATTGCGTTTTAATATGCGAATCAAGTTTTAACTAATTCTGGAATTTCAGCCGTGAACTCGATGAGGTGATTGTCTGTGCTGCCGCCTCCCGGTCTATGACCATTTCCTTGAAAACTGTATTATGCTATTGTTTTTACACTGTAAAAAACTTAACCTAGGTAAATATAATATTACCAGAAATGAAAATGTAAAATAACGCCTTCCAAGTTACCCACGATTCCGAAAAGCGTTCTTTATCGTTAGATACCTAAGAAACCTCAGAATATTTTAGAGATTTTAAGAAGCATCTATAAAAGCAGTTTCTTTTACTTTCTTTTGCGACAGATTTTCAGAAACGTTTCGGAGAATTTTTTATAGTATACCACTTCAACAGCAGCCCCGAGATAAGTTTAGGATAATGACAATGTTTCCCAATGTTTGCATCCGTTGAAATGGTTAATCAATTTTCTCAAACTGGAATATACATTTTTCGGATGCAATCAATAGGATACTCAAGTAAACATTTTCATGTTCGACAAGCATGTTTTACAGACAAATATGATAAATTAACAGCAATAATATAAAAAATAATATTACTTTGTTACTCTTGCATCCATAAATTCAGTTATGCAACTGAAAACGTTTAATTGAGAATTGATAACATCCTAAAAAGCGATACTTAGGTTTGAGAAAACTGATTAATACACTATAAAAGCTAGTCGAAAACGTTTCCAAAAATCAGTAGCAGCAAAAGAAACTTTGTTTTCACAAATGTTCCTCTAAATCTCAAAAATATATTGTTTTCTGAGCTTTCTAAAGATAAAGAATGCCTTTCGGAATCGTGTGTTTCTCGGAAGAGGTTATTGTATATTTTTGTACGTAGTTATATTATATTTTCGCAGATTAAGAAGCATTTATAATTCTTTTTTTGCAGTATACTTTCTGGTTTATTGAATTTTTATTTCCTTTGTGACTTTCGAAAAATCTTGTAATTTAGGTCATCAAACGTTACAGCGTATTACGAAAATGTTTATATTTTTATTTATATCGAAGGTAATTTGTGAAAGAAACAGAATTTCGGAACGGAAATTTATAAATTCATGCGAACGCAGCAAATATTATAAAAGGACCTAATATAATATATTTTCTTTTAATTCTATTCGTGTTTATTACAGTTTTAGAAAATGACAGCAAATTGTGAAAATATAGAAGTATATATTGGTGATACATGTAATTATTCTTAAAATGCATTAAAAAAAAAAAATTCTTGAAAACTGCATCGTGCTCCTGCTTTTACTCTGAGAATTATTGCATTTTTATCTCTTTTGTGAATTTTAGATCAGTTTGTAATTTAGGTAAAGAAACCTCAAAATGTATCGCAAAAATTTTGATATTTTTATTTACATCGAAGAAATCTCTGAAAGAAATGAAATTTATAAATTCATGCCGAACGAAGTAAATTTTAGAAAAGGAACTAATCGAATAAATATTATTTTCATTTTATAAGTGTTTATTATATTTTTGGAAAACGACAGCAAATTGTAAAAATATATAAATATATATTGCTGACAAATGTAATTATTCTTGAAATACATTTTTCGTTTTTAAAAATAAACTCACACGTCTTTCTGTGCATTTTTTGAAAACTGCATCGTACTCCTTCTTTTACTTTACGAATTATTGAATTTTTATTTCGTTTGTGAATTTTAGATCAGTTTGTGTAATTTAGGTAAACAAACCTCAAAATGTATCGCAAAAATGTTGATATTTTTATTTACATCAAAGAGGTAATTTTTGAAAGAAATAGGATTTCGGAACGGAAATTTATAAATTCATGCCGATTGCAGCAAATTTTAGAAAAGAAACTAATAGAATAATTATTCTTTTCATTCTATTCGTGTTTATTATATTTTTGAAAACGACAGTAAGTTGTGAAAATATATAAGTATATATTGCTGACAAATGTAATTATTCTTGAAATACATTTTTCGTTTTTAAAAATAAACTAACACGTCTTTCTGAGCATTTTTTGAAAACTGCATAGTACTTCTGCTTTTACTTTTCTAATGATTGAATTCTTATTTTCTTTGTGACTTTTAGATTACCCTGTAATTTAGGTAATGAAATCTCAAAGTGTACCGCGAAAATGTTTATATTTTTTATTATAATCTTTGAAAGAAAGAAGATTACCAAATAGAAATTTATAAATTCAAGGCGGGCGCAGAACATTTCAGAAAATAAACTAATAGAATAATTTTTCTTTTCATTCCCTTCATGCTTATTATATTTTTGAAAACGAAAGCAAGTTGTGAAAATATATAAGTATATGAATATATATTGTTATTTTAAAAATTTTGAAAAGTTAAAATGTATCAACAGTGTTATACTATTGGATATTTATATGTTTGACGCGATTTTTAAGGGAGACGACACTGTGATAATTACTAAACGACTACATAATTGAATTTTACTAGAATACACTGGGCAAATTTATCTTGGAAATAAAATTATACTCAAAGAAGGAATAAACATTTATTCCTTCCTTATTTGTAAGTCAATGTCTCCTATGAATATATAAGACATATATTTTAAGCCAAGAAATCACAAAATGTAGCATATAAATATTTGATATTTTTATTTATACCCAGACCAATCGTTGATACAAACATGATAGCAGAACGGAGATTTATAAATTCAAGATGAATACAACAAATATGAGAAAAGGATCTAATAGAATAACTTATCCCTTTATGTTATTCTAGATTAGAATATTTTTGAAAACCGATAGGAAGGTGGCAAAATATATATGTATAAATATTTTTATTTCAAACATTTGGGAAATCCACAAGAGATGATAGATATAAATATTTACATTTAATAATAACAATATAATAAAATAGACGATGACTCGGTATGAGAGCATTTATTTTCTTTGCATAGATTCTTATACTATGTCGAAAACACATACAATCTTACATATAAATGGTGAAGTTTGTTTTAAACTTAACATGCCTGTTGAATGGAGCAAGATTATTCGAGATTTATAAATTCTAAACGAATGCAACAGAACAATATAGTAATAAACAAGTAAGTAAAAAGTAATAGATAACGTGCGTAATTTTTAAAAAAGTACATGAAAATAATAACTTCAAAGCCCGTGCAGCTTTAGAATATTCTCATTTTGTTTTTGAAAATGACTCGGAAAGAGTCGAAACATGTAAAGCAACTAATAAAAGTTATTTTAATTTATATTATAGTTGTTAATTTTACACCTTTAGCATTTAAAAGTAATATAGAATGCAACAGATTTTAGAAAAGGATCTAATTGAATAATTTTTTATTTCCTTCCATGCGGATTTATTATATTTTTGGAAAACGGCAGCAAAATATGAAAATAGATATGTATGTATATTTTTATTTTAAAGATTAGGAAAATTGAAAATATATGAAGGATGAAATATATATACTACTTAACATTAATATGTTGCTGATATTTTTAATGCTTTTTTTGATCGAGACGGCATTAGCGACTACACAATTAAATTTTAACAGAATGATCGGGATAATTTTCTCTTGAATTTAAATATATATATATATATATTTATATATATATATATATTAATTTTATGCAAGTGAGTCTATTTCAGATATAAAATGTATGGTTTGAATCTTTAGTAATATCCATAATGTTCGTTTAAAAAACATAACTGAGGAACTGAAACTTTTAAATTCAAGATAAACGCAATAAATATTTGAAATTAATTAAAAAAAGCGTCAGAAAGCAGAATATTTTTATAATATATAATCGTGAATGTGCATTATGAATACATCAGATACATATTTTAAGTCCAGAATATTAAAAAATATAATTGATGCGATGTTAATTGATTAATACTAATATACATTTATAATAAAAGAAACGCAATATGTTAAAAAAAATAAAACTCTTGAATAATTTTAATAGAATTCCTAACTTAGATAAATAACAGCCATTTTGTATTTTACCTTTTAAAAATAAACAGAGTTCAGTTATTTTCTACTGATAAAACAAAAAATCAATACACACACTAAATTCATGTGAGACAAAATATGAATTAACACATACAAATGAAAATCTTAATTTTAACACTTTCCCTTGTTTATTGAATATTTATCCTCTAGTCTGATAATCCCATTTGATCACATAAGAACAGTAATTTACTTTTGTTTTACGGCGTAGTCATAACATCTGAAATCTGTTTATCAGTTGAAATTTGCTGTACAACTAATTTGCCTTCTAATACTTTCTCACGATTGAAGAAATGTTCTATTTCTATATATGTTTTGTATTTCGGTGATATTCTGGATTATGTGCAAGTTTTACAGATGCACTATTGTTTACTTGAAGAATAGGTATTTCTTTTAGATTTCTCTTTCATATAACCTCCTGGGCCAAAGAATTTCCTTAGCTGTTTCAAATGCTGCTATAACTTCAGCCTCCGTAGTTGAAGTAGCTACGCCAATTTGTCTTTGACTGTGCTACAAGATTACATCTCCAGCATATACTATCACTGATCCGGATGTTAATCTTCCAGTTTTTCTACATCCTCTAAAATCTTCACCATTGTAAAACTGTTATACTCTTCTTGAATTTGCTGTACGATAAGTAAAACCAAAATTTCCTTTTCTTGCTACGTAGAGGAAAACTCTTTTGACTTTCATTACTTCTTCAGCAGATGGATTTTATAGCGTTCTTGATAAAACTCCTACACTGTAAGGTAGATCTGGTCTTGTTCCTATGATTAGATACATTAGAGATCCAACAGCATGTTTATATGAAAAATAAATTTTTTAAATTTCTTCTGTATTTTACGATTTTGATTCCTTTATCACGCGGTGTTGCTACTGGCTTGCATTAGTCAAATGCAAATGTATTAAGAATTTTCTTGGCATATTCTTTTTGACTAATAGTAATAGTTCCATTTTCCTGATATTCAATTTCAAGTCCTAGACAACAAAAAGCGTTTTCAGTAGCGATCTAAATCTGGCTTTTAACTTTCAATGAATATTTCACTCTTGTTGATTATTTGTAACAATTAATCCATCATCTACATACAATGCTATAGTTGACTTTTTGCCTATCTACTCTCGAATGTGTGGACATGGATCAGCATTATTTACTTTAAAATCAAGTTTTAATAAAAATCGACCAAAACGTTTATTCTAGCAACATGGAGCTTTCTTTAAACCGTACACACTTTAGAAAAGCTTGCATACTCGCTTTGTGCCGTCCTTATATCCTTCTGGTTGTTGCATGTAAATTGTTTCTGCTAATTCTCCATACAAAAATGCTGTAGATACATAAAACTGTAATAAATGCATTCTTTCTTCAGGTGCAACACTCAATACTGCCTGTAATGTTTTTAATTTTGTTACATGGACTAAAAGTTTCACCCTTATCAATGCCTTGACGTTGACTATAAACGTTTATAACAAGCCTGGCTTTACATAATACATGTTAATACTACCATCTGTATTTATTTAACTCTATAAATACACTTACATGGTATAGCTTTGTGTGGCACCTTCTGATAAATTAACTAATTCCCAGGTCTCCTTTTCTGTCAAAAAGGTTATTTCATTATTCATCGCTTTCTTACAATTTGAACTTTATTTGCTGTTAATTGCTTCTATGTATGTTTTAGGATTTTTGTTTTTATAAATTAGTGACTCACTTTCCATTATATAGTTATCAAACCGTGCAGGTTTTCGTATCTTGCCACGTTTTCTTTATTGTATGTCATGTGATTGTTTAACTGTTTCATTACTGTCCACTTCGCTATCGCTTATATCATCTGGCTCTTCATTTTCTTGAACTTGTTCCTCTTCGTACTTTCCCTGATTAGAAAGTTCACTTGTAATTTCTTGTTTATTATTCTTGGATGATAACTGAACGCAATTATCGCAGTTTTTCTATTTTTTACGAAAAATTACATCTCTAAAAAGAAGTATTCTGTTTTATTCTTTCAGCCAAATTTTATAACGCTCGTCAGAATCGTAACCTTCAAAATAATCTTTGATAGCTTTATTCTCCATTTTTCTTTATCATGAGAGACGGTAGTTTCTCGAGTGACGCAGCAAAAAAACGAAAACCGAATGCTTAATACCGAAGATTTCCGTCACTCCATATATACAGCTAGTTTGAGTTCAAAGGAAAAGCGAAAAGCCGACATTTAATATCTCAGCAAATATGAGGTACATCGTTTTGATTTTTTGACAGCTGTCTTATATCTCCGGTCTAACTCTATCCTGAAATTTATAGATTTCTACATGCAGTAGATTTTAAGATCTGGAAATCCATTTTTAAGTAAAATGGGAAGTTTTTCGCTCTGCATGTAATGGTGTCATGGTGTAAGACGGCGTATCTCGAAAACCGCCCGAAGGATTTTTTTAAAATTAATATATGATACTAATCGGTTTTATATGAAGTGAATCCACCTATCCGCTTAAATAGGAAAACTCTAGTTTTTTATATAATCCGATTTAAAAAAATGGGACTATTTTCTTAAGCCAAGCTGTACAAATGCAATAGAGTATTCACTACCTTCTTCCGCCGGGAATTACAGTTAAAATTTGATGTACGGTTGCCGTTATCAATAAAGCTTGTGACCGGGCTAATTATTTATATTTTTTTAAATGCAAAAACAATGAATTATATACTCTAAACATGTAAAACATATGTATTAAATTCAATTGGGGTTTATATGTTTTCTCTTTTTGTTACAAAGAAATAATTTCAGATTTTAAACATGCATATATTCGAAAAATTATTTAGATTCCTTTTTCAAAATGAGGAAATATTTTTTAATTACATGTATTCAATTTTACTGCTAAATATAATAAATCTTTCATTTTCTAATGATAAAATATTTTTCATTTCTTTGTTTCTTTCGCAACGAAGACAACCAACCAACTATTATCGTATCAATGCGCGAAGCACAAATTAGCGAGAGGCATTTGGGGAAAAGATAGGCACAGAAAATCAAAGATATTATACTTACTATTAGGTATTTTGTTTATTTATTCATTGTTTTTTATTTTATATGACTTGATGGTTCTTTTTAAAAATTTCGTTTTGGTAAGGTGCTTAGTTTGTCTTTGTCAGAGCAACTGCCAATTACATGTTTTTATGGCTTTAAAATATTACTTTTATGTTATTTTGTAAAAGAAAATGCAGAAAGTTAGTTCTGAATTAAGTGTTTTATGTTATACAATGGATAAATAAGTTCTTAATTACTTTAAATCTAGAGTTTGAAAAGTAAACAAATAGTTTTTTTTTTCTTTTTCTTATTGCATTCAGGGGTCGATGCAGGGTTTTTTTCTTGGGGCCCATTTTGTGAAAAGTAAAGGTTGTTTTTGTGAAATTTATTATATTTTTGTGAAAAATAACATTTTGTAACGAAAGTTGAAATCGATTTAATCAAATTCGAACCAAGCATTTATAAACAAAACCTGTTTTAAATCCTTTTGCGGAAGTTTTCCTCTCTGGCAAACTTGTTTGTTTACAAATTACACATTTTAAAACATCACAAAATAATAAATAGTAAGTTTTTATGGAATAGAATTTTGTGAAGTGGCCCATTTTATCAAATTGATTTTTGTGAAGGGGCCCATTTTATTAAATAGATTTTTGTGAAGGGTCCCTAAATAGGCCCCAAATTTTTCCTGGATCGACCCCTGGCATTACCTTATTGCATTCATATTGCCAGTATTATTACATTGTTATAATTTTTTTTTTCTCATTACATTTACAAACAGTTGTGTGACAAACTTCTATCTTCATGAAGGTTTTGCATTTACTTTATATTAATTTTTCACATTCATTTTTTAATAAGCTTGTTAAATAGTTTTTAAGCACTATATTGTTTCAATGTCAAATGTTACATTAAAAATTGTTAAAAAATACAGTAAAAAAATTGCTATTTGCTCGCGAAACTTAAGAATATAATCATTTTAACCCACATAGATTTTTTTAGCTCTAAAATATTACTATACAATGAATAAATAAGTTCTTATTTACTTTAAATTCAGAGTTTAAAAAGTAAACAAATAGCTATTTTATCTTTCAATTTTTCTATCATTTACCTGTGACTTTAAAAATCATTTAAAATTACTAATTTAGAGGTATGAAATACCTTATATGTGCTTAAATCACAGAAAAAATACAACTTTAGTAAGTATATTGCAGGGCTCTGTTTAAGAAGAATTAAGAACACCTTTAAAGGATCCTTCACAATTTTTTTTAAATCTTAAAACAGTATCCTTCACATTTTTTTTTCATTTTAAAACAGGTTATTTCACATTTCTTTTCATATTAAAACAGGACACTTCACAAAACTTTTTCCTACCAAAAATTAACTCTTCACAAATTTAATCATCTTAAACATTTCCCAATTTTTGTATAAAATACTGTTTACTGTTGACTGTAATAAGTGTTTGTTCTTCAAAGTAAATTCTGAAAAATTATTAAATTTCAACTGCTGCTAATACATTTAATTTTTTGATTACAACTTACATAAATATCCATATTTTACATAGGGTTTCTTGTACAGAGGTGTATTTTGAAAACATATAGAAGAAAGAAAAATTTTTTTTTAGAGAAAACCGCTGTTAATTTTTTCGCAATGATTTTTAATAGTCAGATCTTATAAATTAAGTGTTGGTGAGTGCAAAGTTTGAAATTGTCTGAATATGTTGAAAACAACATAGGGCTCTAAAACTATTTACTTGCATAAGTTTATTAAAAATGAATTTGAAAAATTAATATACAGTAACAGCAAAACATGCATGAAGCTTCACAAACAGCTATAGACCATCAAAGTATCAAATAAAATGAAAATTTTGAAATGGAGAACCATCAATTCAAAATAAATAAAAAACAATAAATAAATAAACAAAATACCTGGGGGAGGGGGGGGGGAGTATTTTATCTATTATAAATTGCAGCTTGTATTTTCAAATAATTTGGAAGGGCGGATAAAATTTTATCATTTAAAATATTAAAAAAAATAATACCTTCTAAACTAGAATTTTATTATCAATTTTATAGATGATTTTCTTTGGACGATTACTCTCTATGAGAGAAAAGTTCTACTTTTTGTATTTGTTCGCCACAGTATATTTTGTTGTTTTTCAGCCAGTCTATAGAATTCTTTGCAGGAGTGCGGTTTTCAACAGGCATGTGATGTTGAGCATTGGCCATATATAGGGCACTATTCGATTGCAAATTTGGAAGAAGTTTTTCCAACACTCATTTTTGGAAGTTTTCGTAGTTCATTTGCATGGGATTGTCATCCCTTTTTGTCGACGCTTTATACAGTAGTTGAGCATCCGTAAGGAAACACGTTTCCTCATTTTTACGCTCGAGTTAAGACCTTGTACAGCTAAGTACATGGCCGTTAAAGTTTTTTTCCTGTAAATAGTTAATAACTTTCTCCTTTTAATTCGATGTTATTCGTTTTTGGGTAAAGGTGAAAATAGGCACTCGCCAATCACCACTCGGCAATAAAACTTGAAAAACTGACTTGAAAAATATGGAGAAAACCGACCAAATGCAGGATTTTCTGATTTTCTTTTTTTCCCATGTTCGTTTGACAAAATTCATGATTTTCCTCGCCAGATCGACGAAAATAGTGATTTTTCTGCACCAGATCGATGAAATTAATGATTTTACTGCACTAGATTGGCGAAATTTATGATTTTTATGCGCCGATTAAAGAAATTCGTGATTTTTATGTGCCCGTTCAGCAAAATTTCTGATTTTTACATGCCGTTCAACAATTTTTTTTATCTTTATGTGCCCCGTTGACAAAATTTGTGATTTTTACATGCCTGATCGACTAAATTCATCATTTTTATATGCCCGATGGATGAAATTAATGATTTTTACATGCCGATCAATGAATTTCTTGATCTTTATGTGCCTGTTTGACAAAATTCATGATTTTCATGCACCGATAAACAAAATTCATGATTTTTACATCTGTGTTCGACAAAATTTATGATATCCCCCTCCCTGATCCACAAAATTCATGTTTTTGCTGTGCCTGATTATTGAAACTCATCATTTTTACACACCCGATCGACAAAATTCATGATTTTTACACACCGATCAACGAAGTTCAAGATTTTCGAAATTCATGATTTTTTTCATGCTCGATCGATGAAATTTCATTTTTCTGAACCTGATCGATGAAATTATTGATTTTTATGCAAACGTTTGATGAAATTTGTGAATTTTATGCACCTACTTGATGAACTTGTGATTTTTAACCACATACTTGATGAATTCGTGATTTCTATGCGACTACTCTACGAATTGGAAATTTTTATGCGTCCGTTCTACAAAATTCATGATTTTTTCGTGCCTAATCGATGAAATTCAATTTTTACGCACCGATTGATGATTTTTATGTGCCTAATTCATAAATTTCTTGATTTTTATGCATCCGTATGATGAAATTAATGATTTTCATGTGCCGATCAAGGAATTTCTTGGTTTTTATGTATCTATTTGATGAAATACGTGATTTTTATGCGATCGATAAACAAAATTCAAGATTTTTACGTTCCCGATTGACAAAATTTATGATCTCCCTCTCCCTGATCCACAAAATTCATGTTTTTGCTGTGCCTGATTATTGAAACTCATCATTTTTACACACCCGATCGACAAAATTCATGATTTTTACACACCGATCAACGAAGTTCAAGATTTTTATGCACTTGATCACCGAAATTCATGATTTTTTTCATGTTCAATCGACGAAATTTCATTTTTCTGAACCTGATCGATGAAATTATTGATTTTTATGCAAACGTTTGATGAAATTTGTGAATTTTATGCACCTACTTGATGAACTTGTGATTTTTAACCACCCACTTGATGAATTCGTGATTTCTATGCGACTACTCTACGAATTGGTAATTTTTATGCGTCCGTTCTACAAAATTCATGATTTTTTCGTACCTAATCGATGAAATTCATAATTTTTACGCACCGATTGATGATTTTTATGTGCCTGATTCATAAATTTCTTGATTTTTATGCATCCGTTTGATGAAATTAATGATTTTCATGTGCCGATCAAGGAATTTCTTCGTTTTTATGTATCTATTTGCTGAAATACGTGATTTTTATGCGATCGATAAACAAAATTCAAGATTTTTACGTGCCCAATTGACAAAATATATGATCCCCCCTCCCCCGATCGACAAAAGTCATGTTTTTTCTGTGCTCGATTGATGAAATTCACAGATTTTTACATACCCGATCAACGAAATCATGATTTTTAAATACACTATCAACGAAATTCATGATTTTTTCATGCCCGATTGACGAAATTAATGATAATGTCCATGCCCCAATTTGACCCCCCCAAGGCGGGTACTTTTTAAAATTTTGCACACACCCTTCATGTGATATATTGTTGGAAATGTCCGAGACTGTTTAATCATATTATGCATCTCCTGTGTCCACACCCCCACTTTGCCCCCCCAAGGGGGTACTTTCTGATATTTTGCACAACCCCTCATGTGATATATCGTTGGAAAGGTCTGTGACCGCTTAGTCATATTATGCATCTCTGGTGTCCATCCCCCCACTTTGCCCCCCCAAGGCGGGTACTTTTTAAAATTTTGCACACACCCTTCATGTGATATATTGTTGGAAAGGTCTGAGACTGTTTAATCATATTCTGCATCTCCTGTGTTCACACCCCCACTTTGCCCCCCCAAGAGGGTACTTTTTGAAATTTTGCATAACCCCTCATGTGATATATCGTTGGAAAGGTCTGTGACTGCTTAGTCATATTATGCATCTCTGGTGTCCATCCCCCCACTTTGCCCCCCCCAAGAGGGTACTTTTTGAAATTTTGAACAACCCTTCATCTGATATATTGTTGGAAAGGTCTGTGACTGTTTAATCATATTATGCATCTCCTGTGTCCACACCCCCACTTTGCCCACCCAAGGGGGTACTTTCTGATATTTTGCACAACCCCTCCTGTGATATATTGTTGGAAAGGTCTGTGACCGCTTAGTCATATTATGCATCTCTGGTGTCCATCCCCCCACTTTGCCCCCCCAAGGCGGGTACTTTTTAAAATTTTGCACACACCCTTCATGTGATATATTGTTGGAAAGGTCTGAGACTGTTTAATCATATTCTGCATCTCCTGTGTTCACACCCCCACTTTGCCCCCCCAAGAGGGTACTTTTTGAAATTTTGCACAACCCCTCATGTGATATATTGTTGGAAAGGTCTGTGACCGCTTAGTCATATTATGCATCTCTGGTGTCCATCCCCCCACTTTGCCCCCCCAAGGCGGGTACTTTTTAAAATTTTGCACAACCCTTCATGTGATATACTGTTGGAAATGTCCGAGACTGTTTAATCATATTCTGAATCTCCTGTGTTCACACCCCCACTTTGCCCCCCCAAGAGGGTACTTTTTGAAATTTTGCACAACCCCTCATGTGATATATCGTTGGAAAGGTCTGTGACTGCTTAGTCATGTTATGCATCTCCTGTGTCCACACCCCCACTTTGCCCCCCCAAGGGGGTACTTTCTGATATTTTGCACAACCCCTCATGTGATATATCGTTGGAAAGGTCTGTGACCGCTTAGTCATATTATGCATCTCTGGTGTCCATCCCCCCACTTTGCCCCACCAAGGCGGGTACTTTTTTAAATTTTGCACACACCCTTCATGTGATATATTGTTGGAAAGGTCTGAGACTGTTTAATCATATTCTGCATCTCCTGTGTTCACACCCCCACTTTGCCCCCCCCCCCAAGAGGGTACTTTTTGAAATTTTGCACAACCCCTCATGTGATATATCGTTGGAAAGGTCTGTGACCGCTTAGTCATATTATGCATCTCTGGTGTCCATCCCCCCACTTTGCCCCCCCAAGGCGGGTACTTTTTAAAATTTTGCACACACCCTTCATGTGATATATTGTTGGAAAGGTCTGAGACTGTTTAATCATATTCTGCATCTCCTGTGTTCACACCCCCACTTTGCCCCCCCAAGAGGGTACTTTTTGAAATTTTGCACAACCCCTCATGTGATATATCGTTGGAAAGGTCTGTGACCGCTTAGTCATATTATGCATCTCTGGTGTCCATCCCCCCACTTTGCCCCCCCCAAGGCGGGTACTTTTTAAAATTTTGCACACACCCTTCATGTGATATATTGTTGGAAATGTCCGAGACTGTTTAATCATATTATGCATCTTCTGTGTCCACGCCCTCACTTTGCCCCCCCAAGGGGGTACTTTCTCAAATTTTGCACAACCCCTCATGTGATATATCGTTGGAAAGGTCTGTGACTGCTTAGTCATATTATGCATCTCTGGTGTCCATCCCCCCACTTTGCCCCCCAAGGCGGGTACTTTTTAAAATTTTGCACACTCCCTTCATGTGATATATTGTTGGAAAGGTCTGTGACTGTTTAATCATATTATGCATCTCCTGTGTCCGTACCCCCACTTTGCCCCCCTCCCCAACGGGGTACTTTTTGAAATTTTGCACAACCCCTCATGTGATATATCGTTGGAAAGGTCTGTGTCCACTTAGTTAGATTATGCACCTCCGGTGTCCATCCCCCCACTTTGCCCCCTCCAGGGGGGCACTTTTTAAATTTTGCTGACACTCCTCGTGATATATTGTTGGAAAGGTCTGTGACCACTTAGTCATATTATGCATCTCCAGTATCCATCCCCCCCACTTTGCCCCTCCCACAAGGGGGGTACTTTTTAAAATTTTGCACACACCCCTCATGTGATATATTGTTTAAAAGGTCTGTGACCACTTAATCTTATTATTCAGCACGGCAGCTATACGGTGCCGCAGGCAGCGGGAACCTGAGCCGGAGGTTCGTGCGGTTAGAGCTTTATACTATTCGATGTGTAAATTAAGGTATTATCCGGTGCATGCATAGCACGACCGGTATACGGTGCCGGTGGCAGCAGGGACCTGGGTTGGTGGTTCGTTCGGTTATAGGTTTATACTATTCCATGTGGAAATTAAGGGATTGTCATACAAATGGAGAATTCAGTTAGATTCGAGGCCCTGATGTAAACTGAAGGCCCACTAGCGGGCGAAGCCACTAAGTTTTATTCTTCTAAATTTATACCCTAATGCTTAATTGCGACTGAAAGAAATTTTCATCAATAACCGCTTAAAAGTAATGATATCAGTACAAAAACCCTTAACGGGTTAAAAGTTGTGACGCAGCACTTTCTTTTGGCTCTAAGAATTTCAAATATGGGTCTTAAAAGTAATGATATCAAATTTGAGTGACGCTATGTTAATTTTTTTTAAATCATCATTTTCTTTTTAGTTTTATTTATATTCACAGGTGCAATTATTATCTTAACATGAAAATAATATAAAATTTATTCGCTAAAGCTTTTTCATTCAGATCTCTCAGGAATTCAAAATATGGGTTTTAAAAGAAATTATATAAAAATTTGAGTGACACCTTGACGTGAATTTAATAGGATTGTTTTAAATTTAAATTTAAATTATTTTTCGTTTGTCTTCTAAAGTATATTTACACATACAAACAATACTTTTAATTTTTCAATACACTGTTAAATATATTACTTTCACTGAGCCTATATTATGTATTGAAATGTATTTATTTCAATAGACTGATTCATGTTTTGTGCCACGGTATCCAAAATCATAAGTAAAATTTATGTAAATGATTAATTTGCGTCATAGTATCCAAACAAAGGAAAATGTATGCAAGTGGATACTATGACGCAAATTAATCATTTACAGAAATTTTACTTATGATTTTGGATACCGTGGCACAAAACATGAATCAGTCTATTGAAATAAATACATTTCAATACATAATATAGGCTCAGTGAAAGTAATATATTTAACAGTGTATTGAAAAATTAAAAGTATTGTTTGTATGTGTAAATATACTTTAGAAGACAAACGAAAAATAATTTAAATTTAAATTTAAAACAATCCTATTAAATTCACGTCAAGGTGTCACTCAAATTTTGATATAATTTCTTTTAAAACCCATATTTTGAATTCCTGAGAGATCTGAATGAAAAAGCTTTAGCGAATAAATTTTATATTATTTTCATGTTAAGATAATAATTGCACCTGTGAATATAAATAAAACTAAAAAGAAAATGATGATTTAAAAAAAATTAACATAGCGTCACTCAAATTTGATATCATTACTTTTAAGACCCATATTTGAAATTCTTAGAGCCAAAAGAAAGTGCTGCGTCACAACTTTTAACCCGTTAAGGGTTTTTGTACTGATTTTTGTACAGAAATATGAGCATAACACGCAGAACCAATTGCGCATAAATGCTTCAATCTAGTTTTCTTTTTATCCACAATTCATAAGGACTAATATCCTCAATTGAAGATTTGCCCGTGCTTTTTATGATATATATTTCAGAAAAGACCAATTCAGCCCACATTACATTAGGAAAATTAACTTAAGGATTTGAGTATTTGGATGGTCTTGCCATTTCTACACTTGTTCTATACTCTCTTTCACTTTATCGATTTTGTTTTGGCGCAAAAGGTGTGAGTCTTTGTGTAATTCTTTCTTCATGTAGAATCTTTTTAATTTCTCTATTGTCGAATTCTTCACCATTATCGCTCAAAAATTCTTTAAAATTCTTCTCCCCACGTTCTTTCCCTGAAAGCGGCATCTTGTTCGGAATGGTAGAAAGGAATATACGCGGCTCGCATTTCGCAGTGCCTTTTCTTTCACCTAGCGTGACGACGTCAATCATGACTGTGTCTTACGTAGAACCCGAAATTTGTGTTTCTTGGTTTATTCTTCTCGTTTTGTGGAGAAGTAATCAGGCTGGGATATCAGCCAAAGAAACGGTGTGACGTGTGACGTAAATGAAACGAAAATTAAAGCTCTGGTGCACGGCAAAGTCCTTTTTACTTTTCCCTTGCCTAGTTCCGGTGATTTTCATGCTACAGTTGCCGTTCCAACGCTATTTAGGATTTTTCAGAATGGAGATCACATTCCAATACAAAAAACTGGGTGTTGCCATTTGATTTTTTTCGAATTTTTCTCACTGTAACCGTAACTGTTTGAGTGACACTGTTGTTTACCATATCATTCTTGAGCGCATACCTCAAAATACTTTTTGCCAAAATTTCATTCAGTTTCTGTGAATGGTATGATAGGGGCCCAAATGTCGGGATAGTTTTTTTATAATCACCCTGCACATATTTAAAGTCTACAAATCGTAGCACATAAATGGAGATATTTTTGTTTAACCAATTCAAAACATAGAGCGATCGTGTAAATAAACAGGATTGCGGAACGAAGATTTATAGATTGAAAATGAGTACAGCAAATTAAACAAGAACGAAAAATCATGCATCAAGCATAGATTATATAACACTTTCCAACACTTCAAAAATACATTTAGAAATTTTTACCGTTTAATAAGGTCTGATTTCTAAGTTTGGAAAACGCATAACACATTTAAAAATCTAGTTTCTGAAATTACCAACAATATTCGGAAAAAGTAACCGAATTATTTTGTGCAGTCCTATATATAATCTATATATTTGTATATATGGATACATAGGATGCTTAAATTTAGTTCAGTTAGGAAACACATATAGTGCATATGAAAATTCACCTTCGGCAATTTCCTCCAGTAAGCGCAAATGCACTCGAAATGTTTTGTGCTACCCTGTGCATGATCCATAGAATTCATACACGCCAAGTAATAGTCAAAAAGTGAGTTAAATTTAAAAACGCGTACCGCAACTGAAAACGTACTTCCAGCAACTATTATTGACAGACAGTTCTTTTACCAAATACTTTTGTTTGTCCCTGTAAATGAATGATGAATGCTACACACACAATATTTTATAATAAGCGTCCTGTAATACACTTCAGTGATACATATCAATCCCAATATGTTTGAAATAGTGAAACATTATCAAAGTAAACTCCAAACGATTTTTTCCCATAGACCGTAATGTAACGGAATTCTTTTGAGTGTCCCTGTAAGGGAACTGTAACTGCTATACACTTCATTTTCAATGCCGAACATAAAGTAGTAAACGTCAATAACCTATATCAATTGCATGACAACCCGAGTATATTTACGCGAGTTAGAGCATGGACAGGCAGACGGCCAACAGACAGACAAACCGAATTCATAAACACTTTTCAACTATGCCGGAAAGTGTTAAAAAAAGAATTCAATAGAAGTACTTCCTCCTTTTCCTAATCTTGATTATTAAATTTCGAATTACAATAAATAGCAATGTTCCAAAATATGTAAAAATATATATTTCTGTTTTAAAGATTAAGAAAATGAATAACACACCAAAAAATGAAATATACAACTATTTTCATAAAACAATGTTAAAACATAAATGATGATTTACTGTGAAAGCATTTCTTTTCTTTGCATATACATATTATTAGTCATTCAAAATATTTCATGTTTGATAAATGCCGTCTATTTTAGAATTTTATTGAAGACGAACATTTATATCTTTGACGCGATATGGGAGAAAGGTGGTATTTACAGAATTTCTAAGTAGGTACATTATTGAATTTTATTACAATATTCGGGATAAATTTCTCCAGACTGTGAATTATCTTTTACACAGTTCAGAAAGAATTTACATTATGGTCTATGCAAGTCAGATTGCTTCATGAATTTATAAAACAAATATTTTTCGTTCAGAAATGATAAAATATTGTACATAAATAGCGGTATTTTTGTTTTAACTCAGAACGATTTTTAGAAGAAAACAGGATTATGGTAGCAGATTTATAAATTTCAGATAATAATGCAAAAATGTTTAGAAAATGATATCATAGAATAATTCTACTTTTTATCCGATTCGAGATTGGAATATTTTATAAAAAGTAATAGCTAGACGCCAGAATATATTGGTCTACATATCTTTTTTGCCCCTTCTTTTTTAAGGTGCGGTTCTAAAATGGCCTGCTCAAGAACGCGAAACTTACTGACACAATTTATGACTCATTTTTAAACGCAAAGGTATAAAATTGGCAGGCCTGACTATGGAAGCGATTTGGAATCGAAATGAGTTTTCCATTGTTTTATAAATAGATTACTTATCGGGTTGTAAGTGCTTCTGATCACGTCACGAAACGTTTTTTGAGCTTCTAGGGCTGCCGCGTCGGAAATGCGGTTCAAAACGGCAACTTAGACAATATTTTCTGAATTATTCTTCTGCCTTTACCAAGAAATGGAAAACGTGTTTCGATTGCAAAGTTTTGGAATAAGAACACCTGCCAATTTTATGCATTTCCGAACAAAAATTAATAAAAAAATATGTCATAAAGTGCCCAGTTTGGATTCAAGAAAAAAAGTTTAGGAAAAGAAATACTGTATGAACTATGAAATGTATGCGTACTATTGAACATTTTTATGTTTACGTGGTATGAAGAGAAATGGCATTGGCACAAGTGTTGACACATAGCTGAATTTTATTACAGTATTCTGAATAAAATTATCGAAAATTTAAATTATATTCCAAACCAACAGAAAGAAATATATAATAAATTCTATGTCAGTCAGTCGCTTTCAGATATGATAAGAATATTTTCCTTCGTGGAATAGGTAAAATATAGCTCACTTTTATAGTTTTTTTATTTTATTTAAACCCAAAGTATAGAATCTAGAAGATACAGTGTGGTAATCGGTTATTACAGTAGTTCTTTAAAAAATGCTAAAAAATGTAAGATGGTAAATGTCGAGCGAATCTGAACGATAAATGTCGATAGCAGCGACATCTGGTAGCTCAAACCTAAATATTGTTTGAGTATAGCGTCTAAAAAATACTTATACAATGTCTGCGTTTGAGCTACCAGATGTCCCTGTGATCGACATTTATAGTTCAAAATCGTTCGACATTTATATCGGCTTAAAATTTACAGCACTTTTTGGAATAACTGGTTTCCACAATATATATTAAGGACAAATGCAATAAATTTTGAAAAGGTTCTGATGTTGAATTATAAATATTAATTTATGGATTAAGGTTCTTAATCCATAAAATCCTAATTTATTATAACTTTAGCTTTTAATTCATTCGAAATCAATATTTGTTTTCTAAAAGTGATCGGAAAGCACAAATTTTTTTTCTTTATTTCTTTTTACAAATAAAAAAAAATAATAAAAAAATAAATATATAGATTAGGAAATATTATTATTTCAAACATTTTTATAAGAACTATTGTAATAGAAGCTATAAATAGCGGGAAAACGTAAACTTCAGGGAAATTCACAAAATAAATGAATAAAACAAAAGAGGAGAAATTGAAAGTAGGGTATAACGTTAGTTTTAATTAATTCATGTGAAAGAAGAAAGGTACTTTTTCAATTTCTGAAAAGGTTGTTGACAATGTATGATATTTTCTTTTCATAGAGGATTGTCTATGGAAAATTACAACTGACCATATCTTTAAAACGTTTGAATGCAACACCTTAATTTTATTAAGTAACTTAACATGATAATCTATCTTATGTCAAGGATTACACAAGACATATATAAAAAGATATTTCAAATCTGTTTTTATTTTTTTTGAAATTTTACGAAATACATAAACGGTTATAATTAAATTTTAAAACATAGTATATTTTTAGAATAACTAAGCATGAATACATTTCATATTTAATAATATTTTATTTATTAACATTTTTTAAAGGTGCATGTTTACATTTATGTTTACATTTTTGAACCGATCTTTGGCAGAAAACGCATTAAGAAAATTCCTATGCAAATATCTTACTCAAATTTATTGCGATATTCTGAATAAATTTCTCGAAAATTGAAATTATTTTCAAAAACTTCAAAGAGAGGCATACATATATATTCTAAACTAGTCAGTGTTTTTCATGAATATATAAGACAAATATTTTCGGTTCAGAAATCGTAAAACGTAGCGCATGCAAAGTTTGATTTTTTTTTATGACACGAAAAGCAATTGTTGAAAAAAAGTATACGATTGAAAAATTTGGATTTATACACTTAAGACGAATGCAACAAATCTTGTAATAATATCTGATAGAGCAGGTTTTGCTTTTAACTTATAATAGAGAAGAATTTTTTCTTCTCCAAAAATCGATCGCAAATCACAAAGAAAATGATTTTTGTTTACCTTAAATATTTTCCACTGTTAAAAAAATACTATTGTAAAGCGAGAAATTTAATTTATTTGTTTACTTTTATGTACTGTAATTAGCTGCCTACAATCCGCGGATCAAACAATTATGTTTCGATCCGGAAATTTTATTTAAAAATCGAAGTCAAATATTTACAGCAATCTAGTAAGTTACATTATATAAAATAAAATTTCTGGGTTAAAACATCATTGTTTGATCCGCGGATTATAAGCCGGAAATTACGGTACAATAGTATCATAAACCAGTGCAAGAAATTCTCAAATACAGTGCATGTCATAAGTTTAAGTGCAACAAAATGTTTTAAATAAAAGTTTGAAGATTTACTTTACTTCAATATCTTATTTATATGTATTAATAATGACATTCTTAAAGCAATATTCAACAAAATTTAAATTTTATTCCAAACAATGGTGTTTGTGGGTGCCTAGCTACTCTTTTATAAGTGTACTTCAGTGGACGAGTGAGTTTTGAGATTTTGCTTGCGCTTGTGGTGTCCTGAATAATAACTTTTGTGCGTGAATGAGATCTATTCTGATATTTCTTTAAATTTCGCAAAGTACGCATGTACAGCCTTGGAAAAAATTATAAGGACATGCGAAAAGTCGCCAAATGTAGCAGCCGCTTGGCTAGAAAATTATGCAAATATTTGTATGATAAAAACGTTTGAAACGGAACATTTCCAAACAAACTTTAAGTTGAAAATTTGGAAAATCAGTAAAAGACATGGGTTTAAAAGGTTTTTAATAGCTTGCTGCTCGGAAAAAATTTTAAGGACACGCATTTTTTTGAAATCACAAACAAAATTTTGTATATTTGGTAATATTATAGGATTGTTCAAAGTAGCCTAAAACTGTTACACAATGAGATTGTTCAGTTTCTCTCGTTGTTTATCATGCCAAAGAGTATACAACTATCTGAATTTAAAAAGGGAAAAATCATCGCTTATACAAAATGTGGAATGAGTGGACGTGAAATTGCAAGGAATATAAACAGATCTAAAACAGTAATTTATAATTTCTTCAAGAATCCAAAAGATTATTGCAAGAATAAGCATACAGGTAGGCCTGCTACTCTGACTATATGCCAGAAACGTGAAATTGTGCGTCGAGCTTGCTTAAAAAAACAGAGTTTTACTCAAATTAAAACAGAAATGTGTCTACCATGCACTAGCCGAACAGTGCGTAATGTTCTGGAAAAGAATCCCAATCTTAAATATGCGAAACTACGGTCACGTCCACCACTTACAAAACTAGATAAGAAGATTAGATTGCAATTTGCAAAGAAACACATTTCTTTTGGATCCTGCTGGAAAGATGTGGTATTTTCGGACGAATAAAAAATAATTTAGACGGTACAGATGGTTTTCGCTATTATTGGTATGACTTGCGAAAAGATAAACCTGTTTTTTCCAATGCCAATTCGGAGTAGGCTCTGTGATAGTGTGTGCAGATTTTGCAGCCAATGGAACAACACCAATCGTGTCCATTTGAGGACGCATGAATTCAGAATCATATATAGATATGCTAGCTGAAAAATTATTTCCTGAAGAACCCCTTATCACAGGTGGTGATTATTTGTTTCAACAAGAAAATGCAAGTTGCCATGTGTCTCGTGCATCATGTTCATGGTTCGAGTCCAATTCTGTTCAACTTTTGGATTGGCCGTCAAGAAGCCCTGATTTAAACTCCACAGAGAATCTGTGAGGCATTTTAGCTGGAAAAGTATGTAAGAATGGCACACAATATGTAAATACAGACGATTTGACATCATCCATAGAATTAGCGTGGAAAAACATTTCTAAACAAACTTTAACTGGACTTTCTGAGTCAATGAATGAACGATTAATAAGGGTCATTGAAAAAAAAAAGGTGATTTTGTAGAATATTAATTTATGTCCAGACATACTTCATTATGTCCTTAAAATTTTTTCCATGTTTCACGTCATATATTTCTATTAATATGTGATTTATAAATTTTATTGCAATTTAATTTTGTATTAATAGGTTCCTAATGTTTCCTAATTACGAATAGTAAATTTTGTTTGATTTTGTTTTCAGTTGAGGGATACTTTAATACATATTACTCATTTTTCAACGTGTCCTTATAATTTTTTCCATGGCTGTATCTCCAGGAATCTTAATGTCACTGTTATTTTTGCAAATATATGTTAATTAGGTAACTGTGGCTGTGTAGTATCTATATATAGTGTGGTAGTAGATGGATTCAGTGGATTTGGAACGCATCTCTCCAAAGGGTTCATTAGTTCTATTAACTTCAAGTGGAGTTCCCGACTAGCGGTTTAGATAGAGTCATCGTCTGTGAGTTTTCGCCAATTTGGTAAGTAGTTGAGCTTTCCACAAAAGCCATCGGAACCCACGGGATTCTATTTTATAATTATAGTGTCTTCTAAAGTAAATTTCTTATGTTCCTGTAGAATCAACATTGAGGACTGTTGAAGCTGATTATTATTGATTTAAATTTAACAAGTTTTGGGAAAGGATTTTCTCCCACCCTAGTCTTACGTAATTAATTGAGCTTATATTTTGATCGTCTGCATTAAATACACCCTCGCTATTACTAACTCACTGCATACTCTGTTTTAATAAACTATTACGTTTGGTTAAGTCTATTTATCATGGCCTCCTTTCAAGTTTGCAGCTCAGAACGGTATGTCACAATTTTAAGAATGGAACAAAAATAACCGTGTCAAAAGTTGAAACGCAAAATTGTGTTCATGGAAATTTTACAAAACGTTGTAAGCAGTTGCGCACACAAATATTTTTTTGGTTTATAAAGAGCATTAATTAGATTGTTATTTTTGCTGTCATTCAAAATGGAAAAGACGAAAAATTTCCTACATGAAGTGGTATTCCAGAATCTGGAGTATGAGGATAAATCATAAGTCCTTTCTTGAATTGCAGCTGCATTAAAAAGATCGAAACGGAGAATTTGTCAAGTTTTAACTTATGTGGAAGATTTCAAACGAAATTCTTCATCAATAAGCCCAAGAGTGAGCAGCTTTCGCAAAGACCGGCGCACCAAAAAACTGGTTTCAACTGGGAATCATCCTCTTTCTCAAATAAAAAATACAGTTGAGGGACAACTATTGAAAAAAAAACTATTCATAGAAGAGTTTTAGATTCGGGGTACATGAAAAACATTACAATGAATTGATTATCCATGCTTGAGGCCATAACATAAAGAAATTCGATTACAGTGAGCCTAACAGCATACGTCACTTTGTGGTAAGTGTCTGAATGTCATATTAGACGATGGAAAATATGAAATTCAGACGGCCCTGATGGGTTTGCATACTACTAGGGGGATATTTAAAACGAACCAAGGAGTATATTTTAGTAGACAACATGATGGTAGTTCCGTAATGGCATGGGGGTGATTTCTTTCAAAGGTCAGAAATCTCTAGCATTCCTTAAGGTCGTCAAAGTTTGAAACTATAAAGAAGAACTTGCCAATCATTAGCTTCCTACTGGGCAAATTTGGATAGAAGATTGGATTTTTCAACCTGACAACGTTTCAACACACACCTCCAACTCAATGTTAGAGTGACTTATGTGGAACATGGAATCGGTTTTGAACTAAAGAACAATTAGTCCTGGCCTGTGCCAAATAGAAAACGTAGGAGAATATTCTCACACGAGCATTTTAACAAAATTATAAACAACATTCTTCAGTTAAAGACTTGAAATCGGCCATTGAGAAAGCTTGATTTGAAATCAAGCCAAAAACAATACAGAACCTGATTTCATCGATGAAGAACCGTGTATTTCAGCTAATTAAACGTAATGGAGAAATTATAAGCATTGAGTTTTTATCTTTCAATAAAAAAATAAATACCTAATGTTCTTAAACTTTTGACAGGAAATTATTTTTTCTTTTGTTAAATTCTATAGTTTCAGATAAAATTTAAGGCATAATTGTGTTAAATATATTTTTTAAACTGCAAGTGGTAGTTTAATTAAAATTTGTATCACATATGAATGTGCTACAAATCTCCTCTCCTATCGTAGATCCCATGTTCCCTATGTTCCCATCCATCGTTTAATGGAGTTTCGTTACCTGCGGTATATTTTGTTGAGTTGTCTACATGACAGATCAGATGCTATTGCGAATAAAGTTATCTGAGGAAAATATGTCGGCCCCGGTAGCTCAGTCGGTAGAGCATTGGCAATTTAAGTCAAAGGTTTTGGGTTCGAATCCGGGCTTGGGCATTTTTTTGTTCATTTGGATAAAATTCAATTCGTATCATATGAATATGTATTTAAATTATAGTGAATAATTAAAATTTATTTTGAAAATTGATTTTGTGCTTAAACTTTTTACACGCATTGTATATGTATAAGTCAATAAACATGGGTATTTGAAATGAAACTTGTTCATAAAGATATAGTCTTATGTTACTTAATAATTTTACATATTATAGATTTGAATAGAATGTTTTAATGAATGTGCGCAGGCATAATTTGGTGCTTTTTTAAAGGCGAGAGAGAGAGTGAGAGATAGATAGATAGATAGATAGATATATAGATAGATGGATAGAGAGAGAGAGAGAGAGAATCATGATTTATAGTTTTATGCTTATATTTGTTAATAAATAACAATATAAAAATATAAATCTAATGCTGGTTGGGATTCATTAATTCCCGCTTTCTTCAAAGAAGGAAAGCACGCTTTCATTCTTAACTTAAATTGTCTAAAAATTCATGCAAACAAATGAACCCTTTCCACTCCTGTTATTCCATTGAAGGGACATCCGACGTATGACTTTTAAATTGCCGAGACTGAAAAGTGTTAATAACCGTGTTACTGTAAAGTGAAGAAAATCTTAGATCTTATTTTTTACGCTAATTTCTGTATAACTCTTTGTCTGGATTGAAATCTATTTTTTTTTCATTGTAAAATTTTTAAGGATGGGTAGTTAAAAAGATTTTTTTAATGTATATTTTCATAAAAGTTTCTGGACAGGTTGCCCTCAATAAGTAAAAATAATGTTTGCGACAGTGATATTTGATGTCTCTATTTGAATTATGGCTTTCTTTTATCCGCTGTGATCACTTTGGTGAACAATTTTTTTTTCTTTGTTTTTTTTTTCTTTATTTCTTTACTTTCTTTCTTTTTTTTTTTACTCATGGTTCAGCACCTTTCTTATTAGAGTTTTTCTAATTTAAGCTCATGAGCAAGTTTGAATACTTCAACATTTATTGATTTTCTTAGGCTTTCATTCTTAGGTGCGCTCGTAATTATATAAATACATAGCACCTATAGTCGTCATATGGTCCGTCCGTCCGTCGGTATATAACAGCGCAAAAACTACCCAACCGAATGGTTTGAATTTTAATATCGTTGCAGAATTTTGTCGAATCATTTCAAATTTTATGAAAGTCGAATCGAAACGTAAAAAATATATTAATAAAAGTTTTCTGTATTCTATTAAATCTTATCATACTTAATCTATATAGTAAAAGCGCAAGTCATGTGACTGAGGAAAACAAATACGGACTTACCACTTCTTTTTTCATATGCTAAGTGGTCATTTTATTCAAAATTATTTTTTCGAATAAAATTGCATAAAAGTTACATTTTAAGAAAGATCGTTCAAAAACAAAAATTGTTTGCTTGAGAGATGAGTTACATTAAAAAATGTATAGATTCTGTGATAATTTCAGTGGAAATTAGGTTAACAGCCGAATATCTGAATCCATTAAAGTAGATAAACACAAGAGATTCGTTCATCATGAGCCATAGAAATATTAAACCATGGAGGTAATCATTCGCAAAGCAAGATCTCCATGGTGAATTTTACAGCGCTGCTTGGTGTAAACAAAAAATTCGCATCTGTAAACGTGGCATACATAATAAGAAAAAAAAGGCATGCGCATTTCGCTCATAATATACGAAATAATTTATTTCACTGAAATAATAACGATGATTGTTTTACATTGTAAAACTAGTTATAATGCCCTCAATTGTCACGTTTGATGTACAATTTCCAACTTGTTTCTTTTATTGGATCTTTCGCCTAATTCAATGGAAGCCTTTGCAGTCAATGAACATTTTTTAAACTCTCAACGGTTCCTTACTTCCAAGTATTATTCTTCTTTACAATATGTTTGCTTTTTTGGGTTGAAAATCCTATACTCTTCACTTCGGATTATAAATAAGAGAAATAGCGTTTGAAACTTTCATATTTCATCTTCATAAAAAAAAAAACCTCATTATGAAAAAATAATTTTCAAGAAAGTGTATTTTTTATGCATATTTGGTAATTTTTGCCACTGTAGGATGTTAAATAGTCGTCTCCAAATGATTATTTTGATATTTAATGGCCCTAGAAAAAAATTAACTCAAAATATAAATAAAAATAAATGCCGAATAAATAAGTGTATATTAGTTCGATAACAATTGTGTAGACCTTACTTTAAGAATTCTGTAATTTAGCAACTATTTTTAAAAATTCATAAGTAAGTTTAACTCAGCTGAATAGTAGAACAATAAGGTTCCACCAGAAGAACCCATCCGAAGCTTTCGCACTGCAATCTTTGATGTTATTTCTTAGTACATTTTAGCACTAATTTTTAATTAACTGATTTTTTTAAAATCAAACAACGCGTTTTAACGAAATGTGAGTGTATTGTGTCAGAAACGTGTTCAAAAACTTTTCGAATGATACCTCATTCATCGTTATATGTTTTGTATGTGCATAGAAAAAGGGATGTTCATAACAGAAATCATATATATGATGATTGCTTCTGTATAAGAAAATGGGAATAGATTGCCAGAAAATTTGTTACAAAATTTTCTTCTCTCGCCAAGGTCATTTCTCTAGGTTGCCAAGACTCCTATACTGAAAAAAAATTATAAAAAAGTGGAAACACTGAATCAGACGTTTAGTGAATTCATATGAAATAATTTCCCCAGATTTTGCACATCTGTTCCAGAAATTAAATACATAATCAATATTTGGTCTTAAACACATAAATCAATATTTGGTACAGCACTTTTTTGCAAGCCTATGGGAACTTAAACATGAGACGTCCAAACTTTGTGGTTTTTCAGCCATTTAAGTGACGTCAGACTTCGCTGGCGTACTAACAGCGTAATGAAATATTAAAAAATAAATACTTGCAATTTTTGTAAATCCTAATGAACTGTATATCAATTGGAAGATAATCCTTAAATTACGTAATCTACTGGTGCTCCGATACAGCACGCATATACACAGCCATGATTAAACAAAGAAAACAAATAAACAATAGGTGACCCACGCGTAAAATTAAATAAAAATCCAATTAAAAGCTCGATATTTTTTCAAAAAGTACGAGCAAGATATAAATTAATAATCGTATTTTCATTGCATTTGAGGATAACGTCATTCGATAATGCGGAATTTTGTTTTTGTGGCAACACTAAATTGAGGAAAACCTTTCATTTCATTTATGAAATCACAGCCGATTTAATTTTTAATTAACAGCAATTTTTAATCGAAAATCATGTTTTAAAGAAAAGCAAGTGTACTATGCCAGCAGCTTGTTCAAAATCCTTTCATATGATATCTCATTCATTGTTCTGTGTCTTGTATTTTCTTAGAAATAGGCATCTTGACAACAGGAATAATATATACGATAAAATATAATAAATTACTTCGATTTCTTGAAAAATACTAATGAGAATACAAAATAGAATAGAAATGTCGTTCATAAATAGTTATTGCAGCAATTTATAATGCTTTTATTTCAATCCAAATATGTTTAAAATATACACACATGACCGCTTTGCTATTATCCATTAAAATTTGCTTCCAATTTAAGCTCGTATTATAAATATAAATTAAAAAGAAAGACATAGCAATTTGGAATGCTTCGATGACAGTCCGGTACAGCAATATTTGTATAGCCTTAATTTTAAAAAACAGACTTATCCGAAACTATTTTCAACAAAAACATAAAGTGCTATAAACTTCTCTTCAGTACAAAATTCACCTTGAATAAATAATTTAAAAATAGAATAAAAAAATAAAAAAATAAAAAATAGAAAAAGAGGTACAATTTACAAGTGTACTCATTGCTTAAAGGTGCTGAAATCCATTTTTAATATCGAGACTAAAATAAATGGATTTTAACACCTTTAAGCGAAGAGTACACTTGTGAATTGTACTTCTTTTTTTGTGATTTATAAACATTTAGGTGTATATTTATTATTACAAAAAGAAATGGTTCTTGGAAATATAACTAAAATCTTTGAGTTTTGGAAATATGAAAAGAAAAATAATGGGAAAAAGTGTCTTATTTTAAATTATTTTTACAATTAGTAAAACTGATTATGTCTCAATATAGTAAAAAAAACAATGCACACCTGTCTTCCTCTTCACTACTTATAACAATTATATATCATGTACTTCTCAAAATAAAGATATTTACTTTCAAAAGACGAGCGTCACTTTGAAAACCGATTTAAAGTCTATTCATTGAATACAACGTTCTACTTTCGGCAAGTAGAAAAATATCATTGTTTGTTTATGGGGAAAGAAATGGTATCACACGGACTGATTCATCTTTATCATGTTTCTAATTTTTCGTTCATATATTGTAATTTACGAAGTCGACTTTTGGTCAGCCAGATCCGAGAAATATTCCCCAGGTTGGCGATTTTATGTGGAATATGTCTTTTTACTGTAACTGTTTGTTTTGAATGGAAATCGTGCATTTTTTCGAAAAAAAAAACGGAAAATTTTCTTTTTATCCTTGATCCTTGAATGTAAAAACAAAATATTCTTTCCAAGACAGAAAACTAACATGTTCCTTTTCAATGGCGACAAAACGGAAAATATCCAGTTACATTTTCGTAATTGATGTTTTCAGCCTACAACCAAGTCGTCGGATGTGGTAAGGTGGTGAAGAGCTCACAGCATTCATCTTCGAATGGCAAGTCCGAGTTTCGAATCCTGAGGAAGGTAAGACGATAAAAAGCAGGTATGATAATATGCAATACCTGTTCCGTATAAGCGTGTATTATTATACAGGGTGTTTCACAAAGGACCCCTAACTTTAAAGATTAATAACCCGGAAATGGTGATAGATAAAAACATGAAACCAGTGGTATGTTTATTAAAAAAATCATAAGAATCTTATACATAAATCTCAAAAATTAGTTAAAAATTGCGCCGATAGATCGCGCTGCGATAAATAGGCGTATGACATTAAAAGTGATTCAAAATGTGCACAGACATGTCGCAAACGAAGAATGAAATTGTCAGTGACTCTCTGCTGTATGTCACCGGCCTGTCTGTTGAATTTTTTTGAGAAGCTCACGAATTGTTTTCCCATTTGGGCCTTTTGCGACTTGAAATCGCTTTTGAAAACTTCTCCTTGTGGCAGTCTGCTTGTTAGGACTCAATTAGGACCTTAAGTAGGATTTAATCGGTGGTACTCCAACTCAATAAACACTCGTTTTTCCACGGTATACATCAATTTCGAAATTATTTTCACTATACGCTAATAGCGGTCAGATTAAAATGGAAAAATCTTCGAAGGCTAGTCTTTCTATGCTTCTGAACTCTCTTTAGAAGGATTCTTAACGCTCTTAACGCCATCTATCGGTGCAGTTTTTAACTAAATTTTGAGATTTATGTATAAGACTCTTACGATTTTTTAAATAAACATACCACTGGTTTCATGTTTTTATCTATCACCGTTTACAGGTTATTGATTTTAAAATTAGGGGTCCTTTGTGAAACACCCTGTATATAGTTGTTACATAGATTTTTTTTAATATTGCGCTATTCCTCATATTTTATTGTAAAAACGGAATTTCTCAACTTGAAGAGCGAAAAACTTTCATCTTGAAAACAGGAGAACATCAAAACGGATGTTTGTGGAAAAATTGGAAAAATAGACGGAACTTCACTGAGACATTTTCTGTCTTTTCACTGATTTTTATTTATTTATTTATTTATTTTTTTTTTAAACTTAGAACTAGATTTATTTTATAGCGCATGTATTGAATTCACGTGTAACTATACGTATTTCTTTTTCTTTTTTTTTTTACATTTTTTCATACTCTTTGATTTATCGCGAAAGCTTTTGTAAAAGCAAAATTATATGCTAGCAAACCTATATAAAAACGAAATATACATAGACAAATGAGTACGCTTTTTAAAATTAAGAGTTAAATACTGGAAATCGAAGATGTTATACCTTGAGATAATACTAAAAAAATAAATAAAATTTTCTTATTTTTAAGTACCAACCTTTAACAATAACCTTTAGTATAACTAAACTGAAAAATCATAGTTTTCATTTCATAGTTAATAATGATACATTTGTTTTCATTCTTCAAAAAATATATATTTGCTATTTTAACCCGATCTTTAAGTAAAAAAGCATTTAGAGAAATCCCATGTAAGTACCTAACGAAAATTTATAGCAATTCTCTGAATAAATTTCTTCAGAATTTAAATTACACACATCTACGTCAAAAAGAAGCACACACACATATATTTTTGTGCTGGTGAGTGTGTTTCATGAATAATATAAGACAAATATTTTAGGTCGCGAAATCGTAAAATGCAGCTCATAAATACTTTGATCTTTTTTGCTTAAACCCAAGGCGATCATTGGAAGAAACAGAATTGCGGCACGGAGATTTATAAATTCAAAACGAATGCAATACATTTTTGGAAAATGATCTAATAGAATAGCCTTTTCCTTTACAATATTCGAGATTAGAATATTTATGAAAAACAATAATAAGGAGTCAAAATACAAATGCATATAAATATTTTTCTAGACAAAAGTGAAAAATGTACGAACGATGAAATTTATACCGTAAATGCTCGCTTATTTCCCCGCTTTTTTTCCCATTACACAGATTTTTCTTAAAAGTATTTATTTATTCTTTCGTATACAGATACACAGTTGCTCTCAAAAGTGTTATCGTTATATGTTATGAATTCGAGAACAAAAAAAAAGTTTGATGCTTACAATTATTGATCTGTTTAAAAGAGATAGACAATCATATTACAAAAGAGTGAACACGCTTCAATTTTTAAAAATAACCATCTGATACAGATACATATTTCTTTTAATTTAATAAAGTTTTGTGTGCGTATGTGTGTGTGTATCTGTTTGTTTGTTTATTTGCTTGTTGGGGGGCTCTACCAGCTTTGAGAGCAGAACCTCTCAGCCACTGGTGGGGCCATCAACACTTGGCTTCAAACTAGACCCTAAAGCATGTTGATATGAATTTGACCCTTACTGCTCAAGCGTTATTTGACCCAAGCTGTAACTACTGAACAAATTACTGTAAAAGCTTTATTAATTAATTATCTATGAACATGTCAATGAGCCATTGAAGTCGTTTCGCACCTACTTAAATATTTATTAAGTTATTCATCTTTGAAATCCCCGCAAAAATTAAATTAATAAATTTAAGCTCATTTTCGGCAGTCTATATCTTCAAAGGCACATTTCTGATTTGATTAACGGTAGTGCTACTGAAAAATCACACTGTGACGAAGGCTGATGTTGTATTTGAAGTGGTAGCACAAACATCATTAATCAGTTCTCATTAAAACCAAAATAACAATTTATTCTATTGAAAAGAGCATATAGCATGAAGGTAAGTTTGATTAAAACTGATATTCGCAAAAATGTTAAGGTTCTTTTCGCTCCTGATAGTTTTCGTGGAATTGCCTTCCGCAGACCGCTTAGGGATGAGTCGCTCTTTCTAGCTGACAGGTTCCCAACTTTACCTTTTAATAGTGACAGTCCTGTGTGGATGTTCTTTCACCTTTATTTCGGTTTGCATTCACAACCTGGGAGCACGAACCTTGTCCGATTCGATAATAACCTTTATGAAGGGATACGGATGATCCCTAAGTAATAAATCTCCACCGAGATTACCTCAGAGCTAAGACTATGAATACGAATCGAGCTGATTCTTAATCTATCTCGAAAGATGTCTAAAGGCTTTGAGTAACAACTTAAATAACCTCCGTTTCGGACGTATAGATCAAAGGCTATTTCCATCACCATTGGGAGCGCTGGAGAGTGAAATCATGAACAAGCTCTACTTTCATAGGTTGAGAGAATATTGCACAGTGAACACTTAAAAGTTCCGGTTTCGCTTCCTTCGGCTGATATTCGGCGAGATTCAAGGGATGCCTCATCGCTTTGGCTATTGAAATAAATATCGCTGTGGCGTCAACTGGTATGACTGGTGATGATGTAGCGAAACATTTAATGTTTTACACCAAAAGTTTCGTTTTAGTCAAAATCTCGAGCAGAATTTCTTTTACATGGGATTTCTTATACTAGATTTTTGAGCAGTACACAGGGGTTCTTAGTGAGATATTGTAAAGATCTCACAACCCTTCTCCCGAAATCAATTTTACGGCTTAAGTGAGTAAAATATGCAAAGAAAAGTATTACCACACCCATTAGAGTGGAACAAAACTTCAATTTCTTTAACATCTATCTATGAAAGCTTGATCTTACGTTTTACTCACATCTTAAGAATTCTGTGCACATTTAAGTACGATACTACAATTTGAATTATACAATTTACCCCTAGATTTATAAAATTACACTTATACAAAATAAACAAAAATAATTATATGTACAGTTGAATTTCTGACGAATTTATTCTATACTACGCAAACAGTCGACGTGCAGTATGTCTTATCCTGGTCAATGTTTGATAGCATAGTGATAGGGTTGCAGTGTTAACATTCATCTGAGTAACGTGGGGTTGTTTACTGCGTTCGTTTTAAGAAATATTAACAAATTGTGGTCTATTTCTATAGAAAATTTTTGTCCGTCAATATAATGTCGGAGTTTTTATAGCAAAAATTATTGCGGTATGATATTTTTGCGAAGTGCTAAAGCTTCTCTCAGGGTCCGTGAATTTTCTGCTGCTAAAAATCATCGGATTCTCTTCCGAGACCTGCCTCTGTGCCAAAACCACTCCAATTCGTTTATCTGAAGCGTCAGTTTGCACTATAAATTATAAATCATAGTTTGGGGAATACAAAATAGTTTCTTCAGTAAGTGTATTTTTCAAGAGCTCAAATGCCTTACTCAGTTCGTCGCTCCATGTTATTTTTTCCTTTCTAAGCCCTTTTGACCCACTGAGCGTCTGAGGGCTTTCCTGCATTTTCATAAACATATTTGTAAAACTTAAAATAATTTAAATTTTCTTTCTACGTTTTTTCTAAAATTCACTTCATATCTCTTTATTTTACATATCTTAAAATACAATTTTGTTAAAGTTTTTTTTTTGTCTAAAGCCGATTTAAGTTATTTTTGGGAAACGGAAAAATACGGGCAAAACGCTTAGTTAAAGCACACGAACGTAATTTTTAATGCAGCGCGAATAAATTCCTGCCGTATCTAGACATCTCCTAATTTCTGTTTTATTTTTAGGTGCCTGTAATTCTGTTATAGCACGTATTTCAGCTTCCGCGGGTTTTCGCTAGCCCTCTTTTACCACATGACTTAAATATTTAACTGTCTTTTGCGCGAATTTACACTTCGCTATTTTGACTTTCAGTTTCGCCTCTCTTATCCTAATCAATACCGCTTCTAAATGGTTCATATGGTCCTCCCAACTATCCGAAAAAAATACATGTCATCTAAGTACGGTCGGTAGACAATATTCTTCCCGCCCACTTAGTAATTTGGAAATATATTTATAGAACCGATGCATTGACCAAACCGAAAGGCATTGACAGAGGTAAAAAACTGCCGAAGTTGGTCACAAATGTGGCCAGTTTTTGGGCACTGGGAGAAAACGGTATTTGCCAATACACTTTACTTACATTAAGTACTATTATATACTTGGCGGCTGCCACTTTCTAGATACTTTCCTTGATATTCGGAAGCAGAAAAAACTCGGCTTTCGTTATAGCGTTTAATTTACTATAATCGATGCAAGGGCGCGGATATTTACCTGGGGCTTCTATTAAAGACATCGAAGAAGTAAAATTTGACTTCCCTTCTTTTATAATATTCAATTCAAGCATTCGCTTGATCTCCTTCTTTAAAATTTTGCTCTGTCTAGAGGATGGTCAATACTAGTGGTTCTTAACATTGGTGGAGGTACCGAACCTCGTAAGTTTCATACATGTATTCAACCAAACACTTCATAATTGGAAAAAAAAATATTTTTTTTCAAATTCAGATACTCGTATATATTTTATCAGTGCACAAATTGAACGATACACCAGTTGTACATATAATCAGTGTTCAAAGAACAGAACCAACAAAACATGAATGTCATACAAAAAACTCATAACTTTATAATTATTTACTGCAAATCAATGTGACATTTGCTGTTGTATTTTAGTGACAAATTCAGGAATGCGCGGAATCATCTTGGCAAGTGCCACTCTCATATCATTTTCGCAACAGTGTATGTTACTTTTCTTCGTTGTATGTCTAACATTCTCGAAAAGGATTGTTTGCAAAGATACGTTGTAACAAACGTTATGAGTATTTCAAGTGCTTTCTTAGAAATAAGAGCAAACGGTACGATTTGGTGACACCAAAATGTTGCGATCGTTGTTGTCCCGAAGAGTTGCTGTTGTACCTGGCTCTGCTGAAGTTCAATGATTTCGTGGAGATACCCATCATTGATATCTGCTTTCACAACACTAAACGTGAATGGCTGTCTCACGCATGCTGGAAATTACTCTCTGGTGGGGAAATATCCATCGAGAGACTTTGCAAGCTAATCTAAGTGCATAACAATTGTTTTTTTCAGTTCCCCAGGTACAGAAATATCTCTGATTCCAAACCATCTTTGACCTTACTTACACAGTCGTCCAGCAGGGGGAAGTTTCCGAAGTTATCATTCTGTGTTTGTCGTTTCCATACCGGGAGATTTTCTTTAAAATAATTTAGGTTTTCTTCCGCTTCGATGATGTTGACTCCACCCTCCTGCATTTGTTGATTTAGATGATTGAGAGCACCGAAGATATCGTAAATGTACTCCAAAATGAGAATGAACTCAGAACTTTTGAAGAAATCTGGATGATAATTTTGCTGCTCTCGCATCAACAACATATATTATAATAAAACTATTTAGGATGTTTTGTTATCTAGGAATGTATTGTCTAGGAATGGCTAAAAAAAGTTAAGCGAGATTAGTGTAGTAGTGGTGAAGCTGTCAAAGTGTGTAAAATTACAGAATTTTATAGGTAAACAAACATGCATGATTTTTATCAGTATGAGAGCTAAATAACAGCGAGATTTCCTAGAAATAAGATACTTAATTGAAAAAAGTACACCAAGCCACAAGATGAAAATGTATACTTACAAAGAAGCTTTCATCATCCCGATTTACAGTTATAAATCACCTGTTGTAAATAGCATGTCTAATTTATGAAATCGTGGATTAACTTGCCATTTAGGTGGGCAATATATCAAGTTAATAATAATAAGAAGAACGAAAAATCATGCGTCAAGCATAGATTATGTAACACTTTCCAACATTTCCAAAATCTACCCTATATATATAAAATCCTAATGAAACGAATTTGTGAAACGATTTTATGAAACGAATTTATGAAACGATTTTATGAAACGACTGATTAAACGACTGATTATGTTTCAGGGATATTTTAAATAAAATATTAAACGCTTGATGGTGAAATTAATACCAATTGTCCATAAAAATCCGCGGATGTCAAAACTAATAATAGAATTTTGAAATTGGAATTAGTTTTCGAGATATTAATTTTTTTTCTAATTTTAATGATATTTCTGTAATGATGGCAACTAATTACTCAGTTTTTTTGTGACAAAAAAGGGAAAAAAATTGAAAAGGATCCCGATAGGGATTTTTCATTTCTTTTTATTCGTCATTTTCAAATTGAATTTGAATTTATCTTTTATTTCAATCGATAATGAAGACAAGATTGTGATTAAATTATGTTTTTCAGGAAAATTTGAAAATAAATCACATTTCTATCGTCAGGATTCAATCGTCTGTCAGCATTTAATTTAATTTATAAACTGAAAACATTTTGAATAAATTCGTCCAAATGACGTCATTTATGTAAATACGTCATTTATGTTTATACAATTTATTTAATATAAAGAAGCCATTTATCTATTTTTATGTACAAAAAGAGGTAAATTGAACGACAATTATAAATAAATTGTATATATACATATAAATACATGTATAAACAAGCATAAACGTTCGGTGCTTTTCCAGTATATGGGGCCTTAACGAAACAGGGAAAATAGCCTTGGCGGAAAAGGAAATTTGGCAACATACTTTCTGTCAACCTATTCACTTTCTCATTTTATGTACAGAAGCATTTTTTCAATATTTATACAATTTGTTTAGCGTAAAATGTCATTTATCCTATTTTATATATAATCAGAAGTAATTTGTATAGAAAAAGAAACAATAATAATATGTGTATAATTAAAATACGCATATAAACAAAAAAATCGTCGAATTTGTTTCCATGGCTGTTTATGTCATTTGGCACCAAATCTCACTTTCTGATGCCCGAATTGCGCCAAGCTTTTTTAAAAAAGCGTCAAGACCCCTATAATAGAAAAGCACCAAAAGTTCATTGGGATTGTTTTCATAACTTTTGGCAACGAATCTATCCCTTTTTGAAGCTCGAATTACGCCAAACCTAAAAGCAAAGGATGCTATACTGGAAAAGTACCCGATTTTCTTATGGACAGTATTCAAGTGACATAACATGGCGTAAAATTATCGCGGAAAGCAAATTTGTTTAAATATCTCATCAATTGATGCCGAATATATGCAGGCATGCATGCACAAAATATTTAACTAATTTTGTATGATAAATAATTATTACAAAATTCGTATATACATATTAATTAAAATAAATAATTTACATATTTAAAATAACATGAAAATATGCATGATGGTGCACTAAAATAGAGAGAAAATTAAAACCTGTTACTGAAAATGTCTATAACATAGTACTTTTCAATACCGTGGTTCTTAATGCTATTCACAAGCAGATGGAATTTTTCTCATCCTTAAACATAAAGGAAGAATAGAATACAGATCGTTGTTATAAAAGTCCGAGAGGTAGCCACAATTTAAACCTAAACATTTTATACAAGCTGGTTTTCAAGTTGTAATTGATTTTACTTATCAAACCCAAAAACAGTCGTCAGTTGTCGCAACAGCTGTGTATGAGGCCATGATAATAAAAAAAAAATGCCGCATTAAAACGTTAAAAGCATGGCAACCCAATTACAGATTTACCAATGTTTTTAAAACAAAGCACGCTGTCATGTTTTTAGAGGCCTTTAAGTCTGAGCGGGGGTTGGCGAGCGTAGCTCGCAGGGGGTAGGCCCCCTAGTAATTTTATAAATCATTACCGTTTAATAAGCTGAAAGATAATATCAAGTAAATAATTTGGAAAACACATAACATATTTAAAAATATAATTTCAGGAATTATCAACAATATTCGGAAAATATCCGAATACTTTTATGCAGCCCTGTATATGATCTATGAAATTGTATACAGGGTGATTATAAAAAAACTATCCCGATATATGAGCCCATAACTGTCATACCGTTCACAGAAACTGAATGAAATTCTAGCCTAAAGTATTTTGAGGTATGCGCTCAAGAATCACGTGAAAAACAACAGTTAAATTCTAACAGTTACGGTTACAGTGACAAAATTTCGAAAATTTCTAAGGGCAACACCTACTTTTTTTTTATTGGAATGTGATCTTCGTAGAGAAAAACCATAAAAAGCGTTGGAACGGTACCTGTAGCACGAAAATCGCCGGCGCTAGACAGACTAAGAAGAAAAATGAAAACAACCAATAAAGGACAGAGAAGAAACAGAAAGTAAAGCATTTTATTGTTCAGTGCTATCCACCATCTGCCGCATGTAAAGTGTCGTCGTGTGTAAAATGGAAAATGTATGAGGCACAATAAAATGTTTTGTTTTCTGTTGCTTCTCTGTCTTTATTGGTTGTTTTCATTATTCTTCTTAGTCTGTCTAGCGCCGGCGATTTTCGTGCTACAGGTACCGTTCCAACGCTTTTTATGGTTTTTCACTATGAAGATCACATTCCAATAAAAAAAGTAGGTGTTGCCTTCTTTTAGGAGCTTCTGTGAACGGTATGATAGTTAGGGGCTCATATATCGGGATAGTTTTTTTTATAATCACCCTGTATATACTGCATAGAATGCTAAATTTTAGTTCAGTTAGGAAACGCGTAGCACAGTTTAAAATTCTCCTTCTGGAATTTCTGTCAAGAAACGGAAATGTATTCACGAACTTTTGTGTTGCCCTGTATATAATCTACAGAATTTATACACACCAAGTAATAGACAAAAAATGGGTTAAATTTAAAATTGAGTTCAGCCACTGAAAACGCACTTCCAGGAATTAATTTGAACAGACAGTTGCGAATTCTTTTCTGTGTCCCTGTAAATGAATGATAACTACTATGCACACAATATTCAATGTACTATAGTAAGCCTCTTGTAACGCACCTTAGTGATATATATAAATTTCAATACTTTTGAAATTGTGAAATGTTATTAAAATAAACCACAAACGATTTTTCTCCATAAACGTAATGTAACGGAATTCTTTTGACTGTCCCTGTAAAATAACTATAAATGCTATGCACACCCTATTCCATAGTAATCCTCTTATAATGTACCTTACTGATATATATCAATTAAAATGTGTTTGAAATTGTGTAAAATCATTAAAATAAACCGCAAATAATTTTCACCCCTTAGACCGTAATGTCACGGAATTCTTATGAGTGTCCCTGTAAAAAAACTATAAGTGCTACACACTTCATTTTCAATACCGATCATGCCATAGTAAACCTCAATAACATATATCAGTTGCATGTTAGTCCGAATATATTTATGCGAGATAGAGCATGGACGGACAGACAGACGACAGACTGACAGACGGTAGACAGACAGACAGACAGGCGACAGACTGACAGACGGTAGACAGACAGACAGACGAAAGACAGAGAGACAAACCAAATTCATAAACACTTTTCAACTACGTTGGAAAGTGTTGAAAAAAGAACTTAAAAAAAAATCAGTTCAATCCGTTCACCTATACTATACTTTTTTTCCCTATTGAAACATTTTATCTTTTTAACACTTTCCAACGTAGTTGAAACGTGTTTATGAATTCGGTTTGTCTGTCTGTCTGTCCGTGCTCTAACTAGTGTAAATATATACGGTTTTTCATGTAGTTGATATATGTTATTGAGGTTTACTATGGCATGTTCGGTATTGAAAATGAAGTGTGTAGCACTTATAGTTTTTTTTTACAGGGACACTCAAAAGAATTCCTTTACATTACAGTCCATGGGGAACAATCATTTGTGGCTTATTTTAATTATGTTACATAATTTCAAACATAGTGAAATTCATATATATCAATAAGGTGCACTACAAGAGGTGTACTATAGAATATGGCGTGCATAGCACTTACAGCTCCTTTACAGGGTCACTCAAAACAATTATGTTACATTACGGTTTATGAAAAAAAATCATTTGTGGTTCATTTTAATAATGTTTCACTATTTCAAACATATTGAAATTGATATATATCACTAACGTGGATTACAAGATGCTTACTATAGAATATTGTGTGTATAGCTTTCATCGTTCATTTACAGGAACATATAAAATGATTTAGTACTCTCTGTTAACAAAAATTGCTGGAAATGCGTTTTCAGTAGCTGAACGCGTTTCTAAATTTCACTCATTTTCTGTTTATTACTTGGTATGTATAGGGCAGAACAAAAGTTGTCAAGTACATTTCCGTTTATTTACGGAAATTCCAGAAGAGGAATTTTAAACTGTGCTACGCGTTCCCTAACTGAACTAAAATTAAGCATTCTGTATAGTATATATACAAATCTAAAGATCATATACAGGGCTGTACAAAACAATTCTGATCTTTTTTCCGAATATTGTTGGTAATTTCTGAAAATATGTTTTTAAATACGTTATGCCTTGCACCTTATTAAACGCTAAAGATTTGTAAAAGTATTTTGGAACTGTTGGAAAGTGTTACATAATCTATGCTTGACACATGATTTTTCACTCTTGTTTTTAAATTAAATTCTTGCACTGAACCTAACAAAAATAAAAATATAAATAAGCATGGAAAACGAATAAATTTTTATGTATGCCAAATAAAAAATTCTTGTGATGAAATCTGACTTGAATAGATTAAAGAAGTCACCGTGAAGTGGAAACTTCTACAAATGGTAATTTCACAAGAACACTTTTTCAAAACATAAATCCACAAACGAAATAAATAAAAAGTACACATCAAAGAAACTTACTGAACGCAACAACTTTAAATTCAAAAGATTATTCCATTTGTATGCACTTTTCTAACGTAAATTTCCTTTTCCAGAAACGGTAACGTATTTACCTATATATATAAAAAAAAGAACGTTAAACATTTCTCTCATGCTATAAGCATACATGTACTTTCTATATATGAATGAAATTTTCATCAAATATTTTGTACAAACATCTTCAAAGCTTTTCTTTAAAAGTTACCATTTGGAAAGTAACTAGACCAGAAAAAGACGTAAATAATGTAATGAAGAATGCATGGGCTTAAATTCATGAAATATCGTTGAACGAAAAGTAATTTGCTGAATTCAGTAGACTTCTTATCTTTTTACTTTCTTCTATCTGTAATAGAAGAAAGTATTGTGATCAAAAATTTTTTTGACTTCCGGATTTCGTCGGATTTACACGTTTTAGGGGTCAGAGATTCCGAAAAACATGTTTTTACAAAACGTCTGTCTGTGCATCTGTCTTCATTGTATCATCGAAAAGTATATAAAGTTATGCTTCAAATTGAACCAAATGTTTTTGGCTAAGGCCAGCAAATCCCACTTGAATTTGGGGATATTCCGACGATAGGGGACGCTACGATAACGATTTTTGTTCTATTTCAACTATTGTATCATCGAAAAAGTTATGCCGATAATTGAACCAAAGATTTTGTATATGTTTTTGACTATGGCCTACAGCTCCCAGTTGAATTTGGGGATATTGCGCCTGGAGGGGGCGCTGTGATAGCTATTTAAAGATTTCAAATTCAAAAAGATGTACAAAAAATTAGAATTCCTAAAAGTTTTTTTCGTTAAATGTTTGGCCTTGATTCAAGGATTGCAGAGCATTTTTTGTTTTCCCTCTATCTTAAAAAATGGCTGAGATATAACAGTTTGAAATTTTAGGGTGGCTGACATTTTAAAACAATACAGCATGATTCCCCCATAAACGGGTTTAATTTATATGTTTTAGTGAACGTTTCGGCCAATTTTCTTTCATTGTTGTAATCATCGTTTCAACACTTACATGCTTAACACTATATATTTATATGCGCCAACCTCAAATTATCGCCAAGCTTGGCGACAAATTGTGAAATATCGCCAAATTAGGCGACAAAAATACGTTGCCATATATGAAGCCACCTTGGCTATGTTTGTCTAATTTGGCGATATTCTCATTCAAATTCAATATTGACGAGAACTGGGAATGACTCTTCTGTAATCGGTTTCCATGCATTTTAGCTTCGTGTTTTTCAGTAAAATTAGCTAAAATCTTAAAACCAAGCAATAGGGAGACTATATTTTTCGGCCAGTACAGGCCAGAAGGACTTTTCGTAGTTTAGTATAATACATCAGCTGATCGCATCCAGGTAACCCTACGATTCGCAAGCAGTTGACGTACAACAGAATGACGAAAAGTATTGAAGTATTGAAATATGAAGTATTAACATGAATGAGATAGAAGAAAAGTTTGCGATTGGTATATCCGACTATTATTTTTTCGTTTTACAAAATAGCTTTGACAAAGAGTTCGGTAATATATATTAATGGGTATATATCGTGACATATATCCTATATTTATTTCCAGTTATCATAGTGTTTGATAATACGAAAAAGCTAAAACCAACGTTGAAGCACACAAATTACAAAACTTTAGAACACATACGGCCGTTTCAAGGATACAAAATCCCCTTCATCAGTGTTAGGTGGGAAAAAACAAACAATTAAAAACCAAAAAAAAAAAAATGTTAAAAGGGTTCAAAAGAACCACGCTCGGCTATAGCCCCGAGTACTGGCTGTAATATGACCAAAATGGCAAAGCAAGTGTAATTAGAAGAGCAGAAGTGACGCAACTGACAGATAATCACCGAAAACAGGCATCACTGCGCAGGATCTCTCCAAGCGGGAGAAAGAAAAAGGATTGCTGGACATGTCATTCACCAATGAATCTGTATATTTATAAATATAATGTGCCTCGTAAAAGTCAAGATCAAATATTGAATTGCAATTTTGAATAATTTTGGCTCCGGAAAAGTTAAATCTATGATCAAAATTCCAACAATGCTTTGCTATTGTAGATTTAAGAGTTTATTGTAGAGTTTTTTGTTTTTAACTCTTTGTTTTTTCCCACCTTACACTGATGAAGAGGATCTTTGTATCCTTGAAACTGCCGTATGTGTTTTAAAGTTTTGTAATGTGTGTGCTTCAACGTTGTTTTTAGTTTTTTCGTATTTATAACCACACAAAGTGTATCTTTTATACCTAATAATGTTTGATAGTTTCGATAGTTTAGTATGTGTGATTTTTGTTTCAAAATATCATTGCGTATGAATTTTTTTATATTTTCAGTTAAAACAAGTGTAAATGAATTTATTAACTGTTATTGAATGTGTCATTCTGTAATTAAAGAACTTATGGTCTAGCGCTGACTTTTTTAGCAAGCAAAATGTCTTTTCCATTTTTGAATCCGCATTTATAAATGTAGAACCAATAATTATGTGGAACAATATTTACTTAGAACAGCCATAAACTGTCTAATTTAGATAATATTATTTACAGATTCATTAGAAAGAATCTTTTACATGTTGTATTGTTTAAATTTCACACCAAGATGGGTGTAAAAAGCAAACAAACTTACGTTTATGTTCAAATTTTTCAATAAAACAAATTATTTTATCTTGAAAATTTTGTTGCAAAAAACATAACATTTTCTTGATACTTGATACTAAATTTTATAGTTTGCTTTTAGCGAATGCAAAAAACGTGTGTGTTTTTAATTAGTTGATCTTCAGTTTTGTTACGTAAGGGGGAAAAAAGAAAAAAAAACACATTTAGAATATTGTTTTATTAATTTTTCATACTAAGTGTTTTATCTTCTAATTTATATTGTCTGAAAATATTCATAATCATCAATAAGTTGACTATTTTGAAAAAATGGGATATATATTAAAAATATCGGATATATATTAAAATATCGGATATTTATTATATTTTCAAAATTATTATGACTGTGGAAACAGTAAATGAAGAATAAAAATGAGGACTTTGCTGGAATGACGACAGATGCTGAAGATATCTTTCATAGTTTTTAGTTGTTTATATTACACAGCATCTTGAATAAACACAAAGCAAAATATTTACACACGTGTGATGTACATAAATTTACATTTAAAATAGATTTCATTTTCAAATATTAATTCTTAACATTTACCTTTCTTTTTAAAACAAAATCTACGGCGTACACATTTTTACGCTTTTGTTCTAACCGTCGAACAACAGCGATTTTTCGATGTCAACAAAACTTCAGTTGTTGCCATTCGAAAATAAGAAAAAGTGGCCTTCGAGGGTTTCTTCTTACGACAATAATATTCACGAACCTTGGATTCACCTAAACATCGCCTGCGACCCTTACTTACGACATTAGTAACTGAGATATAGGATATCTCTTTTTAACCTCTTGAAAGGCGGTGGGATATAATATATTGCACTTAATGTTAATCCCCAAATACAACACTGACATCCGAATTTTGAAATCAAATTTTGCTTTTATAATGTACGTGAATAAAAGATTTTACTTATTTAGAAATTAATTTCAAGGTAAATCCTGGTGGGAATGTTTTATTTCATCAATTTTGTAACACAGGTACTTTGCTCCTGAAAGGATTAATGTTGTCATCAATGTTCATTCGTCAGAAATAGAAGTGCTTAGAGGAACTTAATTAATAGAAAATAAAATTCGTAAATTGTGGAGGCTATTCGACACGGAAAAATCCTATAAGGAAATATAGTCTTATTCACAGGTCAAAAGGAGCGGTGGGGAATATTTATCAAAAGCGTTGAAAATGAATCAGAATAAAGGGCATAGCAAAAGTTATCTGAGAAAAATTGATGATGAGTTCAGTCTGGCAACGATATATAAAAATCAGCTCATCTTCAAAGAAAAATACCCTGTAAAACAATCTGTTGAATGCTTAATAAACTTCAAACTTTGGCTAACCCAACATCATAACAAGTTGGAAATAGTACGTCAAACGTGACAAATGAGGTTCGTACTATAGCTAGTTATATAAATATTCAGATCTTGATGATTTTTAATTCTGTGAAATGAATTATATCGTCTGCAGATTAATTTCTGTCATAAAATAAGTATATCGGTCGCTTGACGATTCAACCTCGGAAGCTCCTCTAACAAGAAAGCACCGATTTAGAAAAAAAAAATTCAAATATCTTAATAAATATTTATAGTAATATCTCCTAAAGTTTTGATTCGATTTAAAAAAAATTGAAATGTCTCGACAAAATTGTGCAAAGATAATATATCTTAAATTCCAAACTTGGGTAGTTTTTGCGTTGTTATATGCGGACGGACGGACAGACGGACAGAAAGCGGCGACAATAGGTGCTACGTATTTATATAATTACGAACGCACCTAAAAAGCCATCATTAAATGAACGAAAAATACCATTCAATAAAATGACATCGTATTTCAGGATGAAAAGCGATTTGACAGCAATTGGCTTGATGGTGTATGATTCCACTGGCACGATTTGCGGAAGAATAGAAATGCTACATGGAGCCCTCAAAATAAGAGAGAAACAGTCATGGTTTGGGGTACTGTGTCAGCTCAACGAAAGACTCAAGTTATTGTTTCTAAAAAGATGGTGTACACTTACATTTTAGAAATCAAACTTTTGGTATACGGATTGCCCTTAGGATGTGACAAATTAATTTTTCAACAAGATAACAGCATCATGCTGTACTTCAAAATCTACAAAGCCTATGATGTTATTCTTATGTAATAACAGTACTCACGCAGGTTTTTTTTTTTTTTTTTTTTTTTTTTTTTTTTTTTTTTTAAATCGGTTATAAAAAGGAAAAAAGTCGCCAAATTTTAGGGATTTTTTTCCTTTAGTGGTACCCTAGTTATTGTATGAAGTTACTTTTTTGGCGAGGACTTGAAAATCGCACCAATCGCCTAAGATGGATGCGTGAGTGTAACACATCTGTTGCGTGAATGTAACACAATCCACTGTTCCTCTACAAAAAAGTGGATCGATGATGACAATATCCCGTTACTTGATTGGCCAAATTGATCCTCCATTATGAACATTATAGAAAATTTATCGCATGCAATTGTGAACGTAAATGACAAACAAGTTATTAGTGCATTACAAATCTTGAGGATGATATTTATAATGGCTGGGTATCTATGTCCACATTATGTTTATCAAACTTTGTTAAACCATGCCGAATTTTATTTCTGAAAGACTCCAAAATAAAGATGACTGAACCTCTTATTAAAACTGCATGTATGCAAACATAAGTAGTATCTTTATAATTGTGACTATTTAAATATTTATAATAAGTTTTTTATTTGATATTTTAAAACAACTTATTTTTCAAATAACAATGAGTAAGACCATTCAACTTTGATTGCAAATACATATCGTTATATTGTTGTATGCTTGTTAATTCTTAGAATTGTAGTACAACATTTATTATTTTTATACATTTTAATGTGTTTATAATTTCGGAGAGGAATATAAACATAAACCATATTTTTTTGAGGTGACAATAGCTAACATAACGGAAAAACAAATAGTTATCTTAAGAAATTAAATTTATTCAATTTCATTGGCATATCATATTAAAGTTAAAGATACAAACATAATATTTTTCTTACCGAGAAAACAAATTAAATAAAAAGGATATAAAAATGAAGTCGTTAAACAAAGGTTCGGCAATTATTTGTTTAAGAAAAAAAACGTAATGAATTGGATTAGTGCAGTTAAGGAAGTCAAATTTGATTTTTAAATAAGGAATCAGTCTTTATTGATACTAAATAAATAGGCAGAATACATCACGCCATAAAGATTTTGTTGAAAAATATTCTTGAATAATTAATGCAATTATATTTGAGAAAAAAAGGAATTGCCAATGAAGTGTGTGATAGTACTATATTTTGTGAATCAATCTAGTAAATGATGGAAATAGTAGTATAAGAATAATGTAATATATTTAAAGGTAACCTTAACCTTATGTAATAACCTTTTTAAAATAAATTTAAATTATAATAATTGTTCAGAAAGTTTTGCAATAGACACGTTTTGTAGTGAATTTGATTTTTTTTAAACAAGCCCTATTTTACCTATAATTATTTCTATAATTATTATTTCTGTGTAGATTTACTTTTTACCATTACAATTTACTTTTACTTCAGAATAAGCTATCTATTTTTCATGTTTATACTGTCTAAGTAACTTTTTGTTACTGTAAAACTGTATGTTTAAGACTAATGAGAAAATTATTATAAGATAATTATTGTAATACATTTCTAAAAATTATAAAATAAAGAGGTTTCCAAACAGAAAGGCACACTTGAATATATTCAACTAGGTAAATTATATCCAATGGTTATAGCTCGGATGAATGAAATTAGCGCTGCAGTTCGCAGCCTTGTCCAACAAATAAGAGTGAAATATGCCAAACCAGGATATCGTCGGGATAGCTCAGTAGGGAGAGCGTTAGTACGGCAAACCAAAGTACCCAGGTTCGAGTCCTGGTCCCGGCATGTTTTCGCTCTGTTGGAAAAATCTCAACTATGATATTCCAACCATTGGATATATACTTCCGATTATTTTACGGCAATATGATTTAATAGTGAAATTTTAGATGTGTTTTAGCTTTAACGAAAAAAAAATGTTACTTTAAAACGCGTTGCTTTTAATAAATTTTATGATATTTTAAAGTTGATTCTTACTGCAATAAGTGTACTTTGCGTATGTTTTCAGTTTTAAGGTTTTTTTAAAAATTTATATTATACACTATAATAATTTCTTTACATATCTCTGCTCGTCGTGTTTATAATTTTTAATCCATATTACGGAGTTTATATTGTTGACATATTAAAAAACAAATGATAAACTATTTTCATTTTAAAGTGTTTAAGGCTTTAAGCCGGTGTAACACGCGTTAAATTAACTTGAATTTTGTATGTTTTCGAGTAAAAATTGGCAATTTATTTTCAAACAAAAACCACTATTGGATTAGATGAACTTGAAACAACAAATCCCCATAACAACATACTCATTTGTAATCTCCATCACAGGATCCTTCTCACTTGTGGGACTGTTGCTTGGTAATGGTGACTCTGACAGTAACAAGGAAGGACTTTAAAAAAACTTTCATTTAATGTAGAAATCAGCAAATCATTCATTTACCTCCTCTCCCTCATACACAAACACAAAAAATATTATTATGAATATTATTATGATTATTATCTTCATTTTAAGGTGAAATATTGGCAAAAAAAGGAAAAAGACAAAACATTTTCTTAAAAACCAGGTTTGAAAAAAAAAAAAAAAAAAGGGTAAGTGCATGTCTTATGTAGCTTCACTCCGTACTTGGAAGTGATAGCGTAATTACAAATTTTTCCCTAGTAGCAGGGCTACACTACATACCGGGCTTGCTCATTCATTATGATGACGTCACAAAAGGTGGCTGACTAGGAGGAAAGACATACAGCGATTGGTACAAAACGATGGGCGCGTTGCTTTGGACCAATCGCTGGTCGCGGTCAGCCACCATTTGTGACGTTTTGAGAGTGAATGAGCAAACCCGGTATCTAGTGTTGCCTTGCTAGTAGCCCATCATTTTAATATACATCCTTTTGAGAAAAGTCTACATAAAATTTGTTAAAATTTGTTTGAAATACAGATGTAAATTTTTAAAGTGATAAAAACAGAACACAAAAAAGCTTATAAAATGCTTTTAATGTGATAATCGACATGTATCGAGCACACAAACGGCACCATTATCAAGATCTACATGATAAACAAACTATTCTCGCAAAAATTTGAAAATAAACTTGAAAAACATATACCATGAGATCATATGTGTAATAAAAGCAGGTGCTTGAAAATGGTCAACGGTAAACGTAAAAATTAATATTTCCTTATTGTTTTTTTATTAAATTGAAAAACATCTCGTGCCAAATTTTAGGTAATTCAAAAGGGGTTAATTCATAGTATTGAAGCTTTGGAAGACAATGTAAACATAATTAAGTAAAAACGCACTATTGTTTTAAAATTTATTTATTTTTAAAAATTGAGTTCTGAGAAAGGTCGGGGTTAGAAACAAGAAGAGGCATAGAAATTTTGAGGTAAATAAATTGATATTTTGAAAATTTTTACACCAGCATCCTCCATAGTCCTTAATGTTGTAATTCGTCTAGCTTTTCTAAAGCAATAGCAAAAAATTGACGCATTAGTTGCTATCCGTATTTAAATAAACAAAGTTAAATTTTTTGAAGAGGTTTGAAGAATTTTTACAGGCACTCATAATTAATGTCGTTTTCAAATACTCTATCTGGTCAAAAATATCCGGACACATTCGATTTTGGACGTTTTGTCGAATATATAGAGAAATACTTTGCGAGTTCTTATGTAACTTCAAAAAAGGTAAAGAACATGTTTGACCTCATATTTTTCAACGAAGGTTTACTAACGAGAGCAACTATGGGATGAAGAACAAATTGAAAGATAATGATTTTTGCGATCACTCTGTAAAAAAAATTCTCGAAATGATTTGTAGCTATAGATGGCGACTATGTGGACTGTGTACAAAATTTGTGTGCATTTGTGTAAGACTAGGAGGTATATTCATTGAGGTATAAAAGTTTATCTATTTCTCAATTTTCGTATGTTTTTTGTTAAGTTTACCACTAAATTTGAGTCTATTTTCAGGAAACTTGACAATGTGCAGTAGAAATCATGAAATATGAGGTTTTGTATGAAAAACATTTTAACTGCGAACGCTAATTTTTATCTTGATAATTTAGTATTCGACTATATAGGGCAAGTCATAAAAAAGTCACTCAAATATGATGAAAATTCAGAAAGATAACGGTAATTTAGTGAGCAGGATTTCAGTTGCTTTCTAAATTAGCTGGATGATAAGGGTTTTTCCCAAATGGCCATATTTAGTTTTTTTAATTGTTTTTTATTATTGATGTTTTAGCTCTTGTTGGAAGAACCATTTGAAAGAGCGTATTACAATAAGAACTAAAAGAATTATCACAATCGAAGTATCTGTTCAAAAGCTATGCATAGCCACACGTTATATACACAGTCCTTTATTGAAAATCGATTAATAAAAAATTATAATTTCTGGAAAATCTCTTATCATGCAGATAATTTTAGAAAACAACTGAAAATCCAACTCATTATATGGCCGATATCATTCTGAATTTCCAATATATTCGACTGGCATTTTAATATGAGATGTCGTACATAATTAATTACAAAATTATTAAAAATTATATAATTGTTATCTTTCGGTGATTTATGCGCATCTAAAATATGTCATGTAAATGTTCATATTTCATCAAATATGTATTACATTTTTATTCAAATTGCAATATTTTTTCTCTTATTGCACATTGATATGTTTTCTAAAAGTTGCTTTAAATTTGGTTGCAAACCCTTCATGGCATTAAAAAGAAACATGCATGTTTTAAATATTTTAAAGAGATTTTTATATTTTCATGTATATAAGTGCTTTTTTTACACGAATTAACATAAATGTTGTACAGGGCCTACATGTGTTACAGCTGTAGCTCATTTCCAGCATTTTATTTTACAAGGTGATCGTAAATATTCTCATTTTTTATTCAATTTGTTGTTTGTCTCTATTTTCTCTACGGGCCCACTGAGCCTAGTGGTTAGCTTTCTGACCATCTAATAATGAGCTTAGACCAATGTTCGCGGGTTCGAAACAAGCACAGCGTGTGAGAAGTGCTTGTGCAAGGTTTTCAGGGTTGTCTTAATACGAGAACCATAATTCGGGTCATTTTCTCTTCAAAAGAACTGATTATAGGCACCCTTATTACAGCAATCTGGCAAAAAAATTCCGATGCTTGTCAATAACCCCAATGTACTAACTACCCTAGTGACTAAAATTTCGCTAAAAATATGAGGTCAATCATGTTCTAGACATTCCTGAAGTTCAAGAAGTTTTCGTCAAGTGTTTTTCTAGATATTCGGCAAAACATCTAAAATTGAAAGTATCCGGATACTTAACAATAATCCCAATGCTCTAACTAACCAAGTTACTAAACGTTCGCTAAAAAATATCAATCATGTTCTTGATATTCCTGAAGTTCAAGAAGATTTCTCCGAGTGTTTTACTAGATATTCGACAAAACGCTTAAAGTTGAAAGTATTCGGATACTTTTGACCAGATAATGTGTGTTATTTATAAGAGTATTTCTTTAGGGTTAGTTAAATTGAGATAAAATTTATAAACATATGGGAGGAGTTATAGAAACGTACACTAACTAAGCTGATTAACACTAGAATGGCCGTCAATTTCTACATCCTAAAACAGCCGCCGGTGTCATTTCGACAGCACGAATTTTATTATATAAAATGGACGATAAAAAAGTTCTAATTTAACACTATGTTGCATCATTGTACTTTAATTAAGCTAATATTGTTACATTTATTTTCGCAAAAGAACGACCATTTATTTTCAATTCTGCTTAGTGTCGAAATAACATCAACGGAAGTTTTAAGTGAATTTGGCTGTAATGTTTTTAAAAATCGAACCACATAAAAATTTAGCATAGGAAAAAAATGTGATAGGTGTATAAGGCTAAATTCGGTTTCGTGTCGAAATGACACTTAACGGATGTTCTAGTGTTAAGTACGACTTTAAAAAAATACAAATTACGGAAAAAAAACATTAATTATGGGTACCACTAATATAACTTTTTAAAGTTTGTTTGTGTTAATTTATATGTAATATATAACCATAATTAATTTTCTAACGTATAAAACAGCTTAATTTTAACGAATTAATCTCATAAAAACGCGAATAAGAAGTTTTCCATATAAGTGCATCTATTATTTGAAAAGGTCCCGAAGGTAATTTGAAATTCAACAATATTTTATGATAAAGAAGCATTCGTTTGCGATAATTTTGCTTTAATGTAGTTAATGATAAGATAATTGAGCTATTTTTAATACCAAATTAGATGTAGAAAATGAATTTCAGGAAAGGTTCATTCTAAGCATGTATAAGTAACAAATCATTTCAGATTAGATTCTAAAAGAAACCTAAAGACAAGTTTATTTAATTCATTTTCAACTTCAATTTAATAATGAATTGGTATTATATTTAATACTATCTTAATTTCTAAAAAAAATAAAACAGAAGCTCAATAAATGTAATAAAAAATTATTATTTACAAATTTTACGAATTTTTTGTAAAACGCATACAAATCTCATCCTTGAATTAATCATTTAATCAAGCAATTATTTACAAATGTTTTTGCAAAAAATATTCTTTTTTTACGTTTGCATTTTGACAATATTCCATTAATATTGGTAAGAAATGTTTCACCATTTCATTGCAAGTATTTCCAATTTAAAAGCAATAAAGGTATTATCATCAGCAGTACTGAAAGTTCGTTAAAACTTTAAAATATTATTAAAAAGAAACAAATGGTGCTAAAAAATTGCGGTTTGCAGGAATGAGATTAGAGGGAGATCGAATTATTTTTAATAACAACAACAACAACAACAAAAATTGGTTCAAAACTACATAATATGAAGCAGATTTATGTAAATCAGGCTGTCAATAAACCCCTCAATGTACACATATTCTTCATTCTATGCCAGCAGTATGCTATCGTTACCAGATCAAGCACTGTTGGTTTAACTATTTTACAAGCACAGGGAATCAGCAACTGTTGCAATGCAAAAATTTCGCACGGCTAAATGACTGAAAACGAGAAAAGAGCCTGTTTCGTGTGTTGGGATACTGAAGTTTGTCAGACGCTTCGCAGAAATGGGTGTTTTACTATAAGCCTAATTTGCTTACATCTGCTTCATATTATGCATGCCAGTGCCATATATCGGTAATTTGTTTAACAACTTTTTCTTTGTTATTCAAAAATTCCGATCGCCCTCTTATCCCATTCCTGCAAACCGCAAATTTTTAGCATCATTTGTTCCTTTTTAATGAATTTATAAAGTTTTTACTAACTTATATTTTCGATGAATGCAATATTAGAGCAATACTCCAATATAACCAGTATAAAAAATAAGGTTTTGCTATAATGATACTAGGCACAATTTTACTGACTAAAACATAAAATAAAATAAAATAAAATCAGCAAAAAAATTGGACAGGTATAAATACATTTTATTGATGAAACCTTTATTTTAAAATCTCTTTTCGAGTTAGGGCGGAATTCGTTATCTGACATTGATTTAAATATCGACTCAAAGTGGAGATCGCATTTCATAAAAGGCAGTTCGTTTTGAATCTGCTGTTCAAAATATTCCATAATTTTAAATTCCATTTCTTAAAAATCCATTTTCCGACCTTGTTTTGCATTTATCTTTAGGGATTATTACAATTTCAGTTTGTTTCTGCGTGGCTTCAACTCTATATTCTGAATATATACCACAAGGGAAATAAGTATTGTATTTTGAAGTAAGTTAGTTACCGATATACAGGGTGCCCAAAAAGACCCCAATATTTTAAATTTCAACAATTTATTAACTTTATTCAATATAGTTATAATTGACACATTAATACGATTGCTCTAACATACACAATATTTCCACAGTATAACATTTTCTACACAGTAATTTAAAAAATAGTTTGGAGTTTAGTCAATAGATTCTGTCTCAAACTGAAAGAATGGTGAAAAAAAAAATTCAATCAATTTTGCTATTAAAGAAAATGTTAAGACTTGCCTGTATTTAATTGAAAAAGTATTGCAAGATTCATTCAGAATATTTAACATTGAAAAATTCAAATAAATCAGAACTAACTTTAATTTAATTTAATTGATAAAATTAAAATAAAATGGAAGAAAAAAAAATCGAATAATAATTCAAATTGCAACATATCATAATTTTTTTTCTTACTTTAATATTAATTTATTGAAGAAATATTAATTTTTTAAATACAAAAAATAACTATATTTAAAGCTAATTAGTTTAAAATGCAAACAAAGATTAAATGAGAAAATTATTTTGGAAGTGCTGGGAAGTTCTAGGCAAGTTATAAAAATAACCCGTTACTGCCTATAATTACACAACCCAAACATATGGTATGGGGGAAAAGTGTAAATCCCCATTATTTACCGTGGCTTTGTCCATTGCAGGTATACATAAAATAATAAAGATACGAATCGTATATGATTTCTGGTTGAGAGGTATAATTAGAAATAACAAAAATTAAATACATAAAATCTAAGAATAACAATTACTCTAATTATAAAGTGGAATTAATGACATTCGCGTTGTGAATATTTACATAGCCTCCCAACTCTTTAGAATAGGCTGAACTAGAATTTAGAATAATTAAATGTCTAGGGAAGTTAAAAGTTAACACAAGCCTAATAGGTGCAAGTAGACGAGAAATATAAAATAATAGACCTCTAAATCTCAATGCAAATAATTAAGTAAATAAATTGCATACAAAAATAACATAGAGAAAGAATTAAAAATTAACAAAGAAAGGTTTATTTACACAATATATACAAATGCACAATTAAAAGAGACACTAAAAAAAATTAAATTAAACGAAATTACACTTTCAAAACTTTTAAAGAAAACATCTATAGATTTACATCTAATGCTTTGTATGCATGATAATTAATTAATTCAAAGATTTATTTAAATTAAAGTTTAATGAGGTATTTCTTTCACTGCTGATAAACCCTATATCCAATAAAAATATTTTGCATGTACATGCTTACAAATAAAACAATACCTTTGTCCCAGTTCTTGCATCCATCAGCAGACATCAGACGAAGTATAAAGATTTCGTTGATCACAAATAATAAAATTCGCTGAACTTCTAAATAACTACTCTTGGACTAGTAGGCATAGCAAACTGCTAAGTTTTCACATTAGAGAAATTCATTAAGTCAGATAACCGACTCAGTAAAAATATGCTAGAATGCATACGCGTCCGAACATCGAATGAATTCCCAGAGTCCTTAACACATGAGACTGCAGTTAGAAGAGAATGTTCTTTCTACGAATACTAAAGTTAGAATCATACTGCTTCGTTGCAAGTTAGAGAAATTTTTTGTAAAAAAATGTTTTTGGAGAGATTTCTCTTGAGAGAGAAAAGAATAGGGATGCGGCTAAAACGACTCCGAATAGAGCGGGCCTCTATTCGCTGCGGTTCCCACCGGAATAGCACCACATTGCGACCCAGGCTGACCCAGTGAACACATATTGGTCGAATATGAAACAAGGGATCATACTCTGATTGGTTCGACAAAATACACAGAATTGCTAAACTAGCTTCCATCCATCGTGACGCAATCCAATTTCTATTAAAGCTGACTTTTATGGCGGGTTGAAAATTTACACGCATTAAGTTATAAGCTGTACTAGGTGTACCGGTTAATTCCCGCTGTTTTTTATTGATTTTTGAAGCTAAAAATACATAGGAAATAATAAAAATGGAATATTCAAACCAGCGGCCATCGCTAGCTACACATTTTACCATCTTTCTGGCAATTTGTGGATGCCTCGCCAAAAAAATTGTTCGTTTTTTGAGCCAAACCAGTCATCGAGCCATTTTTTCACATTTTCGTACGAATCGAAGTGTTGCTCTGCCATGCGTGCGACATTGATGAAAACAAATAGTAGTCGGACGGGGCCAGGTCCGGAGAGTACGGCGGGTGAGGCAGCAATTTCCATACCAGCGCTTTTACGGTGTCCGTGACCAAAGTTGTGGTATAAGCCGGAGCATTGTCATGCTGCAAAATCTCTTTTCCATGTCTTCTAGCCCATTCTGTCCGTTTTAATCGGCTTTTAATCGATCGGAAATAGTTTGTTGTGAAACTTCTAAGCCCTCAGCCAACTGTTTTTGTGTTTGACACGGATCTTCGTCGAGCAAAGCTTCCAATTCGGGATCTTCAAACTTTTTTGGCTGACCTGGACGTTCTTTGTCTTCAACGCTGTAATCACCACTTTTAAATCGTTGAAACCAATCTCTGCATGTTGTTTCTGATAACGAATTGTCACCATGAACTTTCACAAGAGTTCTATGACTTTCAGCAGCCGATTTCTGGGAATGAAACAGAAACAAAAGCACAGTCCGCAAATGATCTTTGGAAGGAACGAATTTGGAAGGAACGAAGGACATTTTTGAGCACGAATATTTATATGATGTTATTACTTTGAGAACTTTTGACATTTATGGTTTTCAAGCCTTATGTTAGTACAACAAAACACACTATGTGTCAAATGATTGAACGTTGCATTAATAGCTGCTGCCATCTATTAAGTAAAACAGCGGGAATTAACCGGTACACCTAGTATTGTAAAAGTCCAGACATTCAGAAATCAAGCTACAAAACCACATCGTAAACGTGTCACCGTGTGCGGTCTTTACTTGCTTCCATTCTCGATGCTGGGAATAAATATATATGACAAAAAGAAGCCATACTTATATTGCACATAAATGTAAATAATAATTTTTTTATATACAGGGTGTCTGAAAAGTCGGGAAACGGTCCAATAACTCGAGAAATATACATCGGATTGAAAAAAAGAAAATATGTGTTCAATATTTTTGAAAAATCTATTTAGAGATATCAAAGTTGCCCCCCAACTCTGCCCCCTAGGGTGAAAGGGGGATAACTTTAAAATCTTAAATGATAATCCACTCTTTTATTGCAAATTCGAATTCCACAGGAAAAAATACGTAACTTTTGCATTTAACATTTTCTTCGGAAAATCGCAGATGGCGCTGTAATGGAGTAAAATGCAGTTGGAATCGTTTTCATTGAAAAGTCAGGAAACGGTCGAAAAACTCGAGAAATATACATCGGATTGAAAAACGGAAAAATACGTGTTCAATATTTTAGAAAAATCTACTTAGGATATCAAAGTTGCCATTTTTCTAAAATACTGAGCACGTATCTTTCAGTTTTTCGATACGATGTATATTTCTCCAGTTATTCGACTGTTTCCAGACTTTTAATGGAAACGATTCTCACTGCATTTTATTCGATTACAGCGCTATCTACGATTTTCCGAAGAAAATGTTAAACACAAAAGTTACGTTTATTTTTCTCGTGGAATCCGAATCTGCAATAAAAGAGGGGTTTATCATTTAGGATTTCAAATTCGCCCCCCTTTCCCCCTTAGGGCAGAGTTGGGGGGCAACTTTGATATCCCTAAGTAGATTTTTTTAAAATATTGAACAATATTTTCTGTTTTTCAATCCGATGTATATTTCTCGAGTTATTCGACCGTTTCCAGACTTTCCAATGGAAACAATTCACACAGCATTTTACTTGATTGCAGCGCCATCTGCAATTTTCGAAGAAAATTTTAAATACAAAAGTTACGCATTTTCTCCCGTAGAATTAGAATCTGCAATAAAAAAAAGGGGGGGGGGTATCATTTAAGATTTCAAAGTTGCCCCCTTTCCCCCCAGGGGGCAGAGTTGGGGAGGGCAACTTTGATATCGCTAAATAGATTTTAAAAATATTGAACATGTATTTCTCCATTTTTGAATGTATATTTCTCGAGTTATTTGACCGTTACCAGACTTTTCAATGGAAACCATTCTCACTGCATTTTACTCGATTACAGCGCCATCTACGATTTTCCGAAGAAAATGTTAAATACAAAAGTTTCGTTTTTTTTCTGTAGAATCCGAATCTGTAATAAAAAAGGAGGATTATCTTTTAAGATTTCAAAGATCTCCCCTTTTCCCCCCTAGGGGGCAGAGTTGGGGGGGTCATTTTTGATATCCCTAAATATATTTTTCAAAAATATTGAACACATATTTTCCGTTTTTGAATCCGATGGATATTTCTCGAGTTATTCGACCGTTTCCAGACTTTTCGGACATCCTGTATATAAAACATAGTTTAAAAAAAAACGGATGCGGTGTTTTCACACCAGCAGGAAGATCTTTCTATTTATCGTAGTTTTGCATTCGCAATCTGAAATTGAAAGTTTTTTATTTAAGTAACAACTCAAATCATTTCCATATATTTACTTTTTTTCTGTTTGACATTTTAATTTACAAAATAAATAAGAAATTGCGAAATGCACAAAAGCTACATTGTCGGAAATGTATAGTTAAAACTGAACATAATATAATCCTTTTTGAGCCTTTTCTGAGCTGACAACTCCCAGGAATTAAATCTCAATTTTGAAGAACAAAATCACAATTTTTTATTTATATATTATATAAATATGTGCTAGTAAATATGTTATGTAATATACATTTTATAAATATTTATTTTATATATAATATACAGATGCGGGACAAAATAATACGAACACCTATAAAAATTATGCCACATTTCACACTTGCAGTACAGGAGCGCCACCTGGATTAGAAGTCTACCATTATGTGGTCGTGAAAGGAAGGTATCAGTCTTTCAACAAGTGTCATTAGGTGTTCTATGAATGAATAGTTTTCTCTGAGAGACGCAACATCAGACTTGAAGGCCTTCCAAAGAGGTATGATTGTTGGCGCTCTTTAGCTGGAGTTTCATTGACGTAAACAGCAAAACTTTTCCGGTATCAAAATTTAAATTGTCAACAATTATGACAGCATACGTTAAAAACTGCAAAATTGCGTCTTCAAAGTAGAACATTGGGCAAAAGACCTTGATGACAGAAATGGATAGACAGGTGTTAAAGCGCACGGTGGCCCCAAAATACAATCAATTGACAGTTAAAACAGGGCCTTGCAGATGACTTTTAATTTCGGATGTCATCTGGGAAAGCGATTGCTTGTGTTTTCTTGTCACTATGGGCTTCAACATCTATCTATCCGTTTCTGTCATCATTGTATTTTTGCCCACTGTTCTACTTTGAAGACACAATCTTACCGTTTTTAACGTATGTAGTCATAATTATTAACAATTTAAATTTTCAATACTCTGAAAAATTTGCTGTTTACGTCAATGCGACTCCAGCTAAAGCACGCCAAGAATCATGCATCTTTGGAAGTAATTAAAGCCTAATGTTTCAGCGTCTCTCAGAGAAAACTACGCATGCATGGAACACATACTAATGACAGTTGTTGAGAGACTGGTACCTTCCCTTTCACGACTACAAGATAGCAGACTTCTATTCCAGTTGGGAATAGACCTGTATTCCCAATTGAATACAGGGTACTGCATTCCACTGCAAGTGTGAAATGTGTACTGCAAGTGTGCACATTTCTTGTGCACTGCAAGTATTCACAATTTAAATAAGCAATTGTGACTGTACTTATTGTACAGTCACAATTGCTGTACAATAAGTACAGCAATTTACTACTGTACTTCACTGACAGTACACACTGTCAGTGTACTGTCCCACTGACTATACTGTCAGTGTGAAATGTGGCATAATTTTTTACAGGTGTTTGTATTATTTTGTCCCCCATGTGTATTTTAGTTTACACATAATGATATTATTAATAACAGCAATAAAACGAAATACGTTTAGTTACACACGAATGATTAGAGCATTAGTCACCTTTTGCTTTCGAAGGTGAAAGAGACAGAGACCTTCCAGTAAACTGAAATCCAGCCAATTTACATAAAATTGCATATCACAGCGGAAAGAACACTTCTAGCAATTAGCGATCATAATCAGCCCTTTAAACGAATTCTCTTGTGCGTCTCTGTACATAAACCATAAATATTTCACACTTCATAATCTATAGAAAATAAGTTGTATTGAAACTTAGTGATCCTTTTAAATTTCATTATGTTTCAAGGATCATAACATGTTCAAAATGTACGGCAAACGATTTTTCCCCATAGATATTAATGTAAAGGAATTATTTTGTATGACCCTGTAATCGAACTATAAATGCTACTAATTGTAAAAGCATGCAGTAGTCCACCTCAGTAATGCATATTAATTTCATAATGTTTGCAATATCGTAACATCAATAAAATGTGCCGCAATCGATTTTTCCCATAGACCACAATGTAATGGAATTCTTTTGTGTGTCCCTGTAAATGAACTACTAATGCTACACACTTCATTTTAAATACTGAACATTCTATAGAAAAATTACATAATGTATAAAAATTTCATGACAATCCGAGTATATTTACGATATTGGGCACGAACAGACAGTTAAACGGACAGACAGACTGACGGACGGACAGACAGACAGATAAACCGAATTCATAAACACTTTTCAACTAAGTTGATTTTTGTATAGAAATCGATCTGGTATGTCGGGAATTTGGCTCAAAACTCTGACTTTGACAGTCTTTTCTGAAAGATATTTTGCTTTACCAAAAAAATGGAAAACGTGTTGTGACCACATAGTTTCTAAATAAAAACACCTGTTAAGTTCATGAATTTTCGAACAAAAATGAATTATAAAATGTGTCAGAAAGTTGCCTGTTTGGATTTTGGATTGCTGGCCGTTTGATCAGCATCCCATGAACAACAGTATATCAAATTTTCAGCCAATTTCATAGGGACCACCTTTCTATATACAGCAGAACGCCGATTATCCGACTTTCAATTAATCGAACTGTCCATTTATCTGAACACTCATTTTTTTTGTCTGCATTTTTTGTCAGGACGGCGCTTATAATCGAGAACGTTTTCCAGATCTGTGGATCGGAGGGAGCAAATCCTAATTCGTGTAAATTTCTTCTGTGATCCTGATATCAGATTTAAATGATGATGATGATCATCATTCAAAATAAAAAAGAAATCGAGGAAAATGAAAACGAATGTTATGAAAATGATACAGGCCCATCATCACAATGAAGTCTTTGAATGTTTGCAAACAGCTATAAAATTGTTGAGACGACAGGAGAATGCTGATCCTATACTTATACATTAAAGAAGAATTCGCGATATAGCAGCATTGCAAAGAATATATTTGTCAAAGCAAAAAACAATCCAAAGCTTTTTCGCTTAAAATTAAAATTTTGCAATTCAGAAAATGCTTAAAAAAATTAAACGGCTGCCAGTCCTAAGCCTGGTTAAAATTTGAAGGAAAATTGTGTACACAAAATATTTTTTTAAAATCTACCTATCCACTACTATATTTTTAAAAACATACATTTGTTCCCTATAAAAAACTGTTACACATAAAAAAATGCATTGTAATCATTTTGATATAGCCAGGAACATTCCTAAAATAGTCTACTCAATTATCCGGACTTTTGCTTATCCGAACTAGCTCCTGTCCCTAGCGGGTTCTGATAATCGACACTCTAATGTAATTTGTGCTTGGTTCTTTGTTTTACTTTAACATTTGAAAATTTTGTCATACATTCACTGATTTGAAGAAACAAGCAATAAAATAAATCTTAAAGCCATAATTCAATTTTTAATAAAATGTTCTAATTTTAAAGAAATGATTTAAATTATCAAAGAAACAACCTTTTAAGTTTAATCTGTTGCGTTTCTGAGCTAACTGTAAGAAAAGGATTTTCAAATATTTTAAATAACTCAAATGATTAAGTAATTTCGTTGATGAAAGATAAAATGCATATTTTAATTGTAATACTTCCTAATAGCACGAAAATAAGTGTTTAACTACTGAAACAAAACAAATAAATGGAGATAGCTTTTCCCATTATTTTAATTTAAAAATTTCCAAATTATTAAAGCGTACTTTGATTTAAAAAAAAATTCTTCAACCATAATTTAATTTTAAATAAAATGCGTAAAATCCTTCCTTGATAAACAAATATTTTTAAGTAAGTAAGAGATAAAAAAAAAACTTTAAAGTTTATTCTATTGGGCTTTTAAGTTAATTATATGTAAAGGAATTTCTGAAGTATTTTAAGCATAATTTAATTATTTTAGTTCTTGAAAGAGAGAATGTAACTTTTAAATATATTGCTTTTATTGCTAAGAAAATAATTGTCTAACGATAGAAACAGGCAAACAAACTGCAAGAAACAAGTCCTTGCGGCTGAGTCGGAGGGAAAAAAGTTTTTTTTTTAGGTACGTGCATCAGATTCAATACAAATTAAACAAATTGATTTCACTCCTTCTAATTTCACTATTTTGGTGAAAAAGTTAATTTTCAGGGAAATTTTACTTACCAAATGTATTTGAAAGGATATGAGGCAATTATACAAAAATAATGGTAAAAAAATTGTTGAAATGATAATTTAAAAATAGCCAATGAACTATATTTCTGATTCTCAAACGTGGTTCGAACAAAAACTATTAAATGAATGCCCTAGAAAATTTTGCGTGTCCCTGTAAACGAATTATAAGAGTTACTTACTTCATTAACGAACTCATCTAAGATACGGCAAGATGAATACACTGTTCCAGTTAGATTAGAATTGGTTCAATTTTTCGGCCGTTATCATGATAACAAGTTTGGATTTCGATATAAACGAACTATAAGAGCAACATTCTTGATTAATGATCTCTATAAGGATACTTACAAGATGAATGCACTGTCCCAATTAGGTTCCGATTGGTTCAGTATTTCGGAAGTTACCGTCATGAAAGATTTTGCATGTTTTTCTTTTGTGTGTACCTGTAAAAGAACTATAAGAGCTAAGTACTTGATTTACTAACTCATCTAAAACAGTGGTAAGATCAATCCACTGTCTAAAGTAGGTTAAAATTGGTTAGTATTTTGGACGTTATATTGATGACAAGATTTGCATATTATACACACACACACACACACACACACACATATATATATATATATATATATATTGCGAAATTTAAAATTCCGTCTTATCTTAAAATATTCTAAAAATGTTTTCCGTCTAATATAATTTACAACCCCAATTTATTTAATTCTTCCCTGTCTTAAAATATTTCAATCATTCATTTTACCTTACCTCCAAATTCATCTAATTGCGTTCGTTAATATTTTATTTCTCCTTTCAAAATTCTACTTAAGAAAAAAAAATCACGTATTAATATATTTTTTCTGTCGAAGCCCATCTGTTTAATTTTAAAGTCTTTTAATTTTTATTTCAATCTAATATTATTTCTTTCTACTAAAATTATTTATTCTGCAAATTTAATTTTATTTGCAATTTTTTTTCTGTATTCTAAAAACTTTCGCGCGTTTTATCGGAAGCTCCTATGTACGCCTATTTTTCCCACGCTTCCAGAATATGTAGTTCTTCTCTTTAGCTTCTCAATTGGCTAAAAGGTAGATCCGCACAGCAGCGAAATAAACTTACATACTCAGTATAAAACACGTTAATTGGAGCAATAAGTTTGTGTGTTTTGGGTTAATTTTAAAATCTATGAGCGTCTCCAGGAAGTTATGTGATCTTTAATAATAGCTCTTGTATTGTATTTGAACTCCATTCAGCAGTTTACAGTTGTGTCCCTTCTGCATGATCAGAGTTCATAGAGACGTGTCTATTCATACTTACAACGGATATATGCCACTCATTTATACATGCCAACATATTTTTCCACAAATGGTGAAAAGGGTGACTTATGAGGATTCTTCTATATAATCAACAACACAATAACCGCTTTTCCCAAACATGATACAATTTTTTTTTTTGAGATTGAATGCCATAAGCCACTTCGTCGCATAATAACAGTTAAATATTCTATTTTCTATTACAAATTAGGTTGATAAACTTTCCTGTGCCCATGGAAATAAGATAATTTTATACTTAAAAATATCCGAATAAGATTTCAAATTCTCCTATGAATATTATTTTCAACTCTTTTGTATTACACTGGAACACACATATTTTGTTTAGGTTTTAAACTGTAATTCCATTCCTAATTTGTTCTAAGGAAATAGGAGAGAACTGATGATTTTCTTTATTTTAATATTATGATTATTATTTAAGATCATAAGTGCTATTTAAATTTGTTATCAAATAAACATATATTGAAAAGATTCTGTATATATAAAAATAATATAAGGAAGAATCACGTCTTCTAATTATAGCTTAACCTCAGTTTGGTTCCATCAAGTTAATTTCTCATACTTCTTATTCTCTTACGATTAAAGTATTGAAAGTATAATATTTATTCTGGTATGCAGTTTGCTGACATTTACTTCTTTTTACACTTCTTTTTATTCTTTTTATTATCCTCTTCTGATGACAGATTTATAACATTTTCCAAAACTAAAAATAAATAATGATTATTTATTTAAACAATTTATCTTTAGGAATTCTATACATTTCCAATCATTTCTCTAGTCCAACTTTTTTTGTTTAATGCTACAATTATAGTTGTAGTCAATGTTTTTTCCTCAAAATTAATTTGTGTTTTTCTTTTCATTAAACAAAAAGAGTGTAATTACAAATATCAGTCCTTTTACCTAACTTCACATGCAGCATAAAATTTCTTTAATATTAGCATATCGATTATCTTTTGGTATAGCATTAAAAACCTTTAAATCCATTGAATTATAAAGACTGCGGCTAGAAAAAATAAAAATAAAAAGGAAAGAGAGGAAAAACACTGAATACGAATTAAAAAAGATCTCGTCTTTATGATAAAATTGTTTCATTACGAACTGAAAATAGTTTTTTAAAAGGAATAAATTAACACAATAACCATTAGGAACATTTATGCGTTCATTATCAAATATTTTTTTTCATTTCATCTCCTTTTTAGGTTGTTAATATTTTTATTTTGCCGTATAACTTAATCAGAACTTTTGGATGTCCTTGACTATTTACTTGATTCATTGTATTAAAAAAATGATAAATATTTCAATTAAGTTTGCTATTTTATTGTTAGGTGCATTTGACTTTTTATTTGAATTTGCTGAAAAAAACATTTTGATAAATATTTCAATTAAGTTTGTTATTTTATTACGTAAAAAAGGTTATAGCAGAAAATGAATGCGTAATTTATTATTAAAAGAAGAAATGAAAGTAATTTGGCATTCATCAATAAAAAAATCCATAAATAAATAACTTATAAGGAGTATGAGTTTTGTAAAAGCATAAAAACTTCTTAATAAGACCATAAAATGAGGAATGCGCTAGGCCTTTCGAAAGGACTTTGTCTTTCTTCGTCAACCGCAAAGTGCTACCGCTTTGCAGGCAGGAATAAGAATGAAAGGAAATGAAAGGAAAAAAGAACAAGATAAAGAAACAACCAATAGGAAAGTAGAAGACATCAGTCCATCACACAAGATCATGACCCAATCAGAAGAACACAGGAAATAAGGAGAATTATGAAGCAAATTGGATAAAAACTGAGTCAGAAAGCCAAAATGAAATTATAAGGAAAAAAAAATTATAATAAACAAAAAAATTAATTAATTAAAGAATTAAAAAAACAAATTGGATGTAATAATAACAAATAAAATAGAGATGAAAAAATAATAATATATACAAATATAAAAATTAAATAGAAAAATATTAATAATAATTTATTTATTAAATTAAATGGTTGAGCTAAACAAGTTTTTCCAAGCTGCAGAGAGCATGGTGGAATAAGATTTTTCATTAACTATAACCTCACGATTCAGATAAATAGCTAAATTTTACAGAAAGTCCAATTCTGAGGGATATTGGAATTAAAAATAATTTTAGTATTTTAAAAATTAAACGAAGAAAGACAAAGTTCTTTCGAAAGGCATAGCGCATTCCTTATTTTATGGTGTTATTAAGAAGTTTTTATGCTTTTATTGCATCACACCAGTTTATTCACTACTTTAATGTATGAGTTTTGTGTTTAAAACCCTGTCTTTGTTTTATTGTTTTATATTAAAAAATAATACCATACATTTTATTTCAATTCCTAAAATATTATATTTGTGCTCAGTATAGAGAAGCTAACAAAATAGACAGGATGAAACATTAAAATTCGCGTTAGACCGCCAGTGTCACGTGATGCCCCTTTCGTGCATACGAGCATCACGTGACTCAAGCGGTCTGAAAAAAGAGACACGCGTAACGCTCCGCGGTTGCGTGACTTTCCGTTAGGCTCGCAAGTTATTGAAGTATTTTAGAAATAGTTTCTTTTTTGAAAAATTATATGTATATTTATAAAAGTATAAGAATGTATTATATTTTGCCCTATGATAATATAATAGTACATGATAAAGCCTAAAAATAAAATAAAATAATATTATTATTCAAATATTAAATCACATTTTCCAGCATTACAAGCATAAATTTTAAATTATGCTACCTATGTTTTCTTTTGCTGAAAATTTCTTCCTGAATAATGAAGCGACAATATTGTGTATTTTAACAACATATTTAAAATTCGTTGCTTTCTAAACATCTTATGAAAGATAGTGCATGAAAAAGAATAGGCAGATTCGTAAACTAAACTTTTTCAATTATCTTATAAAATTTAGTTAAATTTGAAAACTCGTTTTACAAAACGAAGTGATATAAAAACAATTTTACATCCTTAAAGCGTTTTTATAGTAGTAACTGTTTGCAGATTAGAGTTTTTTCTTTCTTTCTTTTTTTTTCTTTAAATTGCGGCTTTGTAAAGACGGTGATACGTTATAAGAATTTCCCTTTGATATCAAATGGAATAATTATCAGGTATGTCTTTATAGACCACTTTTCTGCATCTAATAAAAGGAATCTTACATCATTTATAGTTATTCTAAAATATTTAATATTAAACAGCATAAAAATAAATATATTTTTAAAAAAAAACATTCTTTTATAAGCATTCCATGTTTATCTTAAAAACAACGCCTAATTTCACGATTGCAATTCATGTAGAACCCCAAAATGTTTTATTAAAATACGTTAATTTGGCATGTGCCTCGATTATAGAAAATTAACTTTGTTTTTACTAATTTTTAATACAAATATCCACCTTATGTAATCGTATAAATTCTGCAATTATTTAAGACGCAGATTTATATTAAAAAGGCAACAAAAAAGTGTAAAGGTTGAAGTCCTGCATACAGTATCCTTAAAAGCCAGTCCCAGAGTCTCTTGAATATTCTGTCACATTCAGAATGACCAATTTTATAATAAAGTCGTCTTTCACATTTAAGAAAACATTATCTACAGTTTTTGTGCTAACTTAAATGATACTGTAACAGATGATATAGTTAACCTTTAACACAATATGTGGCAGCACCACACAGTATCCCTTTCATGCCTTCTCAGAGATAGTTTTTCCCATCATTCTTACAAGCGTCTAGTCCCTGCACTTTGGCTACGATTTCAAAAAATGGATCGTGCTGTGTGCATGCGAATTGCTCTAGACAGTTTCAACGAGAACCATATTAATTTTATTCCATTCTGCGGCAGTTTTTTTAAATTCGTAAAAGGATTTTAATTTAAAACATTTAGCGTAATATAACTAAATATTTTCTTTCACAATTTTCATTATTTTTTTAAAAATTTTTTTTAACATTCTTAAAGAAATTCAATTTCAGATTTTTACTAAAATACATTTTTTCCTCCGGATTTTTAAATTTTTAAGGATTTTTAACGATTTTATAGCGTTTTAAAGCGAATTTTTAACATCCAAAAAACAATTTTTAACATTAAAAAAAAAACATCACTGGACACAGCTTTGCAGCAATCTCTAGAATGCACGAAATTCATTCAAGCCGCGGTCAATAACTTATGTATGTACGCTTCGCGTACATTAACCGAAAAAAAAAACATCACAGGACGCATGAAACTCGCTGTACAGCATTCTCTAGAATGCTGTAAAAATGCTGTACGAAATTCATTTATAACCAAATTTCATATTAATTTCCATTTTGTTTCAAACTTTCCATCGCTTATATGTTGAAAAATGGAAACCTTACATTTTTTTTATTCAAATTATTTTTTATAACTCAAATAAATACTGAAAAATAAAACTTTCCGCCGCTGGGATTCGAACTCAAGACCACAGAACGGAAGAGAAATAACATACCACAGAGCTATACGCACTCGTTTTGAAATGGCTTAGAACAAAATTTTAAAGTATCAGACAAGCACGCATGCGCGCAGAGTGATCCGTTTTTTGAAATCGTAGGCAAAATGCAGGGTTGGGTTGGGTTGATTATTGACGGCCAATTATCTACACTTGGGATATAGGCCCGGGGGGAGTGCCCTTCGTGGGGGTCTTTCTAAGGGAACCTAACCCGTATTTACGCATGGATAAATCCACGGCTCGAAGAAAACCACGAAAACTCCGAACGATTGGGCCGACGGGCGCGATTGGGATCGAACCCAGCACCTCCCGTCTACCAGCTTGGAGAGCATAACCTCTCAGCCACTACCCAAAATGCAGGGACTAGACGCTATAACCATCCTTTGCGATATAGTCTACGCTGAGACGTGAGATACGTTGGTTGTAAAATACGGCTGCTAAAAACGGAGTTTTTTTTTTTTTTTTGCTCGCATACAATTAAGAATGTGGATTTCTTCTAACAGTAAGCAACTTGTAAATAATCTTGTAGATAATCTTTGTGCATAATCATATGTGATTTCCATGCTATAATGATGTTGAAAATAAACTGTTTTTAACGAGAATTCCAGAGAGCTCTCTGAAACATCAAAATTGTGTTCTCGATTGATTTTAAAACAGTGGAAGCTAAGTATAAATAACTTCTATTCTATTATAATGCTAAAATAATCTAAAAACAAACTCAGCTTCATCATAAAATACTATTTAACTCCTTTTCAGTTAAGAAAACTGTATTTATCAATTTTCGTTTTAGATTTAGAAGTATTAACATGCATAAATCAGACATTTTCATTTATATGCATTTAAATTACGAAACAACTGTAAACCTCTTAATTTCACTTCATTAATATTATTTAAAATAAAATAAAACAATACCGAAATGAAATCCTTTTTAAAATTTTATTCATTTTATTTATTTATTTATTTATTATTTTATTTAAGTCAATTTTCATTCATTTTACAGATTATTTGACAAACAACAACACAAATAAAACAATTTGAATAACGCAGCATTATTGGAAGAAATCTCGAGATTTTAAGGAAGTAAAATGATCTTATTCATGAAACCTCAAGTTAAAATCATTTTGTCGATCCGAGACTTCATTGTTTTCCCAACTTTGATTTAAATACAGCCCCAAAGCGACATCGAATTTCCTGAAAAGCAGCTTATTAGGAATCTGTTTTTCAGAATATTACATAATTTTAAATTCTATGTCTAGGAAATATATTTTCTGGTCTTGATATAGATATATATATTCAGGAAACATTGCAATTTCAAATAATTCCTCAGTGGCATAGTCAGAAAATATTTCAGTAAAATAAATACTTTTTTCTGTTTTGCGTTTTTTATGTGTTTCCACAATTTTATAATTAAAACAATAGTATTCAAAAACTAGTAGGAATTTATGTGGGTTTTTTCCAGATAATTTAGGTGCTACTGATGTAATTTTAACCTTTCCAGGCGAGCGCCCTTTTCAGAATTTTTAATCTTTTTATCAACAGTTTTTCATAATTGAAATTAATCGCAGAATTTAAACGGAGAAATGATTTGATTAAACAACGCAAATTAAGCAATTACAAATTACTATTTATGCATCACGCATATGAAAGGGCTAATAGTAAACAATAACAAAAATAAATCTGAGATTTTTGACAGGTAAAATATTTTACCCATGAAGTCTCAAGTTAAAAAAAAACTTGTCAATCAAGGGCTTCATTTAATTAACCTTACATTAATTTATGTGTAATCCCAAAGTGACATCACATTCCATGTACAGCAGCTTATTTGGCATCCTCTTTACAAAATATTGAAAAATTTAAAAAGATTTTTTTTTAAATCGTATTTTACGTCTATTTTCCAGGAATATTAGAATTTCAGATAGTTCCTAATGATCTAGCCCGAATAAACATCCCGAGAAGAATTATTGTTTGTTATTTTAAAATACAGGGTGTCCGAAATTTATCTGTACAACTTTGATCCTCCATAAAACTTAAACGAAATTAGATAACAAAAATCTGTTTATTGTATAATGTACAGCAAGTTCCAAAGTTTTATGTGATGCTAGAAAATCTTTACCTGAGTGCTTTTGGTTGCAGGTAGAGTTGCAAAGGCTAGACAAAACTGGGAATAAACCGGGTTTTTTTGGGAATAAACTTGGTTTTTTGGGAATAAACCAGGTCTTTTGGGAATAAACCTGGGAATAAACGGGTTTTTTGCAACTCTAGTTGCAGGAACAACGTCGAGACGGTATTCAACCTCCTGCCATATTCTTTGGAGCATATTCACACGAATTGTAGCGATGACCGCAGTAATCCTGTGCTTCAGCTCATCTCCGTATTTTGTTCGTAACTGCCTTTGGACTTGTGTATCTGACTTCGTCTCTATGAACCAGGCCACACACTGAGCCTTTTCCTGTGGTGTAGCCATCACCAGTTATGGATCTTACTGGGTCGTACCTGAAAGCAAAAACACTCCTTTTAGTACAAATAAAACTTTATGAGTTGCTATTAATGTGTGTGTATACACACAATTTTGTGTGTATACACACAAAAACGAACGTCACTGTCTTATTTCGTTTAGCTTTTATGGAGGATCAAAGTTGTAAATATAAATTTGGAACATTCTGTACATTTTTTAGTTTTTCATGTGCCCGCTTAATTTTATGGTTTAGCTTATAAATAGAAATTTAGATCTTTTTTCTCCAGATGTGAACCAAAAGCACTACTATAGTTTCAAAAATAATTAATGAGCATTTCTCTTTATTCGGTGAATAGTGGCAGAGAGTAGTTTCACCGCTAAGTGTTAAAATAATTCTGCAAGAAGGTTTTTAATTCTTTGAAGTAAATATCGAAACGAGGCAGACGGAGATGCTAGTTAACGATGCTAGTTAGAGCGAAACAAGCTAGTTAAAATGATGTCAAAAAGTCCTTCCTGCCGTTAGCTGTTGGAGAAGGTAGCTTTCGTATATCTTCGTTTTAAAAGTGTAGGAAGTGTCATCAATGTACCTTATCCAGCATTTAAGATTAATAATGTCAAGCAATTTTTCCACAAAAATGCAAGTTATACATATTACAGTCGACTGGAGAGATTAGACTTCCCAGGCTGAGATCATATCACAGTTTCTAATGTAGTACTTATTACCAGTGGCGTCAACCTTTGAAAAATAATGGGTGGCCTAAAAAAATTTTCGGGTAAATAGAGTGATAAATTTTTAGAGAAAACATTTGTGATTTTATTAAATTGCATTTGCACGAGTAAAGTAGACATCTTTATTGATACCACATTAGAACATAATAAACTTGCATTATTTAATACCACCATAGTTTTGGTTATTGATGCCTTATACCTAGATTATTGTACTAGCTTTTATTAATATTATTATGGTGATTTTAGCAAAGTTTTTTTACTTTATTTATCTGTCGCCAGTACTCATTGTCTTTTATACTGCTTATATTCTTAAGAGGACTACATGCACTACATACACTATTTATTTACTATAACACCATGAATAGATGGATAGAATGTTTTATCAAAAATATTAATAATTTAAAATATGTACATGTACAACTTGTTTCCCCTGTAAACAGAAATGAAAAATAATACTACCTATTTGTGATTAAAAAATGATTGAAAACGTACTAATAATAAAACAAAACATCAGCAAGTACATAAGCTTGACAAAAAATCAAAATAAGCTGAAATAAGATTAATGCATTATAGAAATAATTTGCTAAATTCTTTTCATTCTTTATAACTTATTTTAAGGATTTTAACCCTTTCTAAGTTGCTTTCAAGTTGCTAGAATGTTGAAATGATTGAATGTCACCAGAATTTAAGAACAAGTTAATTTCAAAGTAATTAACTAGCTTTTCGTCATATACATTATAAAGGTAAAATTTTATTCGAAACTTCTGGGACAAATTTAGCATTTGAGGATCAAAATTAAGTGGGAAGCATACTTCCCATCGCCCTAGACTGGGTTAAATTAGGAATTTAACATTTTATTTGAAATAAAATGAACTCGATCACCGTTATTTAGCACTGCATGCTATAAATGTGTTTCTCCTAGCTGCACTTCTTTTTATAAATTTCGCACAAGCTTCATCCAAATCCAATTTTTCAGCCATTTCCTTGTGTACGTTTCAGATACCAACTTGATTAATTCTTTTGTGTGTCATCGTAGACCGGAAAATGTTTTAAGTCTTTTCAAAGCAGAAAATGATCTTTCAGCTGTGGCTGTAGAAACAAGCATCGTCACGGTTATGCGTACAAATTTGATGAATTCGGGCACAATGTTACGAATAACATTGGATTTCAGAAATTTTGGGATATCATCAAATGTTTTTAGTTCGATGACCAATAAGGCAGCGTTGTCACACACCCAGAGCCCGATTAAAGTTGCCTAGGGCCCAAGGTCCAGCAACTTTTCGGGGACCCCTAAAAAAAGTCATAGCTGGAATTTTTTTTCAGGAGTATTTGCGGGTTATCACTAGATATTACGATACAGTTGCCAAGCTAACCAATTTTTTTTTGTTTTGAGCAAATAATTGCAGAAACTGCATTTTAAAGAAATTCTTCTAAATTCTTTTTTTTTTTTTTGGGGGGGGGGACCCCATCAGCAAAGGGCCCAGGAACGTGGCCTAGTTCGCCTGTGCAATAATAAAGGCCTGCAGACAATAGTCAGGTGGATCACAGCCATGCTGTGATCAGGCGATTTCCTCCCCGCACCCAGGTCCTAACCCGTTAAGCTAGGCAATTATGCCGGGCAGGTAGGGGCCTGATTAGCGGTATAAAAAAAAAGGCCCTGCAGACACACATTTCTCTGTAAAATGTCATAGCCGGAAATGTCGTCACTGAAAGCACAATAAACATTATCCGATTCTCCTATGGCAAATTTTTCTATTGTGTCTAAAATTTCGTTCTCGTGAAAACGCTCGTTGAAGAAAACATTAACACAGTCTATTAATTCATAAAATTTACATTCAATATAGTTCTTCACATCAGTAAATTCATGTTGTGTATGCGTGCGATCGTCAATGTGGCGAGAAAGTTTTCTTTGCTTGGGGAGCTTTGGTTCTGATATTTCAAGTTCATTTTCTCTTTTTGTGGTAGTCTCTAAGAACAATTAGAAGTTACCACGAATAACTTGAAAATTTTGCATTAATTGTTGAATTACAGAGTTAACGTTACTAAAATGTAAGTTTTCACTTTGCAGTTGTATATTTATTGCATCAAGGGCAGTAAATATATGGGACAGCATATTTAGATAAGCAAAACGTTCAAACGACTCTAATAATGTTAAATATCCAGAGGCTTTTGTAGAAACATCAGCTTTGTCGTTTTCACAAAAATCTGACAGAAAAATAAGGACATTTTGATAATTGTTTATCCGAGATTTTAAGCTAAGAGCCTTAACAATGAATCTGGTCGGGCAAAAAGTTCTTAAATTTGGATTTGTTTTTATGTACTAGTGTTTCTTAGAGAATTAAATCAATTCAATCGTTTTGGAGATTATCTTATTATATTTATAAAGTCTTTGGTTATATTTAACAAACTTCTGCAAGTTGTAATATGTTTAATGCTGTATTGTGTTACTAAGTTTAATGAGTGCATAAAACAATGTAAGTATCTCGCTTTTTCACTGACTTTTAAAATTCTTGCTTCCAGCCCCTTATATTTTCCTCTTATATTCGATGCCCTATCATAGCACGCCAATTTTGAATATTTAGACCGAGCATTACTAATATGTCGTTCACAATATTAAATAGACTTTCAGCATCTGTTGCTGATGTTTCATAAAATCCAATAAAGTGTTCTTGTACCTCAAGTTCTTTAGATACGACCCGAAGACACAGTGATACTTGTTCCTTTTTTTACACATCTACAGTTTCATCGATCATGATTCTTGAATTTCATCTGCCAGTGAACGAAGCAGATTATTTCATATAATTTCCAATATTTCATTTTCTGCTGCATGGGATAACTACTTAATGGATTTTCTTTCAATGTATTGTTTCAGTTCAAGAGAATCTTCACATCGGAGTTCCAAAAGTTGGTGAAAATTACTCGTTTTGTCCGTATGTACCCGGAAGCCCCACTAGTGGCTGAGAGGATCTGCTCTCAAAGCTGGTAGACGGGTATTGCTGGGTTCAAACTCCTGTCGCACTCGTCGACCTAACCGTTTGGAGTTTTCCGTGGTTTTCTTCGAACCTTGCAGTAAATACGGTTTAGGATATCTTAGAAAGACCCCCATGGAGGCACTCCCCCTAGGGCCTATATCCCAAGTGTTGATAATCGGCCGTCATAAATCAACCAACCAACCAACCGTATGTACCCGGATCGCTTGTCCTTGCTTTGCTAAATGTATTAATGAAGAAAACACTTTATATAAAGTAATATGAGAGTTTTGAACATCTTGCGACATTTCAGAATTTAAAGTACATTTACTTCACTCTGCACTGCTGAAATTTTAGGACAAGATTCTTTGTGACAGTCTGAAATTTCATGAGCCTTGAATTTTCTTAAAGCATGTTTCAGCTAGAAAATCCAGAAGAAATGAAACAAGGATCCGCTTTGGTGGTAAATATTAATATTTTTTTCTCATGAGCTTCCTTACATGTCTTGCACAATACCACCTTTTCGTTTTCATCATAAGAAATCCAAGGATGATTGTTTTGCCATGAGCTTTGAAAACTTCTGCCATTACACTTTGTTTTTTGTTCATCAATTTATTTTGCTGTTTTAGGAGCACAAACTTTATATCTATTTGAAGAAAGACAAACTTAGTTTTAGTATACTAATATAATGCTAATTAATTAGTATACTAATTCATTTTAGTATACTAATATAAGTCGTTTACAGGGACAGTCAAAAGTATCCTGTTACATTACGGTCAATAGGAAAAAATCGTTTCAAGTGCATTTTGTTCCATTTCAAACATAATGAAATTGACATGCTTTTATGAAATGCACTTTGTAGAATATGGCGTGCAATGCATTTATTATTCATTTACATGGTCACACAAAAGAATTCTGTTACATAATGGTTTACAGGAAAAGATTTTTTGCATTGTACATTAGTGATATTACACTTTTTCAAACATAATGACATTTATATGCATTACTGAGGTGCACTATAAGTTGCTTACTGAAAAGTATGGTGTGCTTTGCATTTATCGTTCATTTACAGGGACACACAAAATAATTCTGTTACAGTAATGCCTATGAGCAATAATTGTGGAAGTGCGTTTTCACCTTTTGTTTGCGTATAAATTATGTTGATCATATACAGGGCTACACAAAGGAATTCGTAAGTATTACTGACTATGGAAGTGAATTGCTTTAGTTTTTAATTGTGTTATGCATTTTCATTCTGAACTAAATTTAGTATACTAATATAAGTTTGTAGAGTATAATTACTTCATATACAGGGCTACGCAAAGAACAAGAAACATCGCCGTTTATGGCTGGTAAATGCTCTAAGTGCATTTTAAGTTCTGTTCTGAGTTTTTTACCTGAATTAAATTTTAGCTTAATATGTGATGTGTATAAAATGCTTTAGATAATATACAGTGGTCTACAAAAGAATTCGAGTGCATTTTCATCTATTGGTGAAAATTACTAAAAGCGAATTTTCTAACTGAACTAAATTTTAGCATGCTATGCAAATCTATAGATCATATACACGGCTGCACAAGATAATTCGACTATTTTTTTATTACATAAGAAAACTGCTAAACTGTATTTGTAAATGTGTTATATGTATTCTAAACTGTTTACTTACACAGCGCCTTTAGCCTTATTTAACGTTGAAGTTTCGTTACAGTTTTCTAGATGTGTTGAAAAGTGTTTCATAATCCATGCTTGACGCATGATTTTTCGCTATTTTTTAAAAGTAATTCTGACTTCTAAAAGCTTACACAAAATATGTTTCTTGAGACACATTCTGTAAATGTTTAAATGGTCATTTAGAGTAGCGTATGTAATGTAATTCAACAATTACGTTGTTTGAAAAAAAAATTAAGAGAAATAATTGAGTACGTATGTTAAAAACAAATGCAATTCTGACTGCGACATATTGGAACCTCGTTTAGTAATAATTTTCTATCATATTAGTTTTACATAAATATCATATGATTTTACATAAATATACTGTCATATTATTTTACATAAAAATATAAATAAATAAAAAATATATATTGCTTCAAGCTAATTGATTTATAAAAATAATACAAAAATGAAATTGCAAAAGTACTTCGACAAATCATTTTCTACATTCTATTTCGCAATTTCATTTTTTTCCATCTAAAAGCCTCAAATTATTATAGATTTTTTAAGAAATATTATTAATGTTATTATTGTGAAACAGAATTTGTCAAACATAGAAACGTTTCACATTTATAAAATATTTGCGTTTTTAATAACAGGATTAAATAAATGGTTTTAAGATACAGCGAAAACATTAAAAATTTAAACTGTCCGCATTTCTGCATGAATAATAAATTTTCTTAATTAACGTATTTTTAAAGTTTACGTATCTTAATGCATGCATTCAACTGAAAATACTTTTGAGCTATAATTTAATTTTGATATAAAATCCTTATTTGCTACTTAAACATAAAAAAAAAATAACAAAGAGATAATTTTTACGGCTGATATGCTGTGTTTGTAGTTACTTTTAGGTAAATATTTTTGCCAGCATTTTACAATCCTTAAGCATAAAATTAATTGAATTAATTTTAATTTAAAAAGAAAGTCTTTAACGGTTGATTCGCAGTATTTGAAAGTTAATTATATGTAAAAATATTTGCAAGTATTTTAAACTACTTGAGTATGTCAACTTCTTCATAAAATTGTAAATTAAATTTTTTTTACGTCAGTTTCATAATTGTGAGCGAATAAACTTTTGATTTTCGAAGCATAGGTAATTTAATTTCAAGACGTTTTAATATATCCGTTGATAATTTCTATTTTTAAAAAATAATTTAGTATTGCCAACTCTCTCGTGACAACAGGGAAATTGAAATTTATCTTTAAATCTAGGGGTTTATAACCTGCGGCCTACGGGCTACGAAGCTGCCACTATTTTAGAACAGAAAAAATGCCATGCCTTATTTAATGAAAGAAATTTGAGATTAAACAAAGCGACCATTACTTTTCGAAAATTGTGGTTGCAAACGACTTTCTAGCCAAAAGGATAAGCAGCCCTATTTAAAACGATATACTTTTTAATTATCTGTTATTTTCTATAAATTAGTGTTGCCGAGTTAAGAATGAATCTTCTATGAATGAAGGTTTCGTTACAACCGAACTTTTTTAAAAATTATTATTGTTTGGCTGCAACTTTCTCCTCCTTAATAATAGCAGAAGTCGATGTGACATCACTATGACATCACGCTAGAAAATATTCATAGATACCGAGATATAACTACCGTCGAACCTGGTTAAGACGCGTTTCAATGAAGTGGACAAAAGTCGTGCATTAAACGTGATTTGCGTAATGTTACAGAAACTGGCCTTATTTACACAACTAATCCTCTAAATGAACTGTAGAGCTTTCGTTTATATGTTTACAGTCAAAAATTGTGTATTTTGTGCATATTTAGATTAAAATTGAACTGCATTCAGATTAACTTACCGGCCATGATTAAAACAGGAGCAAACAGACATCCGAAGAAAATAACGAAGAAATAGGATTGGAAACGAAAGAACGTGTACCTTTTCCTTCACATGCTTAAAGAACACAGTACTAGAGGACTTTATTTACTACAGTATACGAGAGGAAAAAAACAGGAATCGACAATATACACTGTGTAAAGAAGGTTGAATAAGTAACAAAAAGTGGGCAAAAAATCGCCCGTCTTTATCTTCTTCAATAAAAAAATATATGAAGCGAGAGACAAAGAATATTATGACGCGGGATAAAAGAAGAGTTGCAGCATTGCTAATTTAGCGGAATATTTTTATTCACATATTTACCTCAATCTCCGAATAGCAATATTTACCTTAATTAATCTATCATTAAATAAGGTGACTATTACTATTCGGATGTAGTGGTAGATATCTCGATTATATAATCCTACTAAACTGGCAGCACTGAAGATTGGTTGACTGGTTGGCTGATTTTATGACGGCCGATTATCTACACGAGGGATATAGGCCCTAGGGGGGAGTGCCCTCCGTGGGGGTCTTTCTAAGGGATCCTAACCCGTATTTACGACAAGGTTAGAAGAAAACCTCGGAAAACTCCGAACAGTTAGGTCAACGAGCGCGACAGGAGTTTGAACACAGCACCTTTCGTCTACCAGCTTTGACAGCAGAACCTCCCAGCCACTAGTGGGGTGGCATCACTGAAGAAGAGTGAAAAAAATTCGTATATTTTTTTATGAACTCGCGTATTAAGCGAGATTTTTTTTACTCAAAGGACCGAAATTTTATCGCGTATTATAGGGGATCACGCGTAATAAATGTTCGCTTATTAAACGAGACATTTTTGAATTAGTCTTATGGGCAATGGTCAAGGAACCAGACAAAAATCCGCGTATTAAGCCAGATCGCGTATTAAACGTGAGCGTCTTATACGGTTCCGAGTGCATTACGGAAATCGTGAAAAAACGGCTTATATGGTACCTGTCGTACAATATAACAGACCATAATCTACTCAGCAACATAAACTGTATCAAAATATGAATAAAAATAAAGTTTGGGGGAAATGCTGTGCTTTATTTATATAGTTAGAGTGCTTACAAAAATTGCGTAACACCCATACAGACGGCAAACAGCCACATATTTTCAAAAATAGGCATATTTTAATTAGGGCATCGCAAAACGGGCATTTCCATCAAAGAAAGGAAGTGTTAAATTTTCAGGAATCCAGCACTTTCTTTTATATATAAATACAGAATTTTTTTCTTCATAAAAAGAGAATAAATTCCATATTCAAAATTCACGTGTTTTTCGATGAATTGTCAATTATTCTACTTGCACGAATTATTATTTTTAAACAGCAATGAAACGTATAGAAAACATAAAAAAATTACTGAAATTTAGAAATGTAAACTATGAAGTTCGGAGAATTATATTTAAGCCTAAAGCAATGTCAACCACAAACATTGTTTCATTATTTCATCAGGTAGGAATAAAAGGAAAATTAGACCATACTTTATCTAAATTTCGGAATTTAAAATAGGTTAACTCTGTGCTCTTTCCTGTTAGAATTGCTCTTGTAACAGTCGTAATGATTCCCAATTAATTTGACTTCGTCTTTAGCAACTGTGTCGTGCGATAAGAGATAATTCCTTTTCTTAACACTCCTCACGGGATGTCGGAAGAAATCGTTGATGCATTAATAGTGGAATGGGTAAGTAATAGATTAATAAATAAACATGAAACTACTATTGTTACTGGAATAATTTTCGCACAAATAATATGGAACAATTTGATAATTTAAAGCGAAGTTTAGTTATGGGCATGAACAATATTTTCCCCAATTAACGAGAAAGCCCTATATCTGTCACTACGGATTTTTTTTTGTCTTCGTCAGATATGTGTTGTCTACTTTTGGTGTCTTTTATCTTATACGAGGCTAACGAAAAAGACAGGCTACCGCGGTGCATTCCGCTTATCTTTTTTTACAGACCGCTAGAGTGACGTGATGCTCTTTTCGTACACCTGCATTGGTGCATTCGAGCATCACGTGACTCCGGCGGTCTGTAAAAAAAGATACTCGTAAAGCACCGCGGTAGCCTGTCTTTTTCGTTAGCCTCGATCTTACAAACGTGACGAAAATCCACGAAAACATTCAAAGTTTGAACTAGTGTACCTTCAAAAACTTTTTATCTATAAAAATTAAATTTGACTATTAATTAAAGGATTTGGCTTTTTAATATACTACCATTAGAAACTGAATAGCATTTTATAGAATTTGTGCATTATAGAAATTAAAAAAAAACTTTTTTTCTTTTTTTTTTACTTCGTAAGTCATTGCGCGCATGATATATTCAGAACGTATGTATGAATTGTTATGAAAATTGTTATAGGTAATAAGCACATATGTATGTTTAAAATGATCTACTTTTAAGTTTTTACAGTGATAAGATTTTTAGTTAGGACTATTTCTACGAATAAAAAAAATGTAAAATTTTGATTTTTTTTTGCAAAAATATTCGTTTTACATGGTTAATGACATAATTTTGACCTAAGAGTAGATAATTTAAAAAATACACATAGTTATTATCTAAATCCAATTTCTTAACAATCCATGCATACGTTTTCATGATGTCATGCGCACAATGACTAACGGAGTTATAAAAAGCTATTTTAATTTCAACAGTACACAAATTCTATAAAAGACTAATGTAAAGTTTCTAATGTTATAATATTAAAAAGCGCAATCTGTTTAATCAGTAGTCAAATTTTCATGTTTATACATAAAAAGGTTTTGAAGATACAATAATTCAAACTTTGAATGTTTTTGTGGATTTTCGAAGAGTTTAAATGATACAAGACCACTTAATATTAGAAATGTGTGCAAAAGGTAATACATTATGTCGGTGTCACAACGATTATTACAACAACCTATGCTATTGCTTCGTTTTCACAGCACATACATCACCTCTATAAATCCCATAATTTTATTTTTTCACATCATCGATTAGGGGGAAAATGTACTTTTAAAGGAAATTTGTTTGATTAATGTATTGTAAAATCCGGCCTATAATCCGCGGATCATACAATTCTATTTCAACCCAGAAATTTTATTCAATGATTAAAGTCAAATATTTACAGCGATCTAAGTAAGCTACATTTTATAAAATAAAATTTCTGGGTGGAAACAGAATTGCTTGATCCGCGGATTATAGGCCGGGCATTACGGTATGGGCGCATAAAACCAATGTTAATTTAAATTTTCTTTCCCTGTTTGTTTCTAAAATACAATTTATATCTCTATGTTTTATATATATCTTAAAATACAATTCTATTAAAAATATTTTTGTCTACAGCCGATTTAAGTTGTTTTTGTAAAACATATAAATGCGGGCAAACCAAAATTTTTGAAAAGTTACATATTTTAAATATTTCTTCGATCCCCAAAACCTATAAGTTATGATCAGAAAATCTTTCTGCATGTTCTCAGAAGTAAAACGTTAAAATTTCACTCTTCTACGATCAAAACTCATAGAAATATGATACTCTGAATTTTCTGAAATTTCGGAGCTTTCCGACTCTAAAAACACGTTTATCTTTTTTTTAGTGCTATAGAATTCAAAATATTAATTTTAAGCACATTTAAAAAAAAAGGTCTTTTGAAAGAACAGCGCTTTTTTCATAACTTAATAAAAATAATGTAACAATGCAACAGTTAAACGTTAACTCAATAGATGATAGCACTACACGGGCTAAAAACTGACTCTTTCTGTGTAAGTGTGCGGATAGCTTTTCCCGACATCCTTTGCGATGCAATCGACGCTGAGATTTTGAGATGTGATGGTTGAAAAATATGACAGCCAGAAAAGGTGTATTTTGATATCGGGCGTAAAACAACTAATCATGCATAAGAGGATTTCTTCTACTCTTAACAATGTTGTAAATAGTAATTTTTAGTTCAAAATGTACATAGTTTTGTGTAGTATCGTCCATGCTGTAACCCCGAAGCAAAGATTAATTTTTCTCCTAATAAGAATCCCCGAGTGCTTTCCTGAGATGTCAAAAATATGATCTCAGTTTATTTTCAACTGTGGAAGGCTACGCAAATAGTTTCTATCCTATAATAATAATTTGTCTTCATAATTCTTTAAATTATTTAATTGAAAATTGTAATAATTTTTTGACGAAAAAGTCTCTTTTTATGAGTGCATTTCTTTTTACAAGAATCATATTTTAAAAATTGTCTCTCTCTCCCAATAAAAGGTGAAAAAGAAGAAGAAGAAGACGAAAGAAAGAAAATCCTGAACACAACTTAATCAGTATATAACTTAAAATAATTGTACAGTCTCATAAATATATCTGTCGTAGTTATTTAGGTATATCAATTTAAATATGACAAATATTAATAAAATGCATTCTGAAATAAAGACATTTAAATCTTGAAAGAAGGTGCAACTACCACAATGGAGAAGGCATTATTTATTTTTTATCAAAGCTTTTAAATTTTAATTTTTACAAAAGAAAACCTTTTTCTAAAATTTTAATGAATATTTTGTGATGAAAAAAAATTATTGAGCTACATTGTAAATATTTTTGTTCATATACTTTAATACAAACATATTAAAAATAGTTTTATATAATTTAAAAAATTACAATAATATCAAGAAATAAAATAGAAAATAAGCTGTGAATTATTTGCCAATAATTAGCATTGGCTTAATTTTCTTTGCTTGTTAGTTTTAGAAAGAAGTTTTAATAGTTTAGTCTTAACAGTTTAAGTTTATCTATATCTAGTCTCAATAGTTTAGAAAATTATGTAAAAAGAAAAAAAAACATCCCTCGCATACGGAACACGTGCAGTTTTAACTGCACATCTCTGTTATTGGTATTTGGCTCTAATTGAGCTGTATTATACATTAATGGATATTTTACGAAATGGTATGCTCCAACAAATTATCTGTGTCCTGTGCGTGTGTAATCAAAATGTTTATTTTCTCAACTTTAAACATCATTTCGAATGCATTAAGCAGACAAACAAATAAAAGAGTAATTCATCGGATTTTTTTTCTTGCACCAGATTCATAGCCACCAAATAATTTAAATCCCGTTTTATAGTATTATACCAGATGAGATAGGAGCAAGTAGCCCGCTAAATATTGCTTTCAGCTTTGAAAACTAACAAAGAAAGCTCCATCCTCATCATCAAAGCAGCAGTTGCAGATAAAGAGGTCTTGAAGTTTGTTTTGGCGTCACGTCACCTGCTCTTTTTCAATAGGTCCTGTGGAAAGAACAGTTCCGGCTTTGAATGAAGGAACATTTCGTTTTTTCTAAATTTCATAAATGTGCACTGGACGCACGTACTACAAGACGCCAATTTAAATAACCTTCTGGTTTTAGTTTTGACGTCAACTGCAAGCGCCAACGGTCCACGATGACGAGTTCTTTAATTCGATACAATTTCAAATCAGACTGTAATTTTTTTATTCAAAATATTTTCTTAGATTTATTTGGTGTCAGTTTCTATTTTGTTTTAATGAAATCTACTACATTATATTTGTAACATTTCAAAAGTTATTATGTACAGGAAGTTCATGGAAATTCCATTCCATTTAAATTTGGTTCTACATAATACCTATCACTCATTTCTAATAAAATAAAAATAGGATTTTCTCACAATTCCTTTCGTGTTATCACAAATTATTAATGTATTTTTACAGATATCTGTGAATATATTGTGCTAATAGTGGTAAAACATAAGAATATATGAATATTATTGGAAATTTTATTTAACCTTCCTACCCTGAATGGGTTGAATCGACCCATTTCTGTAATTTATTTCATTCAATTCGAACCAGAAATTTCTTCTTAAAGTAAATTAAATAAAAAACACAGAGAACTAAGTTAAATAAATGTGCTAAATAGTTAAAAAAAAAACATTCTGGTGTGAAATGTTTTTAACAAGGTTGAATAAAATTTCTACAGGGTAGGAAGGTTAAAAAAATTACAAAGAAATTGGAATTAAATGGTTTAGTCAATAAATCTCAAAATAAGGATTTCGATCGCAAATATGGTTACAGATTTCTGTTATAGTTTATTATTCTTTTACAGAAATATCATATGTTATACATACGAGTAACCACAAGTACTAAAGTTATTGTTTTTCGTAATATGAGTTAATTTACGACTGAAACTGAATAAGATAAGCTGTGATTTTCTATTTGGCCTACAGCTGGATAGTCTAAATGCAATTTGTCTGAAAAATATTTTGTGGAATGACAAACATTTGGTCATTTTGTAATTAAACTAATGCTTCATAGCTAAATTGTAGAAAGACTGAAAAATAACAGGCTGTTTGAAAAATGAGAGATAAATTCCAATTTGCCTGCGTCTTTGCAAACAGACAATAAAAGGCCCTCTTTGCAACAATCTGGATTTCTTCATTAGCGTACGACATATATATCCATATCAAAATTCTGTGATTGTGTGATGTATCCCACAAATAAGTATTTACAAATGTTCTTTTAAAAATACCTAAAAATCATTTTAAGGAGGGTTTTAGGGTGGGGCTAGTCAATTCCACCATAAAACCTTGAAGTAACTTTCCCTCAACTCCGTTTTATTTCTTTTTTGTATCTTTGTAGCTACTCAATTCCACCATTAAAGCCTTAAAGTAACTTTCCTCCAACTCCGCCATTTTTTTTCTTTTTTGTATCTTCGTAGCTACCCAATTCCATCATTAAAACCTTGAAGTAATTTTCCCTGAACTCCGCTTTTGTCTCTTTTTTGTATCTTAGAAAAACATTTTTTCCCATATTTATGTTTTCTACCGTCCAAACTATTTTGTGTGTGTGTCCAAAATACTTTCAAAATTGTTGAGCCATGTTTTATCGTACATAAGAAAAATATATCGTACATTTACGTTAATTGTCGTACAACTGTCAATGTTGTATGTGCTATCACTACCTATGACAAAGGTTTAGTATGAAAATTCGTTTTTATTTCTCTCATATGTTACTTAAATTTTTGGAAACGCGAAAAGTGAAATTTTTGCAACAATGTAACCTCTTTTATGGACCTCCTAGTTCCGACGCAATTTACATCCAGGGGATATGTAAGCGATTTTACCAGACATCAGGGGCCATTAAAAAATAAACCTACTTGAAAACTGATAAAACATTATAACAAAAAAAACAATACTAATACAAGAAAAATACTAACAGATTAAGCAAATAAATATAAATTGCGTTAAATTTAAAGGACAGAAATAGAACAAAAACAAATATTAAAGACATTCCCAATACATCCTAAGCTAGAACAAAAAGGATGCTAGATAACAATCAACTGCCCAAAACTTTGTAAAAAAAAAGGTACTTTTTAATAAGCCATTTTTTTTCTACAAGTAACAGACTATATATATATATATATATATATATATATTGAGTGACATAATAAATCTCTATCATGGGGCAATGGTTCAAAGTTATCCTATTGCTTTGTTAAATAGTTTGGTGAATAGTTTTGTCAAAGGTAATGAATACAGTGATACTCCCCTTTTGGCGATTAAAAATATCGCCAAGTGAGTGTAGGTTTTATAAGGAGCTTCGTCCGGCTGAGTCGTTCTTTTCATCTTGGTTTAATGTTTCCTACGGTTAGTTTGGTTGTGACAGGCATGGGGGAAGTTTCATGTGTAATGCCGGTATAACCCAGCATGCAGGTCTTTAGCCCTGCAGCCTGTCTCCATTGGTTGTGTTTTTTCTGTTTGTAGTTTTTGTTTAAAGTTTTGTTAGTTCGAATTTTTATGGTTATTTGTTTGTTTTCTCTGCCGCTTCAGTAGATTTGGGATTGAAAGTATGGTATGTGGTTTTCGCATTATATATATATATATATATATATATATATATATATATATATATATATATATATATATATATAATTTATTATTTTTTTAAAAATGAAATATAGTTTAATAATAAAATTATTCTAAAAGTACAATAAAATGATATCAGAAATAAAAGTAAATAAGTACTTGAAACTACAAACAAGCAATCTTAAACATTACATTTCTGTTACTTTTCTACGGTTAAATTACTGGTGTGAGTGGAATAAATTTCAACGTTAGTTTTTTATTTTATTACAAGCAATAAAGCAGGGCAGGTGCATGTTAATCTTACTCGATGTGGCTTGTTTTATATGATGACTGTAATCATAACTAATGTTTAGTATGTTACATGGTGTGTATAAATTTTATGGAATATATAGAAGCTTACTCAAAATTTTGAATTAATTTTAAATATTTTACTTATACGAACGGGATTTTCTGAAAATGTTTAATTGTTACTCTCTTTTGAATTGAACTAAATTTTACTGTAATACTATGAGCATAAAATAAATAAATAAATTCACATAGAGAGCACAAAATGATATGAATATATTTTCGCATACGGATGGTAATTACCGTCGAAAAGATTTTCCCGGTAATTTTTGTATTTTGCAGCTGAATTTAATTTTTACTATGTCGTATGTATAAAACTCTATAGGTTATATACAGAGCTTCACAAAAAGATTCGAAGGCATTACATGACCCCTATGAACTATAATTACTAAAAATATGTTGTTACCTTGTTAATGTGTTCTTTAAATCATTTATTTAGATATTTCCTTTCAATGTGAGAGAAAATAAAGTTGCATTACAATATTGTGATAAGGTTGGAAAGAGTTTCAAAATCTATGCGTGATGCAATATTTTTTTTACTTGTTTTACCTTTCAGACCATAGACAATATCACTAGATGAAAGATTATCGTTATAGACAATATTGTTGTGGAATGAGGAAGAAATGACGATATGTTGAAAAGAGTAAACAATAAATAAACGACAGAAGTTTGTTAGTAAAATCTAAAAATTCTAAATAAAACAGAACTGTTTCAGTTCAGTAACATTGTTTTATCAAAATTCTATATTTAAAATAATTGGTCCCTTTTTAAAATATGGAAATACTGATGCATTCAAACTCCATGTATTTATTAAATTACTTATTTTAAATTTCTTCGATCAATTTTATCGAACAAAAAATAAAAGTTTTTATAAAAATTCTCTTATAAAGGAAAAAACAAAACAAAACAAAACAAAACAAAACAAAAAGAAAAAAGAAATATTATCGGTTTATAAAAAAATAAAATTATTTGCTACGTCACTTGCATGTTAATGTTCATTTGTTGCTATATTTACCAAACAATAGGCTTTGTTTATGAGTCTGACGCTATTGTGAGTTAAATCGATTACTGATTATATAAATAAGCATGACACTAGCAGTTCTTAAAAGACACGATTCGTGAATTATTATATAAAAAAAAAAATATGTTATTGTATTTATATGGTACAATAATGAATAAAGAAACAAATTGTAGTAAATATATTAAACACCAGCTGATCCTTCCGGCGTTTCCCGGGCCCGTCAAAATAGTACGAAACGTGGAAAAGCTCTATAAATCACTTAACGAATTCCGAATAAATTTTATTGAAAAGAGAACAAAATGTAATATAAAGAGATAGAAGATTAAAACCGCATTCTATTTATTAATGTAGTAAAATCACAGCTAATCACGAAAAAAAAAACCCCGCATAAAATCGCAAAAAGTTATTTCAAAAGTCGCGGAGGACAAAATTTACTATATATAATTAATATTAAAGCCGCACTTCTTTTATGAATGTCGAAAAATCGACACGGAAAGTGAAAAAAACTCGCTATATGAATTTCGAATAATTTGTAACAATTGTTTATGTGATTTTTAACTTTTATTTCAAGTTTTGAGGTGATTTTTGCACATTACTAAAAATAATCCGGTTTTAATCTTTTAGCATAATATTGTAAATTGTGTCCTCATTTGTCTCTCTAATACATTGTAATCGGAACTCTTTCATGAAAGTCAAAAATCGACGCTAAACGCGAAAAATTCTAAAAATGGTTTTGCAAATCGCGAAACACTAAAAATCACATGAAAAAATCACAAAAAATTCAAAATCGCTGTACGAATTCCGAATAAACTTTATTAAGAAGAGGACAAAATTTACTACATTGAGCTAAAATATTTGTAACCGGAATTCTTTCACAAATGTGAAAAAATCGCCGCAAGACGCAAAAAAAGCTAAAAATCTCATTAAAAATATCCAAAAATTTTAAAAATCGCAGAAGAAAAAAATTACTATAGTAAGCTAAACCATTGCGACCGGAATTTGTTTAGGAATGTAAAAAAATCACCATAGAACGCGAAAAGTCAATAAAAATTGCTACAAATTTAAAAATCGAGGAGGACAAAATTTATTATATTAGTCTAAAAGTTTGAAACTGGATTTCTTTTACTAATGTGAAAAAATTGCTGCAGAACGCGAAAAAAAAAAATTAAAAATCACATAAAAAATTAAAAAATCGCTCTACGACTTCCAAATAGACTTTATTGAAAAGAGGAAAAATTTAGTATAGTGAACTTAAACATTGTAACTGTAATTCTATCACAAACGTAAAGAAAAGTTTCACGGAATGCAAATAAACGCTAAAAATCTTATTAAAAAATCACCGAACATTCAATAATCGCAAAGGACCAAATTTACTGTTGTGAGCTAAACCAGTGTAACTGAAATTCTTTAAGGAATGTAAAAAAATCGCCGCAGAACGAGAAAACGCGATAAAAATCACTATGAAAATCACTAAAAGTTCAAAAACTGAAAATAAAGAAGTTTACTATATTAGGCTGAAAGTTTGAAACCGAATTCCTTTTAGTAATGTGAGAAAATAGCCGCGAAACGAAGGATTCGAAAAAACTCCTCTAAAAATCGCATGAAAAAATTCGCAAAAACTTCAAAAATTGCTGTACTAATTCCAAATAAACTTGTTTGAAAAGGGGACAAAATTTACTATTTTGGGCTAAAAGACTGAAACCGGATTATTTTTTTAATATAGAAAAATCGCGTGAAAACATAAAAAAATGCTAAAAATCGCATTAAAAAATCTTATCAAAAAATTCCAAACCGGGCTTCGAGATGCATTGTGACTGATATAGGTACCTTTCTGCAAAATTTTGTAGCTTTGCGTACAACGGTCTCTTCAGAACCACAGCACACACAAACACACAATATTCTTTGCTTATTATTATAGATTCTTATGAATTATAATAATAAAAAAAAACTTTATAATATTGTATTTATATTGAACAATAATGAACAAAAAACAGAATTATCGTAAACATATTAAACAAACTTAAACGTCAGGGGATTAAACAAAATCTGGCTAAAGATCCAGAAAGTGAAAGATTTCTGCTGATCTGCGATGACCATTTTATATTCTAATATTAATGTAAAGCTGTGAGGTACGGTTGACGTTAATTAATTATTTTAGGATACATCTATTTTTTATAAGGTATGACAAGCTACGTCTGCTGAAGGTAGTCGTACTTCACCGCCGATTCCAGATTCTCGTGAATCCATACGAGGTCACGACCAAGGAGGGCCGGTTTACCCGGACACCTCCAAGGTGGTGTTCTTTGGCCGGGGAGAGAGACGGGGCGTGAGCCTCCTGCGGTAGGCTTCAACGAGGACAGATGTTTGGGGACACGCATTATAATCATTTAAAACGAAAGTAGGACCAAATGCTGCAGCTTACGATCTGACAGTTGGGTCTGGGACTTCATCCTGATACCGGACAGTCGTCGTAGAACCCCGTCTAAAGATGTGCAGGTCGGTGCGATATCCCAACGGAATCGCTGCTCACACTCGTAATCCTTCACAATACTGGCTTCTTACACGACTGCCGTTTTTGCATATTTTTCGGCACGAGACCGTGATTGGCTGTTAGATAACATATTTTTATACTTTCATCTAAGTCCATAGTGAATTGTACCGCGTCCAATTCAGATTGCCTTCCGGAAATAAAAATTTTCTTCTGCGTGGTTAACTTTTGGCAGTGAGTGTATATATAGAAAAAAAATTAACGAATTGTTCTTGGAACTTGAGATGTATAGAACATGTTTAAATAGAATTTGCTTTTCAGTGATAATTTAATGAGGAGTGCAGTTAGGGGGAAAACGAAACAAGTGGGTAAGTGTGATCGAAGATCGCTCAAAGGGTTTCGTTTAATATTCCTTTCAAAACACTTTATCCTTTCTTTAATAAATTCAAACAAATTTCATTTAGCAACAACAACAAAAAAAAAGTCATGTTTTTTTATAAAGTAAAAATTTACCGGTCTATTTTTTCCTTTTTTCGAATATCTAAACCAGCCGGATAGCGGTCCAAGCCCGCTATTATATTCTGTCATAATAATATCCGTCATACGGACTAAATGCAATATTTAAAAAATAATTTCAAAATTAAACAAATTGTACACCTTCAAAATGTTAAAATATGCGAATATTTCCATAATAAGATTTTTATCACGATTCAGTATGTTTCTCAAACTCATATATTTACTATTCTCTATTATTTATATTGATTCGTGAGATGAACGAAACCCTAAAAATGAATAAAAACAAATATTTAGATATCGTAAAAATCTCGCCTGCATCATAAAAGGCTAGAAAAGATTTATAACTGTAACAAATGATTTCATAAGTCATGTACAACATTTGTACGCATTTGTGTAAGAATAGTACGCATATTCACGTTTCTTTTAAAAATTAAAAAAAAATCCTTATGTTTTTTAATAACATGCAGGAGTCTCAACCAACTACCGCGACGCTTTCATAAAATTTGACAAAGTGAAAGACAAAAATAATATAGTACAATTATCAATAAATATATTGAAAATTTAAAAACAGATAAGCATTTGTATGAAATAGTTTAATATGCACATGCGCAAATGGCAGTCAATAGAGCAATTTTTATAAAAATGCTGTCGAATATCATGAACATATAGAAAGATACCAGCGTTGTAGTGAGCTCCATATCAGTTATTTTCTAAAAGTAGCTGGGTGATAAGTTTCGGATGTCCGTTTAATATATCCGTTTCAGGAACGATATAAGAAGAATTCGAAATGTGGGTAAAGAAACTTCGAAATATGAGAGTTATTGCTAAAATATGTTGAAATCACAATAAATTTTTTCTTCGTATTACAACACAGACAAAAAAAACCTATTGTCAAAGTAAGTAGGATTATATTTGCTTGTTAGTTTTTCACTTAATTTTTTCAGTGTTCAACAGACATGAAAGATGTACAGGATACTTTAAATATTTTGTGGCCTGTTATAGAAATTATGGATTCTTATTAAGATTATAGAAATTTATAGAAATCTGGATTCTCCGGGATTGTAGCTCAGACTGAAGGTCGGTTGGATGCTTTATGATAGACATGAAATCACTGATTTTTTTTTAATTAACCGTTTAATGCAATGTAAAAAAAAAAAAAACTTTTTTAATTTTTAAAATGATAAAAAGTTTTTGGTAATTTTGAAAGGTTTAAATATAATACCACACATAATACATATTTTTTCCTTGCTGTTTGTAAAGTATCAGTAATTAATTAAAATTAAGCATTTTCAAAATTTAATCATCAACTTTATGATAAAAATGCCTGCGTACCGGCATACTCATAATTTACATTAATCAACAAAAAGTCAGAAGAGACCGAATGTGGAGATGTGATAGGATTTTCCAGTCTGTCTGTATATTTTTCTCATAAAATCCATCCGATTTGCTCGAAATTTGGTTTGCATGTTTGTAAAATGTACAAAAATAACTTGATAGTTTTTGATTTATTTATATTCATTCATTCGAAAATTTTAAAATATTTTATTTTCATATCGTAATGATTTCAAATGCTTCCGCACTAAATTTAGGTATTTAGATAATTTGAAAATTTATCATTCCTTGAAAAAAAAAAAAAACCACTCGCATTTATTTGTTAAATTGTAGGCTGTAAATTTTCAGAATATAAATCTAAAAAATATTCATTTGAAATTTGCTAAATACTTTTGTCAAGATACCCGAACTCAGCTGAATATGACAGGGTTCGTACACTTTTACCACATTTTTTTAATAGAATTTTTCACCTTATTTAAATACAGAAAAGTATTACAAATCCTGAAATTAAACGAGGCGTCTGCAATTTCTGCTATTTAAATGTTAAATTGAAAAGTTCTATTAAAAATTGTGTTAAATGTTATAAATATTAACCTCATCCGAGAAATTTATTTACAGAAAAACCACTCTTTCATTTCCTTTTTACAAAGCGGAAAGAAAGAAAAGACCTTGATAAAGAAAACAACATTTCTTTCAACGCATAATGAATTGCAGAGTGATATTTAAGACCATTCAACTTCAAATAAATGTTCAAGAGCTCTTCTAAATTGATAAACTGTTATTATACGAAATAGATTATAGACTTTAGAACAATAATTATAGCAGCAAATGAAACTTTATTATTCCAATTGCGTTCTTACGCTAAAACCCTGCAATGTGTATTTTCCACTGACGTATGCGTAATTTCCAATGATGTAATGATAAACTCTGACCTCCGATGCAAAATTACGGAGGGCTTTCTTAGAAAAAGAGGTATAAAACACCAATTTACTGTTCCACACTGCCCGAGCCAGAACGGGATTGCTGAAAGGAAGTATAGGAGCTTAATAAAATGACTCGAGCTATGCTCTCAGAAGCTGGGTTACCCCACAAATTCTGGGGTAAAGCAATAAATACAGCAACACATCTCCAAAACAGACTACCAACAAAGGCTACAAATAAAACTCCGTACGAAATTTGGTTCGAGAGAAAACCAAACTTACATTACCTTCGAGTATTTGGCTGTAAAGCTTATATATACATAAATAAGATACATAGAGGAAAATTAGATAACACAGCCAGGGAAGGAATATTTATGGGATATGATAACCACTCAAAGGGTTACAGAGTATTCACTAAAAATAATGAAATCATAATCGGGAGAACTGTAAAATTCTTAGAGAATAACACACACATTCTGAATGAAGAAAATAATGAACCAGAATGCCTGCTTGATAACAAAAATTATATTGAAACGGAAATAAACAATACAGAACAAACACAAGCAGAACCCGATCAAAGCATTCCTACATTAAGAAGGTCAGAAAGGACAAACAGGGGAGTTCCACCCAATAGATATACATCCGAAAGTTATATCTGTATAGTAAAAAACGATGAAATAGTAGAACAGAAAAATTGGAAGAAAATCAACGAAATAAAAAATCCTAGAGAAAAGGAAAATTGGCTCAAAGCCACAGATGCGGAAATAGAAGCGCTGATGAAAAACAAAACATGGGAACTGGTAGAACCACCACCAAATAGAAAAATAATAGGATCAAAATGGATCTTTAAAAGAAAAGTCGATAGCTCAGGAAAATCACCCATATATAAAGCAAGATTAGTTGCTAAAGGATTTAGCCAAAAATTTGGTGAAGATTATGATGAAACATTTGCACCAGTAGTGCAACACACCACCATTCGTGCATTTGTATCCGCAGCCGCTTACAAAAATCTAGATGTACACCATATTGATATAAACGCGGCATTCCTTCATGGAAATTTACAAGAGGAAATCTACATGCAACAACGAGAGGGTTACACAGAAACTAACTCTAATTATAAAGTTTGTAAACTAAACAAGACCATATATGGTATCAAACAGGCAGCAAGAGCCTGGAAGATGAAAATAGAAACTTCATTAAAAGCACTTAATTTCACGCAAAGCACAGCCGATACATGCTTATTCATAAGAAAAGAAAAGGAAAATTTTACATACGTAATAATCTATGTCGACGACATTCTTATAGCAAGTAAACCGGAAATAATAAAAGAAATCGTAAAAACGCTAAACGAAGAATATGAATTGAAAAACTTAGGACAAATAAAGAAATACTTAGGAACCGAAATAGAAAAAAATACCGGATGGTTACGCACTTCACCAAAAATCAAAAATTGAAGAATTAGCTAAGAAATTTAATCTTGAAAATACAAAACCATACGGTACACCAATGGAACCCGGTTTTAATAAAATAGAAGATGACGAAAATTTGTTACCAAATAACACAGAATATCGTAAAGCCATAGGCTCACTTCTTTACATCGCGACAGTTACTAGACCAGACATATCAGCACCAGTCAACATCCTTAGTAGACGTAATGAAGCACCGCGAAACAAGGACTGGAATGCAGTAAAGAGAATAATCAAATATTTACACTGTACGAAAAATTTAAATTTAGTTTTAAATACAAAAAAGAAACCAAAATTATAAGTATATACCGACTCAGATTGGGCGGGAGATACAAAAACGAGAAAATCAACTTCAGGCAGTATTTACATGTTGGGAGATAATCCAATACAGTGGATCACAAAAAGGCAGACATGCATCGCTTTATCATCTGCTGAAGCAGAATATATATCTGCAGCAAACGCTTGTCAAGAAACTTTATGGTTAATTAAATTATTAGAAGATTTAGGATTAACTCAGGAAAAGCCAATAATAATGCATGAAGACAACCAAAGTTGCATAAAGATGATACACAACGAGCAGTTTGGTAAGCCCACCAAACACATAGACGTCAAATTTCATGCCATAAAACAGCTTAGAAAAGAAGGAATTATAGAATTAAAATATTGTCCTACAGATCAGATGATAGCAGACGCGTTAACCAATCCCATACCCAAGCCTGCACTGGAAAGACATAGAAATTCAATGAAACTATTTCTGATCAATTCCTCGGAGGAGCTTAAGGGGGAATGTTATAAATATTAACCTAGTCCGAGAAATTTATTTACAGAAAAACCACTCTTTCATTTCCTTTTTGCAAAGCGGAAAGAAAGAAAAAACCTTGATAAAGAAAACAACATTTCTTTCAACGCATAATGAATTGCAGAGTGATATTTATGAGCACTCAACTTCAAATAAATGTTCAAGAGCTCTTCTAAATTGATAAACTGTTATTATACGAAATAGATTAAAGACTTTAGAACAATAACTATAGCAGCAAATGAAACTTTATTATTCCAATTGCGTTCTTACGCTGAAACCCTGCAATGTGTATTTTCCACTGACGTATTCGTAATTTCCAATGATGTAATGATAAACTCTGAACTTTTTATTTTTGACTTTAACTTCTTCAGTCCTCTACCAAAATGTAAACGCGTAAACAACTAGAACGAGTAAGCTCTAAAATGTCAATTAATACAATCTAAACTTAAATGTTAATTCAAACCTTGTAATGTCCATGTGCTCTAATTCAGTAAATATAAAGCTAATCAAGACTGTGAAATATGTGAATTTATTCAGCCTCACAATAATACATAAACTTAGTTTTTCAGCATAAACGTCTTGTGTTCAGTGCGACCGATTACTTAATTCCTTGGATTATTTAACTGGATTACCATTACCTGGATTAACTCATCGAAGTGAGATGCACCTTCAGAAAAGGTAAGAGAATTTAATCTTAACCTTTTAAATCTTCTTGAGACACTAGCCGCGCTTGATCGACCTCCTCCTTCAGTAAAAGCGTACGAACCCTGTATAATTTCAAAATTTTTGTTTTATTCAAAAGTACTATCGTGAGAATTTTTATTAAAAAGTAAAGAAAAAAGAAATTTTTGTACGTTTTTAAAATTCATAGCACATTTATGTTAATAATTTTTTTTTATGTTTATTCTTTAAGGTACAGTTCCCATTTCAAAATCATTTGAATCATTCAAGATACTATTCGCGTTTTTTTTTTTTTTAATGTACATTTAATTCAAAAAATAATTGTTCTGAATTCAAAGAAGAAATGAATTTTTCGCTGTTGTTAGAGTTTAAGCGGTCAAAACTATTCTTTTGACATCTAGTTAAAAAATGAGTTCTGAAATATGCCTTTGCTCCTGTTCACGTCATTAGATGTTCTGCAGAATTCCCAAGATACATCAAAAGATGCATGCATTTAGAATAATCAGAAACACATCAGTTTTATAAAGAAAAAATGCTAATAACAGAAATTCGCAGGAGCATTTGGTTTTCATTTAAGCATTGCATTTAATTATTATGGAAGGATATTTCAACATATAGCACTTAAATATTGATATTAAGAGTTTAGATCTACATTTTGTTGAGCATAACGAATTGTCATTCTCAAAAAATGTAATAACAGATATTCACTGGCGTATAGCTCATAGTTTTATACACTAAAATCAATTGATTATTCTTGAAAGTATATAGCATATGATAGCGAATTTAGGAATTTAGATTTACTGATTGCCCATCTATAATAATAAAGATAGAAGTTTGCTTGTTTGTCTATGTATGTGTGTGTGCGTGAGTGTGTGTGTGTGTGTGTGTGTGTGTGTGTGCTGTGTTCTGAAGAGACTGCTGCGCGCAGAACTACAAAGCCTTGTAGTACCTGTAAGTCTGAAATTATGCACCTCGAAGTCAGTTTTTGGAATTTTTTATTTTAATAAATACCATAATTAACATCGCAATATGGCGAGCTTCCTTCATCCCGCCGATTGTACCTTCCTTTCTCTGGATGTTCCACAGAACTTCACGCAGACTAATGGGAAGTGTTTGAAATCGTAATAACCGTGTCCCCTGTAGAGTTACAAAATAAATAAATAAATAGATAGAAAACACGAAAGTGTTTGCCTCACCTACACTGTTCCAAAAGTATCTTGCGGTTAAAAAATATTAATATTTACTATTTCATCCAAATTATGTTAGTATATATTTCATACCAATTTTTACTATACGTCGTTTCGCGCCAGTTTTCAAGTTTTCCTGCAATTTGAAACAGTCACGCCCGCTTCCAGGACGAAAATAGAATAAAAGGGAAAAAACCCCCACTTATTTGGGATACCCTTGCCGTTATAAGCAGTGTATTGTTTTTTTTTTAATTATTAATATTTACTATTTGAAAAAAAAATAATCATTTACGAAGTTAAAATCATGTTTATCGATCCTTTTCGAGTTTTCTGATTTTTCTATATTTTAAAACTGCTCCCATGCGCTTCCCGGGAAGAAATATAAAAAAAGCCCCTTATTCAGCATACTTTCGGGCGATATCTTTGGTTTTGAAAATTATTAATATTTACTATTTAAAAAAAAAATATATATATTTCTCGGAGGTCACTTTCGTTTTAACCTTTTCCGTTTTTTCTCCTATTTTAAAATGCCCTCTTTTTTGCAGACAATAGAAACACCCTCCCCACCTCACAAAAAATAGTCTCTTGTTTCCGGTATTTTCGGGTTCTAAGGATATCTTAAATATATATATATATATATATATATATATATATATATATATATTAGTATTTACTATTTCAAGGAAAAAATAGCTTGTAGTATTTCTACGGATTAGATACAGGTTTCTTTTTCCTCTCAGTGACTTTCCCGATTAAAAGAATTGTGCTTTGGATATTATTTCGCGTTTTAAAAGAGTGAAGCGATTGTATTATTTTTATATTAATTTTTATTATTTTTTATATTATTGTATTTCGATTTTCTCAGGAACTTTCGCTCGGATAGGAAAGTGTAATGCATCTAAATGTCAGAAATTAAATTGGCAACCACTACAACAGGGTATCTTAGTTCCCTTGGAAAGAATGTTGTTTAATAAGTATAAAAGCTTACACATTCGAAGTTTGCTTGTAAAAAAACATAAATAGGAGAAACATTATTGATGTACGTCGTCGCAAGCAGTGGGGCGCCCAACTCTAGGTTCGTTTGGATAGATTTTGGTTTCAAAATATAAAATCATAGAAATTCGACGGTACACACAGCCGAAGGCAGCAGCGCCCCCTCGTTTGAATGGGTTTTCATTCAAAACTATAAAGTCATACATATACCAGTGTGTACATTGCCAAAGGTACTGGGGCCCCCAACACTAGGTCCGTATGGAAAGATATACGTTTAAAAATTTAAAAGCAGTCAACACTGACTTTCGGTATCTTAATATCATTATCACCGTCCCAGACAACGCCGGACGAGTCAGCTAGCATTGAATAATTTAAACATAGTTAATTGAGCCGTTTAAAGATAGAGGGGTATAAGTTAATTTTTTTTAAATCCTCAAAAACAAGGATTTTTTGAAGCTCTACAATGATTTTTTATGGAATAAAATGTCTTCGAAAGCTGTTTACAGGCAAATTTCGTGTAACTATCGCTTATATAAATATTCCTATGTATAGATTGATATGTTTAGATACACTCCGGGCAGTTAACTAAATTTTTCAACTTATAGACTAACACCATTCTGTCTTTAAACAGCGCAATTAAATTCAATGGTTCTTTAATGCATATTACTAGACACCAATAACAAATGAAAATACAAATAATATTATATTAAGGTTATTTTGCAGAAATTTCCTGGAATAAGAAAAATAATTCAAGAGCTTCCGAACAAGACTACGTTATATTATTCAAGAATATTAATAAAATGCTATCTAATAATAAGGTTTTGAACACTAATAATCTCTTTTTGAGAGAAAAAAAAAGTTAACAATCTCTTTCTTAAAGATATATTAAATCCAATTTTTTCAAATATTCCAAACATCAAATTTTAAAATCCCCAAATCATTTCTACATCTATTGCCTTTTAATATCTACATACGAGATACTATATCTTTTCTTAAATTTATCATTTTTTATTCACAAACTAATGGAAATATTAAATCAATATTAAAAGTGAAAAATTGTGAGTGATTTTCTCCCGTTAAAATCCTTATAAATGGAAGGCATTAAACACACTCTCTTCATTTATTTCTATGTCTCCATAAAAAGTTTGACTGTCTTACAGATCTATTAAGTTGAATAACTTTCTACTATTTTATATATTTTTAAAAATTGTTCTACTTTTTGAAAGACTTTTACCATAAATGTTTAGTATAACTATATAATGTATATTGAAAATCAATCCGATTTTAATTGAAAATCAAATGTTATTGGATCATATTAAGTGAGAGGATGCAAGTTTTGTTAGATATTTTAACATTTAATGAGAATATTCATTTATCACCAAGTAAAATTGGAATGATATTACAAAATATACCCATGGTGCATACTGTTTTATCAAAAATTCTTAATTGAATATTTCGCGTTATTTTATTTTAGAAAGATATTACAATTTCTACGATTAAACGAGGCGTCTGCAAATTCTAAGAGTTAAATATTAAGTAGAACATTTCCAATCAGAAATACCGGTGCCAGATTCCTTGAAATTCCTAATGAAATTCCTAAGGAGTGTACGCAACTTGAATATAACTTCATTTGTTCATAATAAAATTAGGAGTTTTAGACTTTTGTTGTTTATTGAATATAGCATTTGTATTCGGCTACTGCATTTAAACAAATAAACTTATTTTTTCAAAAATTGTTGTAGAATATAAATCTTTGAAATAAAGTGTAAGCAGTGTGTTGAGAACTTAAAAAAATCATTATAATTTATAAAATGAATTTACATTTGAAATTATTGCTGTAAAACTTACATGCGATTGCCGGACGCATTCATTTCTCTTTACTCTTTACTTGTGCACCACTTCATTTTTTCTTAATTACGAAATACCACTTTCTCCAGACTCTGTGTTTCCGAGGGATATTATTTTATATCTTTTCTTTATGATATCAATCTTAGAAATAAATTGTAAGTAGAACCCTGGAACTAAGAAAGAACTAAATTTCTTAGAATGAATTTAAATAAGAATTTATTTCTTTACAATTTATCCCTGATATTCTGGTACATTCCGAAACTATTCCACTGTTCACAACATTAAACAATATTTCGGCTTATATGGTGAGCATATGTTGTCATATGGCAACTTTAATGTTGGATATGACACTTGTTTCTGGCGATAAAACTTTGACTTCCAGAAACCCCGCTCACAAAAGTTGCTAAATACCATTTTTGAAGATATGCGTGTACATTCTTGCGCAAGGAATGATTAAAAAAACGATTATCTTCCAATACTCAAGATTCAATGTAAAAAAAAAGAATTGTTGCTTAATATAGCTCTCATCTTTTTTAAGATTTAAGAAAATATATTATTACTTTTCCCGCGTTATCAATGATTTCGAAAACATTTCCTTTATCTTAAGAAACCTCATAAACCAATATACACTGTAAAAAATGACCAATGTTTCTTATTTTATGAAAATATGCTATAACCACGAACGAAAATATTATAATCTTCTGAGTTATCCGAAATTTCAAATAGCATGTTACATTGTCTTTTGAATCCCCAGAAACGAATACATTTTCAAAATTTAAAGAATAATTTATAAAAACAAATTATTTTTAGCTGGCCGAATTTTTCAGAAACGTTTCCGAAGGGTTTTATAGTGTATTAATTAGTGTCCTCAGCCTGGAATACCTGTTTTCCGAATGCTACCAATTCTGAAGTAAACATTTTCATGCTAAAAAAAATTGTTTAACAGACAAACATGCAAAATTAACAGCGTTAACAATAACATTAAAATTAAGATTATTTCTTTACTCTTTCATGTATAAATTAACTTATGCGGCCGAAAACGTGTACTTGAGAATGGATAACATTCGAAAAACAGGTATTCCAGGCTGAGGACACTAATTAATACACTATAAAAACCCTTCGGAAACGTTTCTGAAAAATTCGGGCAGCTAAAAATAATTTGTTTTTATAAATAATTCTTTAAATTTTGAAAATGTATTCGTTTCTGGGGATTCAAAAGACAATGTAACATGGTATTTGAAATTTCGGATAACTCAGAAGATTATATTATATTTTCGTTCGTGGTTATAGCATATTTTCATAAAATAAGAAACATTGGTCATTTTTTACAGTGTAGTCTCGAGTTTTATAGAAGCATTTCTGACACAACAGTTTCTTTTGCTGCCTGTGATTTTCGAGAACGTTTCCAAGTACTCTTTACAGTGTATTAATACGCTTTATTAACATGAAATATTGGTTTTTCGGTTGCTATTAATGATGGAAAACCCAAATAATCTAATCTCCTTTTTAGTGAAAGGCTCAAAAACTTTCATCTAATTAGCGAAAGATAAAATGATAGTTTGTTATTTTGGTCAAACAAATAATATTATAAATATATCAAGTGTTGAAATGTTGATTACAGCAGAAAATATTTAAACTAAGAATAAATAATAATAGATATTTAACGAGAAACCAGTGGCTGGAAAAATTAGGTAATAAATCATTTAGATTGAGTTACCGAATTGTAACATGGAAGTATTTAAAATTCAGTCTTCAATATTGCGTAACGCAGAAAGATGAAATGCTGATTTCTTTCTTTCTCAATTACTTTCAAGAGAAAATATTTAATGCTTGCAACTGTCAAATTAATACAATTTTTGAGCAAGATGAGGGAAACATATAAATATAAAAAATAAATTAAATAAGGAATTACTTACAGTTAATGCAATTACATTTTTGTTATTTTCAGGAGAAACTTGAGAATTTAGAATACATGAAAGGTGAATTTTGAGAATTTTGAATAAAAGCAAGGAGAATAATTAATATCTGATAGAATTTTGAATAAATGCAAGGAGAATGCTTAATGTATGATAATTTACATCATAATAACACTTAAAAATATGAAAATCATAAAGCGATAGTCTGTCATTAGCAGGTATATCCTGTATACAAGAAGTTTCTTCCTCATTGTCTCTAGTGATAATATAAAAACTACCATACATAAATTCCTGCAACATGGTGGTTTTTAACACTTTCCAACCTAGTTGAAAAGTGTTTATGGCTTCAGTTTGACTGCCGTCTGGCCGTCTGCCGCCTGTCCGTGCTCTAACTCCCGTAAATATGCTTGGATTGCCCTGCAATTTTTATATGTTATTGTCGTTATCTGTAGTATGTTCCCTATTTCAACTGAAGTGTGTAGCACTTATAATTGTTTTAAGGGACACTCAAAAGAATTCCGTTACATTACGGTCTATGGGGAAAAATCATTTGCGGTTTATTTTAATAATGTTACACAATTTTAAACGCATGTAATTGATATATATCGCTAAGGTGCAGTACAAGAAGCTTAATATGGAATAGGGTGTGCATAGCACTTATACTTACTTTACAGGGACAGTCAAAAGAATTCCGTTACATTACGTCTATGGAGAAACATCGTTTGCGGTTTAATTAGATAATGTTTCACTATTTTAAATGCATTGAAATTTATATATATCACTAAGGTGCATTACAAGAGGCTTACTACTGAATAGTGTGTGTATAGCAGTCATCGTTCATTTACAGGGACACACAAAAGAATTATTTACTGTCTGTTAACAATAATTCCTGGAAGTGCGTTTTAAGTTGCTGAACGCGATTTTAAATTTAACACATTTTTTGTCTATTACTTGGTGTGTATAATTTCTGTAGATCATATACAGGGCAGCATAGAAGTTCGCGAATACATTTCCGTTAATTGACAGAAACTCCAGAAGGAGAATTTGAAACTGTGCTACGCGTTTCCTAACTAACCTAAAATTTAGCATCCTATGTAGTATATATACAAATCTATTGATCATATACAGGGTTGAATCAAAGTATTCGGATATTTTTCCGAATATTGTATATGTTGGAAATTCCTGAAATTACGTTTTTTAAATGTTATGCGTTTTCCAAAATTGTTTATTAGATGTTACCTTTCAGCTTATTAAACGGTAATGATTTGTAAAATTATTTTGGAAGCGTTGGAAAGTGTTACATAATCTATGCTTGACGCATGATTTTTCGTTCTTGTTTTATATAAAAAATGTGATAAATTGCCAACCCTGGTTATGACAGTGTCCTATTTTCTAGGTTAATCTATGTATCCGAGTAGTTTCAAAGGGTGGCTGTATGAAAAAGCCACTTCATGTTATTTTTAAAAGTTCAATGTGAATTTTCTTCAACCATAATACTTTTCCATTTCCTAAACACGCACATACATACAAATAAAATAAAATAAAATAAAAACATTGCAAACTGTATTATTAGATAAGTTATTAAATGGTCTAGTATCCAATTTAACGTATGTGAGCAGTTTCAGAATCTTCATTTAATTTTTATTTCTTTATATCCACATTTTGTCTTTAGTAAATTTTCTTTAGCTAAATAAACGTTTAAAATAGTCATAGTTTGTTCAGGAATTTGTCATGTATATCGCGAAAATAATTTAGAAAATGAAAAATAAAATATTTATTCTCATATTCGAATTGAATAATGGGCGCTTTGTGCCTCGAAATTGCCACCAAACAATTATATTTTGTGGCATGATTTATTGACAGGTCATAAAATTTAATACCCAGCTTTATGTTTTATGATTTTACATTTATGGTCTAACTTTTATTTTCAAAATATATCAATAACATTTTAGAGCAATATCGTTTTTTATTTCAAAGTTTATGTCCATGCTTTATATTTATTCTAGTATATAGAAAAAAATAATTGGTTTAGTAGAATGTTTAAGATCAGTTACTTTCAATTTGACCAAAATAGTTTTTTTTTTTATTTAGACATAATATAACTTATTAATATTTCAAACAATATCGTGCACAAATTTTTGCGTTATAAAACAAAAATTATGTTAAAATGAAATGTTCCATAAGGAAGATTCTTTTTTAAAACCATTTTACACATTCTTATTTTCCAAAAATAACAAACCAAATTTGCATGAAAGTTTAACAACTTGATAGTAAATATTGGGTCATCTGCAAAGTTCTGTGGTTTTTCAAAAAGCGAAGCGTGATTTCGTCTAGTTATTTTGCTACTGCAAATAAGGTGTAACCTTGAATGACACAGATCGATCTACATTCCGTCTTTTCTGCTTCCGCTGCGTAATTCCGGCTTGTGTTATGGCATAATTTTTGTTTCGGTACAGTGCTAAGAAAGGAGAACCAAAATGTTCATTTTCATCATATTATGCTTTTTTATTTCAAGAAAGGTAAAAATATTAGTCAGACTGCACGTAAAATGCGAGCTGTATATGGACAAAGTGTCGTTTAAAATGACACTGTTTGAAGGTTGTTTGAGAAGTTTAAGCGCGGAAATTTAAGCCTCGAAGATGATGCCTGCTCTGGGCGACCACCATCTGTAAAGGAGAACCTCTTGTAAAAAAAGCTATCTAATGATTACCCACTGTACTTTTGGGAATGTTTAGTTACGTGATAGTTCTTGAACTGTGTAACGTGGAATTTCAGCGATCCTCTTAGAAGACCGCCAAAAAGTAAAATTTCCGTATACCTTGAAAACTAATGATAGGAATAAGCTGCACACTGTACAAAAACAAAATGTATCTTTATATACGAAAATATAATATAACCAGGTATGGAAATATACAATAACCGCTTTCGAGTTACTGTTAGTTATTGAAGGTAGCCAGTAGCATTTGCGCGCTCTAAAGCAATTAGGGTACATAACTAAACAATTGTACATTTACGAAACATAGGTAAGATAATTTGCTTACCTCCTTTTTTCAGCATTCATATTCACACCTCATTAACCCACAAGCCAGGTCACTAAGGGTATCCATTTTAATTAATCCATTTTATGCACGGACGGAGTATCCAACATGAGTAAGATGCACATTAATATAACCATGATGATGAAGTATCCAGTAAATGTGGCACACACTAACCTTTTGGCCATTTGGTACACTATATCTGTGTTATAAGTGTAGAAAATAAGATTAATAATAATTTCGTTATACTTGACTTTGTTTAAAGTATTTAATTAACTTTAGTTACATTTACTGTTACATATCTTTAATTTTAAACATTAGTTAAATTTAATTGAGTTTAAGGGAGAACGAAATATACATGTTTCGTCTCCAACGCGTGAGAATAGCAAGTTTATTAAAGTTCTATATTTGAGAAAGAACAAGAGTTTTTAGTCCCTTTTATGAGATGTCATTTTCTAACCTGTGATTCGTCAGAAATGACGTAAAGTTAAATGCACGTCATTCATACGTATTTTTATTTCCTACTTCCTTGTTCACATTCATGAGTTTGTAAAACCACTTCATGTTGCATCATAGATTTCACTTCCTTTTGAAATTGGGTTAAACTCTTTATCGGGATGAGTTTTTAAATGAAAGTAAATAATCTGTCACTGAAATCAATTAACGGAGATTATATTTCTGATATATTCCCAACAATCTCTTCCTTAATCTCTGGAATTTGATTTCTTAAATTTAAATTTTTTCTGTGAACTTCAAAAATAGGTTTGGGAGTGGGCTTAGTCAAGATGCCCGCTATCATGTTCTTTGATTCACAGTACTTTAGATTAATTGTACCATTCTTCTTTAAGTGCTTAATGGAATGATATCGAATGTCGATATGTTTGGTGCGACGAGTATACTTTCGAGATTCAATCATTTTTATGCAGGACTGATTGTCCTCATGCATAGTTATGGATAACGACTGTTCCAAATTAAATTCTTGTAAGAGTCTTATTAACCACATAATTTCTTGCGACGCATTAGCTGTTGAAACATACTCAGCTTCAGCACTTGACATGGCTATACATGATTGTTTTTTGCTTATCCATAAAATTGGATTTTTCCCTAACAAAAATAGGTTTCCGCTGGTGGACTTTCTAGTTTGTATATCTCCGGCCCAGTCCGAGTCACAGTATATTTCTAATATTGGTTGGGGTTTTGTATTAATTTCTAATTTAAAAATTTTAGTGTGATTTAAATAGGAAATCACTCTTTTAGTTGCCTTCGAATCCTTCTGTGAAGGTTTCTCATTTTTTCTACTTAGGATGTTGACCACAGCTGAAATATCTGGTCTTGTGACAGTTGAGATATACAAAAGAGCCCCAATTGCCTTTCTGTAATCGATGTTGTTTGGCAATGGTATTTCATCGTTATCATAATTTAAGTAGCCTGTTTCCATGGGCGTTTTGTAAGGTTTTGCATCTTCTAATTTAAATTTTCTAACTAATTGTTCAATTTTAATTTTTTGATTTAGTTTATATCCTTCGTTTGTTTTTTCAATTTTAATCCCTAGGTAGTAGTTTAATTGACCTATATCTTTTAGTTCATATTCAATCTTAAGTTTCTGTATAATTTCTTTAATTTCATTTTCTTTTGCAGATATCAATATATCGTCTACATAAACGATAATATATGATTTACTGTCTTTTGTATTACGTATAAATAAACATGTATCTGAAGTTGATTGGTTGAAATTTAATTTTTCTAATGATTCTGAAATTTTTGTGTGCCAGGCTCTAGCAGCTTGTTTTAAGCCGTATATAGCCTTATTTAATTTGCACACTTTGTTTTCATGATTTTGTTTAACATAGCCTTCCGGCTGAGAGATATATATATCCTTATCTAAATTTCCATACAAAAATGCGGTTTTAATGTCAACATGATTTATGTTTAGTTTATGATAGGCGGCGGCTGCCAAAAATGTTCTGATGGTAGTATGTGAAACCACTGGAGCAAATGTTTCATAATAATCAATACCAAAATTTTGCGAATAGCCTTTGGCTACTAATCTGGCTTTGTATTTTTGTATTTTTCCTTTATCGTCTAATTTTGTTTTGAATAGCCATTTCGACACTATTATTTTTCTATTTGGCGGGGGGTCAACTAATGTCCAAGTTTTATTTTGGTTGTGAGATTCTATCTCCTCCTGTGTCGCTTTGATCCAGTTTTCTTTTTCTACTGGGTTTTCCATGTTTATTATTTCCTGCCAATTTTTAGGTTCATTTATTTGTTCGTCTTTAACCAAATAAATTAGTCTATCTGGGGGAACCCCTTTATTTATTCTATCTGATCTTCTCGGTTCGTTTTGATTTAGTTCAGATTCATTCTGAGTATTATTTTCATTAGAAATTTCGAATTTTATCAGATTTGGGTTTTCTGACTTTTCGTTTTCGGCACTAGTATTTTCATCTATATTTAGTTCTAGCCTTTTTTCTTTATTTGAATTTCTCGCATAGTTTTCTAAAAACTTCACTGTTCTGGCTATAGTAATATCTTTTCCGCTCGTGTATATACGATATCCTTTGGAATAATTATCGTATCTCACAAAGATCCCTTCTACTGCTTTATTATCTAATTTCTGCCTTTTGTGCTTATTAATATATGCATAAGCTTTGCAGCCAAATACTCTTAGGTATTTTAGATTTGGTCTTCTGTTTGACCATAACTCATATGGAGTTTTTTCGTTGGCTTTTGTCGGCAGTCGATTTTGTAGGTGATTTGCGGTGCAGATCGCCTCTCCCCAGAAATGTAATGTTAAGTTAGAGTCATTTAACATTGTTCTTGTCATTTCAATTCGTGATCTATTTTTTCTTTCAGCAATACCATTCTGGCTCGGAGAATATGGTACTGTTAGCTGTCGCTTGATTCCATTTTCTTTTACAAAATTATCAATATTAGAATTTTTAAATTCTTTACCATTATCTGTTCTGAGTTCAATAGGCTTTTTGCCAAATTTATTGTTGACCAGGGCAACATATTCTCTTAATTTTTAAAATACCTCACTTTTATTTTGTAGGAGATAAATAATTGTAAATCTTGAGTAATCGTCTATGAAAGTTAAAAAGTAATTTTTCCCACCTATGGTTGGAGTTTGAATAGGACCACACACGTCGGAATGCTCTAATTTCAAAATTTTATTTGCTCTAAATTCCGTCTTTTTGGGGTATGGTGCGTCAGTTATTTTTCCTTTAATGCAAGATTCACATTCGGTACTATGGGAACATTCATTTATGTTAATTCCGCATGCTAATTCCTTTGCCATTATTTCTTTGATTGACGCGACATTTTTATGCCCTAATCTTCTATGCCACAGTTCTATGTAATTTTTATTTTTGCAATTTGTTAACATATTTACGTAATTTTCATCTGTGGTTTTGCTAGTCTGCTGAATTTCGTATAAATTATTTTTTCGTATTCCTTCTAAGCGAATTAATCCCTCATATTCTAGAAAACATTTATTATTTTCAAAAGTTATTTTGCATCCGTTTTCCATGGCTTTAGCTACCGAAAATAAATTAGTTTCAATTTCTGGTACTAGTAGAACATCTTTTAATTTTACATCGTGAGTTTTACCGTCGGATGTTATCGTGGTAATGTTTATATTACCTGATCTGTAGGATTTTAATTTATTGCCGTTGGCATTTGCGACGTTAAATTGTTCTTGATGTATGAAATCGGCAAATAAGTTTTCATCGTTTGATATATGGGAGGACGAGACCGAATCTATGATCCATGCTTTATTTTGCGATTTGTTCGCTATAAATGCGCAATTTTTCTTTTCTTCGGTTCCGAAATAAGCTGTGCTTTTATTTGGGTTGTTCGGATTATTTGGGTCCGCGCTTCTTAACTTGTTTTCGTCTTTTTGAAAGACTAATGAAGAAGAAAAGTTTTTCCTTATATTTTGTTTAAAATTAGTTGTTTTATTTTTATTGGGCCAGCAATTTATAGTGTTGTGATTTTTCATTCGACAGATCGTGCAGCATTTTTCTTCCTTTTTAAAAACTGTGGGTTTAAATTTTCTTTCAGCTCTAAAAGCTTTGTTGGAATTATGACTGATATTTGAATGTTCATTTCTTTTATTAAATTCATCAGTCAATTTACTTTTGATGAATTCTGGAGTTAATTCGTCTTCCTGCCTGGCTTCTAATGCGGTTATAAGGGTGTCATAAGAAGGTGGCAAAGAGCAGAGCAGTAATGCTGAAATATGATTTGTTTTAATTTCTTCGTCTATGGCTGATAACTTATCAATAATTTCTAATATTTTGGTTATATGTGTGATCATGTTGCCTCCTTCTGATAATTTTGTTCCGTAAAATCACCTAAGGAGAAAGAGTTTGCTAGAGAGATTTGATCTCTCATGTATTATTTTTAGCGTATTCCATGTGTCCCGTGCATTTTGTAAATGCTTAGTGTGGATGATTTGGTTATCCTCAATACTTAAATTTATAAGAGCCCTTGCCTTTTTGTCCTTATTCAAACAATTGGGCGTCATTGGATTAGGTGGGTCGTCTGTGACAACTTCAAAGAGCTCTTCTCTTATCAAGAGCATCTCCACCTTGAATTTCCAGTTTGCGTAGTTACTGGAATTTAATTTTTCAATTATACTACCTTCTTTGAAGGTTGCCATTTTTCTATTTCAGAATCATTTTGAAATTAATTTCTTTTCTTTTAAGTATTCAAGGATTCAAGGATACTATTTTTTATTTTTATTTTTATCCTTTACATACTTTAGAAATCTCTGTACTCATAATCTTTGTTAGTTATTGAAGGTCGCCAGTAGCATTTGCGCGCTCTAAAGCAATTAGGGTATATAAATAAACAATTGTACATTTACGAAACGTAGGTAAGATAATTTGCTTACCTTCTTTGTTCAGCATTCATATTCACACCTCATTAACCCGCATGCCAGGTCACTAAGGGTATCCATTTTAATTAATCCATTTTATGCACGGACGGAGTATCCAACATGAGTAAGATGCACATTAATATAACCATGATGATGAAGTATCCAGTAAATGTGGCACACACTAAGCTTTTGGCCATTTGGTACACTATATCTGTGTTATAAGTGTAGAAAATAAGATTAATAATAATTTCATTATACTTGACTTTGTTTAAAGTATTTAATTAACTTTAGTTACATTTACTGTTACATATCTTTACTTTTAAACATTAGTTAAATTTAATTGAGTTTAAGGGAGAACGAAATATACATGTTTCGTCTCCAACGCGTGAGAATAGCAAGTCTATTAAAGTTCTATATTTGAGAAAGTACAAGAGTTTTTAGTCCCTTTTATGTGATGTCATTTTCTAAGCCTGTGATTCGTCAGAAATGACGTAAAGTTAAATGCACGTCATTCATACGTATTTTTATTTCCGACTTCCTTGTTCACATTCATGAGTTTGTAAAACCACTTCATGTTGCATCATAGATTTCACTTCCTTTTGAAATTGGGTTAAATTCTTTATCGTGATGAGTTTTTAAATGAAAGTAAATAATCTGTCACTGAAATCAATTAACGGAGATTATATTTCTGATATATTTCCAACAGTTACCCACGATTCCGAAAAGCGGTTTTTAACATTAGAAAACACTATAGTTTCGAGATTTAAGGAAGAATTATAAAAACAAAGTGTTTATTGTTGCCACCGATTTTCAGAAAGTTTCCGAGTAGTATTTATTGTGTATTATTCAGTTTTGACAAACTAGAATATCGATTTTTTGGTTGCCATTCTTTCTCAATTAAGCTTTTTCTGGTGTGCATTTGAATTTATACATTCAAGAGTAATAAAAAAAAATATCACTTTTAATTTTAATGTTAATGTTGTTAATTTATTATGTTTGTCGAACATGAAAATGTTTACTTGAGAATTTATAGCATCCAAAAATTCTATATTTGCGTTCAGAAAACTCATTAATACACTCTAAAACTGCTTGGAAACTATTCCGAAAATGAGTGGCAGTAAAAGAAATTTTATTTTTATAAATGCTTTTTAAAATATCGAAAATATATTGGTTTTTGAGGTTTTGGAAGTTACTGAACGCTTTTCGGAATCGTTATCCGCTTCGAAGTGGTTATTATATACTTTCGTTTGTGGTTTTATTATATTTTCCCAAATTAAGAAATCCCAAATAATTATCCTTTTATTTTACAATGTAGGAATAAACGATATGAAATTATATAAACTACTTTTATTTTAAAATGTTCATTTAAAAATACATTAACCTACGTAAATATAAATAAGAATTTCTTTTTTTATATTGATTATTAAAACTTTAATGTAAAAAAGAGATTAACTGCGCAATTTTAGATAATGGATAACAAGCTATCTAAAAGGCCGAATGAGATTGTCTTAATTTAAGGCGAAATATTTATAAAATTCGGTGAATAAATGTAATGAAAACAACGCTTTACAACAATGCTTTCTGAAATATAGAAGAATACATTATAGTGTCAGATGTTTAAGTATAAAATGAGAGTTATTTAATGAATTCGGTGGGTTTTAAAAACATTCATTAATCATTTAAAGGAAATACATGTCATTGTTCGATGTTTATTTTCTCAAACTTCATTATCTTGTTCTCCATTTTTAATTTCTTTTCACAATGATATTAGATTGTTTGAATTTTGAATCTGAAAAGTTTGCAAACGGTTTTTACAAAAAAAAAAAAAAAAAAAAAAGTGATTTTTTGAATATGTTACGTAAAAAATAGCTCTGTTATATATCAGTGAGAAATAAAATAACTATTAAATATATATTTTGTGATAATATTTTATAAGATACTAGCTAACTCGCCCGGCGTTGACCGGGCCCGAGATAATAATAATCTGTTCTATACGAATATGACTGAAATCTGTAAGGCTATCGAAATCAAGTCGAATGAAGCAAACCCGTCGTAATAGGGCTCATAAAACCCAAGATCGGAAAGCGCATCCTGGCGGTTGAAAGTGCAACTAAAATATTTAAGGCTATAGATATCAAGTCGAATGAGCCAAACCCCGTCGTAATCGGACCCATAGTACCAGAGATACTCCTTTAGTTGCACCTTCCACCGCCAGGGGGCACAGTCTGTTTTGGAAGAGACCTTTTCAGAACACTCGATCCAACCAAATTTCCTAGTAGAAATAAAATTTAACCACGGGTAAACATTGCCAAAATAGCGGAAATCGCGAAAGTGGGTTACGTAAACGATCGGTTACGAAAGGGTTAATGTAAATATTTTTTAAAACTCAACGGTGCGTTTTGAAGAAAATAAACGTGTCTATGATCTGGAGTCTACTATGATCTGGAGTCCGTACTCGCATTTCCCGAGTCCATGCCGATTTTTAAACCTGGACCGAAAAACGAAAATCGCGTGAGTAAGTTTTGGAAAGGATTTTTTTCGGAGAGTTAAAATTAAAAATTTTCAAAACGGATACTAGATTTAAAAAAAAATAGGGATGTAGATTAGGCGTGGTATTTTTAGTTTTTCGTATCTTGTTTATAAACGCCAATTCGGATTTTTTAAAATAGGAGAAATAGTTAAAAAAGCGAAATTGACTTACGGTAAAAAACGTTTTCGAAAGGGTTAACGTGATTTTTTTTAAACTAAAGATTTCTGCTTATACCCGATAGAACGTAAATGTCTTTAGGTGTGTTTGTTTTTTGTTTGGTTATTTTAGAGAGCCGATGCCAGATTTTATATATCGCAGAAAATCGGAATTCGCAAAAGAGAGTCCTGCGCACAAATTTTTTTTAAGGGTTAATATTCGTATTTTTCAAAAATGGTTCTTCAGGTCTCGGAAAAGAAATACATGTAGATATTGTCTGGCATTTTTAGTTTTTCGCACCTTTTTCTGAATCGCCGATGCGAATTTTTAAAAATTGCCAAAATCGCAAAAATTGCAAAACGGCATACAGAAAATATACTTTTTCGAAGGGTTAATTTTCGTATTTTTTAAAACCAAATGTGGGTTTGAAAAGGATAAAGCCAGTTCTTTAATTTGGTGACACTTTCGTTTTTCCGTATCTTTTGTATACCGGTGGATGCAAGGCTCGGAAAACGGGAGAAAATAAAAAACATGAATTCGATGCTTTTTGATTATTTTTTTGAAAGAGTTAAATGTAAATTTTTTTCAAATCAACCGGATCGTTTGAAACGTAAAAGTATGTTCTTTCAGAATATGTAGACGGTTTTTCCGTATTTCTAGCCGTACAAACACACACAGAGCGAAACTTTAATTTATTAGTATACTAGCTGATCCACCCGGCGTTGCCCAAGCCCTTGTAATAAACTTAAATCTCTTAAAAAACGGAACTCTGGCCACGGTCTACGATGGCTTCGGAACCGTATACCAGGCATGCTCGTACGCTCTAGAAAATCTTTTATTTCCCCCTACCACCGCCAGGGGAGCATTCTGTTCTAAACAAACCTCTTTCCGAACGAACTTCTGAGACAGGTCCCTACGTTACTGCCTACGTTACTGTATAGTAGGCGCACTACAAAATTGAGCTGGTTTCGAGAAGATTGGAACATTATTAGCCCAGTTATTGCAATAAGGCACAGTTAGAGAAAATAACCTTGAGTGAGGTGCCGAAGGGAGGAGATGTTCGAGTGTCCTTAAGAAAATGACTAATTAGGAGGCCCACTATGCATGCATAAATATTCGTTCGTTTTGTTAAGCTAGGAACTTAATTACAAAGTTGGCTTAAACTCTTATTTGTAAATAGTGGTAACCGCTACTCATAAATTTAATTTAATGTTATAAAGGGTGACTATTAAGTTAAATATAATGTTTGGAATCACTTGCGTTGAAATCGGAAAGATAGTTGCTGATATATAGAAACGGGGCATAGTTAGAGAAAAATCTTGAATGAGGGGCCGGGGGGGGAGGGTTGTTAAAGTACCCTTCAGCAAATGACTAATTAAGAGGAGCACTATGCATCTTTCGAAATTCGTTCGTTTGCTTAAGCTAGGAACTTAATTACAAATTTGGCTTACCAAATATTCGGAAATAGTGGTAACCGCTACTCATAAATTTAGTTTAATGTTATAAAGAGTGACATTTAAGTTAATTATAATGTTTGGAATCACTTGTGTTGAAATCGGAAAGATAGTTGCTGAGATATGAAAACGGAGCATGGTTAGAGAAAAAAACCTTGAAAGGAGTGCCGGGGGGAGGAGTTGTTCAAGTGTCCTTCAGCAAATGACTAATTAGGAGGACCACTATGCATCTTTCAAAAATCGTTCGTTTGCTTAAGCTTTGAACTTAATTGCAAATTTGGCTTAAACTATTATCACAGAGAGCGAAACTAGTATATATGTAAAATGCAAGTAAATTTTTTATACCGATTTTGTCATTCCCCAATCCCACCTCTCTGCGTCCTGGTGAACTTCAATCTGCCCCTTAGGTGGGGAAGATGACGGGAAGCCACGGAGTTGGGGACGGATGCTCGCACTCGGAAAAGGATTCTGGGCAAAGTCTAGCTAAGAAATCAGGACAGTGCGAAATCTCGAACGTGGCCGCTTGTTTGATTGTTGGCGGCGCGTGTGCCTGGCCTTGTCTGTGGTTCCGACCTGGCCACTTATGGGTGGAAGGTGACCGGGAGCAGATAACACAGAGTCATACCACTATGGCCTCAATGGCTACCACTCGAGAGTTCAAATGTAGCCACTCACTACGCGGACAGCGAGGGGAAAGTAGGCCCTTCTCCGAGTTCCTGACTGGGTACTTAAGTGTGGAAGATGACCAGGAGTAGAGTCTCATTGAGGTGTGGCACTGCTGTGTCTTGCTGCTCGCTACATGATGTTTACCCTTTCCGTTATTTGATGGTTTTGTATGGGGTGATCACACGGGTTGTTTCGTGGGGTCACGTTTGAACGCAGCCACTCACTATATGGTCATGAGGGGGCACCCATCCTCCTCTGTGTTTCTGCCACGGCCATTTAGGTGCGAAAGATGATCAGGAACAGAGTCCACCAAGCGACGGAGATCTTTTGTGTCTGGTTGGCCGATACATGAGTCGTCAAATGCCTTTGTCACGATGTGCTTTTGACGCAGTGACATCCACAGGGTTTTTCCTTGTGTGTAATGAAAATTCGGGGCACCTACTCATACTCCTCACTGAAGGCAGTCTCTGTTTCATGGTATGGGTGTTGGTTGAGGCGGTTGTGGTTATTCCATTATGTCCTGTACTTGCGTACGGCTCTTGTATTAGTCTGGCCCCTAGACGTTGCTGGTTAGTGGCTGGTTCTCGCCTAGCTCCCTTGGGTGTGGCGATTTTTGTTCAACGGCGGGCTCCTCTGGTGGGTATTGTTGTCGCTTCGGCTGGGCTTCGCTTAGGATATCGTGCCGATTTGGAGTCAGTATTGACTCTGGTACGTCTTCTGTCTGCTTTATACCGACATTGTCTATCTTTATACATTTTTATCATTTTCTAACATAGTTGAAAAGTGTTTATGAATTTGGTCTGGCCGTCTGTCGGTAAGCGCTCTACCTCGCGTAAATATTCTTGGATTGCCATGTAACTAATATAAGTTATTGAGGTTTACTATGCCATATTCGGTATTGAAAAGGAAGTGTGTAGCATATATGTTTCGTTTACAGAGACACTAAAAAGAATTTCGTTATGGTCTGTGACGAAAAATCGTTTACAGTATATTGTAATGATGTTACAATCTTTCAAACATAATGAAATTAATATACATTACTTATGTACACAATAAGATGATTACAATGGTGTGCATAGCACTTATCGTCATTTACAGGGCACACAAAATAATTCGGTTACAGTTATGCCTATGAGCAATAATTGCTGGAAATGCGTTTTCCATTTAAGTATGCATTTTTAAATTTAACTAATTTTTTATATTTTATTTGATGTGCGTAAAATAATCCACACAAAAGAATCCGAGCACGTTTCCGTTTATTGACGGATATTGATGTAGGGCAATTTTTAAACTGCGTTATGAATTTTCTAACTAAATTAAATTTTAGTATACTATGTAGCATGCATACAAATCTATAGATTATATACAGGGCAGCACAAATGATTTCGTGTAGTTTTCGATTATAAATGTCAATTGCTAAAATTGGGGTTTCAAATGTGTTATGTGTTTTCCAACTTGTTTTATTAGATATCATCTTTGACCTTATATTAGTTTTGTGACAGCTTTCTGAATGTGTTGGAAAGTGTTTCATAATCTTAGCTTGACGCATGACTTTCTTTCTAGTTGGAGTCATTGTTTTGGTTTTATTGTCCTTTATTTCATTAAAAGTTTCAATTAAATATGAATAAAATATATGAAATTATATCCACTACTCTTATTTTCAAAGGTTTGTTTGAAAAATTCATTTGCCCAAATAAAAATGAGATTTTCTGATATGGTTTATTATATTATTTATTAAAACTTTAATTATAAAAAGAGATAAACTGTATAACATTAGATTGTGGATAGCAAGTTATGTAAAAGACTGAATTAGATTTTTTTTTAATTTAAAAGTAAAAAAAAAAAAATCCATTAATATGTGTAATGAATTTAACGTTCTTTAAAAATACATTATACAATATAGATGAATAAGTTATAGTGTGAGATTTTTTAAGTATAAGTTGTAAGTTATGTAATGAATTCGAGATGTTTTAAAAGCAACGTTCCATTAATCATTTAAATGAAATTCAACTCATTGTCCGAAACGATATTTATTTTTGCAAACTTCATTATCTTCTTCCCGCTTTTTAATTTATTTTCCCAATGTTATTACATTTGCTGAATTTTTATTCTGAAAAGTTATATAAGGGTTTTTGCAAAAAATATGTTAGGTAAAAAATACCTCAGTATTAGATATCCATTAGTAAGAAATAAAACAAATGTTATACATATTTTATGATAATTATCTATAGGATATGTAAAAGTTTATTTTTACACTTTTGTACTTAATTTAACCTGGTTCACGCATGTAAAGATGGAATTTTGTAATAAATTCTTTACTCATTTCCTGATGTGCTGCAATCATAAAGCAGTATGTACACAGGTGAGTTTCTGATGACAATACAGTATTTTAATGTTTTTAGAACTTAATTATAAATTAATAAAATATTTTTGTGGTATTTTTCCGTTAGTCGGTTGCACGTGATAAATCGCCAAAGCTTCTTTATGGTTACAACTGTATGTCTTACAACAACAATGGAATTATGTGTTCGCCCAAACCACGCTGAATAAAATATCCTTACTGGCTGTGAAAGTGCAACAACAAAATATTTAAAACACTAAAAAATAGAAAATATAATAGAAGTAAGAAAATAAACAGTGTAATATATTAAAAAAATGTGCTTTTATCAATTAATAGTTTATTATTAATTTAATTATAATAAGATATTCAGAAAACAATCTAGAAATCCTGACTACATAGTTTACATAATGCTTTTTGTCTTTCCTGTTGCCATATTTAAAAAAAAGAAGCAGAGTAAAAATGATATATTTTTAAGCAAATTCAATAATTTGCACTTCCTACCAAAAGCCAATCAAAGTGATGAATTTTTCATAATCAGGGCTCACGCTAAATTAACGTATTATAACGGAAATATATTGAAGTAACGTGAATTGCAGTCATGAAATTAGTCGTGACTTTTAAGAAAAACATTTAATGGTTACAACAGAGTGTTTACTTGAAACAAACTATTTTTACTTTTAAACTTTGGTATGATAGCTTAAGATTTATTTTTCTTGTTTTTATTAAAGGCTTTAATAAATATGAATAAACGATATGAAATTACGTTCACAAGTTTTACATAGGTAACAAGGATTGCGGATTTGGAATACCACTATTCTCTAATAATTATCTTCGTGTTATTTAATAACATACTTTCTATGTTAAATAATGAAAATATTACTATTCGGAACTTAGTGGCATTCAAAATCAGTAATACATGACACGTATGCTTTTATATGAAAAAGCTCATTCGAGAAATGCATTAACCTAAATATAAAAGAAAATTCATGATATGACTTATTATATTAGTTGTTAAAAATTTAAAATAAAAATAATTAACTGTATAATTTTAGGTAATGGATAGCAACCTATGCGAAGTCTGAATGAGATTTTCTTAATTTAGAACGAAATGTTTATGAAATTTACCTCAATAAGTGTAATATAAAATAATAAACGCTGTTTAACAGCGCGTTCTTCAATAGAGATGATATACTATCAGATTTTTTAAGCATAAACTGAGAGCTATTCAACGAATGCACCATGTTTTAAAAAACTTCCATTTATCATTTTAATGAAGTTCCACTCATTGTTCGATGCGATTTTTATTTTCGAAAACTCCATTATATTTTCCCCTTTGTTTTCCCCAATGTTATTCGATTTGTTAAATTTTGATACAACAAAGTTATTATATAATATAGCTACCAACGTAGTTTAAAAAACAAATTTTGAATATGTTACAGAAAAGGAATAGGAACATTTGGAGTTTGGCCTTGTTCTTGTTTTTTAATGATTTTGTTTCATAATATGATATAACGTGTGGCTATTTAAAGAGTTACAATTTCCTAATTTTAAATATCATAATACAAAAATTAATATTTTAAGCTAGGATTTTGTGATTTATATATAAAAAAATAACATTTTTGAAAACTTTAGGTTATTATTCAATTTAAATAAAATTTTATTAATATATTTGAATGTCTTCTTCATATATAATTTTTTTTGTTACACTTTTATTATTTTTTTTATAAAGAGACATTGAAAGATTGAATCAGATATCCTTAATTGAGAGCGAAATATTTGTAAAATTTTCATCAACTAGTGAATGAAAGTAACCCTTTTAAACAGCGCATTTTACAATGAAGATGAATAAATTAACACATGGGCTGAAAAGTTCCCGGTCTGGCACACAGATGTCGTTGCAATCACCGAACTGATGCTTTTTTTTAGTAAATACTAACCTTTAAAAGAAAAAATGTTATGACGATTTGCCGTGTGGATAAAACGTTAGAGTAGTTTTAGTTGAACGACTTTGTTGATAAACAAAAAAATGGATAAATAAGAATTTCAAGAATTGTTATTTGATGGGAAAAACACCATTCAAACAAAAGCTTGTCTTGATAAGCGTTATCTGGACACTGCACCAGGTAAATCAAACATTATTGACTGGTTTGATAAATTTAAACGTGGTCGTATGGACACCAGTGATGCACCACGCAAAAGAGGTGAATACTCCAGAAAACATAAAAAAAGTCCATAAAATCGTTTTGGGGAACCGCAAAGTGAAGTTGCAGGAGATAAATCAGACTCTGAAGATATCCGAGGAATGTGTAGGTTTTATTTTGAATAAACATTTGTCTATGAAAAAGCTGTTGTCAAAGTGGATGCCGCGCTTGTTGACTTTTGACCAAAAACAACAACGAGTCGATGATTCTGAGCACTGTTTGGAGCTTTTTCGTTATAAAATTATGTTATTTATTATAAAATTATTATTATAATTTATTTATTAAATTATTATTATTAAATTATTATTATAATTTATTTATTAAATTATTATTATTAAATTATTATTATTATTATTATTATTATTATTATTAAATTATTATTATTTATTATTAAAGTTATGTTATTTATTAAAGTTATAAAGTTATAAAGTTATGTTAAAAAGTTGTGTTTTCTTTACTAGACCGGAAACTTATCAACCCATGTGTTAGTATCGGATTTTTGTAGTATAGATTGATAAATATGTAATGGATTCATCGTGTTGTAAAAACTTCCATTGATCATTTAAATGAATTTCAACCCATTGTCAGATGCGATTTTCATTTTCGGTAACTTTATTATCTTTTTCATACATTTTCTTTCCTTTTCTCAGTGTTAGATTAGATTATTAGATTAGTTTGATTCTGAAAAGTGTTTTATAATATAGCTGCAAACACTTTTACAAGAATACAAATTTTGAATACGTTACGTAAAGAAGAAAATAAACTAGTTTTTTATTTTGTTTATTTTCATATTGGTTCGGTTGCTTTCATTGCGATAATTAAGTAAATATTTGTTTGATTTACTTTTTATAATAGGACGTAAAGTATGGTTTAAAAAAAATTCTAATTAATTATTTTAAAAATCATATTAATGTTTTTTAAAAGTGCATTTTGCCATATACATTAATAAGTAAGAGATGGACTTTTGGAGTCTGAATTGCAAGTTATGCAGAGAGTTCTACATTTTAGAAGCTTCCATCAATCATTTAAATGAAATTGAACTCATTGTTCTATACAATGTTCATTTTCAAAAACTCCATTATCTTTTCTTTAACTTTTTCATTTATTTTCCCAATGTTATTGCATTTGTGGAATTTCGATTTAAAAAATAATATTACATTATACAGAAGGTCGTTCGCACTTGATGGAAACGAATTTGAAAGTTAATTTCTACGCATAAATGACATGTTCTTTGCCACAAATTGACTTTGTAGGATAGCCTTGACTTTTGGCTATAGCTCTATTAATAAAGAAAACACGTAATTCCCTTTTAAAATTACATAATTCTCAAACGTATATGAATATATACTTAAGTATATTTATACTTTTCTTTTTTCTTTTTGAATCATATTATTAAACGTTATATACAGGGTATCCCAAAAGTCCTTGACACATTTTAAAATTCAATAAAAGATCAAGCGATTGGCGTACGAGAGTGCGGTTTGGACAGAAAAGGCTTCTTATGATTGGAAAATTTGTTTAAGCAAATAATAAAAAATAATTCCGAAAATTTCTCATAGATGGCGCTGCTTCTGGAAAATTATCGAATAGATAGAATGCCTTTATACATAACGATGGCCAAAGACACTCAATGCGTATGTCCAGTTTTTGTCCAAACTATGGAAATCCGCATTCCAGAACTTAACAATGCTCCTCCTCCTGAGTTCGATTAGACGAATTTTTGGAATTATTTTTTTATTTGCTTAAACAAAATTTTCAATCATAAGAAACATTTTCATGCACACCGCACTCTCGTATGCCAATTGCTTGATCTTTTATTGAATTTTAAAATGTGTCAAGGACTTTTCGGACACCCTGTATATAACGTTTAATAATATGATACAAAATGAAAAAGTAAAAGTATAAATATACTTAAGTATATATTCATATACGTTTGAGAATTATGTAATTTTAAAAGGGAATTACATGTTTTCCTTATTAATAGACTGAAAAGAAGCTTACCATATAATTTCAAATCATTCTATAAAACCAGTAAACGTGACTCATATTTAAGATTATTTTTTAAAAATGATTTAATTAGTGTTCCTTTCATCTTTTAAAATTTATTATATAATATTCACGGCTTAGAAAGGTCTCAGACAATTGTTTTATTCAAAATTCTGAAGTTTTAATTCGTGTTATTTTAAAACAGCATAATGCTAGAACTGTTCACATGGTGTATTTTTTAAAGGTTAAGTGCAATTAGTTTTAACAATATTCTCTTAAAACTTGCAAAGTATGTCTGAGATGTAGTTAAAAAAAACGACACAAAATATTTTACACTGCCACTTAGTCAGATTTAAAGTTATTTTCAACATGTGAGACGCCTATTACTATGACGTAAATAAAGAATATGTACTTAAGAATATTTGTATTAATTTTTGCAAACCAGAAATTTTTACAAAGATTTTTTTATTTGAAGAATGAAAACTGAAATAAATATCTTTCCCCTGAGATTATGTAAATTTTACTTTGGACTCTCGGCGATACTGAACGTTGGAATGCTATTGAAATATTTTAATTTAGTGAAGTTTAAATGTTTATGAAAATATAAGAATCTTTTTAAAGAGCCATTCAACAGATTTTAAGTTCTTTTAATCATTAAGATATAGTTAAACTTTCGTCTATTTCTTAACTTGAGAATTATGAATTTTTATGAATGAATAATTTTTTCGTTATTAGAAGGATGAAAACAAGTGTAATAAGTAATTTTAAAATCTTTTACAGAAATATAATTAATCAGACAACGTGATTTGTATTTGACTTTTTCTCTTTTAAAGGAAAAAATAGAAATGACTTCCAACTTTCTTGAGCTATAATATAATATTCATGGTTTAAAAAGGTCGCAAACAGTCGTCTTCTTGAAAGTCTGAAACTTTAATTCGAGTTGTTTTAAAAGAATGCAAGATTAAAACTGTCCAGATGGTGTACTTCTTAAAGTTTAAATGCGTTTAGTTTTAACAGCATTCTCTTTGCAAAGTACGTCGCAAATATAAATATATATACTTTTATAACTTAAAAAAATATATAGACACTTTTTTAAACTGCTACTGAACAAATTTTAAGTCTTTTTAAACATATGTGACAACTATTAATATGAAGGAAAAAACAGAATATGCATTTAAGTATATTTATATCTACAAAAACAACTTTTCAAAAGTAAAAAAAAAGCCAAGCGTAAAAAAAAAAAAAGTTGTGGCTAAAAAATGGTGTGATATCAAATTTCCAAGCTATTATATTACTTTTTTAACTTTTTTCCATTAAATAAGTTATCATATATATAAGTCGAGTGCCTACGTATATGTTAATAGAAATCGTTTTCTCCTGTACTAAATACATCCTAACGAGTTTCTGAAAATTCAATTTTTTTCAAATTATGCATGATGGGCTTGGCGGCCATCTTTGCATATTATTCACAAAATTCTAAGCATCCAAATCCGTAGTTAAAATCCGAAGTTCAAAATTGTTATTTAAGCAAATATTTTAAGCGTTTCATTTATAGATTTGTATGATCTGAAAATTGTGTCTTAAGATAATGATGACTTATCTTAAAGATTCATCTTATGATTTATTTTTCACAGTAATTAATAATTTCAAACTAGTAAAAATCAATTTCTCAAAATATCAGTCTTATCTAATTTATCTGTCCGTAGTTAAAATCTGAAGTTCGAAATTGTTATAAACATATTACATTGCAAACATATTACGCTTTTACTTTAGAAATTTGGGTGCTTAGAAATATGAAAAGATGGCCGCCAAGCCCATCATGCATAATTTGAAAAAAATTGAATTTTCAGAAACTCGTTAGGATGTATTTAGTACAGGAGAAAACGATTTCTATTAACATATACGTAGGCACTCGACTTATATATATGATAACTTATTTAATGGAAAAAAGTTAAAAAAGTAATATAATAGCTTGGAAATTTGATATCACACCATTTTTTAGCCACAACTTTTTTTTTTTTTACGCTTGGCTTTTTTTTTACTTTTGAAAAGTTGTTTTTGTAGATATCATTTCTTTTTTTTAAAACAGAATAAACATAATTTAAATAATCTAAACATGAGAAATAATTTAAAATTACATTTTACTTTCAGTCATTGTTTAAAAGGTTAACTAGAAATACCAGTAGATTTTTAAATTAAACTAATAACAACATACTAAATGTGGCTTGTTATAATACTTGTTATCCCCCGTTAAAAAATATCACTGACTTATCGATGAAATGAATAAAAATGCAATACGTACATAGCGTGTCAGCGCTGCATTTGAAATCAAACGTGATATCACGCTCTTTTATTATTAGCACTAGCTGGCTTCGCCCGCTAGCGGACCCCTAATTTATATCGGGGCCTCGAATCTTGTAAAACCTCGAATAATATAAACCTCGAACCGAACGAACCTCCGACCTGGTTCTCCGCTGTCTTCGGCACCGGATAATCCTTTAATTTGCACATCGAATAGTATAAACCTCTAACAAACTAACTTCCGACACGGGTTCCCGCTGCCTTCGGCACCGTATAGCAGTCGTGCTGCGCACGCTCAAGTTCCATCTTCCACCACCAGGTAGCGCAATCTGTTCTGTATGAACTTCGGGCACTGAAATCGTTAAGGCTATAGATGTCGAGTCGAATGAACTGTACCCCGTCGTGATCTAGCCCATAGAACCAGAGATAAAAAAGTGCCCCCTGCTGGTGAAAAAACGAACTAAAATCGGAAAGCTCTATTGATGTCGAGTCGAATGAGCCATACCCCGTCGTGATCCGACTCGTAGGAACAGATATAGGAGAGCATCCCCTGGTGGTGAAAGCTAATCGCGCTTGGGGGGCAAAAGAGGGGATGAACACCGGAGACGCATAATAGGATTAAGCGGTCACAGACCTTTCCAACGATGTATCACATGAGGGGTATGTGCAAAATTTAGAAAATACCCCCCCCCTGCATATTATGATTAAGCGTTCACAGACTTTTCCAACGATATATCACATGAGAGGTGTCGGCAAAATTTAGAAAAGTGCCCCCTTTGGGTGGGAGGGCTGAAATTGGGAGGATGGACCCCGAAGATACATAATATGAATAGCGGAACAATTTTTAGAATTTCTGAAAGCTGATTTTTATTTATTTATTTATTTATTTATCTATTTTTTATTTTTTGTTTATTATTATTATTTTTTTTTTTGCGTTGCCCTGTGCATGTTTGGAATTTCTTAGCAATTTCTTAGATTTACCTTATTTTATTCAATTAAACATTGTACTGTTACAATAAATTTAAATGGAAACTTCACTTCTAAAACAAAAATAATTTAACAACTGGATTTCATTAATTTATAGGAAAACTAGCAAGCTACGCCCGCTGCGCCCACTGCGCTGGTCGGCTTCTACAAATGAACCCTGAATCAAACGAAATATATCGTTTAATTTGACCTTGTATTTGAAAGCTATCTGTATATTTACGTGGAATATCCTTCCACATTACTGAAAAATGACGCGATTGAGCTATTATATTTTCTAATGTGCAGTCAAAATTTTAGCTGTTAAGGACAAACTCTTTTATTTGGTCATTTACAGTTAGGGTTTGCTAAACAATGATAAAACTATATGCAATATACTAAAACCATCACTAAAAATTATCGAAATAACAATGCAAACAAATTAACTAACAAAATCCATTCAGAAGAAGTTTTTATAAAGGCTAATCTTTGATAATCTGATTATTGAACTTTTCCACATAATTCTAAAACAACAAAACGATATAAAATATACTAAAACAATCCTTACAAATTATCTACTTAACAATGCAAGTCGCAAAAAATACGCCCAGTAAAAACTATCAAAAAGGCTAATATTTCGGAATCGGGTTCACTTGACTATATAACCTTCACACATAACTGTTGGACTAAGCAACGTAGGACAATATATAGTACATTAACACCATTTCTGAAATAGCATCTAACTAACAATACAATTCTCATCAAAATCCGTTCAGTAGAACTTTTTTAGAAGGCTAATCTTTCATAATCGGAATCAAATATTGAAAAGGCTAATATTTGATAAAAAAAATGGTCACCCGATTTTCGAATTTCCCCCTATAATTCTAGAACTAAGCAACGTTATATAATAAAACGTTCCCTAGAAAATTATTTAACAGTATAGGTTCCATCGAAATACATTCGGCAAAATTTTTTAAAAAGGCTAATCTTTCATAATCGGATTGATCTGATTATAGAACTTCCCAGAATAATTATATAACTAAGCTACGTAGAACGATATGTTATACATTAAAACCTTCCCTTAAAAATTATCTTAGTTTAAGTTCTACGAAAATGCATTCAGCAGAACTCGAGTTATAAGCAGCCGGAACGAAATTTCATATATGTAGAAGTAAATAGAAGTATATTGCCATTAATATAGTTTGCATTTGAATAAAAAAAGGTACTTTTCGGTTAGCCGGGCACCAGTGATATATGAACACACACACACACACACACACACACACACACACACACACACACACACACACACACACACACACACACACACACACACACATATATATATATATATATATATATATATGTATATACATGTATTTGTGTAGATATATGTGTATATATATGTGTGTATATATATATATATATATATCACTGGCGCCCGGCTAACCAAAAAGTACCAAAAAAAAAATACTGCGAAAATGCAGTCGTACACTTGAAAAAAAAAACACCTTTTGGCCTAAAATCTCTCATCAAAACTGTTTTTCTTTTTTTTCTTTTCTTTCTTTTTAAAAAAAATAAAATTAGTAACAGTTTTTTCTTTTATTTTTCCAGATGTATAGCCATTTCAATTCTTTCTGCAACAAAAAAAGACACTTTTTGGCTTAAAATCAAATTGTTTGGGGGTCAAAAGTAAAATCAAAATCGCCAAAAACAAAAGATAAATCGCCAAATTTGTTTCAATAGAAATCTTGCCCCTTGAATAATGTTTTAAGCATTATGAACATTTCTAATCATGTTTAAATTAAATATTTTCGCTTTATAATATTCTCTCATCAAAACTCTTTTTTTTCTTTCTTTCTTTCTTTCTTTTTTTTTTAAATAAAATTAGTAACAGTTTTTCTGTTATTTTTCGAGATGTATAGCCTTTTCATTTCTTTCTGCAACAGTAATGATCGCCAAAAAATTAGCAATGGTAACCTTTTCGGCCAAAATAACAGAACTTTCTATCATAATTCGATAGCTATTATACGTAGAACGGTGTGTTACATATTAAAACCTTCCCTGAAAAATTATCTCTCGAACAGTGCAAGTTCCATCAAATTCCATTCAGCACATCTCGAGTTATAAAGGAACGGAACGAAATTTCCGTTTGTGTTTTATATATATAGCGAGGCTAACGAAAAAGACAGGCTACCGTGGTGCGTTCCACTTATCTTTTTTTTACAGACCGCTAGAGTGACGTGATGCTCTTTTCGTACACCTGCATTGGTGGATTCGAGCCTCACGTGAATCCCGCGGTCTGTAAAAAAAGATACGCGTAAAGCACCGCGGTAGCCTTTCTTTTTCGCTAGCCTCGTATATATAGTAGATGACGTGAAAGGTATTCCTGCGAACGAAATGCCTGTCCTTTACCGTGTTTTTTTATTTTTAGAAATAAATGAATCACATTTAATTCATTTCAAAATTTTTGTTTACGTTTGGAAAGAAATTTTAAATGGCGATAACTCTTAATGTATACATTTTAGAAGGTACATCTTCCCTCAAAAACTAATTTATTTTTAAAGATCTTTCTAAAAACGTAAATTATATATTTAAAATATTTTTAAAGCATAAACACTACGTCTGATTACTTTATTTTACAATATTTAAAAGAACACGCATTTTATCAGACAATTAAATACACTAAACAAACATGAGTGAAAAATTGACCTTTGTGTTTTATATATATAGCGAGGCTAACGAAAAAGACAGGCTACCGCGGTGCGTTCCACTTATCTTTTTTTTACAGACCGCTAGAGTGACGTGATGCTCTTTTCGTACACCTGCATTGGTGGATTCGAGCCTCACGTGAATCCCGCGGTCTGTAAAAAAAGATACGCGTAAAGCACCGCGGTAGCCTTTCTTTTTCGCTAGCCTCGTATATATAGTAGATGACGTGAAAGGTATTCCTGCGAACGAAATGCCTGTCCTTTACCGTGTTTTTTTATTTTTAGAAATAAATGAATCACATTTAATTCATTTCAAAATTTTTGTTTACGTTTGGAAAGAAATTTTAAATGGCGATAACTCTTAATGTATACATTTTAGAAGGTACATCTTCCCTCAAAAACTAATTTATTTTTAAAGATCTTTCTAAAAACGTAAATTATATATTTAAAATATTTTTAAAGCATAAACACTACGTCTGATTACTTTATTTTACAATATTTAAAAGAACACGCATTTTATCAGACAATTAAATACACTAAACAAACATGAGTGAAAAATTGACCTGGGCCTGGACTCGAACCTGGGACCTTATGCGTACCATGCCGACGCTCTGGGACTGAGCTACCCAGATCCATATTCGTAACCGGCAATTTCTCATACTTATTCATGTTAGAAACAATCATCTGCCACAGTTTGCAGTCATATTTAATTATTTGATAAAATATGTGTTCTTATAATTGTGAAGTTTTATTTAAAAAAAAAAATATCTTCAGAAGAAAATGGCTGACTTGCAGATGAAATTTGATGTGGTTATATTATAACCTGTAACTGATTTGTGCTATTTTAATACAGATGGTACATGGTCGTTGGCGGGTTTTATCTCTGTTTTGGCATAATTTTTAATCGCCAAGTTAATTAACAGTTTTTTGCTAATTAAGGATAGAAAATAATATTTTTTTACACTGAATTTTATAAAAGCACATAGATTACGTAATTACTTGTCCAAAAATGCAATCCTTTTTTTATTCTGCCGAATATTAAGATCTGTAGGTTGTTTGAAAAAAAAAGTTTGACGAAGAAAAAAGTGATCATTTTAAGTAACTCGACGTTTTTAAAAAAAATCTATATCTCTGTTTATAAATCACTTATGAAGATGAGTTTGGTCTTAAATTGAAGAAATTCTTCATTAGATTCTTCTAGTTTTCGTTTTTTATTTCGGCGACGCTTGGTTTATTATATATCTGATATTTTAATCTGGCATGTTTTGTCGATTTAACATTGCGAAGTTGATTCCTGTAAATAAGCAGTAGCGGTCTAGTTCAGTTCTTGACGTTGTTTGCGTGGCGTTTTTTTTTTTTAAGCTTGGCTTGGCAGAGCGACCGCCCTGCTTGATTAACTTTTGTAAACTTTGAATTTTAACAAAGAAGTTTTTTGTCTTATTTCTAGAATGGAAACTGAGAAAAATTTTCCTTCGAGAATATGTTATGGGGATGTTTACTTTGGAAGCGTTTCTGTTTCTCAAATTCTTGGTCATACTTAAGCTCTAATACTAGGGAAAAAAATAATTTAGTGAAATTTAAATGATTATAGTATTTTATAAAAATGTTAATATTTTGATATCTTTTAAACTATACAGAATCCTTAAACTGCCTTTCAACAGATTTTAACTTCCTTTAAGCATACCTGATGTGTATTAATATGATGTAAAAGAAAAGCTGCGCATAAATGTATTTATAAGAACTTTTATAAACTATTAATTTTCACAAAAGATTCTTTCTATCATTGGTACAATGGAATCTTAATGGAAGACTTTTCTTTGAACACATGTTTGTACCACTTTCCAACGTAGCTGAAAAGGGTTTATGAATTGGGTTTGTCTGGCCATCTGTCTGTCCGTCCTCTAACTCTTGTAAATGTGTACGGATTGCCATGCATTTGATATATGTTATTGGGTTTGAAGGACTTTGCACCCATAACGGATTTTACATGCACCAGGCGCCATTAGCATACATGGCTTCGTATCTGCCGTCTCAAACCGATGACCAGACCCCTATCTGCATATGGTTAGTTTACAGAAACTTTCAAACCGTTACATTATGGTCAATAGAGAAAAATCGTTTTGAGTGCATTTTAGTAATTTTATACTATTTCAAACGTAATGAAATTGATATGCATCACTGAGGTGGACGTGAACCTGTTATCTGTAGAGTATAGAATAGTAATTAACTTCGTCTACAGGGACACTCAACATTATTCTATTAAATTACGGTCATTGTGGGAAAATAATTTCAGTGCATTTTAATGAAGTTACAATGTTTGAAACGTAATAAAATTGATATGCATCAATTATAGTTTGCTTAGAGGAACACACAGAAGTATTCCATTACGTTATTATCTATGGGGGAAAATTGCGTGTAGTGTATTTTAATGATGTTACACTATTTCGAGGAAACTGATTTACATTACTGAGGTGCACTACAGCATGTTGTCTAATAGAATATAACGCATGGAAGGTTTATCGTTTATTTACAGAGACACTCGAAAGAATTCGGTTTTGAGGACCGTTCATGAGCCATAACTGCTGCATGTTCGTTTGCAGATGTGATATGCATTTAAAATTTAAATAATTTATAGTGTATTACAAGGTTTGTAGATGATATACAGGGTAGCCCGAAAGAATTCGCAAACGTTAACGACTATGGACAGCAATTACTAAAAATTAATTTTTACTGCGTTGATTGTTTTTTACAGTTTATTTCGAAATCTCATTTCATTGCATGAACAGAAATTACATTTCTCAAAAGTTTTCCGAAAGTGTTGGAAGGTGTTTTATAATCAATGCCGTGACGCATAATTTTTCGTTCTTGTTTATTTCTTATTTTGGAAATAGATTTTCTTTGTAATAATCAACGTTGAAATACTATTGAAATGAAAAGTGAAAAAATACATACATACATACATACATACATACATACATACATACATACACACACACACACACACACGCATATATATATATATATATATATATATATATATATAAAACTATAAAACTATTGAACTAAATTAAAATATTGATGAAATGGTTAATGAATTTTTTCTTTTATAAAAATTCAAAATCTACCTAAATTTAATCTAAATTCAAAAACTACCTAAATAACTCTGTAAAACGTACCCTACTGTTAACAATACAACCGACATTGATAATATCGTTATTAACTTTCAAAATTTAATTATTAACGCTCAAAAACATGCAACTTACCACTATATGAAAAATAACAACTCATTTACTCTCTCTCATTACATCCATAATATTTGTAAATATAGGAGTCACGTGCGGCAACTTTTCCAGGCTACCAGAGACCCTTCCTTAAACCCATTAGCAACAGATTAAACAACAAAATTAAAAATTCTATTGCCAAAGAAAAACAAAAAAGTTAGAGTAAATTGCTTAGTAACCTCTTTCCAGAAGATAATTTCTATGGCAAATTAAACAGAAATTAAATAATAATTTTACTCCCATTCCTCCCCTTACTGCCTTCAACTCTACTGCTTATACCGATAAAGACAAATAAAAAATGCTTGCAAAAACCTATGCTGATCAGTTTTCTCCTGATCTTTATCTTGCTAATCCTGAGCATATCTCCCATGTCAATAATACTATTCAAAATTTCTTAGCCACTCCCCCTTTCAGAAAATCTCCCCGAATTTCAACCTATTATCATCCACAATATCATCAAAAATCTTAAAAACATAAAGTCCCCGGAATATTATTAACAATACTGCTTTAAAAAACTTACCTGTAAACTGTATTATTTACACTAAAAACTCACTAATTCTGTTTTAAAAATTTTCTATTTCCCTAAAGCTTGAAAAACTTCTGTTATTTCACCTATTCCTAAGCCTCAAGCAAATCTTCAAGATCTTAGTAATTTTCTACCTATCTCTCTTCTTCCTTCTCTTAGTAAAGTAGTTGAACACGTCATCATACACGAAATCTTAGCCAATAATAACATACTTATTCCTGCACAATTTGGCTTCAGAGTTAAGCCCTCCACCCACCATCATCTGCTTCGTGTTGTGGAATTCTTAAGTGAAAACTTCAACATGAACATTCCTGCTGCTGCCATCTTCTTGGACGTCGCTAAGGCATTTCATAAAGTCTGGTATATGACTCTTATATACAAATTAATTCAGCTCGATATTCGTGCTGGACTTATACACCTTATAATATTCTTACCTTAGCGACAGCATTTTTTATGTCCGTATTGATAACTTATTTCATTCTATATCTTATTCTCCGGGTGTACTTCAGGGTTCTGTATTGGGCCCTAGCCTGTCCAACATCTTCTTTAATGCTATTTCAGGTACACTGAAGACTTATATTGCTCTGTATACGGAGAACACAGCAATCTACTCCTCTGCACACAATCCATTCTATTTATACAAAAATCTTGAAAAACATATAGTCACTTTCACTAGCTATGTACTCTGTGGCGTGTTCAAGTTAATGAGGGTAAAACTGCTGCAGTCTTCTTCTCTAACAAGGAAGGTCTCCTTAAAGCGCATACTCAGAATATTTTGAAAAAAATGCTAATGAAGCTACTCATAAACGTAATAAGAGATCAGTCAAATTTAGCTGCGGAATCCCAGTAGAAAATCTGTAAAAAAATAAAATACTTTCGAGCATTTGACGCAAAAAGACGCGATTTGGCGAGCAAAACTTTTTCGTCGCCAAATGAAAGCGATTTTAATGTATTTGAAAATTCCTGGTAAAATGAGTGCCTAAATGCGTAGCATTTTATGAATTTAAATTTCAACGATTAAATAGTTTAATATTTTTTCTGTAATGTTGTGTAATACATATACAAATTAACTATTGCTGAAGTTATTTAATTTTACACGGTTTTGAAGGCTGGATAAGTTTTAAGTGTATTTTAACAGTAAATGTCCGATTAAACGCTCTTTCACTATAGATTTCGACTTTGAATAAGTCATTGTTTCCACGGCAACAAGACTTTTCTCTAGTTGTCTCCGGCACTAACAATATCGAGAACAAATTGACAGTTCTCAGAATCGCACAATTAATTTTTAGTTTAAAGCAATTTTAACCAATTCAAATTTTGTTCTAAACCATAGAATGCGATCCTTAATTTTCTTTTAGATATACATACAAATATATATGGCAAAACCGTAGTTATAAAAGTGAAATTATTTAAGTTGAACTTATTTTAACTAGTTCAGTATAAAGAGTAGAAACCGTGTTTCCTAAAAGAGCATCTATGGTAAATGCGTATTTTTTTTAATTTCATTGTGTCGCCAACCCAGCGATAAATCGCCAAAACACGAAATTTTTTTACGGACGTTATATCGAGGTTCCGCAGCAATTTTTTTTATAAACGTATATATCCTCATGAGAAGAATATTCTGTAATTTTTTCAAAATTTTCTGAGTATGCGCTTATGGAGATCTTCCTTGTAAGAAGCTTACCTACCCTAACCATATCACTATTAATAACGTCACTATTCCATGGACTAACCACACTAAATATCTGTCTGTTATCCTAGACAGAAGACTCACTTTGAATAAGCATATTCTTAATTTTAGGGTTAAAGTCGCCTGCATTTCAAAATCTCTTCAATAACAACTCTTTATCTATCAAAAATAAACTTCTGGTTTACAATGCTTGCATTCGTTCTATCCTTACGTATGCCTGTTCGATCTGGGGTGTTGCTAGCAAAATTAATGTCAAACATCTTTACGGAACTCATAATAAACATCTACGTATTATTAGAAATGACAATGGATATCTTAGAAATTCAAAAATTCGCAGAAGTCTCTGCACGATTTCTCTTAAAAAATAATTAATCAACTGCCTAAGAAATCTATTAAAATATCTATAATATCCCCAATGAATTTATTTCTGAATTACTAGAGTACGAGGTCCTCCGACCATGTTAATAGAAAGCTCCCTACACATGCGTTGATTGTAGAGGATGAAACCTGAGTTTTTCTCCCTCTTTCAAGTTGAACTTTTTCTTTTCTTTTGTATATATATATATGTAGCATTTTGACGAGGTTGAGATATTACGATGGATAATATTCGATGAAAAGATGGCAGTCCTTCAACGATATAGCAAGTTGCAGTCGATATTAGCGAGTATGGCGAAGTAGAAGGCAATGAAATGAGTCCACCAAAGTTTTCCAATAAATCCAGCCAATCTCCAGACAAATAATTTTATTAGAAGACGAACAACACAGAAACAATTCCCAAAGGTCTAAAACTTATAGCTCTCGGGCTCACGATGTTTCACTTCATTAAATTAAGATGTTACTGGGCCAGATGAATATTCTACGGAATTAAAAATACCAGACACATATTTGTTTAGCTTCCGAAAACGTCAAAAATCTGGTGCTCCGACCGGTGCGGGCGAGTTTTGTTCTCTCCGCGGAGATATACACAGAATTACGTCACGAGCGCACAAACCAATGAGTGAGAGGCGACTTCCAGCTCAGCGAATGAGGCTAGAGGGCGAGGCTAAAACAGTAAAGAATCCCGTACTTGGGTGCGGAGAAATTTTGAAGTTAAAATCCCAAGCGCGCGAAAAAATCAGAGCAATAATAATAAAAAGAAAATGGCTTTTAAAAAACATTCGAAATGAGAACGCGTCTCAGAATTTTATAGATTGGGGAACTGATAAAATCTACGAATGATCTTAAATTTTAGATTAAGATTTGGAATAAAATAATTATTAATATACGGATATTTACTTTTAAAAGGACTTTAAATAGGAATAGATATTATTAAGAATTAAGGAAATACTGACTATGACAGAAGTTAGATTAATTTTATAATATTAATGCGAATAAAATGGAAGGATACGAAGGAAATAAATTTTTATATAACATATATATATCTATCTATATATATATCTACCCTATATATATAAAATCCTAATGAAACGAATTTGTGAAACGATTTTATGAAACGAATTTATGAAACGATTTTATGAAACAACTGATTAAACGACTGATTATGTTTCAGGGCTATTTTTAATAAAATATTAAACGCTTCATGGTGAAATTAATACCAATTGTCCATAAAAATCCGCGGATGTCAAAACTGGTAATAGAATTTTGAAATTGGAATTACTTTTCGAGATATTAATTTTTTTCTAATTTTAATGACATTTCTGTAATGATGGCAACTAATTACTCAGTTTTTTTGTGACAAAAAAGGGAAAAAAATTGAAAAGGATCCCGATAGGGATTATTGATTTTTTTTATTCGTCATTTTCAAATTGAAATTGAATTTATCCTTTATTTCAATCGATAATGAAGACAAGATTGTGATTAAATTATGTTTTTCAGGAAAATTTGAAAAACAAAATCACATTTCTATCGACAGGATTCAATCGTCTGTCAGCATTTAATTTAATTCATAAACTGAAAATATTTTGAATAAATTCGTCCAAATGACGTCATTTATGTAAACGCAAAAGAAAGGGAGGGATAGTAATTAATATTTATTGATATCATTTTGTTATTTTTTTTAATAAAATTTAATTAAACGAATTTATAAAATCACTAATTCGGATATTTGAAACGAATATATAAAATAATAATTGCCCAACTGAACGGAAGGAGAATAAAATATCCTGCTTGGTTTTCTTTCCAATTTTAATGAGAATATGACATCAATCACCGATTTTCATTGGAGACTGTTTTTACATTTTTTAAATGGAGGATGTTTTTAGTAAAATTTTTTAACCATGCTTTTTTAAATAATGTCAGAAAGAAAAATTGGTAAAATGTACAAATTGGCAACATACTTTCTGTCAACCTATTCACTTTGTCATTTCGTATACAGAAGCATTTTTTCAATATTTATACAATTTGTTTAGCGTAAAATGTCATTTATCCTATTTTATATATAATCAGAAGTAATTTGTACAGAAAAAACAATAATAATATACGTATAATTAAAATACGCATATAAACAAAAAAAATCGTCAAATTTTTTTTCATGGCTGTTTATGTCATTTGGCACCAAATCTCACTTTCTGATGCCCGAATTGCGCCAAGCTTTTTAAAAAAGCGTCAAGACCCCTGTAATAGAAAAGCACCAAAAGTTCATAGCTCGAATTACGCCAAACCTAAAAGCAAAGGATCCTATACTGGAAAAGTACCCGATTTTCTTATGGACAATATTCAACTGACATAACATGGTGTAAAATTATCGCGGATAGCAAATTTGTTTAAATATCTCATCAATTGATGCCGAATAAATGCAGCCATGCATGCACAAAATATTTAATTAATTTTGTATGATAAATAATTGTTAGAAAATTCGTATATACATATTAATTAAAATAAATAATTTACATATTTAAAATAACATGAAAATATGCATGATGGTGCACTAAAATAGAGAGAAAATTAAAACCTGTTACTGAAAATGTCTATAACATAGTACTTTTCAATACCGTGGTTTTTAATGTTATTCACAAGCAGATGGAATTTTTCTCATCCTTAAACGCAAAGGAAGAATAGAATACAGATCGTTGTTATAAAAGTACGAGAGGTAGCCACAATTTAAACCTAACCATTTTATACAAGCTGGTTTTCAAGTTGTAATTGATTTTACTTATCAATCCCGAAAACAGTCGTCAGTTGTCGCAACAGCTGTGTATGAGGCCATGATAATCAAAAAATGCCCCATTAAAACGTTAAAAACATGGCAACCCAATTACAGATTTACTAATATTTTTTAAAACAAAGCACGCTGTCATGTTTTTAAAGGCCTCGAAGTCTGAGCGGGGGTTGGCGAGCGTAGCTCGCAGGGGGTAGGCCCCCTAGTATAGTATAATATTATTAGTCTGTTGCATTTGTAATATTTGTAACTTTTATATTTATATTTATTTTTAATGTATGGTCAATTTTTATAGATTTCAGGGCTATCTCTGGTTGTTTAAGATATAATGTTCTTTTAAATTTTTATAGCTTCCTTTCATTTATTTTATAATATATTTCAACTCGTTTATTTTAATTTTAGAATCTTATTTTTGTTTTAATTTTCTCTTTTTATACTTTCATTCATGTAGTTTTTAACTACAGTTAAATTAATTTTCTTTAATGGCTCCCTTTATGTCTCTGCCAGTCGTTTACATGTCGCCAGGATGTAGTTGCCCCGCAACTAGGAAGCCTAATCACAGCCTTAACTAGTTTGCACCTGTTTGCAATAATTAAATAAAAAAGTTAAATAGTTTCAAATAAAAATTCTGGTGTAAATTTTTTTAAATCAAGTTTTAGTAAAATTTTTACAGTGTAGGAAGGTTAAAATAGCTCTTTATCTTTAGCTGATACATTTATTATTTCAGAATGAAAATAAATACACTGATGTCCAGAATTTATGGAGTTATTAATTTTTGTGACCGAACACTTTCGATTGTCGAATATTTACTGAAATTCGTGAGGAAATGTTCGAAATGCCCTTGTACTTTGAGGATGTAAAGAACATGTTTGACTTCGTGTTTTTCAGTGAAGATTTTGTCGCGAGGACAATTAGGGGGAGGGGCAATAATAATAATTTTAATAATAAAATAATATTTGTGATCACCCAAGTAACAGAAAATGTTCAAAATGGTCTGTCACTGTAGCAAATGACTATGTAGGTCTTGGTCAACATTTGTGTGCATTTGTGTAAGCATAGTACGTATATTCATGAATATGTTAACGTTTCTGTGAAAAATTCAAAAGATTTTTGCTTATAGCATACAGAGTTTTCAATCGAACTTAACACCAGTTTCCGAAAACTTGACAAAGAACAGTAGAAAAAGGACACTATAATTAAAATATTGATACATTAAATATTTGATGAGATATGGGTATTTGTCAGAAATAAATTTTAACTGCGCATGCGCAAACTACAGCAAAGATTTGTTTGTCATGTTTTGGTAGTCAATATTATAGAGCAACTCATATATACAAACCCGCCAAATATCGTGAAAATTCAGAAAGATATAGGCAATACAGTGAGTTAATTGATAAATTGGGTAGGAAATCCCATATTATCCTACGGGATTTCCTCCCCAATTTGTCAATTAGCTCACTGTATTGCCTGTATCTTTCTGAGTTTTCACGATATTTGAGTCAAACATATTATTTACATTTTGGAAGTTCAAGGATAATTCGTAAAGAGTTTCAGTAGATATTCTACAAAACGTCTAAAATCGGTCACTGCCCCTTAATTTTTGGACATCAGTGCAATAAGCCAAAGCAATAAAATTTCATAGTGCAGTGTGGACGAGAAATTACGAAAGAAAAAATATTTTTTTCTGCTATTAATGCATTGAACTATTATGGCTTATAAAAATGTCTAAAAGATGAAAATAGAGCATTTATTATGACACTTTTTATTTTGTTTAGATACGATAATTTTGAACTTTTAGGGTTGAATTTTGTAATACGCTTTTATTGATCCTTATTATTTTAGATGAGAAGGACACATGCAAAAGTTTTAAAAACATTTGTTTTATTTAAAATTCCTCTCGTAAATCTTAAAATGTTCTAAAATTTTTAGAAATTTTGTTTCATTTGTCAATTTTTCTTTTTCTTTAAATAATAATAAAAAAAAACATACTTTGAGCCAGAAAATTTATTTAATTAAATCTGTCTTGCTTCTATATAGCAGTCATTTGAAATTTACCTGATTTCATATCTTAAAAAAATTTCTTGATCAAAATATGTGTTTTTGATTTAAAAGAAGCTGAAGGTTGGTAAGTATATTGTTGTGTTATGTTCTTAAACAAAAATACATTAAACATTTGAAGACATTTGCGTTTGCACCTACAAAACGTATTCACTTAGAAAGAAAAGAAATAATAATTAGCGTTCTAAGCCCAACTATCTCCTGACTTTTCTACATTAGTTAAAATCAACATGCTTCAAGTATAATCCAACATAGCTTGATTAAGAAAAATAACCTCAAAATATAATTAATAAACTTCTCTTTAAAGTTAGTACTTAATTATACATTTCTTGAAACAGGCTTAAAATAAAAATAAGTAATCGAATCTAAATTTTACAGTATTGAGATCGATTTTATTTAAAAGGTTTTACATATTATTAAAGTAAAAAACAAATCTTATATGAACTTACGATCACCGTCTAGTAAAATACTAATTTTGTCTTTAAATATAATTACAATTGATCATTTAATTTATATAGATATGCGAAGGGCATTGCATTATAGCTGGTGAAGTATTTTTGATAAATACACGAATATGTATTTGTTTTTCATAATAATAAGAAATTATGAGAATATATAAAATCCCCTAGTTTTAAATTATTAAATTCGCAAAAAAAGTATTGTAAAACTATTTTTGAAGAAGTTTCATGAAACACTAAAGCAGAGATACGTTGAAATAACCTCCCCTATTTTTCTAATCTGATACGTGTATTAGTTTAGAATACCAAAATAAGAAACCTCTAAAGAATACGAGAAATTCTGAAATAAATTTTCTTTCTGCTACCATTACATGAACTATTACGGCCTGTTACGGAAAATTTGCTGAGAGAGCAAATTTAGAACATTCTGTTTTCTTCTTTTTTCCCGTTGATGCGATAACTTTAAGCTGCTAGTTTTGAATTTATAACACGCTTTTATTCCTCGCTGATATATTAGATAAAAAGAAAGAAAACACTTAAGTTTTTTTAAACATTTAATTTATTTCGATTTTCTTTTAAATTTAATCATTTGAGAAAAAAAAAATACGGGAAAACGGGATCTCTAGGTACAGAATAATTCAGTTTTAGACAGGTTTCCACCTTAACAGGTATAATACTACATTATTCCTTCCGTTTGTGCTATAAAATATTATCATTTAAGACAATATTTCGTTCGAGGCAGGTTCCGTTTTCGTAGGTTTTATCTATAAATTTGAATGAAATGTTGAAAACAAGTAAAAATGCATTAAAGTTCAATCTGAGATTGAATCTTAAATGTTTATTTAAACGATATTTTAAAATTGGTATCTGTAATTCAATTTGAACATTATTTGCATAATTTCGTTTTCGTTACTTGTCTTAAATTCAAAATTATTTGCCCATGTAATAAGAAAACATACGTATATATTGAATCGTTGATATTTAAATTTAAATTCTAAACTAAATCACCAAACTAAACTTTTTCAAAGTATTATTTTGAATATTTTCAACAAACAGTCACACTGATTAACAATAAAATAACTTTATTTTGTATGTTTTTTAAATAACATATCTGTTATTTCATAGCATCAAAATAAGAGAGTTTTAAGGAAAAACAAACAGCTCTTTGAGAAAAGAAATTTCATTTTTCTTGTCTCTTTACATTAAATTGTAATAAATTATTACAACAAAAATCTGTTGCGAGAATATTGGCCTTTTTTTATATTTATCTTTGAACGCGATAACTTGGAGCTACTAGTGTTCAAATTTGTAACATACTTTTATTATTGGTGGATATATTAGACGAAAGGAGGTAAAATATTTAAGAGTTTCAAATTAGATTTTTATTTAATATTTATCTAGTACGTTTAAAGAAAATATCTCAAACAGTTGATTAGTTTTCTTGACTTGGTCTTTAATCAAACATAACCATTAAGCATTTCAATAAAGCCATTTTTGCATATGTAACGTAAAGATAATTTTAAAGTAAAAATTATTTTAGGTAGCTTCCATTACAAAAAGTAAAAAACTATATACTGAAGCCATCCGGAGGAAAGCATTTCAGGAAAATGTTGGTATATTTTCACCGATCATGACCCCTAGACCTCAACCCCACCCTCGTTTAAATATGTTTATATATATATATATATATAAAGAGGGTGATTCGGAACTCTAGGGCCAAACATATGTCACGTTATATGTAACGTTAAGTTAATTTTAAAGTAAAAGGTTTTTTAGGAATCTTCGAATTCAAAAAGTAAGAAAAAAAAAAGACATGTTAGCCGTCTGGAAGAAAGCATATCCGAAAAATTTCGGTATATTTTCACCGATCATGAGCCTCAAAGCCCATCCTTCCCATTGAAATGTTGATATATATATATATATATGTACAGGGTGATTCAAAACTCATAGGTAAAACTTTAAGGGGTGATAGAACACGCCTAGACAAGCTTAAAACAAAATACATGGTCTTAACTTAAGCAGTGAAGTGCTACAGATCACTTTTTGATTGTAGAGAGAACTATGTTTTCTACACGATGTCTAACAAATGTTTGCTGATGTTATTTGTTTGGAATACTGTTACTAACTAAGATGCTAATATGGATGAAAATTAGAAGCAGAAATCAAGAAATTCCAAAGTAAATAGCTCAAGAATGTGTGTGTAGGGGAAATGTTTCTGATATTGGACCAAATTTCTTTCAGAGAATTTAAGGGTGAATCAGAACTTATGGGCAAAACTTTAAGGAGTGTTAGAACACATCTAAACAAACTTCTTTTGCTATACAATGCATGGGCATATCGCAAGCGGAGGACCGCTGGTGGCGGTGACATTAACCACACAAAGCGCTGGTTTCTCAAACACATCGCCAATTTTACCTTGGATTGCGAAAATGATGTCTGGTTTTACTAATCATGTACAGGCGGCCATGCATTCCATGCATGGTGCTACGTTTGTGAGTGCTCTGGAAGTCTTAATTGTCTAGTAACCAGGGTTATCTCCATAATCTGAAAGCGTCCTGTAGCTCTTCACTTCTTCACTTACGACCATCCATTGTATAATGTTTTGTGCTTGTCTAGGTGTGTTCTATCACCCCTTAAAGTTTTGGCCCGGAGTTCCGACTCATCCTGTATATATGTCTGCTTTTCGTCATGTAACAGTGGTATTTATGTACCGATTTCAATGTGACTCAACATGTGTACAGGAAGTATCAAGGCCTTGACATAGTTCGTTAGCCAGCTTCATCTTCCATCTTGTTTCAAAATGGCAACCTGAAGAAAAAACAAAAAAATTAAAAAAAAAAAATATATATATAAAAGAGTTAGAAATTCAGATTTTTTTTATTTTAAGTGTTTGGTCTTAATACAAGCATTCCAAAGCAGTTTTTGTTTCGCCTCTATTTTAAAAAATATCTGAGACACAGCAGTTTGAAAATCTTGGGTGGCTGACATTTTGAAAAAAAAAAAAAAAACTACAGATTCTCATACTGTAGCACTCGTATTTATGAACCGATTTGGATGTGACTGGCCATGTGCACAGGACTTACCAAGATCCGATCGAATTCGTTAGTTAGCTTCATTCGCCTTCTTGTTTCAAAATTGCAACCTGAAGAAGAAAATAGTAAAATTGAAAATGATTGGGCAGAGACTTACCAAGGTCTCGCCCAATTTCATTGGACAGCTTCACCTGCCATATTATTTCAAAATGGTGGCCACTAAAAAACGTCAAATTTAATAAGTTGTAAAAAAAAATATTAGAATTTCAAACAGTTTTTTCCTTCTATTTTTTTTCTTCATAAGGATTCTGGAGCATTTCTTTTGTTTCTGCTCTATCTTTAAAATTGACTGAGATATAAGACTTTGAATTTCTAAGGTGGCTGACATTTTGAAATTAGACAACAAACTCGGTTGAGACTTTGGTAAGTCCTATACACATGGTTAGTCACATTGAAATCGGTTCATAAGTACAAGTGCAAGACAGACAAAAAAATATATAAATCAACATTAGAACAGAGGGTGGTTTGGAGAGTTTGTTGATCATGATGAGTGAAAATATGCAACAATTTTCCGAGATTTTGAAAAATCACCAAAATGGACAAGAAAAATATATCGTCGTAAAAGAAACTAACTTTGTGAGATATGACTAATTTTTTGAAATTACCATAGAAATTCAATATTGACGAAAACTGCGAATCGTCTATAATCCGGTTCCAATGATACTAGCTCGTGTGTTTATATTAAATTAGCTGAATTCTTAAAAACAAGGAATATGAAAGCTATCTCTTTTCTCCCGGTACAGGCGAGATGTACCTTTTTCTATTTATAATAATACTAGCAAAACACGCGGCTTTGCTCGCGTAATTCTTGAAAATTGCCAAGTAGTATTCGTTGGCCTATTTTCATTAGAGGAAATTTTACTGCCACAGATAATACAGAAATGTCTAATTAAGCCCCCCTAATGGCGAAAAAAAAATCGAAAATTTAGAACGTTTCTCGCTCTTTCACCCCCCCCCCCCTGTGGTAGTGTCACCGATATAAAATATAGCTTATGTTACAGCAGGGACTGTTACCATCACTTTTGAAAATGGTTCTGTAGTTCCAGAGATTACATAGAAATAGTAATTTAGAATGTTTTTAGACCGCTTTTCGCTCATCGCAACCTTTTAAATTTCGATTTTTTTTAGAATTTGTCCTTAGAGAGCATTTACATTTTATAAATAACTACTATGCCAAATTTCATGTTTCTAGCTCCTTCAGTATAAAAAAAATCGATATTTTACAACGTTTTTCGCTCTCGCACCTCCCTGGGGGTAGTGACACCGACATAAAATATAGCCTATGTTGGCGCACGGACTGTCACCATCAATTTGCCACCATCACTTTTGAAAACGGTTCTGTAGTTCCAGAGATTCCATAGAAATTGTAATTTAGAATGTTTTTAGAACGCTTTTCGTTCATCTCACCCTTTTAAATTTCGATTTTTTTAAAATTTGTTCTCAGAGAGCATTTACATCTTATAAATAAATACCATGCCAAATTTCAAGTTTCTAGCTCCTTCAGTATAAAAAAAATCGACATTTTAGAACGTTTTTCACTCCTGCACTCCCTGGGGGGTAGTGACACCGACATAAAATATAGCCTATGTTGGAGCACGGACTGTCACCATCAATTTGCCACCATCACTTTTGAAAACGGTTCTGCAGTTCCAGAGATTCCATAGAAATTGTAATTTAGAATGTTTTTAGAACGCTTTTCGCTCATCTCACCCTTTTAAATTTCGAATTTTTTTAGAATTTGTTCTTAGAGAGCATTTACATCTTATAAGTAACGACCATGCCAAATTTCATGTTTCTAGCTCCTTCAGTATAAAAAAAATAGAAATTTTAGAACGTTTTTCGCTCCTGCACCCCCCTGGGGATAGTGACACCGACATAAAATATAGCCTATGTTGGAGCATAGACTGTCACCAAGGAATCTGCCACCATCACTTTTGAAAACGGTTCTGCAGTTCCAGAGATTTCATAGAAATTGTAATTTAGAAAGTTTTTAGAACGCTTTTCGCTCATCTCACCCTTTTAAATTTCGAATTTTTTTAGAATTTGTTCTTAGAGAGCATTTACTTCTTATAAGTAACTACCATGCCAAATTTCATGATTCTAGCTCCTTCAGTATAAAAAAAATCGAAATTTTAGAACGTTTTTCACTTCTGCATTCCCTGGGGGTAGTGACACCGACATAAAATATAGCCTATGTTGGAGCACGGACTGTCACCATCAATTTGCCACCATCACTTTTGAAAACTGTTCTGTAGTTCCAGAGATTCCATAGAAATGGTAATTTAGAATGTTTTTAGAACGCTTTTCGCTCATCTCACCCTTTTAAATTTCGATTTTTTTTTAGAATTTGTCCTTAGAGAGCATTTACATCTTATAAGTAACTACCATGCCAAATTCCATGTTTCTAATTCCTTCAGTATTAAAAAAATCGAAATTTTAGAACGTTATTTGCTCCTGCACCCCCCTGGGGGTAGTGACACCGACATAAAATATAGCCTATGTTGGAGCACGGACTGTCACCATCAATTTGACACCATCACTTTTGAAAACTGTTCTATAGTTCCAGAGATTCCATAGAAATTGTAATTTAGAATGTTTTTAGAATGCTTTTCGCTCATCTCACCATTTTAAATTTTGATTTTTTTTAGAATTTGTTCTTAGAGAGCATTTACATCTTATAAGTAACGACTTATGCCAAATTTCATGTTTCTAGCTCCTTCAGTATAAAAAAAATAGAAATTTTAGAACGTTTTTCGCTCCTGCACCCCCCTGGGGATAGCGCAACCGACATAAAATATAGCCTATGTTGGAGCATAGACTGTCACCATGAATTTGCCACCATCACTTTTGAAAACGGTTCTGTAGTTCCAGAGATTCCACAGAAATGGTAATTTAGAATGTTTTTAGAACGCTTTGCGCTCATCTCACCCTTTTAAATTTCGATTTTTTTTTAGAATTTGTCCTTAGAGAGCATTTACATCTTATAAGTAACTACCATGCCAAATTCCATGTTTCTAGTTTCTTCAGTATTAAAAAAATCAAAATTTTAGAACGTTTTTTGCTTCAGCACCCCCCTAGGGGTAGTGACACCGACATAAAATATAGCCTATGTTGGAGCACGGACTGTCACCATCAATTTGCCACCATCACTTTTGAAAATTGTTCTGTAGTTCCAGAGATTCCATAGAAATTGTAATTTAGAATGTTTTTAGAATGCTTTTCGCTCATCTCACCATTTTAAATTTTGATTTTTTTAGAATTTGTTCTTAGAGAGCATTTACATCTTATAAGTAACGACTTATGCCAAATTTCATGTTTCTAGCTCCTTCAGTATAAAAAAAAAATAGAAATTTTAGAACGTTTTTCGCTCCTGCACCACCCTAGGGATAGTGACATCGACATAAAATATAGCCTATGTTGGAGCATAGACTGTCATCATGAATTTGCCACCATCACTTTTGAAAACGGTTCTGCAGTTCCAGATATTTCATAGAAATTGTAATTTAGAATGTTTTTAGAACGCTTTTCGCTCATCTCATCCTTTTAAATTTCGAATTTTTTTAGAATTTTTTCTTAGAGAGCATTTACTTCTTATAAGTAACTACCATACCAAATTTCATGTTTCTAGCTCCTTCAGTATAAAAAAAATCGAAATTTTAGAACGTTTTTCACTCCTGCACTCCCTGGGGGTTGTGACACCGACATAAAATATAGCCTATGTTGGAGCATGGACTGTCACCATCAATTTGCCACCGTCACTTTTGAAAACTGTTCTGTAGTTCCAGAGATTCCGTAGAAATGGTAATTTAGAATGTTTTTAGAACGCTTTTCGCTCATCTCACCCTTTTAAATTTCGAATTTTTTTAGAATTTGTTCTTAAAGAGCATTTACATCTTATAAGTAACTACCATGCCAAATTACATGTCTCTAGCTCCTTCAGTATAAAAAAAATCGAAATTTTAGAACGTTTTTTGCTCCTGCACCCCCTTGGGGGTAGTGGAACCGACATAAAATATAGCCTATGTTGGAGCAGGGATTGTCACCCTCAATTTGCCACCATCACTTTTGAAATCGCTTCAGTTGTTCCAGAGATTACCCCTACAAACAAAAAAACAATCTTTACTAATTTATAATATTAGTGTAGATTCTACTTTTTTTACAATAGTTAAAATTCACATACAGCAAGTATTATTAATGAAAAATGTTTATTATCAAAATAAAATTTATAAAACACATTTCAAAGCTACTTTATTTATTTTTCTCTCCAGTACGAAGCATTTATATATCTCTAGAAATAGATTAAAATAAAAATAAGTAATCGAAACTTTATTTACCTGAATAAGTGTTCGATTCCTTATTGAGTGCTCTCCATATTTTAAACAATGAAAAATATTATCTTACAGATATCTCCGATCTCCATTCAACATAATTGTTTCTTATATAATTACAATTGCTCATTTAATTTACATATTTATGCAATTATAATAACAGTACATTTGAATGTAATATTCCAAAGAGTAAAATAGAGTAACTTTGACTTTTTTTTTTGTTGCTTTTTTTAGCTCACACATCTGTTGTTACAGAACATGAAAACAAGAAAGTTCTAAAGAATTGCTTAAATGAGAATTTCAAAAGAAAAAATATAATGATTTATAATAAAAAATCTCTATAGAGTAAATTTAAAGAATTGGTCTTTCTTCTGTTTACCCATAAATGTCACATTTTTGAGGTGCTAGTGGTGAATTTTGCAATAGGGTTTTATTAATTTGGTGATGCATTAGATGAAAAGACGTAGAACATCTAAGTGTTTTAAAAATATTTGTTTTATTTACAAAAGTATTTTTCTTGTAATTTTTAAAAATTCACTAAACATATAAGTTTTAATTCACTATAGAATATAGTTTAAAATTGGTTGAATTACATACTAAGATTAAATCTTAAGTGCTTGTTTAAAATTTAATCTTAAACAAAAGTAATTAAATAGTTACATATTTGTTTTAGCTACGTGCCATAAAATCATTAACGTGCGTTCGCATATTACATATGATAAGAAAATATGTGCATATATATATTTATTTATCAAAAACTATAAGTAAGCAAACTTAATGTTTTTAAAAATATTGTTCAGTAATTTTGGCCAAAAAGCAAAATAAAGAAACGTTGAAATAACTTTTCATCGTATAAATGGATATATCTGACCTTTTACAGAAACAAAACAGGAACACTCTTAGGATTAAGCTCAAGCGAAAAGATCTTTGAGAAAACAAAATATATGTTGTTTTTCTCGTATCATTACATTCAACTGTAATGTTTATATAAAAAAATCTGTTGATAGCACAAATTTAGAGCCTTGGATTTTCTTTTTTTTTACCCATGAACAAGAAATGTTTTATTTGTTAGTGTTGAATTTTGTAACGCGGTGTTATTGCTCACTGATGTATTAGATGAAAATAGATAGAACATTTCAGAATTTTAAAAACAGATAGAAAATTTAACATTATTTAGAGTTAATTTAACATTTATTTAGAGTTACATTTGCTTTATTTACTGTTTCTATAGTAAATACTTAAAGACATTCAAAAGTGCACAATACTTTTCTTCATTCTGGTGTATGCTGTAATATGATACATTCAATATTTAAAGATAACCTGTTTCTTCGTGTAACACGGAATTCACTTAAAAAAAGCCATTGTTTTTAATATAAATGTACTCTGAATTTTTTAACAACTAGGCTATATTCACTAATATCAAGTGTTATTACATAGTGCTTTATCAAAAATAAATAACACCGAAAATAGGATTAGTAAAATACACTTCAAAGCAATTACTTCTTTTTTTTTTCTCCCGGGTGTGAAGTAATTATACTTTTCATGAAATGGATTTAAAATGAAACTAAACAATATAAATTGATTAAAAAAAATAGATGTCGATTCATACGAGGTGCGTCTAAAAAGTTCGGAAAATGAGTCTATTTATAAACGGCGAGGTGGAATAAATATACACGTGAGCATGTGCATGGAGAGATTAGATAAAAACGCCATGTAACATCGAACAAATTTCCTAGCTGCAGTCACTTTAACGCAGAGAGTGTGAATATTTGTGTCAATGTGCGATAGAACAACGCATAAACAGGAAGTTTTGTTACAAATTGAAAAAAAAAACGGCGACGGGGACTCTTGCAACGTTTGTGAATGGATGTGGAACAGAAGCTGATTGATGCGTTTTCAACTGATTGATAGCTAAGGTGCAACATCTAATGAGTAACATGACACGTGTCTTCACACCGGTTATGTAGATTTAACTTCAGATAATTTAGTATCTATATTATAAAGCAAAAACTTATCCGTGAGCAACGCAAATTTTATACTGACGGTGGCAACAACCTGAACAATTAATTTTGGTTTTATCTGAAATTTATTAACTTTTAAACATCCCACAATTTCAATATTTAAATCATTGAATACGAAAAAATGTACTTTAAAATGCAGTTTGTTTGAAAAGTGTATCTTAATTTACTGATTTTTATATTTTGTTAAATAATTTTAAAGCATGATTTTTTTTTAAATTATCTTTTTCGGGTGTATTCCAATTGCAGAAAATTAACTTATTTCACTTAAAACAATATATGCAGTTCAGTATTTGTTTTCGGCTAATATTCCATAACAAAAGAAACTTCATCAATAGATAAATAAAAAAAAATAGTATAAATAAAAAACAAATTTAATACATATGTAATCGAACTTTGGCCTTAAACCATGAAATAATGAGAATAATAAAGGCTGCTGTTACTAGTGAAATCGTGGGCGATTTTTCCGCTATTAACACTTGGCATGTGGCTAATGCAAAAGTATCATTTTTAATAAATTTCAAAACTTTATTATGAATACATATTTGATATTATTCATATAAAAATGCTTTTTAGTGTTCTTAGTTGTCAGTCTAAAAAAATTATATTAAATGTGACAAATTTGTTAGAATTTTCAATAAAAAAAATTACATAAAGTTTTTAACATTTGAAAATTATTTTATTTAAAATTAATTCGACAATTTTCAAAATTGACTAAAACTAAGAAAATTTTGTAAAGAAAATATTCAATACTTTTATTATAATGGAATGTTGACTGATTTTGTCTGCCTCAATAAGCTATGCTTCAAAATTTAAAGTAACTAAAGTATCTCTCTATCCTGTTTAATATTGAATAAACCATTTTTAAACAGATCACTTTTTATCCTAAGTATATTTAAATAGGAAATGTAGGAAGTGTTTCAGATTGTAAATTTAACTCTTGTTTAATCTTGAACAGCAGTCACTTGGGAGCACTAAAAAATTTAAATTACATCGCTGAAAAGTGTTTTGATACATTTTAAATGAAAGCTAAATTTTATTTGAACGAACTGGAGAACAGAATAAATATTTTCACATTTGAGCTTTTAGGAGGAGCAAAATGGCTTTTATATGGTTAAATTTGTTTCTGTTAAGTTGAAAACTTAAATTTGTTACTACTGTTACTATTTGTTACAGTTACTACTTTATTTTATGATAAAAATATTCAATTTCTTCTGTTATTTATACCGAATAATTTTATTTCACTATTATGTAAAAAAATTTAGTATAATTTTTCTATTACTTCATAGACTAGGATAATGCGTGAATGGCGCACATTGACGTATTTTTCCGAAATTATGGCCAAAACTGGAAGCTTTGTTTGCTTTTACTTACCCATCATACGTAGTATAGGGTAAGTCTTGTAATCGTTTTGAAAATCGAAATTTTTTTTTGACGAATTTACACGTTTCAGATATTGGAGATTCCGAAAAACATATTTTTAGAAAAAAAATTTTGCCGTCCGTCTGTGTGTCTGTAAACGCTCTATCTCCCGAAAAAATTGAGATAGAGACTTGAAATTTGGTATGTACTTGGTATGTAATAATGGGAAGAAGCCTTTTGAATTTCAGTAACCTCGATTAACCGGAACTATTTTTTCGGACTCTCGAAGTATTCGTTCTGATAAAAGGTATATAAAAATTTTCGAAATTGTTTATTTTAAGGAGTGAATATAAAAGACAATAAAAAAACATATATTTTGCATAAACATGAAGTCGATCGGATAATTAGTTGCCGAGATATTTGTAATCCTATTTTCCAGACTCTTCGATTTTTCATGACCCTGTATTTCATCCAAATTTCAATTCAAAGATATATTTTAATTGGAAATGAGACGCTTAATCAGATGCAATAAACTGCTAGTTAATAGGATTAATCGTTTTGGAGTTATAAGGATGTTTCTTTTACGCAATTCAGTAATCCAGCGTTCAAAGTTCATGACGTCATCAAGCCACGATTTTATTCGAATTGTAATGCATTTTATAAGTAGTTTACACATTTTTAATTTTAATATTTTATATTATGCATATCCATGATGGGTAAGTATTACGGTGGCCCCCAACGACCAGTTTTTATATACTTCAAGTGCATACTTAACGTCAGAATAGGGGATTGTATTATTAAATAGATGGAGGAATTGATTTCAGGTATTTTATCAACAGGTATCATTATCAAGTACAGTGTAATGTTGTAAACTTCAGTGCTATTTCGTGATTTCATTAAGTGAAATATTTAAATAATGAAACACCATTTTTTCTCAAAGTTGCAAAAACTACCGATTAATAATAATCATGGTTTAAAGGTGAGATAATAAGCTGTAACACTCATTTATGAATTCGACTGGATTCGTCTTTCTAATTCGTCTTTCATTTATTAATACGACTGTATTTGGATCGACCTAAAACGTTTCTCATAAAAATTAGGAAAAATATATACGGAAATATGAAATTGCTAATTCTGTGGTAGCTTTTCCAAAAAACCGCTAATAGTTAAGATCAAAACTACTAATTTTCTTTATCAAAAACATAGTCCATCATAAAATACTAAAATTTATTACCAGAAAAGATCAGTACATTATTTTGAACAATGAAGATCAATAATTTTAAAATATTCAATATCATGATGGTATGATCGTGTAGCGATTTCATTTCATTTGAACAGTATAAAGTGAGTTACTAGCTTAGAGTACCTGGATTGGCCAGTGAACGATAACGCTCTCGCCTACTGTTCACGACATCACTGGTTCAAACCCCGATAGCGCCAAGTTTCTAATTTGGTGACCCGGACAAACACGCACGCCAATTCAATTTCACAATATAAAATAAACTGTAATGTTTTAATTTACGTATAAAGGGGAACTAAACATATTTAAAGAACATTCATATATGATTATGGAAAGATGCGGGTGCAAATAGTGAACTTTTTTCCCAGTTTTTGAACAGAATCTTGCGAAAAACCGCCACAGTGCGGCATTATCCTAAAACCATTAGTCCGCATTTATGGAAAATAGAACTAAAAATTTCGAAATATGTAATATAACTTTTCTAAATAAATTTCCCAGACGAATTACTTAGAATATTTTACGCGTTGAAAACATCGGCGAGTTGGCAGATTTCTGCATAAGAAAATATTTTTTAATGTATAGAAGGAATATCTATAAATCGGAGTGTTAGCAAGTTTGTAAAATGATATATATATATATATATATACTAAATCTCTTCCCTATTTATATTTAAAGATAGATGGCAGCACTACATAATTTCTTTACTCTTTTTTTTATTTTGTGCCATGATTCAGTATTTTATAGTCTGATATTTTAGATCAGCACATGGTTAATACATTTTATTTATGTTAATCATCTTCTCTCTCTATTTAACTGGTAGTTTATGCTTTTTTTATATTTAGTTTTTTATATATTACAGCTGGATTTTTCTATATTTTATAGATCTATTATTATTTTCACATTCATAGGGGGTTTTTCGGTATGTTATAAAGGGCATAATATTGTCATTTTTAGAATATTCTGACAACATTTGAGGAAATAACATATGTTTAATATGAATTATATTTATGATGGTTCTCTGACGAATTCGTAAATTATTCATAGTATTTCATATTTGATTTTTATCTTAGTGCGTTTAATTTCGCAGAATAAATTCATTTTAATTATTTTATACTGTCTTTTTCTTAGTTTTCACACATGTGATATCAATTAAACCATACATATATATATGCATATATAGCGCTCATCGATTTATTGATTTTTGTGCGTATTTATTAAGAATTTTTTATACGAATGAACCAGAATTTCTACAGTGTTGAAAGTTAAAAATAATCTACTCATAAAAAAAAGAAAAAAAAACTCAACGAATGCTTGGCATGTCAAAATAACAAAATGCACGTTACTAAAAATAACCTTTTTGATAAGCGGAATTATAGTCTTCGATTATTCCATTTTACGTTTTATAGATTTCATGAAATATTATTTATAAAACATATGTGTATATTTCGGAAATGTTTTGTCGAAAAAGTTTAAAAAGTAATTTTTTTTGTTTCAAATTTCACAAATTATAACTTACTAGTATATAAGCCCCGTCAAAAATCACGGAATGTTGATCTGCGTTTCATTTTCATATGACTTCATACAAACAAACAACATGAAGACTTTATTAGTGAAAGGTTTGCATTGTAGAAAATTACATTTTGAAAATGACAAATGATTTCTACAAATACAATTGATGAGGATATTTTTTTTTACTCTATATTCAATTTATGAAATAGTTCAACGATTGGGCATAACATTGAAAACATAATCCATGCGTGAAAGTTTTTGTAAAAAAGTGTTCTCAATGAATTTCTAACGAGTTTGACTGAACATATAGCTTATCGTTTGGTTACATAAGTAAAATTCTGAAAGCAAATTCTGAAATGGTTTCCCGATTGCACAAAACATTAAAATTTTGTTAGTTTTAATTTGTTGATTGGCTGTGATCTGAACTCGTTGATTTTGAAGACGGTGGCGATTCTCTTATTTCAAGCTAAGCATAACGTCATTTTCACCGGTGCAAACTTTTCACACATACTTTATATAGGTACTTTTATGCTTAACCACCATGAATTCAAATAAAAATATATTTTCTATTTAATTGAAATGAAAAAATGGCATCAATAAAGTTAAAAAGGCATAAAGAAAAAATAGGCCCAATAGACGCTATTCTCGTGACTTCACGGTAAATATGAATTTATATACATTTAAAAAGTACACATGCAGAAATATTTTTACTGAATTTTAACCTGCAAATTAAAAAAAAATATTCGTCCAGAAAGCCATGTGTCTGCATATTTTTCATTTTTTCTATTTTCTCTGCAACAATGGAAGTAATCCACTGTTTCCCATCCATTGTTTAGATGGCTTCGCACCGGAATGGTTACCTACACTTTCCAACACTTAGATTTTATATAAGCAGATGGCAGATGTATCGAATCCGTGTGTGGCTATTATAGTGATTAAGTCGAAATCTCTCTGTAACGGAATCCGGTCTTAAACATAAAACGATATGGTGCTTACAGAAGAAATACCAAACAATTTTACTTCCTAACATGAAAACATATCTGAAACGGAATCTTTCTCTGGTAATTTGAGATTCCGTCTTAGTAGGTTTTCTGTACTAAATAAGCACAATAACCTTACAGAGTAAAATCTGTGAAAGTAGAATCGAAAAGGACTGCAAAAAAATCCGTTTTGGCTAGTTTTCAGATGGAACAGTTATAAATGTTTAGTATTACTTCCGTATGGAATATGAAACTTTTACGTTTTTAATATGTTTGAGAGAGGATTCCGTTATAAACAAATTCTTTTTTGACGGGTTTTACTAAACAATGTACTAAAAGTACATAAAAACAAAAATGATAGAAATCGATCTGTCTTAGACAGGTTTTCGTCGTAGCAGATAGATTTGTTAGGTATTTATTTTGGCGAAATTATAAAAATATACCTTAACAACATTTCCATAAAACCATTGTTTTATATACAGTTTCTGTTTTCACAGGTTTTACTGTATTAAGTTCCATTCGATGTTGACTAACAAATATCATGGTACACTGGTAAAAATTTGCAGTAAACTGTCCAGTCATTTGACCGTTTCTATATAAAACGGTTATATAACCGTAATTTAACGCTATTCTGATCATATTATTCCCCATATTATGATCAAAATAGAGTTAAATTATGGCTACTTGGCTACTTAACCGCTTTTTACAAAAACGATCAAATTACTGTACAGTTTGTTGCAAATTTTTAACAGTGTACTAAAAAAAAGTAAAATAATTTGTAAATCATGAAAAATGGGGACGTTTGACGTCCCACGCAGTTGCTCTGCGGGGCGTGTCTTGGAATTGATGAAAATGTTGACTAACAAATATCATGGCACACTGGTAAAAATTTGCAGTAAACTGTCCAGTCATTTGACTGTTTTTATATAAAACGGTTATATAACCGTAATTTAACGCTATTCTGACCATATTATTCCCCATATTATGATCAAAATAGAGTTAAATTACGGCTACTTGGCTACTTAACCGCTTTTTACAAAAACGGTCAAATTACTGAACAGTTTGTTGCAAATTTTTAACAGTGTACTAAAAAAAAGTAAAATAATTTGTAAATCATGAAAAATGGGGACGTTTGACGTCCCACGCAGTTGCTCTGCGGGGCGTGTCTTGGAATTGATGAAAATGGGAACACTTGGCAACACTAGCAACAACACATATTACACGGTATAACATTGCTTTATTGGGTTTTTGGTCGATGTGTAATTTTTCGAGAAAGCGTGATACCTACTGGCCAGCGAGGTCATGAGATGAAACAATAGTAGATATTTTCTTTGAGCTATCTTAATTGCTGTTGACCGTGTTAATAATAAAGACACTGACATATTTTATATAGTTTTATCTTATTGAAATAGTTTTTATTTTATTCCCACCTAAACATCCCGTTACATTTTCTTTGGCTATTTTAACGTAATTTTTTTTAAAAAAAGTAATAACACAGTTCTGCGAAATTATACTTTATATTTTCCTCTATCATTTTACGGGTTTCTACACTGTTAAAAATTTGCAGCAAACTGTCCAGTCATTCGACCGTTTTTATAGAAAACGGTTACATAACCGTAATGAAACTCTATTCTGACCGTAATATAGATAATAATATGGTCAGAATAGCGTTAAATTACGGTTATATAACCGTTTCCTATAAAAACGGTCGAATGACCGGACAGTTTGCTGCAAATTTTTAACAGTGTAATGTTTCTTGTAATGCCGAGCTTTATCCTCGATACATATTTTTTTTCAAAAATTGACCATGAATTTCTATTAAAAATACATAAAATATCACAGTGAAAATTCTTTATTATGAAAAATCTTATAAATAAATTTTGTTGTATTTTTATTATAGTAATTATGTTTGTCATAGCTTTTACAAAGTCAAAAAGCTTTATATCTCTTCCTTTCCTCGAAGTTTCTTTTGGAAATGTTTCTGTCGTGTATTACTTTAGTGTCGTTTCCTCAGAAGAAAACAGCATTAATCGTATTTCACGTTTATTATTTTAATAACTAAATTTTGGAAATTGCTGTGTCTTTTTCCATGTTAAAAATTTGCCGCACATTGCCCAGTCATTCGACCGTTTTTATAAGAAACGGTTAAATAACCGCAATTCAACTCTGTTCCGACCATATTTTGTGGAGTAATATGGTCAGAATAGAGTTAAAGTACGGTTATGTAACCTTTACTATAAAAACGGTCGAATGACTGGACAGTTTGTTGGACTCTTTTAACTCTGTTGAGTAAATTTATAATTTAATAATCAAACGGAAATTCTTAACATAGATAAAACTGTAAGTCTTAGAAATTTGGGATTTTCTGTTTTTCAAAATTATCATAAAAAATGTATAAAAAGCACTTTTCTCTCAGAAGAAAAAAAATATTGCAGAATTATGTAATTAGAGGAATGCAAATAAAGTGGATGCAAGAAAAAACTTTTGAACAGTTTTTTTTTAAATATAACAAATTTTAACTATTTACACACATTAATTATGGATAATTTTCTTACTTCCTTTACGAAAAGTGTAACATCGAATATTTGTGTACGGACATTATAGGCATAAAAAAATAGTAAAATAAAAATAGAATTTTTTAGAACACTCTTTTATTAGTATGTTTAAATGTACAAATACATCGAATAGAAAATTCACGTTCTTTTTATGACGTCACACTCCTATGAAAAAAGTCCTTCCGGCCTGTACCGGGAGGAAAAGGTAGCTTTCCTATATCTTCGTATATAACAGCAAGTTAAAATGCAAAGAAAACGTTTACAAAAGACTCGTTAATACTGAATTTGAATAAGAAATTCGCCAAATTATTGAGCAATAGCCAAATTGGCTTCGTTTATGAAGACTTATTTTGGTCGCCAAATTTGACGATATTTCGCCAAATGTCGCCAAGTTTGGCGAGAATTTGGTGCTAACGGATATGAATATATAGTTTTATGCGTATGATTGGGAAAATTATTACAACAATGAAAGAAAATAATTTGCGAGTAATCGCGTTAATGTGCTGTTTTGTTTCAAAATGTCAGCCACCCTAGAATTTCAAACTGCTCTATCTCAGCCATTTTTTAAGATAGAGGTAAACCAAAAAATGCTCTGGAATTCTTGTATCAAGGCCTATCACGTAATTAAAAAATAAATTTGAATTTTTAACTTTTTTGTATATTTATTTTAGTTTTAAATTTTTAAATGGCCGCCATATATATATATATATATATATATATATATATATATATATATATATATATATATATATATATATATATATATGTATAAATCAACATTTGAACGGAGGGTGGTTTTGGGGTCTGGGGGTCATGATCGGTGAAAATATATCAAAATTTTCCGGAACTGCTTTCCTCCGAACGGCTGCAATAGGTAGCTTTATACTTTTTTTTATTGAAAGCTACCTAAAAAACAAAAACAAAAAAAACTATATAACTACATATTAAAGGAAAGTTCAAAACTAATGGACTCTTGTCAAAAATTTGTATAGTTTCTTTTTAAGATAAGTAAACAGGAACGATTTTTTTTTTATTACTACCAATGTTATTTTACATTATTGTAACAAACAAATATTTCATACCTTAAAATTATTTAAATAAATTGTAATTTATAAATTGTTTCCTCAACCTACAATCAATCTAACTAAAATTATTCTATTAATTGATAATTAAGCTCTGAAAAACATTGTCAGTAATCGGGAAGACACAACTGTACATAATTTATAGCATATAAGAAAATGATTAAACAAGAAGAAAAAATCATGCATCGGGATTGATTATGATACGCTTTCCAACGTTAACAGAGTATTAGCTATTTTTTTTAATAGGATGAAATGACATATCTATATAAACAATTTGAATACAATGCACCACGATCAATTTTTTCATATAGACCATAATCTAACGGAATTTTTGCGTGTCCCTTTAAACAAACTATAAATAGGAACATTCAATAGAGAATCTTAGATAAACTATATGAATATGAAAATGAATATGAAAATTGCATGTTAATCGGAATGTATTTTTGGTGATTAGACTATGGCCAGATGTTTAGACAGACAGAAAAACCGAATTCATCGATTTTTTTTTTAATACGATGAAATCACATATCTATATAAGCAATTTGAATATAATGCACCACGATCGATTTTTTCGTATAGACCATAATCTAACGGAATTTTTGTGTGTCCCTTTAAACGAACTATAAATGGGAACATTCAATAGAGAATCTTAGATAAACTATATGAATATGAAAATGAATATAAAAAATGCATGTGAATCGGAATGTATTTTTGGTGATTAGACTATGGCCAGATGTCTAGACAGACAGAAAAACCGAATTCATCGATTTTTTTTTAATACGATGAAATGACATATCTATATAAGCAATTTGAATATAATGCATCACGATCGATTTTTTCATATAGACCATAATCTAACGGAATTTTTGTGTGTCCCTTTAAACGAACTATAAATGGGAACATTCAATAGCGAACCTTAGCTAAACTATATGAATATGAAAATGAATATGAAAATTGCATGTTAATCGGAATATATTTATGGTGATTAGACTATGGCCAGATGTCTAGACAGACAGAAAAACCGAATTCATCGATTTTTTTTAATAGGATGAAATGACATATCTATATAAGCAATTTAAATATAATGTACCACGAACTATTTTTTCATATAGACCATAATGTAACGGAATTTTTGTGTGTCCCTTTAAACGAACTATAAATGGGAACATTCAATAGAGAACCTTAGATAAACTATATGAATATGAAAATGAATATGAAAATTGCATGTTAATCGGAATATATTTATGGTGATTAGACTATGGCCAGATGGCTAGACAGACAGAAAAACCGAATTCATAAACACTTTTCAACAATGTTGAAAAGTGTTAAAAATTTATCATAAAATTCTATCTTTATACAACATGGACCAAGTGAAGTTAGATATAAATGTGTAAAAAATACCAAATGTTGAAAAAATTCATAGAATATTTGTTATTCTTTGGAAGATATGAATGACATTATTATAGTTGTTTTAAAATATAGATTATGCATTTCTTGTTTTTAATCAATATGTTTCAGTACAAAGGAGCATTAACTGTAATATCGTAATTTTTAAGGAAAAATTGAATACAATAGAATAAGACAAGGCAGACTAATGCAAGCAAATGCGAAACTTTCTTATTAATGGTCTCTGAACTTCTCTTATCAAATGAAACAAGGTAAAATATGGAGAACAATCAAATATAGATTATCTGAATTTATGAATGTTCAAGAAAACAAATGATTGATTTACACGTATTATTTATTTTGATGTTTCTGCTACATTTCATTTTCCCAGGGTAATTATTTAGAGATTTTGAGGAGAAAGTAAGCCTTGTTTTCATCATAAATTACTTTGTAACTACCATGCATAAAATCTTTCATCATCAATCTCTGTTCCTCTGAACTTTCGCTTTTGAACTTGTTTGTCCCTATTTTTTTTAATATTTTTATTTTCAAAGTGTAATATTTTAAAGAGAAACAATCTCGTTTTTCCTATTTTAGGATATAATGAGTATGATGGTAGCGTAATATGAAGTTTTTTGAAACACTTTTAAATTACTATTGTTTAAATATAAAAGTTGTTAAATATAAAATAATTTTTTAAAGACTCTTTTATAAGCATTCAATGTTTATCTTAAAATCACGCCTTATTTCATGACTACAATTCACATTTTCCGCCCAAAACTGCCGTTAGAATACATTAATTTGGCGTGGACACCGAACTTATGGATAATTCTCTACATTTTTTACGCTTGGTGCGCAAGCAAGTGCATTTATTAATAGACGAGAAGGGAAGACCGAGCTGTGCTCGGTCAAAATTAGCTTTGAGATTCAAATATCATCACCCATGACAAAAATGACCCTCTAATCAAATTTTCTCGAACATGTGACCAAGCCTAATTGTCTTCTCGTGCCCGAAATCCGTAGCATATAAAATTTAGTCAAAATAGTCTGAGCCGTTTTTTAGATAAAATTAGCTTGACCCACAGTGACCCAAAAATGACCCACTAATCGGATTTTCTCGAGCATGTGACCTAACCCAATCATTTTCTCGTGCCCAAAAACCGTAGCATACAAAATTTAGTTCAAATCGTCTGAGCCGTTTTTAAGATAAAAATAGCTTGACCCATAATGAACCATAACCAGAAGGACCCACTAATCGAAATTTCACGAACATGTGACCAAACTCAATTGTCTTCTCGTGTCCGAAACCCGCAGGATATAAAATTTAGTCAAAATAGTCTGATTATAGTTTTTTAGATAAAATTAGCTTGACCCACAGTGACCCAAAAATGACTCACTAATCGAATTTTCTCGGATATGTGACCCAGTCCAATGATTTTATCGTGACCGAAACTTGTAAGATACAAAATTTAATCAAAATCGTTAGAGCCGTTTTTTAGATAAAATTAACTTGACCCACGTTGACCCAAAAATGACCCACTAATCGAAAGTTCTCGAACATGTTACCCAGCCCAACAGACTTCTCGTGCCCGAAAATGGTAGAATACAAAATTTACTCAAAATCATTTGAACCGTTTTTTAGATACAACTAGCTTGACCCTGATCCATGGTGACCCAAAATGACCCACTAATCGAATTTTCTCGAACATGTGACCTAGCCCAATGGTTTTCTGATGCCCCAAAACGGTAGGATACAAAATTTCGTCAAAATCGTTAGAGCCCTTTTTAAGATAAAATTTGCATACACACACACACACACACACATATATATATAACCATACACACACACACACACACATATATATATAACCATACACACACACACAAGATTTGCTCGTATTAGAATATATGATATGTAAATTTTGCTCTGTTTCTTTTTAGAGATATAGCAACAGGAAAGAAAATATGGAATATTATTTAAACTACCTTTAAAGTATTTCTAATTTGTTTTTTGAACGTATTATCATAAATTAATTTATATTAACCTACTAATTGATAAAAACATATGTTTTAAATATTATCCTCTTTATTTTTTTACTTATAATTTATTTTATTCTTTTTAGCCTTCAAAATATCTCATTGCAGCAATCTCACAGCCATTTGACATTTTTTGGCGAGCGTTTATTGGCGTATCATTAAATCCATTGTTGCTTCAACTTGTATACAATTGTACGAGTTACAGAGAGTATTTTGTGATTTCTCACCTGTCGCTGGCTAAAGGAAAAATACCTTAAAATTAATGTATTAATTTATATTTAAGTTATACAAATGTTAAAATGTTGTATTTTCATCGGAAGCACACCAGTGAACGCAATTTTCATAATTCTAGCATATCAAGAAGTGGGTGATATATCGATTACAAAATTCCATCTTTACATACAAAAATCAGGTTGAATTAAATAAGAGAGTATAAAAAACATCTTAATTGTTGAAAGAAAGTATTTTGGAATAGATTTCTAGAAGATTCTTAATTAATAAAGATTATTTTTATTTGTTATAAAAACGGTTTGCTATATCTGTTTTATCTATTAAACACATACCATGGAAAAGTAACATTATTTACAGCTTCAATTCTGCTGATTTCAAAGGTAATATATGTTGGCATGTATACTATTAGTGTATGTAGGCATTATATGTTGGATAATGTTAGGATTGTTTCAGTCAGTTTTAAATTTTTACTGAACATCAGAGTAATAAATATCGTTACTTTTGCTACATTTTCCTCTTTTTAAAATAAAAACAATAAAAGCATGTTAAATCTCTCTTTTGTTTTCTGCTTTAACACTTACACACAAACAAACACAAGGAAAAAAAGAAAAACTTTGTAGATAATCATGCAAAAAAAGTATACGGCCTTCGACAAATGGATGTACACTCTCCAAAAATATATAAATTAAAGGCTTTTTTTACGTTGCACACGAAAATTTTCGTTTTCATTTGGCTATTTTCCCCTAAATAGAAAAAAAAAATTCAACAATCAACTAAAAAATTACCTGAAATTATCCAATCTACAGCTGCATTTTCGTTAAATCATAAAGGTATTCCAGTAACTGTGCTGCGTCTAACGTTTTAGTATGAGAAATTTCTTTTCCCTTTAAAACAGCAAATTCTCGAATCAAAGTAAAAAATTCCTGAAATTCTTCCGTAAAAAAGATGAATTTTTTTTCTTCTAATTACAAGTGTTTTCTGGCAACTTGTTGCCTGTACCTTTACGTTTCATCACGAATATATTTTGAAAGTGTGGTGAATATGAAAATAAAGTTATGAAATATGAAAGACACTATGAAATGAATGGCACTATGAAAATAAAGTTATGAAATATGAAAGACACTATGAAATGAATGACACTATGAAAATAAAGTTATTACAATATATATTTCATATTTCTGTTATTTGTTAGAGAAATTCTAACAATATTACTGTTTACATAGTATCACAAATTTAAAAGAAATCCGTAGTAGCATATTATCGAATAATAGGGTCAAAGTCTGTCATTATGCTTAATATAATGCCGTCATATTTTATATCGTTCTTGATTGAATAATTCCTTATCCTTATCTGATTGTATATGTCAGTTAAAATGTTGCTACAGTCTGATATAGAAATACTTCTTAGGTACTTCATCAATCAAATGAGTTAATCTTAGTTTTATTAATCTAGCATAGCTGCCAAGTCCGCCGAATTTTGGACATCATGTTTCCGAAGAAATGCTCACTTTATTTTATGATAGAATTTATGCGAACATTTTTATTCAACAAAAGTGGTGCACAAAATTCGGGAGATTTGACAACTATGTGGTAGCCAAATGATCAAGCAAATAATTTTTTGAAAATTTTAAGTCTTAATTAGAATGTTTTCAAGAGATACTTATCACTTAAAATATGTAAGCTAAGTAAAAGAAATAGGTTTTAAGACTTGTAATAAAATTTACCTCTAAATTAATAACATGCTGTCAGGTTTCTGACTTTAGCAAGACTTATATTGTATATTTCTAATTAATTTAAGTAATTATTTTTTTTTCATTATTATATTTCTGTATTCCAATATATATTTTTCTTTTGTTGTAAAACTTCCGTATGTGATTGACAGTGGAATTTTCCCCTCATCCTCTTATATATTTGAGGGAAGTTCTCAATTCCTTGTAAAGTACTAATCCGGTTTTGGAAAGAAATACAATGAAAGAAATACAATGGGCACCACATTTCTAGGGAGCTGGATTTCACAGAAGAATGCGAGGGGAAGATGATCGAGACGAAGGCCGGGGTGGAAAGATCGAGAACAAACGCTACTACGTGGATGAAAGCTCCGTGAATGAAGAATGACAGCCCCGTCGATTTGTAGGGTGAGGGGACAGTGAGAGACAGGTCACTGGGGGAAGTGCAGCCGAGAGGGTAGGACGCCAGAGAGTAGTTGGCGTGCCGTGAAGAGTGAAGGAGGGATCGTTGATGTGTAGCAGATAGCGTGGGACGCAAGGGTCGTCAGTGGAGATCATTGGATATAGACGTGTAGAGTTAAGAGTGTAGAGAATTGTGTCGAATTACAGAGATAATGTGTATTGGACATTTTGGTACAGATTAAAACTAATTATTACTTAGACGGAATTATATGTACGAGTAGTACATTTGAGATGTATATTAAAACGGGTGATCATGTAGATTGCCATATGACAGTCACATACGGCTAGTGACAATATAATAACTATCCTTGTAACATTTTTTTGCATAATAATTTTAATTAATAAATTATTAATTGGTTATTTTATGAGAACTTCTTTCCCGACGTGTCCGGTATCACTTTAATACCGGTGGTGGCAGCAAAATACCATAGAACTAAGGCATCCATTCTAGGAATATAATTACGATGACCGAACAAGGCGACGTAACCATTACACATGCTATTAAAAAAATCTATCAAAATATAATTCTCATAATCTTCTCACGTGGTTTCAAAGATCATTCAATACATATTTTTAACAGAAATAAAAAAATAAAAAAACACTAAAATAAAAATTAAAGGTAGAATTTTTTAAAATAATCTTTACGTCTCTTCATGATAGTTTTTCAATTGTTTTGTTAAATGCATCATTTATGAACAAAGGATCATTCATACATTTATTAATGGAAGATAAATAAATCTACTTTGTATTTTTTTTAAAACAGATGCTAAATTTAACACTACAAAAAATATATAATTTTTCATTTTGAAAATTCAACTGTGTAATTATTAAAAATAACACTTTGTTTTACTTTTTAACTATTTTACGATTGTAACTTAAACAGAAACTTTTAAGAGGAATCTTCTTTAAAAATTTAAATTATATTCCCAAATTAGAATCTTTCGAAAAAATATAAATTAAGATTTTTTCACTTAATTTTAAAATTACAGTTTCGCTATAAACAAAATTACTTAGATAAATCAAGTTGTTTAAATATCCTGAAATCAATCATACGCTAGCAAATTTTAAAATGTTAGAGACGAAATTGAAAAAAATAAGTTAGGAAATTGCTGAATTTACTGTTCATTTTTTCTCGTAACTGATTGGGTAAACAACTGATTACTAATTCTGAGATATCAGATAGTCTTTCTTTTATTCCCAAAATGCATTTCACAAGCGATTCCGTACCTGTTTTGAAGTTACAACTTTTTATCTGAGTGTGGATCTGCATATTAAATCTATTGCTATTTAGTTTAGTCACTTTTCTTATTTACGTATTTGGAGATAATGGAAAATTCAGCGATTTCAGTTCAGTGATAGCTAAATCGGTAGATAGTTACTCCGAAAGAAAAAGCTATTCGCTAAAGAAAATTTGTTAAAATAAAATCTAAAAGATGAGATAGTTAAATCTGAAGAAAAAGAGAATAATTTATTTTTCAGTGTGTATATATACGGAAAATGTATATTTTGTATGAAACAAACTAGAGCCCTCTTATCAGTTTAGACAGCTGAATTTTAAATATATAAAATCACATTATTATGTCATGTTATATGTATTATTTATTACAAATGTTTACGAAATAATAAAATTTTTTTCAATTAAATTTCACTAAAAAGATTACAAAACCATAAAATTCTAATACACTTAAACCATTTAAATAATATTCTTTTTTAACTTATTTCAATTTTCTAATGTTTTTTTTTAAATTTCTTAGAATGCTATGTCGAAAAAAGTTAGATAAATTAAGAATTTTTCATTTAACTTTTATAGCGTCAGTTTCACTTTAAAACAAGTTATTTAGATATATCATATTACTTAAATATGCTTAAAGTAATCGTACAGCAGAAGATTTTAAATTCTAAAGAAGAAAATGAAGCAAGATTGTTAATTTGATTCTCGTTTTTTTTCTTGTTAGCTATTGGATACATGTCCCAATACGAAATATGGTAGATCAAATAACTTTTATTTTTATTTCCAAAAGTCTATTTTCCAGAAGTCGTGTAACATTTTACTAGCGTGTGGACCTTCATATTAAATTTACTACTTTAAACCTTTTTCATCTTGCTTATTAACATATTTGGTCATAATGAAAGGTTAAGTATAGTAAAATCGAAATTCCAAGTCATTTAAAATAGAAAAAAACCTCTCAAAATTTCTTTTTTTTTTTTGTATGCGCATAGAGAGGAAATGTATTTTCTAAATTACACCGTGGGTATATTCTTCTTAGGCATTACAATGGAAATTTTTGGAAATATACAATATGGCAAAAAGTCACCGGAGACTTTAGAATTTAGATGTTTTGTCAAAAACTAAAGAAATACTTGGCGAATACTTCGGAGATGCAAATAATATATTTTACTCCGTATTGTTAGCAAATGTTTAGTTACAAGGACAAATAGGGGACCAACAGCAAGTTGAATAAAAAGAAATAATATTTGAGATCGTCTTGTGAAATAAATTGCTTCAAATGACCTGTAACTGTACCATGGCACTATGTGAGTCCTGTTCAACATTTCTGTTCATTTGAGAAAAATTAGCAAGTGTATTCATGGAGATATAAATGTTTTTTTAATAAATTTTCGAAATTATCGTACATTTTTTTTTATTATAGCAACAGGTTTTTCATCAAATTTAATGCCACTTTCAGGAAATATGACAAAATACGTTAGAAACAATATTTTTAAATTAGAATATTAAATATTTGATGCAATATTAACATCTGTATGAAATAATGTTTAACTGCGCATGTGCCAGCGGTAACAAAATTTGTTTTGTATAATTTTGTAGTTAACTATATACTCATGTAAAAAATCCAGTCCAAAATCGTAAAAAATCAGAAGAATATTGGCTATATAGTAAATAAGTCCATGTATAACTTTCGGACGGTGCTTCGACTTTGATAATACTTTTCTTTTCTTCTTGCTATGGACTTGTTCTAATGATTCTTCCGAGAACCACCAGAAAGAACTAAGAACAAAAAAAAAAAAGAAATAAAATATTAAGAAAATTAAAAAAAAAAAATGAAAGATGACAATTTTGGGGCAAAACTCTTATCTTCCAGCATTTTTTAGAGTGGAAATGAAATTCAGCTCCTTATGTTTCCGATATATTTCTGAATTTTCACGATATCCGACTGTCATTTCTTAAGAGTTACCCAGATATAGTTGACTACTAAATTATGCAAAATGTGTTTGTTATCTTTTGTGCATACGCTTTTAAAAAGTGTTTCATATAAATGTTCATATTTCATCAAATATTTAATGTATTTTTGTTCTAATTGCAGCATGTTGTTTCTATTGTGCTTTGTTAAGTTGTCCGAAAGTTCCGTTAAATTTGGGTGAAAATACTGCATGACATAAGCCGAAATTTCTTGATTTTTTTAAAAAGAAACTTTTATATCTCCCTGAATATATATGCTATTCTTACACAGATGAACAAAAATGTTGTACAGAACCCATATAGTCATGTGCTTCCTCTACAGATCGTGTTAGGCATTTTATTTTGCAGCACCCTTGAAAATATTCTTTAATTTTTTATTAAATGTTTTGTTTGTCCCTTTTCTGTTTTAATGACAAAACTGTGGCTAAAAAATAGCAAATAAAACATGTTTCATATTCTTGAAGTTTCAGAAGTTTACTATTTCTCCAGCTATGCTACAATACGTCTAAAATCGAAAGCGTTATGACTTTTGACCCTATAGTGTAATATAAGCGATTTTTTTTAATTATCAAATAAAACTGTATTTAAAATTTACATATATGTGAATTACGTCCTCAAATACAACTGTTTAATCTGGCTAGAAGACGCTTATTTGTTTCGCATAAACTACATGACATGCTGACAGTAATTTAAACTACATTACATGCAGATAATTATTTGAAACGTTACTTTTTACATTTTCAAATTAAAGTCTTAGTTAAAAAAAAATATAGATCAAGAAGTTTTATCTGAACTTTTACAATTGCGTTTTACCTGAAAAATAAATTTCTTAGAGAAATAAGTATATTTTAATTTTATAAAAGCAAGTGTAATAAATAGACTTTAGAGAAAATGAAACAAAAATACAGTATATCACAATTTTCTTATCGTTCTTACTCGTTTAAAACTGGACACCTGTCTAATTTTGAATTCTGAGATGCCATACACCCTTTATTTTTATTCCCAAAAGACTGTGTCCGAAGAAGTCGAGTATCCATGTTGAGATTGCAACTTTTTAATAGATTGCGGATCAGTATATAAAACCTCGTTTTTGAAACTTAACACTAAATGTGCCGACAACCGATCATCAAATTGGAACTAAATGAAAATATTTCGATTCGTACCAGAAATATTTACATAAAATAATTAAAACATAAATCACATAAAAAAAAAAAAAAAAAAAAAAATTAAAGTAAGAAGTTAAATAGTTTTAAATAAAAATTCCGGTGTGAAATATTTTTATAAAACTTGAGTGAAATTCCGGTAGGTTTAGTGTTAATTCACTTGACTTATTAACATCTTTGGCGGTAATGGAAAATTCAGTATCGTAAAATATCCGAGATATTTAAAATCGAAAAAATAAGTTTATAATTTCTTTTTAAATATACGAATATAGGTAAAATTGCCTTTTTAAAAATGAACCATTAATTTATTTCTTTTAAACATATCAGAGGAAATTAATGAAAAAAATGTAAACTATCTTATTTCATTTTGTATTAATTACTAAGTTTATCAATATACAAAAATGTTACCTTAGATTACGATAATTCAGTTGTGTAAACCCATCAAAAACTATTATTTGTTACTTTTAACATTCTTATTATAATTTAATTCGGAACATTTTTACTTGCTCAAATTAAAATTCCAGTTCTACAAAATAAATTTTCATTTAATATTTAAAATTGCCGTTTTCCTTTAAAATAAATTACGTAGCTGAATAACGTTATTTAAATATTCTAAAAGCAATCGTACGCCAACAGATTTTAAATTTTAAAAAAGAAAATGAGAAAAAGTTTAAAGCATTTCTTAATTCACTACTCATTTTTTTCACGTTAGAGATCTGATAAATGTCTGATTACGAATTCTGAGGTATCAGGTATCCTTTCTTTTTATGCCCAAAAGGCCATTTCGCAAGTAATTTTGTACCTATTTTGAAGTTAAAACTTTTTATTTTAGTGAGGATCTGCATATTAAATCTATTGTTGAAATTAGTTCCATTTGCTCATTATATGGCGGAAATGGAAAATTCAGTAAAGTAAAATGTAAAAGCTGGGATAGATAAACTGGACGAAAAAGCTAATAATTTCTTTTTAATATGGGTGCATAGAGAATAATTCTTCCTAAACCGAATTGTTAAAAGCTTACACTAGTCACGTGAGGTGACTCGAAAGTTAAGCTTAAGCCAACATAGCAGCGCTCTTTCAAATTTCTGGATTCCATTTCAACATTTTATTTTTTTTTAACAATTTCCAACATATTTGAAAAGTTATATCTAAGATATAATTAAAAATCTATCTAGAAAAACGCGGCACGGATCAAGGCGATGTTGCAACTTTGCGACCTTGGTACAATGCCAAGTTTAAAAAGCTCCATGCAAATGTTAATGAACCGACTAAATAAACAAATAAATAAATATACATACAAATACAGAAATCATTTAAAAATTTGTCTAATTGCGTAAAAATTGATTTTCTGTATTAGATGAATATTTTCAGAATTAAAACGCTGCAATGTTGATGAAAACATTTAAAGCTCCATTGCAATGTTATGAAATAAAGTATTAAATTCCTCCAAAATCTTAGGATCTTAGTGAGGATATACGAGGGTCGATCCAGAAATAAGGTTCCCAAAGAGCTCCAGACGGACGGCAAGGTGAGAGGCGAAATACGGCAACAGCACTGTGCGCAGCTGTTCCCGCACTCGCGATTCACCTGCCCGCGCTTTGCTGCGCCACTCATTCTTGGCTCAGCAGCCGTCCGAGATGGAGGTTCCCATTATTGATCCCGCCAAGTGCGAGATTAGTTCCGTAATTCGCTTTTTGCACGCCAAAGGGACTCCACCCGTCCAGAACCGCCGGCGAGGATGACTGACAGCCAGTGTAACGCTGCTTCACGACAAGGCCCGACCTCACATCTCCCGTCAAACCCAGGAACTTTTGACATAATTTGGGTGGACTGTCATGCCCCACCACCTTACAGTCCGGACCTCGCACCTAGTGATTATCATTTGTTTCCCAAGTTAAAGGAACACTTGGGTGGTCAACGCTTCCGGAGCGACGATGACGTCAAAGTAGTGGTGAAACGCTTCCTCAACGGGTTGGCGCCGGAGTTCTACGACATTGGGATACAGTAATTGGAGCACCGTCTACAAAAATGCGTAGAAAAAGATAGCAATTATGTAGAGAAATAGAGCAAACTTTCTTCTTTCCAACGATGTAAATTTTTCTGGGAATAAACAATGTTGTCTATTTGTAAATTTGATGGGAACCTTATTTCTGGATCGACCCTCGTACAATAAAAATATATTTCTTAATTTATCCATTTTTTTTAAATACTTTGAAACATATTTGAAAAGTCTTTATTATTTCAGTTCACTTGTCTGCCTATGTAGTCGCTTGTCTGCTTTCTGTACATTGTAAATATTATCTACAAAAACAACTTTTCAAAAGTAGAAAAAGCCAAGCGTAAAAAAAAAAAAAAAAAAAAAAAAAAAAAAAAAGTTGTGGCTAAAAAATGGTGTGATATCAAATTTCCAAGCTATTATATTATTTATTTAACTTTTTTCCATTAAATAAGTTATCATATATATAAGTCGAGTGCCTACGTATATGTTAATAGAAATCGTTTTCTCCTGTACTAAATACATCCTAACGAGTTTCTGAAAATGCAATTTTTTTCAAATTATGCATGATGGGCTTGGCGGCCATCTTTGCATATTATTCTAAAAATTCTAAACACTCAAATCCGTAGTTAAAATCTGAAGTTCAAAATTATTATTTAAGCAAATGTTTTAAGCGTTTAATTTATATACTTGTATGCTCTGAAAATTGTGTCTTAAGATAATGATGACTTATCTTAAAGATTCATCTTATGATTTATTTTTTAGAGTAATTAATAATTTCAAACTAGTAAAAATCATTTTCTCAAAATATCAGTCTTATCTAATTTATCTGTCCGTAGTTAAAATCTGAAGTTCGAAATTGTTATAAACATATTACAGTGCAAACATATTACTCTTTTACTTTAGAAATTTGGATGCTTAGAAATATGGAAAGATGGCCGCCAAGCCCATCATGCATAATTTGAAAAAAATTGCATTTTCAGAAACTCGTTAGGATGTATTTAGTACAGGAGAAAACGATTTCTATTAACATATACGTAGGCACTCGACTTATATATATGATAACTTATTTAATGGAAAAAAGTTAAAAAAGTAATATAATAGCTTGGAAATTTGATATCACACCATTTTTTAGCCACAACTTTTTTTTTTTTTTTTTTTTTTTTACGCTTGGCTTTTTCTACTTTTGAAAAGTTGTTTTTGTAGATATCATTTCTTTTTTTTAAAATAGATTAAGCATAATTTAAATAATCTAAACATGAGAAATAATTTAAAATTACATTTTACTTTCAGTCATTGTTTAAAGGGTTAACTAGAAATACCAGTAGATTTTTCAATTAAACTAAATACACTCTTAAAAACAACATACTAAATGTGGCTTGTAATAATACTTGTTATCCTCCGTTAAAAAATATCACTGACTTATCCATGAAATGAATAAAAATGGAATAAGTACATAGCGTGTCAGTGCTGCATTTGATATGAAACGTGATATCACGCTCTTTTATTATTAGCACGAGCTGGCTTCGCCCACTAGCGGGCCCTTAATTTACATCAGGGCCTCGAATCTTGTAAAACCTCGAATAAGATAAAACTCGAACCGAACGAACCTCCAACCAGGTACCCCGCTGCCTTCGGCACCGGATAATCCCTTAATTTGCACATCGAATAGTATAAACCTCTAACCGAACGAACCTCCGACACGGGTCCCCACTACTTCAGCACCGTATAGCAGTCGTGCTGCTCACGCGCAAGTTCCATCTTCCACCACCAGGTAGCGCAATCTGTTCTATATGAACCTCGGGCACTGAAATCGTTAAGGCTATAGATGTCGAGTCAAATGAGCTATACCCCGTCGTGATCCAGCCCATAGAACAGAGATAGAAAAGCGCCCCCTGATGGTGAAAGCTAATCACGTTTAGGGGCAAAGTGGGGGGATGAACACCGGAGATGCATAATAGGATTAAGAGGTCACAGACCTTTCCAACGATGTATCACATGAGGGGTATGTGCAAAATTTAGAAATCTCCCCCCTCCCTGCATAGTATGATTAAGCGTTCACAGACCTTCCCAACGATATATCACATAAGTAGTGTCGGGGGGGGGGGGGCAAAATGTGAGGGTGACACCTGTGATGCATAACAGGAATAAGTGGTCACAGCCCTTTGTAACGATATGTGACATGACGGATATCGTTAAAATTTAGAAAAGTGCCCCCCCCCCCCCTTGTGTAGGCAAAACACGCTCCGCCCCTCCCTATAATTTTTGACGCGGCTTTATTTTTAAAATTTATGTTATGTGTTATAAAATATCGTAAAGTTTCAAACAGATAGCCTTATTATACTTCCTAATTTTGTTCACGCCCCTCCCCATCTCCTCCCCGAAATGTAACGCGCCACTCATTTTTATAATTTTTTTTATCATGTCTTATAAACTATCTTAAAGTTTAAATCAGATCGCATTGGAATTTAATATATTTGGTGAAATTACATTATATAAAGAATAATATAGAAATAAACCCTCCTTTAGCTTGTAATTAAGATATACGAACAATTTTTAGAATTTCTGAAAGCTGATTTTTATTTATTTATTTATCTATTTATTTATTTTTTGTTTATTTATTTATTTATTTATTTTTGTGTTGCCCTGTGCATGTTTGAAATTTCTTAGCAATTTCTTAGATTTACATTATTTTATTCAATTAAACATTGTACTGTTACAATAAATTTAAATGGAAACTTCACTTCTAAAACAAAAATAACACAGGCCTACAAAATTTAAATTTTTATCTGGGGTTTTCATGAATTTATGTAAATTGTAAGAAATCTGCTATGCTTATTTCAAAATAATATCCATTTTTATGTATCACGTCAGGTCTTCTTTCAATTAAGAAACTAAGAATTTGGAATTTGAGAATATACAATTTACACAACATTCATTTAAAAATGTAAAAAAAAAAAAAAATCAGATAAATAAATAAAATCATATATACATATATAAATGTGTGTGCATGTTTTATAAGAAATTATATTCTAGTATATACAGTAAAATTACTTTTCTTTATTATCAAAAGAACGCTTGTATCCTTTAGATTTTGAAGCTGGTTTAGTGTCTCTTTTTAGCCCCTAGCAGTAATCTGCCAACATATTTACATTCCAGTGTCCTTGATAGCGTTTTTCCATGCATTTTACGTCCTGGTGAAATCTCTCACCTTGTTCTTCACTCATTTCACCAAGATTTTCAGGAAAACATTCAAGATAGGGGTGCAGAAAATGCATTTTTAAACTCATGTTACAACCTAGTTTTTGAAAGTTTTGAACCATTTTTTTCAATGATCGTTGCGTAGTTAGGATCTTTGTAATTTCCTAAACATTTCTGAGTAACGTGTTTGAAACTAACCCATGCATCTTTCTCGATTGATTTAATTTTTTCCTCAAAATTTTCGTCCTTCATTAACCATCTCATATCTGGGCCAACGAACACATCTTCTTTGATTTTACCTTCCGATAAATGTGGAAAAACTTCATTTAAATATCGAAAACTATCCCCTGTTTTATCTAAGGTTTTTACGAATTGTTTCATTAAACCTAATTTAATGTGCAGGGGAGGCAAGAGGACTTATTTTGGATCAACTAAGTTCTGCCGAATCACTTTTTTTTTATATCCTGGATTTATACAACCTCTTGATGCCATATTGCTATAAGAAATTGACAAAACAAACGTAAGATATAAATAAACGAACAAAATAAATGCATGTTCTCACTACAAATGCACGGGAGAAAATTGCGCCTTCTCAGGCAAATATCAATACATAAAGTGGCGCCATCTATATTTATATTTCGCATCCTTTAGTGCAGTATTGTATTTTAACATTTATTAATGTCACTTTACTAAGAAATTAAATTTTGTTTTTATTAAAAATGTATCTTATTTAATAAATATTACACATTGATTTTATTAAGAGGCACCCTCTTCTTTTTTGTTTTGTGAAAAAACTGTGGCTGTTAGAAAAAAACTAATGTCATATTTGTGATCAGCGTGACTGATTTACTAAGAAAAAAGTGCCATTCTTCAAACCCCAGATTTGTATTGAGCTGTGTAATTTAACAACTGGATTTCATTAATTTATAGGAAAATGACGTGAAAGGTATTCCTGCGAACGAAATACCTGTCCTTTACCGTGTTTTTTTTTTTTTTTTTTTTTTTTTTTTAAAGAAATAAATAAATCACATTTAATTCATTTCAAAAATTTTGTTTACATTTGGAAAGAAATTTTAAATGCCGATAAGTCTTAATGTATACATTTTAAAAGGTACATCTTCCCTCAAAAACTAATTTATTTTTAAAGATCTTTCTAAAAACGTAAATTATATATTAAAAATATTTTTTAAAGCATAAACACTACGTCTGATTACGTACATACAGATGGTACATGGACGTTGGCGGGTTTTATCTCTGTTTTGGCATAATTTTTTAATCGCCAAGTTAATTAACAGTTTTTTGCTAATTAAGAATAGAAAACAATTGTTTTTTACACTGAATTTTATAAAAGCACATAGATTACGTAATTACTTGTCCAAAAATGCAATCCTTTTTTTATTCTGCCCAATATTAAGGCCTGTAGCTTGTTTGAAAAAAAAAGTTTGACGAAGAAAAAAGTGATCATTTTAAGTAACTCGACGTTTTTAAAAAAAAGCTATATCTCTGTTTATAAATAACTTATGAAGATGAGTTTGGTCTTAAATTGAAGAAATTCTTCCTTAGATTCTTCTAGTTTATCGTTTTTTTTTCTACGACGCTTGGTTTGTTTGATATCTGATATTTTAATCTGGCATGTTTTGTCGATTTAACATTGCAAAGTTGCTTTCTGTATATAAGCATTAGCGGTCTTTATTCCAGTTCTTGGCGTTGTTTGTGTGGCGTTTTTTTTAAAGCTTGGCTTGGCAGAGCGACCGCCCTGCTTGATTTCAATTTTTACATAACTGATATATGATATTGAGGTTCAGAACGGTATGTACCCTATTGAAAATTATGTGTAAAATATTTATCGTTTGCTTACACGAGTACACAAAAAGAAATCGGATACATAACAGTGTATGCGCGATAAATGTTTGAATTACATATTAATGATGTTTCACTACTTGAAGCATTACAAAACTAATATACATTCATGATATGCACTACAGAATGTTTAATGTAGAAGAATGGATCAAAATTGTCGATTGCTTTATTATAATTGTTTGATGCGTGCTTTCATAATACTACAGTATTTCTAATATAGAGAAATTGATGTAAATTATTGAAGGAATATAAATTATTTAATTGAATGTTAAATATTCTCTATAAATAATGCTACATGTAAAATTTAATGTTCTTCTACAGGCTGCACAAAAGTGTTTAGATACTTTATAATGTACTCTGTTTTGAAAGAAAAATAAAACAGAAAGTATGGAAACAATTTCCGGTAAGAGTTCAGGTTCTTATTTTTAAGAAGATTAAAAAAGAAAATAGTAAGTCTAACCAAAAGAAACCGAATTAGTTAACCCTTTTCGAACGGAAATTTCGTTTTCATCGGTTTTACGTATGTTTCGATTGTTTATTTACATATCACCAGTGATTGTGTCATCTTATGAAAAAAACAAGTAACGTAATAATATTCTGCTAGTGCTGGAATGTGTTTCATAGTCTATCCATAATGCGGGATTTATTTATTTATTAACTTTTTAAAAAATTCGCTATGATAAATGATTTACAAAAATTAACAGCTTTCTTTCATTTAGTAGTATTTTCATACAAAACAAAGAAAAAGTCTAATTTTACAGATAATGATTTCGAATCGGTTTTTAAATAATGTTATTTACTAATTGACCGATTATTTTGATATTTTCCTAAACATTCTTCTTCTATATTTTATTTTTCTCTTTAAATTTATAACAACTACTAACTACTCAGGCTTCATCAAAGGTTTTGTTAAATCAAAAGATAAAGAAAACTACATCATTAAGGATATATTTTTAGTAATTATACTGTACCTCTCGTTTTAATCTTTTTTTTTTTCTCTCGTTTTAATCTTCTAAGAAAAATGTTTATTTTTGCATATTTGACATTTGATTTTTTCAAGTTATAGCGATATCATCATTATTATAAAGGAAATTATTTTCTGCAGCAGCTAGAAATTTTTGGAATAATATTACTGCATCATATGAAAAAAAAAAAAAACTTCGATTATAAATATTTTACAGAAAATTCAAGACAGCAAATATTTAACTAATTAATGCAATTACAGAAAAGCAATTGCAATGTTGTTATGTAGAGTAATAATATTCTCCCTAAAACTAAACGATTAATTTATAATGTATTGTGCCTAATTTATACTGTACTGGCTAACCCGCCCGGCGCTTCCCGGGCCTGAGATAATAGCAATCTCAGAGCAAGGCGTTAACCCCCTCCCTCCCCATACTCGTAAGTATAACGAATAATTTGTTCAAGAAAACCACCTTCACCTATATTAACGCGATCATTAAAAAAAGAATTAATTTTTTCTGATAATTATATAACGAAGACGCTACGCTAAAATAACCGGCAGATGACACCCTTTCCCATGCTCAATTTCAAATCTATATCTTAATTAGTTATCTAAATTTTTGTTCATTAGTAAAAATTGGCAATTATTTCCTTTCATTTTCATAAACTAAATGGAGGGATCGGCCAGAGAAGCAGATCTCTTTGTAGTTCAGTTTTTAATGAAAGCAGATCCCTGTCTGAAACTTTTTGGGATTATTTTCACTGGCGCCTGCAGATTTTTGCATAAATTAAGAAAAATTACCGGCTGAATTTTTCAAAAATCGAATAGTCGGATGCAGAATTTTCTTTTACATATGCTTAGAAAATTTCAAATCTTAATTAGTTTTCTTAAAATTCGCTAATTAGTAAAATAATTTCGAATTCGTTCATTTCCGCTTGCAAATCTAGAACAGCCGTTCTTTTCTTTAGCCATTTTGATTTTAAAGATTACATTTCCGATACGATGTTTAATGAGATTATAATTAATATGTTGGGTAATTATCTAAATCTTAAAATTCTAAGACTCAGGTGCACATGGCCAGACCTTGGACTATCCACACCTAAATTTTCAGACTTATAGTTAGGATAGATTTTGCTAGCCATCGCAGACAAACAAACAATCAAACACACAGAGCGAAACTTTCTTTTATTAGTACAGATTGTGCGGAGACATGGATCTTAAATCTCTTTCTGAAAAAGAAACTCCTCACCACCGAAATGAACCTCTGGCGAAGATCAGCATGAACACCAAGGCTGAAAATTTACAAATTCAAGAATAAGGTAGGTGAGCCAAAGGTGGCCATAGTTAAGTTTGAAGGATTTTTTTTATAATTTTCTGGTGTGTGTGTGTGGCTGAATTTTTGTTTATAAAATTTTACATTTATTTCTAACACATATTAAGTATACCTTTCTTTGTAAAATAAAATTTAATTACTTTTATAATACAATTTCAAAATTGTAGCTTGTGGGCCCCCTTTGGAACACTATGCGTATTGAAATCACTTTTAAAATGTGAAAAAATATTCGGCAAACAATTTTGCTTACTATTACGCTCTGATGATCCTTTCTTTCTTTTGATATATTTCGAGTTTTTCTTCTTAATCTGCTTATCTTATGACACGAAAAGACCTTAAAGGACATTTTGTGCACGGTAGTTCAGGGATTTTCTTCTGGGAGTTACTGACTTTTTTTTGAGTGATCTCCGGTGTTAACGATAAATGGTAATAAGTTTTTCAGATATTTATGTAGAAATTTGGAAAATCACCCTTACTACACTAATTTTCACATTTGTTTTCTAAGGTGGCCACCTTGGGAACATGCGTATGGTTGCAATTTGCGCGAGGTAAAAGTATTAATTTGATAAATTTCTTAGAATTGAAGTAAATGTTGTTAAAGAGAAATAAATAAGATTTCAGAAAACGTATCATAACTTAAAGTTCTAAGAATGTAAATTGTGTAAATTAAAATATCTTTCTACCCGGAAATTAGAACGACTACTCCTCAAAAGTGAAATCACTGCATAAAATGTCGGAGGATCAAGGTGATCTCTTTAAATTGAGCCATGTTTACTGCAGATACATGACTGATAATGCAATAGCACCATTTTACTAGTAAAAATTAAATTAATCATACTTTTGAGAGGTAGGCTACCTTAAGAACACAACCTTTGGCTCACCCACCTTACGTGAAATTATGCAAGTGAACCAGGCTGTTGTGTATACAATCCAAGATAATAAGCTTAGATGGTATGGACATGTTCGTAGAATGAAAGAAGTGAGTCTTTCAAAAATCCTTATAGAATGGAGTCCGACCGGTAGACGAAGTCAGGGGCAGACCAAGAATGACTTGGAAAAATTATACTCAATAGTCATTTGAAGGCTTATAAGTTAAATGGTGTTATTGCCCCCTGCGCAGAGAGAAATGGAAAAGAACTCTCAAAAATACATTTATAGGTCGAGGAACCTCACGTTTAGTGGAAATTTCTAACGATGTTGAAGAATGTTAATAATTGCTAAAATTTAACAATTTAGTTTAATCTATTGATTCTGAATTTAATTAATTAATTTTTATCAAATAATTAACGATTTTAAACGATTTTGAATGACTATTTTAACATGAATTTGCCGTCATTAAATTAGGTGTTATTGTTAAGATAAACATTGGATAAGTGACTTAAGTGTTTTTTTTAAGCAAACAATTTTTACTTTTAAACTTTGGAATGATTGTTTTGACTTTATTTTCCTCATTTTTATTAAAGGCTTTAATAAATATGATTAAACGATATGAAATTACATTCACAAGTTTTACATAGGTAACAAGATTTGTGGATTTTGAATACCACTATTCTCGAACAATAATCTTCGTCTTATTTAACGCGGAATTTCTGGGTTATACATTGCAAATATTACTATTCGGAAATAGTAACATTCATAATGTGCAATACTTGACACTTATGCTTTTATATGAAAATGTTTATTTGAAAAATGCATTAACCTAAATACAAAAGGGCGGGTCAGCTAGTATTTATTTTATAATAACTCATAAATGGTAGTGTGCACGGGCACGAAAGTTACATCATTCTAATCTACTATAAGAGTTCTACGTGTTTTAAATCTTCCATTTATCTTTTTTTAAAGTTTTTTACTTCTTTACTCAATGTTATTAGATCTGTTTAATTTTGACTTTCAAAAGTTATTACATTATGTAGCGGCAAGCGCTTTTTACAATTTTGCATGTGCTACTAAAAAAGAAAAAAAATAGTGCTTTATTTCATTTATATTTTAATGAGCTTGTTTCTTTCTTTTGATAAAATTACTTAAATATTAGCTTTACTTATGTAATTTTTTACAATTAAGTAACTTAGTCCCTATTTTGTGTAATTTATTAATATGATTAAAACATAATTCTGAAAAGTAAATTAATTAAAGTAAACTTACTTCATCTTCTCAAAGTTTATAATAATTAAAATATCTCATCGAATTGTTTTACTTAAAATTCTGAAACTTAAATGCATGTTATTTTGAAAAAAATATTATATGAATAAAACTGCTTAGATGGTGTAGATTTTATAGTTTTCGTTTTGTTTTAATAGAAAATGCAAAGTATGTCGCAAGCACAAATTTTGAAATATATGCAAAATCTTTCAAATTGTCATTGGGCAGATCTTAAGTTTCCCCCCATATGTTTAATAATATTATAAAAAAAGAAAAAGTATAAGTATACTTAATTATATATTTAATTATTTATTTAATTTTAAAAGAGTGTAAGAATAAAACTATTTAAAAAGTTTCTTAAAGTTTAAATGCAATTAATTCTAACAATATTCTCTTAGAACTTGCAAAGTATGCCAAAAATATATTAAAAAATACATACAGAATATTTTACACTACTCCTGAGCAAGATTTCAGTTATTTCTAAAACATATTTCGTCTATTAATACGACATAAAAAGAGAATATGCACTTAGGAATATTTATATTAATTTCTGGAAACCAATAATTTTTTCCCAAAAAAAAAAAAAAATATATATATATATATATTACATGAATGGAAACTGAAATCAAGATCTTTCCCCCAAGAATATGATATCTAAATTTTACTTTGGCAAAAAAAATCTTTTTCTAGAACTCTTCGTCATATTCAACATTGTAATGCTAATGAAATATTTTAATTTAGTGAAGTTTAAATGTCTATCGTATTTTATAGTTTGATAGCTCTGATAAATATAAGAATCCTTTTAAAGAGCCATTAAACAGATTTTAACTTCTTTTAATCATGTGTGATGTCTAATAAAATATTTTAAAAGGAAAATATATAGTGACGCTTTCGCATATTTTATTACTTGTGCATTATACATTTTTATAAATTAGCAGCTTTTTCTTTACTATAAAAATGAAAACAAGTGTAATTTCAAAATTCATTAAGGAAATGTAATATATTTGTAAACGTGATTTATCTTTGTCTTTTTTAAAAGGTAAAAATAGAAATAATTACCATCTTCCCTTGAGTTATAATTTAATATTCATGGTTTAAAAAGGTCACAAACAGTCGTCTTCTTCTAAGTCTAAAACTTTAATTAGAGTTATTTTAAAAGAATGCAAGACTAAAACTGTCCAGATGGTGTACTTTTTAAAGTTTAAATGCGTTTAGTTTTAACAGCGTTCTCTTGGAAAATGCAAGGTATGTCTAAAATACAAATTTACATACTTTTATAACTTAAAAAATATAGAGAATCTTTTAAAATGCAACTGAGCAGATATTAAGTTCTTTTCAACATATGTGACGTCTATTATTATGATGTAAAAAAAGAGAATATGCACTTAAAAATATTTATATAAATATTTGAGAACTCAGAATTTTTACAAAAATATTTTTTTCTTTTATTTCTTGAATGGAAACTGAATTTAAGAGTTTTCTTTCGAGAATATGTTAGGGGAGTTTTACTTTGGAAGAGTTTCTTTTTCTCAAATGTGTTGGTCACACTTAAGCTCTAATACTATTGTAAAGAAAAAAAATAGTGACATTTAAATGATTATAATGTTTTATAAAAATTTTAACGTTTTGCGATCTTTGAAAACTATGTAGAATATTTTAAACTACCATTGAGCAGATTTATTGAGTTCCTTTAAGCAAATCATACGTGATGTTTATTAATAAAATGTAAAATATATTAATATAATGTTTTCTTTGAACATATGTGTTTTATTTTTTATTTTGGGAAAAGTTTTTTTTGGTAATAATTTACATTAAAATACTATTGAAATGAAAAGTGGCAAACATTTAACAGTTTTTAAACGTTAGTTTTATTTTATATTTATCTTGTAATTCAAAGTATTTTTGTAAAAATGTAATATGAATGTATTATACAAAATTATTTGCAATAGCTTATGGTCCAGTATAATATTCAAACTTAAATACCTGTTTGACCTTTAAAACTTGAATCCTTTTTCAATTAATATATATTTAACCAAAATAAAAACTTTCAGAACCCAGAAAGTTGTACAAAGGTATTTGACAGCAAAGTTTTAAACCATGGAGCTAGATGAAGCCGTCAGGATCATTACAGCTAGGTAGTAAAACAATCTGAACTTTATAAGCGATAAAATAGGTAATGACCACATCTTTCAGGAGAATGAACTCTCGAATCGAGGAAACTGGATATCTTGGAGATTAACCGGGTCGAGGACGCTTACCGGTTCGTTCAGATGTCGTTGAAGATGTTGCCACTGCTATTGGTGAACAGTCAATGGATAATGTTGTAGGCTGTGTCAAGAAACTTGGTTGATCCTTGTAGCACAGTGTGGAACGTATTGAGAAAAATTGCGATTGTTTCCTGTACAAAATCAGTAATAATCAACAGTTGCTGGCAATTATCAGGAGAAGCGAATAATCAACAGTTGCTGGCAGTTATCAGAAGAAGCGACTGACCTTTGCATCAACATTCTTTGCTAGAGTTGAAGTGGGCGCATCGTGGCCTTGCCAGATTTTTTGGAGCGATGAGGCCCATTTCCACCTCAGTGGAACAGTGAACACACATAACCATTGCATTTGGAACACGGAAAACTCTCGTATTTTTTAAGAGATTTCACTCCACTCACCGAAGGTTACAGTCTGGTGTGGATTCACAGCCACATTCATTCTTGGACATTCATTTTTGAAGAGGTTACTCGGAATGACCCTCTGATATGCGCCGTGATGCGTCAACAGGTATAAAACGATGCGCGGAACTTTTTTGTACCTCACTTGCAACACCTTCAGTGTCTTGAATCAATTACCTTTATGGAAAATGGAGTACCTCTACACATTGGTGTCTTTGGCTGCGTTTCACTAATGACAGAGTTATACGTCGTACGTTTCCGACAACCTGGGAATGTCGTTCTCCAGATTTTAATCCGTGTGATTTTTGGCTGTAGGGACACTTCAAAAATCTTGTTTATCGAAGACGTCTGGTAACCTTACCAGACTAGAAAGACGGTAACACTCTATATCTGAGAAGCATCTCAGTTGACCGGTTATGATCCGATGTTAAACAAGCTGTCCACAGACTACAGATTTTACATCTTTAAGAAAGGTACTATATTTAGCAGCATTCCCTGCGTCGATAATGTCCTTGTCACATGAATGTTTGGTACCTTGAAATAAAATGTGGTTAAAATGTGTTTTTGTGTCTTTTCAGCATACGTTCAGTTGTTTAGTGCCATTTATCGGGGAATTCTAGAACTAAAATCTTTTTTCACGTATTTCGTTTCCCCATGTCTTGAATAGTAAGTGTACAAATTTGAAGTTTATACACTCAGTAGTTCAAAATATAGAGGTCGGAGTAGGGATGTTTTAATCCTGACCACCCTGTATATATATTTTTTCTAATGTCAACATATTTTTCTCTATGCATATACAAAACACTCAATGATAACTGAGACATAATTCGAAAGATTTTTGAGCAGGCTTCTAACATACGTACATTTACATTTAGTTAAATTAGGTTGTTTGATTAAATAATGAATTTAGTTAATTTTTTTTGTAAATAAAACAAGTTGGAAATTGTACGTCAAACGTGACAAATGAGGTGCGTTCGTACTATAGCTAGTTATATAAATATTCAGATTTTGCTGATTTTTAATTCTGTGAAATGAATTATATCGTCTGCAGATTAATTTCTGTAATAAAATAAGTATCTCGGTCGCTTGACTATTAAACTTCGAAAGCTCCTATAACAAGAAAGCACCGATTAAGAAAAAAAAATCAAATTTCTTAATAAATGTTTTTATTAATATTTTCTAAAATTTTGATTCGATTTTTATAAAATTTGAAATGTCTCGACAAAATTCTGCAAAGATAATATATCTTAAATTTCAAACCATTCGGTTGGGTAGAATTTGCGTTGTTATATGAGGACGGACGGACAGATAGACGGACAGACAGACAGACAGACGGACGGACCAGACGACGATAATAGGTGCTACGTATTTATATAATTACGAACGCACCTAAAAATGGAATCGGTCCAGAAACAACCAATTGGTCGATTTGCTGAAATGACGTCATACATTCTTCGATCAACAAAAATCGTCAAAATTGTTCAATTAATTACATTTAAACTTTCTATATAATTGAATTATAACAGAAAAAAAGACACAAGCGGCTTTCTATTCAATTAAAGTGTGTATGTTTGTATTAAATTCAAAATTTCGTTATTTAAATGCGAAATAATTAATATCTTTCATATAAAATGTTTTCTTAATATGCAGCTGCCATAACTGAGAGAGAAGGTAAGCAAGGAGAAAAAAGGTTTTGAGTTATCAATATATATATTTTAAATGCAAATGTTTCCCCATATTTATTTATAAAACGTGCATACATATTTTTTATGTATTAAAGAGAAATGTGAATTTATATTAAGAAAACTTAATAATATTCATATGAAGGCGTTAAAGTTATGGAATTTTCACCCATTTTCTGTTTTACAATTACCAATTATTATACTATATATTAAACGTAGTACTCGTTTGAAAATACATTTGTTCGCCTATTCGTGTTATCATTGTTGAAAAAAATAACAGGAACGTCAGTTTTAAAATTGCAAACTACAAACTGGAAAAAAAACGAATTCATTTAGGGGAATTATCATATATATTATTTTTGATGTCAACATCTCTTTTTCTATGTATACACAGAACGCACAATGATGAGTGAGGTATGGTACGAAAAGTGTTCGAATAGTACACTCCTATTTCCTTAAAACACGTTGCTAGATTAAAAATTGCAGTTAATTAAAAAATAATGATAAACGTATAAGCAAATAACACCAAGTATTTCAGTTTGAAAGCCTCGCCTGGGTACACTTGTTTATCAAAAAATAGGCATCTTTAGTTTAATCGGAACATTAGATGATTTCGTTTACGTTACTTATCGTAAAATCAAAAATGTATGTTACCTATCCCATGTGGTAAGAAAATGTCTGTACATATTAGATCATCAAGATTTGAAAGCAAAACTCTAAATTACCGAACTAAAAGATTTCAAAAATATTTGAAGGATTTTCACCAAACAATGAGACAGAGTAACATGAACACAAATTTTCATCCTTTAACGCAGTGTGGTACAAATATTATGAAGCCGCGGACCAGACAGTTTTATTTCTTTACAGGCGCGGATCTGATTTAAATATTATTACTAATATTATTATTACAGTTGCCATTTATGATATATTTACAATATATCAATATTTATTGATTTAAATTTATAATGTAACATTAGTTATACCAATATTGTTACCTTTGGAAACTGGAAGTACTCTTAGTACCCAAGACTCTTACTACCCTGTAAGGGCACTGGGTGTTGTGTCTATTGACGAGGGCAGAAATGTCGATTATAGCATTTTTATTTATGAGAAAGCATATTCACATAATTATGTGCTGCCACTCATAGAAGTCACATTCAAGACAAAGTTATGAAGTTTGTCAGACATCACATATTTCCAGAATTGCTCAAAACACAAACTAGGTTTAAAGAAAGCTAGATATCGCTTTTAAGGTTAAGATGCTCACTCTTAAAATTCAGCATCTTGATCGTCAGTTTTTGTTTCCCTAGGACGAACAAAAAAGTTGCTTAAGGGTCTGTCCAGATTTTTCTCATACGATTCTTTTTTTGTGAAATTGTAACCTGAATTTAATGATATAAAAATTGTGCACAGTTGTTTATATCTATAAATTAAGGTTCTTGGTTATTTATTGTTAACAAGATCCATCACACATATAAAAGCTAGATAATATATTCTTTAGCAACTTTAACTATTTTCTCACAAATAAATATAAATTTTAGATTAAGATTTGGAATAAAATAATTATTAATATACGGATATTTACTTTTAAAAGGACTTTAAATAGGAATAGATATTATTAAGAATTAAGGAAATACTGACTATGACAGAAGTTAGATTAAATTTAAAAGATTAATGCGAATAAAATTGAAGGATACGAAGGAAATAAATTTTTATATAACATATATATATATATATATATATATATATATTATAATTTTCTCTCTCTCTCCTTTTAAATATTCTTCATATTTTCAGTATTTTTGGCCAATTACCATTGAAGAACAAGCTATGGTAAAATTATGATTGCACTTGTTAATTTATTAACTATGTGGTATTCTGTTTACACATTATTATTAATTATCTATTTGGAGATTTAATTAGATTGTTACAAGAACTTGATATGTTTTTTTGAAATTCAAAGATATTATAATTATATATATATATATATATTGCATAGAAAAAAGTTTGATATTTTTTGAAGACTTCTTAACATATGTATATAATATATGTTATATATAACATGTATATTATGTATATCATGTATAAAACATATCTAACATATGTACAAAACATATGTAACATATCTAACATGTGCATAAAACATATCTAACATATGTAACATATGTATAAAACAATGTAACATGTGTATAAACATATGTAACATATCCAACATATGTATAAAACATATGTAACATGTTTGTTGCGAAAAGTCATCTCACACCACGATTTGCCGAAAGTAATATTTGCATCATTTAATGCTGTTGATCAGCAACCTGTCCCTGGGACTATATCTGCAAATCATCCATGGAAAACCTCAGCCAACTTCGTAACAAAATCTGCGTACTGTCAGAAATGACTCTCGTTATCTCCGTAATTAGCACTATTCGCAGAGACCTCAAAACTACCACATTAAATAAAAGAATCAACCACCTTGCCAAAAAATTTTATGAAAAATTATATGACATCCCTAATGATATAATCGCAGAATTGCCGGATTATGAGGCATTCGAACCACATCACCGCAAGCGTCCAAAATATTCTTGCATTATTGACTATGAGCATTAGTGCTCACCATTCTACAAATTTCTCTCTCTTACTTTTATATAAATTTTTAATTTCCTAATTAAACTTATTCCTAAGCTATACCAAAAAAAAAATGTTTGCCCTTTTTAAGTGCCTTTTTTGTTAAAGCCTTGCTTTGCCTGCCTTTTCCACCTGGCATTTAAGTGCTGTTTTTGAACATGTTCCGAACCCTATTTTACACTTTTTCCACTTTTTTCAGTAGTTAATTTTAAGTTCAGCTATACCATTTTCCTTTTTTCCTTTTATTAGACTCTATCCTTAATAACTTTTGCTTTACTTTTTTATTCCCATTGTTTAATTTTTCTTCTATTTTTAATTGTTCTTTCTTATGTAGTTAATACTACATTTAACTGTTCCCAACGGCTCAATATTTACAAGACACTTTACTCACAAAAAGACTGGGCGTAAAGTTGATCGTAACTCGGAAGCCCCTTAACCCTTTCAGGCACAGTGGTCCCACTCCGGGCACACCTAATTTTAGTTACAAACTTGCAAACGGCACCAAGAATATTTAATAAAATTTTGTTTCTACAATGAAAGTTTAAAATAAGGAGTTCTTATTTTCGAAAAAAGTCGTTTGTAAATTCCGGTGTCAGTCAGTAATTTCTCATTTTACGGACCAACTCTGCCTGTGCCGGAAAGGGTTAACCGACATCAACTGTTCGACAACCTGTCCAATTCCCTTCGCTAATGTTAAACTTATAGGCGTATATATTCATATTTTTAAATTATCACCTCAGGAAATTAATACTTTTAACTTAATTTTTCTTAAAGGATGTATTTTGTTTCTTAGATGTCAAAATATTTCTTTAAAAAATGCTTAATTTATTATTTTATATGTTAAAAGCTGACGAGCAGTGTGTAAAATTTTAACACTTCAAATAAAATTAAGTATATGTTTTAGAAATATTTTGACAGCTAAAGAAAAAAAAAGAAAAAGAGAGAGAGAGAGGGTTGGAGAGAAAGGGGGGAGAGCGAGAGAAATAAGTTAGCTAATATATCCCTGAAAAGTATTTTAATTATGTTTTTCCATGCATATGCTTGGATAATATAACAAATATATAACTTCAATAGCTTTCAATATTTAAAAATATAATATATTCTTATAATGATAATCCATTAATGCAGTTGTGACGGGTGTGTTGACATCCATACATATTTGTTTGACGTTACAAAGGTTTCTAGTAATTTCGTTCAGAGACTACGCCATATTATTGCTGCGCATGGTTCAATTAAGTATCCTGATTAAATCTGATATTTTCAAAATCTTTCTGGGGGGGGGGGGATCACAATTAGCAGTGACTGCCACTTCCCTCAGTGTTGATTTGGCAATCTTTCCCATCAAAAGGATAGTACTATCACTACTTACTTTAAAATGGTGATAAGACTTGATGCCTTCCCATTTTCTGTCAGTATTTGTTTAGTTTCTAGTGTTTTCACTGCTGAGACATGCAATGCCTTTATTGCACCAATCTCCTGAGCACATTTAAAAAAATCCAAAGCAGAATTAACTTAAAAGTAAGTAAGTTGCTACCAACTCACAATTCGCTAAAATAATTCAAATATATATTTCATGATTTATCTTCTCTTTTTTGGCAAATTGGCCTTAATATGTTCAGGAATAAGAATGATTTAACCTTACACTTCATTAAAAAAATATTTAAATATATTTCAAAACAATTTAAAATGTTATCATACCCGTCACAAGAATTTTGCCAACCCGTCACAAGGATTTTGTCACACCCGTCACCCTAAAATTTCACACAAAATAAAAATTTAATGATTTTTTAACGTTTTGCAGTTATTCAGACTTGCAATAGTTAGACTTTCCGAAAGTTCCATGTATTTTCATGGAAAAATGCATTTTGTATAATAACTTAAGCATCTTTTTTGTGACGGGTGTGACAGAGAGACAGGGTAAAGGTATTTGTATTAAAAATCGGGACTTTTAAATTTTTTTGAAAAATTAAGTATTTCAAAAGATACACAAAGGTCACAAATAGTAATATATGCACATATATGGAAAATGCTGCTGTTTTAAATATTGCTTCTGGCAGAATGAAAATACCCTATTTTACAGGCTGAAAGTTTTTCAAATTTTTCCAACTTTGAGCCTAGATAAATTATAAAAAAAAATATTTTTAGAGATTAGTTCTCTGTAATTTCATATGCGTCATATTGTTACCTTTAATTTGATATATTATTTGTAGTAATAAAAGACATTTGAAATTTCAACCATCATGTCCACTTTTTCATGGAAATGCCCATAAGCACAGCATTTTTTTAAAATGCTTTTTTTTTTTTTTTTTTTTTTTTTTTTTTTTTTTTTGTAATTACGCAAAAATACTTTCATAAGCAGAACAAAACTCGCCTTACTGGACTTCATTATAAAGGCGCTGGTACAACAATACCAATACAGTATAGTGGTATGAATAGATCTTCTCCCGTTTCTTGGAAAACACAGAGAGATTCCCCTGACCAAAATAAGATAAGAGGGTCGAATACATGGGAAATGAAAAGGGACCCTACCATTGTGAAATTTTAGGGAAGTTAAATAAATGTGTGACAGAATGATGCATAACATTTATGTTATAAACAGCTTAAAACTTGTCATTTGAACAATCACGATGGAACAAAAAATATTATTACATTTCAGCATGCAATGGTTATCTTATTTCCTCTTATAACTGAACTGTTTTCTTGAGAATCTGAGTGTAACATATGCATAAAGCAAATTTATCATGAACATTGAATCAGGACATTAAAATTTTCATAACCGAAGATATAGGGAAATTAGTTGAAATAAAACCATAAAAGCTTTAATATGCACACTATTAATTAAGAATTAATTTTCGTTTAAAGATATTTGTTTGGTTAAATATATTATATTATATTGTTATTAAATATATTATATTGTTTAATTTTTTTAACTAGCACCTTACAAGACGCATACCTTACAAATACATTTACACCTTACAGATATTGTGACATTATGCTTAGATAAGATACAATTTCAATTACAGTACCACATTTTAAAAAATTAATCAATGGTAAACTCAGAGGGGACGGGGGATATGAATTCCTAATTTCGATCGCAGAAATCTTCTTTTAAATATATCGAAAATTCTATTGGAAATTAGTGATATCCACACATTGTATGATCATTTTGAAGTCCCGAATAATATAAATACACCTCAAGAAGAGATGCTGAAATGTTTTCTTGGTTAAAAGAACAAAAGATTTAATTACATTAAATGATTCTGTACATGCTTTATATTTTCCCCCACAATTTATTGTAAAATGTTCCTGAAAAAAAAAAGTACTATTTTCTCAATTTTAAAGACGATCTTTAAACTTTTAAAAATGTTCCATAATTTCTTTACTTTTACTTATCCTTTTATTAAATATCTTATAGAAGTTTTCGATAAATATATTACATGTTGACTTGTAGGCGATTTCTGTATTCTGACATCGTTTCTCAGGCTTCCGCGTCTCTAAAATTGGTTCAAAGCACCAATTTTGATAGCAGTTTCTGAAAAATCCTGCGTCTTTTTCGAAAAATGCAAAATGTTGTTCGATTTCATAGTTTAATAATAAAAAAAAACTGCCAATTTTATCCGTTTTTATTAATTAAATTGAATTTAAGAATACTTCTAAAAGTAGCCAGTTTTAACTAATGTAATTTATATGTATAAAAAAAAAATTGTACGCAACAAAAGTATCAAGTTGGCAAGTGCTCTTATTAAAAAAATATGTAATCGAACGGTTGGTTTCCATTTATCAGTAAACTGAGAAATTTTTTCAGAAAATGCTGTCAAAAATGAGTGTTTTGAACCTTCGGAACGCGACAACACAGGAACGAAAACTGCCATCCTGAGACAATAATCGCTTATAACTCAAGATGTAATTAATTTATCGGAAAATGAAAAAACGCTCGATTACAAATCACTTTAATAATCATGTCTGCAAGTATCAGGCTTTTATGTTAAAAAATGAGTCAGAAAATGTAACAGAAAGTTTCACGTTGTTAAACGAGGAAAAATATTTTTTATTTATTATTATTATTATTATTTTTTTTTTGGAGGGGGGGAACTGCCTTAAAATAATCCAAGATTTTTAATCATTCAGAAATTACCTGGAACATTTGTAAAAATTTATTTCTTATGCATTATGCTTATGAAATAAGCCTTTTTTTGTCCAGATATTTTTAATACTTTATTTCAAAATGTTATATTCACGCTGGAAATGTTTCATGTCAGTCATAGAGTCCTTATAGAGATTTTAAATAAAAAAAGAAATTTCAACATCCACCATTTCTTTAAAATAATTTATTATGAATGATATTTGTTGATTATTGTTTTTTAAAATAAGTAGCCTGATTTAGCTACTTTAATAATCTAAAGAGAATTAAATTAACCAGATACGTTTTTCACCTTTTTTCTTTCTTTTTGACTGATTTCATTCCTGATTAAAGCTATAACAGACAATAAAAGTATTTTTAAGTAAGCTATTAGTAATTCAATTGTAATTATCTAAAACAGCATCAAGTATAACAATTTTACCGATATATTACTTGTAATTTTATTCAGCATAAAACATTTAACAACTAAACGCTTTTAAAATTTTCGAACTGTTCCGTATAGTTTTTCTTTATTAAAATTGAAATACACAATAAAACAGTGATATTCAACATAGTATTTGTAATAAGAATTTACCGTGTGTCATACCGTAATTTATCAGTCATGATTGTAAAAAAAATAATAATAATACAGGTTAAATGATTTCAATCATAGAAGACCTGCAAAAAAACTTTCACTTTGTGAAGCACCCCGAATCCATGAAATATAAGAGAAAACATGGAGGGGAAAATGTTAGTCACCAACTAGTTTCGTTTGGTAGGTTTATCGCCCCTCCTGGCTTGAAAAGAAGAAATACGATTTCTGTCAGAAAAATGATAGGGAGAAAGGTTTCAAATGCATTTCACGGAGTGAGTACCAGACCTGTTCCTACGTTTTTTTTTTTTTTTTTTTTTTTTTGTAAAAAGCACGATCGTTTATTTGGATTACAAATGTAATAAAAATATGCATATGCATAAATTCACTTAGTTTTAAATTCTGTAAATAACCAAACAAAACATTATGAAAATATCGTTGGAGGAATTTCACCAAACGGTGAAACACTATATAGTTAAAATAGCTGTTTTTCTTTAGATGATTTATTTATTATTTTAGAATGCAAATAAATAATAAGCCAAAACAATAAAAAAAATTTCAAGTAGTAGCCTGAACGATAAATTCTGAATGAAATAGTAATTTTATTTTTCTGATATTATTCATTTGAAATATAATGGCTTAAAAAATGTCTGAAAGAGGAAAATAGAGCATTTATTATAACATTTTATTTTGTTTATTTTTTATTTTGTTTACTTTATTTTGTTTTGTTTGTGAAAAATTTAGAACTTTAGATGTTGAATTTTGTAATGAGCTGAAGTTTGTTTTATTGTTTCTTGTGATATTGTTATATTAAATGAAAAGAAATTGAACATTCAAGAGTTTTAAAAACATTTTTTCAATTTAAAGTTGCTCTCGTAAATCTTTAAAAAATCTGAAATTTTTATTTTTTTATTACATTTTTCTCAATTTCCCGTTTTTTAAAATTAAAAAAACCATACTTTGAGCCAGAAAATTTATTTAATTAAGTGAGTCTTGTTTCTGTATGGTAGTCATTTGAAAACTACTTGATTTCATTTATTAAATAAAATTTCTGGATCAAAATGTGGTTTTGATTTTTTTAAAAAAGCTGGCGAGTATGTTATTAGGTTACCTTCCGAAATAAAAAAAACATTAAACATTAGAAGATATTTATTTTGCGTTTGCGCACTTCCAAAAAAAAAAAAAAAAGTATAACGATCTTTTGACTTTTTTACATTCGTTAAAATTCACATGGTCCAAATATAATCCAACATAGCTTGATTAAGAAAAATAATCTAAAAAATATAACCAATAAAATTACTCTTTAAAGTTAGTATTTAATTATATATTTATTGAAACAGGCTTAAAATAAAAAAAGAAATATAATCTAAATTTTTCAGTAATAAGATCGATTTTATATAAAATGTTTTACATATTTTAAAAAATGAAAAAAAAATCTTAGACGAATTTACGATTACCTTCTTGTAAAATGCTATTTTTTTCTTTATTTGTTTTAAATATTCTTACAATTGATTATTTCGTTTATGTACATATGAAAAGGGCATTTCATGATAGCTTGTAAATTATTGTTTTGAGAAATGCACGAATGTGTATTTGTATTTCAGAATAATAAGAAAATATGCATATGCATACCAAATAAAATATTGTAAAAATATTTTGAAGGAATTTCACCAATCCTAAAACAGAGTAATGTTTAAATAGCTTTCCCCTTTCTTTCCTAACCTGATACATATATTATTTTAGAATAACAAAATAAGCAACATTTAAAGAATACGATCAATTTTTTTTTATTTTTTTTTTCTGCTACCATTACATGAAGTATAACTGCCTGTATGAGAAAATCTGCCGAGAGAGCAAATTTAGAGCATTCCGTTTTTTTCTCATTTTCTTCGTTGATGCGAAAAATGTAAGCTGTTAGTTTTGAATTTCTAACATGTTTTTATTTCAAACTGATATATTAGATTAAAAAGAAAAAAAAAACACTTAATAAATTTTAAAACATTTATTTTAGTTTGAAATTTTTCTCGGAATTTTAAGCATATGAGTAAAAATGTACAATAAAATCTGTTTTAAAAGAATTGTTAGGCAATTGAAAAAAAAATCTGTTTTAGACAATATTTTATCTTAGCAGGTAAAATTATATATTATTCCTTCCATATAGTATAAAATCTTTCCGTTAAAGACAAGATTCCGTTATAGACAGGTTTCATTTTCACCGGTTTTGTTCTATTATCGTGAATGGATTTTAGAAAACAATTTAAAATGTATTAAAGTTCAATCAAAGATTAATTCTTAAATGTATATTTAAAGAGAATTTAAAAAATGGCATCTGTAGTTAAATTTGAACGTTATTTGCATCATTTAGTTTTTGCTCGTGTTATAAGATAATATATGTAGATATTGAATCATTGAAGATTAATCTTAAATCTCTAAATCACTAAACTAAATGTTTTCAAACTATTTTTTGAGGATTTTCACCAGACAGCAACACTGAGTAATTTAAAAATTAATTTCATGGTTTTAATAATACGTTCCTTATTTTACAGTATCAAAATACTAAAGCTCCAAGGAAAAACTACAAACGAAAAAATCTTAGAGAAAAGAAAATATATTTTGCTTTTCTCTCATCTTTACATTAAATTATAATAAATTATTAAAAAAAAAAACATGTTGCGATAAAAAATTTAGAGATTTGACTTTTCTTTTATTTATCTTTGAACGTTATGACTTTGAGTGACCAGTGTGTATTTTTTAAACATACTTTTATTGTTTTCTGATATAATAGCCAAAATGTGTTAGAACATTAAAGAGTTTTAAAATTAGATATATTATTCAGTATTTATCTCGTAAGTTAAAAAAAAATCCCAGAATGTTAATTACTTTTCTTGACTGGGTCTTTAATCAAACTTAACCATTAATCATTTAAAGAAAACTATGTTTGCTTATGTATAGTGCAGCTATATTGAAAGAATAAAATTATTTTTTCTATTTATATAATAATATCATACATTTTTCAGAGTAGTTAAAATTCCCATACAGCAAATATTAATGATGAAAAATGTTTATCAAACAAAAGGAAATTAGTTTAAAAAAATTTGAAAACTACTTTGATTATATTTCATTCAAGTTTGAAGCATATATATATTTTTTTGAAATTGCTAAAACACGATGATTAAAATGAAAATAAGCAATCGAATCTTTATTTTCCACAATAAGTGTTCGATTTCTCATTAGGTGCTCTCAATATTTTTGAAATAGTGGAAAATATTATTTTACAGATATCTCCAACCTCTCCAATTAGCATGATAACTACATTAAAATATTGAATAAACTGGTGTGATACTATAAAAGCCTAAAAAACTTCTTCCTATCATCATAAAAATAAACAATGCGCTAGTCCTTCCGAAAGAACTTCGTCTTTCTTCGTCAGGCGCAAAAAGGACGTGCAACTAATTTGAAGGCAGGAGCAAGATTGAAAGGAAATGAGACGGAAAGAGGGGCAAGTTAAGGGAACAGCCAATAGGAAAGCAGAAGACATCAGCCAGAAGAGAAATGCCTCTAATGCAGAACATAAGGAAAATTATGAAGAAAAAAAAATTAAAGTGCATAAAAGAATGAAAGTAAAATGGGGATTAAATATATAAAGTAAAATATATTAAATATATTTAATCCCCATTTCACTTTTTTTTGCATTTTATTATTTTTTTTTAATTTCCATCATTATTTTCCTTTTGTTTTGCATTCTAGGAAATTCCCTTCTGTGATTGGCTGATGTTTTCTGCTTCCCTATTAGCTGGTCCCTTAATTTGTCCCTCTTTCCCTCCCATTTCATTTTAGTCTTGCTCCTACCTTCACAGCGGTTGCACGTCTTCTTTGCGCCTGACGAAGAAAGACAAAGTTCTTTGGAAAGGCCTAGCGTATTCCTTATTTTTATGTTACTATTAAAAAGTTTATTATGCTTTTATAGCATGATAATTGTTTTTTATATGATTACAATTGCTCATTTAATTTACACACTAAAAAAAAAAACGTTTGAAGGTATTTATTCCAAAGAGTAAAATAGAGTAAATTTGATGTACTTTTTGCTCTTTCTTAGCTCACACATGTATTGTTGCAGAACATCAAAACATGAAAGTTCCAAAGAATTGCATAAACAGGAATTTCCAAAAAAAAAACTAGTCGGATGTGTCAATCCCAAAACTTTCTTCTATCTCACACAGGTTTCACATACACTAAAAAGAATCAGCACCAATTTATATCAAGGTCTAACTGAAACTCAAATTTTATTACATTCCGTGCAATATATCTTGAGATATGACTATCGCTAAAATCGTGTAAATCCTGCAAAATGCTGCATAGCAGCGGCACCTGCTGGGCAATTTTTACCAAAAACTAATCAGCACCAATTTATATCAGAGACTAACTGAATATAAAGTTTTATTAAATTCTGAGCATTAGTTCTTGAGATAGAGCTCTTGTGGGAAATCGCGAAAAATTCTGCATAGCAGCGCCACCTGCTGGACGATTTTTACCAAAAACTAATCAGCACCAATTTATATTAGGAACTAACTGAATCTAAAGTTTTATTAAATTCCGAGCATTAGTTCTTGAGATAGAGCTATTGCGGAAATCCAGAAGAATGCTGCATAGCAGCGCCACCTGCCGGGCGATTTTTACCAAAAGCTAATCAGCACCCATTTATATCAGGGACTAAGTCAATCTAAAGTTTTATTAAATTCCGAGCATTAGGTCTTGAGATAGAGCGCCCACAAAATTTGTGTCACATACAGACAGACAGACAGACTCACAGACAGACATTTTCTAAAAACAGTCAAATCGTGCTCAGGACCTTCTAAAACGTATAAATCCGTCGGAAACCGGAAGTCGAATATTTTCATGAATCCAATACTTTCTTCTTGTAAAGATAGAAGAAAGTAAAAATATAATATCTTATAATAAAAAAATCTCGTAATACAGAGTAAATTTAAAGCATTTGCCTTTCTTCTCTTTACCTTCAAATGCCACACCTTTGAGAGTTTAGTGTTAGATTTTCTGATAGGTTTTTATTAGTGCTCCCTATTAAACGTTTATACGAGTATACGTGTAATACGTATTATACGGGGTGCCGATTTTGGATACGTATGATACGACCAAGACGGTTATACGTATTATACGAAACAGCATATACGGTACATCGTATATATGGAACTTACACCAGCGGTTAAACGTATAAACGTTTAAACTGTTTTCGTTCATTGCTTAAAAAATTATGCCTTGCTGCTGCTGGTCTGCGGATCACAGACTTTGAGAAACACCCGCTGTGCATTTTCGCGGTTTATAGGTGTCATCGTGAACCCTTCCTTGTTTAAACAATCACAGTGGCCCCGAGTTTATCTGCCTTGCGGTTCCAGTGCAGTCGATACTTGCAAAAAGAAAAAAAAATCGGAATATCTTTTCCTCAGTTTAGATTTCGTTTTTTCCCCCTCAAATCTAAACTATTAATTATGAAATGATTTACTATGAAATGATTTACCTTTCGCATATCTATAACACACGCACATAGCTTATTTTGATTTATGGCGTAGACATTTCGCCCGAAACATTAGTATTGCAGAACACAAACTTACATTGACTTCATATTTTATACTGACATTGATCAATCTAACTCCTTGGAAGTTTCATAATCATATTTTTATTTTAAAGACCACCACGGAGGGCACTCCTCCCACTGTCCTATATCTCTAGTACAGATAATCGGCAATAACAAATAAATAAACATACTTTTATTTTATTTAAGAATACTTTTTTCTATATTATAAATATTTTAAAAATACGTTTTATAGCAAAAAAGAAAAGAGAAGGCAAGTCATTTTAAGCCTGTGTGATTGCGTTCTGAAGGCTGCAGTGACGATCATGTCTCAGGCTATAAGTAATCGAAATTTATAGGTACTAACACAAAAAATGAAATTTGTCCAGATTAACAACAATTCTTAAAACGTAATATCTTGTAATGCACATACACTTTGTATATAAAATAACATGAGTGTCATGGTTAAAAAAATGAACGTGCATTATACATTAACACAGAGTAGAAAACATTAGCACCGTGGAAAGAGCAACATTTGCCCCCCCCCCCCCCTCCAACCCCCGGGAACAATTTGAGTATACGCACACAAAAATACACATTTTTTTAAAAAATTAAAAAAGAACGAATATACTTCATAAGGATTAACAATAAATCTGAAACGTGTATATTCTCCTTATTTGTTCAAAAAGTCTTTTAATTTCGTAATATATTTACAATAATCGTTTATAGGGGAAAATAACAAGATTCTACGTATGAACATATTATACAGATTGCTAAAATTACGCCACCAATTTCCAACTTGTTCTCCGTTCAGTGACGTAACACTGATGAGATCCATTGGCATTAAATTAAATACGATACTTGAAATATACGTGTACTTGAATTAAACCACCGCCCCCTGAATACTAGGCCTGAGCGCTGACAACAATGGCGGCTGTCGCAGGCCGATTTTGTTTTTCAGCGTTTGAACGGTCCCTCGAAATTCCACACCAATAACTTCTAAAGCTTTCTTCGCCTTGTTTTTTGGAGATCAAATAAGTCAAAGAAAACTTTTAGATATTATTGGTGTTGAAGTTCGAGGGACTGTACAAACGATTCCGCCTGCGACAGCCGCCATTTTTTTCAGCGCGCAGGCCTAGTATTCAGGGGGCGGTGATTAAACGTATACTTGAATTATACGTTAAACTGATATACACTTATACGCATCCGGATACGTTTAAACGTATAGTTTAAGGTATACGTATTTGTTAAATACGTATTATACGTATATACATATATCGGTTAAACGTATAACTGAAATACGTATCGCATCGGGAGCACTAGTTTTATTAATTTACTGATGCATTAGATGAAAACACACAGAACATTTTAGAATTTTAAAAACATTTATTTCATTTACAAAATATTTTTATTGTAATTTTTAATATTTCTCTAAACATAATAAGATTGAATGTATTATACAATATAATTTAAATTAGGTTGAATTTACAGACTAAAATTAAATCCTAAGTGCTTGTTTAAAATTTATCTCAAAATGAGGAACCCTAATTGTATAGTTAAATAATTTCATTTTAGTTACTTGGAATAAAATCATTAACTTTGCGCATATATTAACTATGATAAGAAAATATGTGTATATATATTTAATTATTAAAATCTCTAAATAAATAAACTGAATGTTTTTATAAATATTTTTCAGAGATTTTGGCCAAAAACCAACATTGAGTAACACTGAAATAACTTTTCATCCTTTAAATTGATATATCTGTTCTTTTTTAGAACCAAAACAGGAACACTCATAGGATTAAGATAACGCTAAAAGATCTTTGAGAAAACAAAATATATGTTGTTTTTCTCGTATCATTACATTGAACCGTAATGTCTACAAAAACAAAATCTGTTGATAGGACAAATTTAGAGCCTTGGCTTTTCTTTTTTTTTACCCATGAACGAGAAATGTTTTATTTGCTAACGTTGAATTTTGTAACGCGGTTTTATTGCTCACTGATATATTAGATGAAAATATATAGAACAGAGTTTTAAAAATATATAGAAAATTTAAGGGTGTATTTAATGTTTCTATTGTAAATCTTTAAAGAAATCCAAAAACGAAAAATACTTTTCTTGATTCTGGTATATGCTGTAATATAATGCATTAAATATTTCAAGATGACCGACCATGTTTCTTCGTGTAACACGGAATTCACTTTAAAAAAATCATTGTTCTTAATGTAAAAATCATCTGAAAATTTTAAAAGTTTAGCTAAATTCACTAATAGCAAGTGTTACTGCACATAGCTTTATTAAAAATAAATAACACCGAAAATAGAATTAGTAAATACACTTCAAAGCAATTTGTTCTCTTTTTTTTCCTCCCATGTGTGAAGTAATTATACTTTCTTGAAATGGATTTAAAATGAAACTAAGTAATATATAGATTTTTTTTTTTGTATTTAGATGTCAATTTCATACGAGGCTACTTGCCATAAAATCATTAGCGTGCGTTCGTATATTATATATGATAAGAAAATATCTGAATATATATTTATTTATCAATAACTATAAGTAAACAAATTTAATGATATTAAAAATATTGTTCAGAGATTTTGGCCAAAAGGCAAAACTGAGTAACGTTGAAATAACTTTTCCTCTTCTAAATTGATATATCTGACCTTTTACGGAAACAAAACAGAAACACTCTTAGGATTAAGCTCAAGCGAAAAGTTCTTTGAGAAAACAAATATATGTTGTTTTTCTGGTATCATTACATTCAACTGTAATGTTTATATATATAAAAAAAATCTGTTGATAGCACAAATTTAGAGGCTTGGATTTTCTTCTTTTTACCCTTGTACGAGAAATGTTTTCTTTGTTACTGTTGAATTTTGTAACGCGGTTTTATTGCTCACTGATATATTACATGAAAATAGATAGAGCAGTTAAGAGTTTTAAAAACAGACAGAAAATTTAAGAGTTACATTTGCTTTATTTAATGTTTATATTGTAAATCTTTAAAGACATTCAGAAATGTAAAAAGCTTTTCCTGATTATGGTGTATGCTTTTATATAATATATTAAATATTTAAAGATAACCATGTTTCTTCGCGTAACACGGAGTTCATTTAAAAAAGTCATTGTTCTTAATATAAAAATCATCTGAAATTTTTATAAGTTAAGCTAAATTCATTAATAGCAAGTGTTATTACACATAGCTTTATTAAACTCAAATAACACAGAAAATAGAGTTAGTAAAATACACTTCGAATATTTCTTATTTTTCCCCCCAGGTGTGAAGTAATTGTACATTTCTTGAAATGGATTTAAATGAAACTAAGTTATTGAATTAGCCTTGTTTTGTATTTAGAAGTCTATTTCATACGAGGTACGTCTAAAAAGTTCGGAAATTGAGTCTATTTCTAAACTGCGAGATGTGCTAAAAAACATGTATGCGCATGTGCACGGAAAGATCAACTGAGAAACGCCAAGCATCGTCCAACTTTGATAAATGCAGTTACTCGAACGTAGTAAGTGTGGATATTTGTGTCAACGTGCAGTTCATGTTAAATATGAAGATTTACTTTTCAAATTGTAAAAAGTTGCGACAGGAACTTCTGCAATGTTTGTGAACGGATATGGAACAAAAGCTGATTGATGCGTTTTCAATTGATTGATAGCTAAGGAGTAACATATCACGTGTCTTCACATCGGTTATGTAGATTTAACTTCAGTTTATTTAGTACTTATATTATAAAGCAAAACCATGTCCATGAGTAACGTTAACGTCATAATGACGGTGGCAACGACATGAGCAATCAATTTTGCTTTTATCAGAAATTTATGTACTTTTAAAAATCGCACAATTTTAATTTTTAAACCGTTCAGTACGAAAAATATGTACTTTCAAATGCCATTTGTTTGAAAATTGTATCTCCATTTACTAATTTTTATAATTTGTAAAGTAGTTTTCAAGCATGATTTATTTTAATCTATCTATCTCAGGTGCATCCCGATTACAGAATATTAACCTATCTATATATTTAAAACGCTAAGCGATTTCTTTCGACAATCCGTGAGAACAAACTACTGCATCAAATTACACAATTCTTTTTTTTTTAATGAAATATATTTGGACACAGATTTGTTATCGTGCATTCGTTTGTTCGAAAATTTAATTAATTAGCCGTAATTTTCAATTAAACTTTTACTTCTGCTTATGACGTCATAAAGTCGTCAACTCCCATTTTCCCGAGGCATAGAGTTTATTCTCTGAACTCTGTGGTTTGCCAATCTTTTGACATTAGCTAATATCAACAAGGTAATATTTTAATATTGTAATATAAAATCTTAAAAAAACTTACTTAAAATTAGCTAGAATATAATCATAATAAAATATCTAAACCTAAACATATCAATATGAATAACAAATCTCACGTAAAATGTTGCAATTTAAATGATTCCAATTGAAACAAGATTTGGAGAGTTATCCCTGACGCCCAGCTAACAAAAAAGTACCTATTTTATTTTATTTATTTACTCACATATTCAATTTTATTATAAAACACCAGGTTGCCATACAAAGCAAAAACCGTCATTTAGGCGTCAAAAGTTAACCAAGGTGCGTCTGCGATATCTATACCGATTTAATCAAAATTGTTTTGGTTGCACCGCATATTGCAAAATTAATTAAATCCATGATTATTGTTTCTTTCTCAGATTAAAAATAAGAAAATTGGTACTTCTCTATTATCCTGTCGACCACTTTTCATAACAAAAAACTATCGCCAAAGTGTAACGCCAAATAAACGGTAGAACGTGCCATTGGAATATAAAAATAAATAAATAAATAAAATATAAGAATTTAAGGACACGATTGTCATTTTAATTTATGAAATAACTAATAAATCAGTAAAACATAATGAAAAATAGACGCAAATGTCAAATTACAAACCACTTGATGACGTAACAAACACGAATAATGCTTCTGACATCAAGTACATCGGACTGCATTTTTGGCGCTTAATTTTACAGTTTGGCGAGAGTTTTTCTGTTATGAAAAGTGGTCGACTGGATAATAGAGAAGTACCAGAAAATTTATTGCTTGGAGACCATTGGAGTCATTTTCAAAAAACAAAAGAGTCATTTCCGAGTCATTTTTTTGAAAATGACTCGGAAAGAGTCGAAACATGTAAAACAATTAATAAAAGTTATTTAAATTTTTATTATAGTTGTTAATTTTACACCTTTAGCATTTAAAAGTAATATACTATTACAAGGTGTTATAATTTATTATATAGAAATTCAATTATTTGATCGATCGTAAAATTTGGTACTTTTCCGTTATACCGACGCCCCCCCAGTGGCTGAGAGGTTGTGCTCTCGAAGCTGGTAGACGGGAGGTGCTGGGTTCGATCCCAATCGCGCCCGTCGGCCTAATCGTTCGGAGTTTTCGTGGTTTTCTTCGAGCCGTGGATTTATCCATGCGTAAATACGGATTAGGTTCCCTTAGAAAGACCCCCACGAAGGGCACTCCCCCCGGGCCTATATCCCTAGTGTAGATAATTGGCCGTCATTAATCAACCCAACCCGTTATACCGACACCATGCCATACATGTAAATGTATGCTTGGTGATAATGGTGTCCGTATAACGGAAAAGTACCCACATTTTCTTAGTTTGGGCTATACCAAAAACAAACATTTTACAGGTAACAAAAAAATCGCCAAAAATGACTGCTTCATCAGCAGTTATGACAGCAAAGTGGGATAAAATAACCTGAATTTTATAACGTTTATGCAAAACACCACAGAGAACACACGTTATTTTTATATAAGTAGGGTATATTTAAGAGAATAAGAGAACTAACAACCTTCAATAATATAATGCATGAAAAAGTAAACAAATAAGTGATTCAGCAAATCTTAAAAATATGTATTTCTTAATATAACTATAAAATGCAGAAAAATATTCTGGTACCATCAAAAATATTCATTATCCTTTCGAAATTCCGTTCATTATCCCGTCGTCCCATTAAGAAAAAAAATTATATCCAAATTAGGTACTTTTCGGTTAGCCGGCGCCAGTAATATATATATATATATATATATATGTGTGTGTGTGTGTGGCGTTTTTACGAAGATGAGATACCACGAGATGTAATATTCCACGAGAAAATGGCAGTTTGTTAAAGATATGGAAGGTTGCAGTCGATATCAATAATCATGGCGAAGAGGTGAGGCAATGAAAAGACACCAGAACAATTTCTCCAGTAAAGACCAGCCAATTTCCAGACAAATAGTTTATTTATGAATAAGAGCGATGCAGTAACAGTTCCCACATGCATAAACTTATAGCCCTCAGGCTTCACGATGGCTCACTACATCGTTTAATAGATGTTAAAGAGCTGTATGAAAATTCTACGAGACGACAACACCAGATACCCATTTGGTTACACTTCCAAACACGTCAAAAATCCGCACTCCAAAGCGTGTAAGCAAATTTTGTTCACTGAGCGTAAAGATACAGAAATACGACGTCACGTGCGCACAAACCAATGAGTGAGAGGCGAGCTCTAGCCCAGCGAATGAGGCGAGAGGGAGAAGCTCTAACACGAAAGAGTTCCTCTCGTAGCCGCGCATTAATTTTGAAGTAAAAAATAGCCAGCGCGCGAAACCGAGCATGGAATAATAACAAAAAAAAATGGCTTTTAAAAACATTCGAAATGAGAAAGCGTCTCTCGGAATTTTATAGATTGGGAAGCTGATAAAAGTTACGAATGAACTTAAAATTTTAGATTAAGATTTGGAATAAAATAATTATTAATATACGGGTATTTACCTTTAAAAGGACATTAAATAAGAATAAATATTATTAAGAATTAAGGAAATACTGACTATGTCAGAAGTTAGATTAATTTAAAGGACTAATGCGAAATAAAGGCGAAGGAAATAAATTTTTTATATAACATATATATACACCAGAGGGCCCGTGCGAAGATTTCGCACTGAAATCTAATATTTTTTAGGTACTTCTCTATTATCCCATCGACCACTTTTCATAACAGAAAACTACCGCCAAACTGTAAGATTAAACGCCAAAAATACAGTCCCATTTACTTGATGTCAGAATCATTATGCGTGTTTGTTACGTCATCTAGTGGTTTTACATTCGACATTTGCGTGTATTTTTCATTATGTTTTACTGATTTAGTAGTTATTTTATTAATTAAAATAACAATTGTGTCCTTAAATTCTTATATTTTATTCATTTATTTATTTTTTGATATTCCAATGGCAACGTTCTCCCGTTTATTGGACGATAGTTTTTTGTTATGAAAAGTGGTCGACGGGATAATAGAGAAGTATCATTTTTTATCAATATGTAATATTTATTAAATGCAGGTTTAAACTTCTAAAGAAAAAGCAAGGATAAAAATATCTGCAAACAACATTTAGTTGCAGGGTTCGTACGGGTACCGTTATTTTTCCAGGTGATATACCAATATATTTTTCTAAAAAAATGCATCAAGTTCAAACGTTCAAAATTTGACATTATTTAAGAAAAGATTATCTATAAGTAAATACTGGTACCGAAGAATTTCCTGGTCTTAAAATTCCAGGACTCGTACGAACCCTGAGTTGTTAGTCAAGCCGGAATATCATCTAATTTATTCCATCAAAGTTAGACTAAAAACTGATCCAAGATTGCAAAATGCACGCGCGAGGAAAAAAATTAACAATCGTATTTTAACTGCATTAGAGGATGACGTCATTGGCTTCGGGAAAAACATGGAACATAGAAATATAAATCTAAACATTTCAATTTCAATTTCACTTTTTAATCATAAGTATAAAATAAACCCGTGCGGTGTTTTTTATAATAATTGCTATGAGCATCATATAATGTGATATTTTATTTTTTTTGAAACAATAACTTCAGGAAAACCTTTCATTTCTTTCATGAAAACAATGAGGATTAAATTTTTAATTTTCAGCAAATTTTAATCAAAAACATGTTTTAACGAATTGTTAAGTGGGCTATGTCAGAAGCCGGTTCTAAAACCTTTCATATGGTATCTCATTCGTTGTTCTGCGTTTCATATTTTCTTAGAAAAAGGGATGTTGACAGGAGAAATAATATATAAGGATTATATATATGTGTATATATGTATGTATATGTATACTTCACTGGCGCATGGCTAACCGAAAAGTACCCCAAATAATTCGCCAAAATGTAGCGCCCAATAAACAAATGGAAGACTGTTGCCATTAAATCTCAAAAATAAAAAAAATAATTAGGGAAAGCCCCATTTACTAAAGTATTATTTATCAGTAACTTTAAACAATAAAATTTACAATATATTAATGAAAACTGAATAACAAATAATCTTGGATATTTATTTATTTACATTACTTCTCTTAATTATGGAAAAGGAATAATCATCCTGATTACGTAAAGGAACTGAAGAAACAATACAAATAAATTACACTTGAAAACATTAAAAATCTCCCTTATCTGCAGCTTGATTTATTATTGTAAAAAAAATTCTTCATCTTTACATAAAAATTGATTAGCTTAAAACAATGGATGCGTTTCAAAAGATATGGATTTGAAACGAACAATGATTAAAAGAAGACATTTTAAAAATTTTGATCAAAACATTTTAAAACTTCTTTTTAACTTCGAATTTCTACGGTGCGTTTGGGGAGATGCAATGCACATGCGCATAGGAGCTCATTCGGTGGCATTATCACCGGGGGGGGGGGGGGGGAGATGTGTGCTTTATTTACTATGTTCTTTTATTGACTGAATATGAGATATGACTGAGAATGTTTGTTTGGAGTTTGCATCGGAAATAGTACTTTAATTCACTGGTGAAAAAACTTTTAAAATAAAATATTTGAAAGACTGTTTCATAAGCACTCTTTCTTATGTGATAAAGAAGCTTATTTTACTAATATTGCTATTGTAATTTTTTTTCCGTCAAGTTTTGACGGGTTCCATCTAGTTTTACTTAAAACAGTATATACAGTTCAATATTTGTTTACAGAAAATATTCCATAACAAAAGAAACTTCATCAATAGATTAAAAAAAAATAATATAAATAAAAAACAAATTTAATAGATATGTACTAGAACTTTGGGCTTAAACATTGAAATGATAAGAATCAAAAAGGCTGCTGTAAGTTGCGTAATCTTTGGGATATTTCTTCGGTTATTAACCCCTGGCAATAAATACAATGGTAAATGTAGCAAATCTGTTAGAGTTTTCAATAAAAAAATTGGTTTTCAGTTATGTTCTTTACCCCTCTAAGCGTTTTACTCTTATTTTTCCGTTTCCCGAAAACAACTTAAATCGGCTCTACATAAAAATATTTTAAACAAAATTGTGTTTTAAGATATATGTAAAATAAAGAGATATAAAGTGTATTTTAGAAACAAACGGGGAAAGAAAATTTAAATTATTTTAAGTTTTACATATATTTTTATGAAAATGCAGGAAAGCTCTCAGACGCTCAGAGGGTTAAACTGGGTGGTATACTCTGTAACCCGGGAAGTCCGCCTTGGATTCTATTGTTTTATTATAAAATATATTAATTTTCCTGTTGGTTTGAAACGTAAACAAAATTAATGGTAATAAAAAATTTGTTACTTTCATTTAAAGTTAAAAGTAGATATCTTTAATTGAAATATGTAAAAAAAAAATTACATTACGTTTTTGACAGATGAAAACTATTTTGTTTAAAATTAATCAGTCAATTATTTTCCAAATTGAATAAAACTACGGAGATTTTGTTCAAAATAAATATTCAATACTTTTGTTATCATGAAATGTTGTCTGATTTTGCCTGCCTCAATTACTACGGCGGAAAATTTAAACTAACTAAAGTATCTTTCTCTCCTGTTTAATATTGAATAAACCATTTTTAAACAGATCGCTTTTTATCTTAAGTATATTTAAATAAAAAATGTAGGAAGTGTTTCATATTGTAAATTTAACTCTTGTTTAATCTTGAACAGCAGTCACTTGGGTGCACTAAAAAGTTTAAATTACATCTCTGAAAAGTGTTTTGATATATTTTAAATGAAATCTAAATTTTATTTGAATGAACTGGAGAAGAGAATAAATATTTTGACATTGGGGCATTTAGGAGAAGCAAAATGGATTTTTGCGGTTAATTTTAAGTTTCTGTTAAGTTGAAAAAATTTATTTTGTATAGATTTCTACACTGTTTTATGTTTAAAATTGTATTTGTCAACTATTTATATCGATGTATTCTCCAACTGTAAACTTTCCTCTGTATTACTGTTTGTGGAAAGTGTTGCGATCATGATGACACGTGTTCTAAGTGCGTGTTTCTGTGCTTCTGGTATTCGTAGTTTAGTGTGATTGTGATCGGAGGGATACCTGTTAGTACTGTGAGTGCGTCCGTTGAGATTGTTTTGTAGCCTCGTGCAATTTACAGCAAGAAGAGTCTTTGAAGCGAGACTAGCTTATCCCTCATCGCTTTTATGAGGCTTCCTCCCCAGACGCCCACACAATAAAAGATGATCCGTTCCACGATAGTGTGGTACATATTTTTAACATTATTGGTTTGATACCCCTGGATTTGGACGTTAGTTTTCGTGCGTTTATGTGTAATTTGTCTAGCTTGATCCTGAGGGTGTTGATGTATGCCGTTCCGCTCCGATGTTCATTTATTGTGAGGCCAAGAAGTTTTAGATGTGAAACATGTTCGACGCTTACACCGTTGACTCTCATCACGGGCTTGCGTTCGAGTTTTCGTGGTTTGGCAAATGTAAGTGATTGTGTTTTACTACAAAATAGCTGGAAGTGGAGGTCAGTCAGTAGCTGTCAAAATACGGGGAGAGCACGAGCCGCCAGTAGTTCCAGGTCTAGGCGCCTCCAGCCCGAGAATATGAAGCTGCAGTTATCGGCAAAAGCGTAAAGGAGAAATTCTAATCTGTCAAGTTCTTCTACGTTTGCTATTAATAGCCATAGGATTGGACCAGTCATGACCCCTGGGGAACAGCCGTTTTCAAGGTTGTGTACCGAGGTGTCTGGACCACAATTTACCAGGATGCTTCTACTGCTGAGACAGAATGCGATGGTTCCCGCTATATTGCTCGGGCAGTTAATTTGGATGAGTTGTAAAATTATGTCCCTCCACTCGACGTTGTCAAAAGTACCTTTAAAGTCAAGTGAGACAAGGTAGGCGTAGTCATCATTCTTAAAGCAATCTTCACACTTGGAAAGGATGTAAAACAGGACCTTGTCGCATGACCGACCCTATCTGAACCCATATTGTCTATGATGCAAAATACCATTTGTCTCCACCAAGTGGACTAGTCGTTTGACTAGCAGTTTTTCCAGCAATTTCTCCAGAATTGGGAGAAGACAAATAGGTCTATAGGATGTGAGTTCCGAGGCATCCTTTCCTTGTTTAAGAAAGTAGACGACCTCGTCCCGTCTCAGAGTAAGAGGGGAGTAGTTTTGTTTAAGACACAGATTGGCCCATCTGGTGAATAATTTTGGGATAATTTTGAAAGTTAACGAAAAGACCATTGGGCTGGGTCACATGTTCGAGAAAATTTGATTAGTTTGTCAATTTTGGGTCATTACGGGTCAAGCTAATTTTATCTAAAAAACGGATCTAACGATTTTCACTAAATTTTGTATATTATCGTTTTCGGGAACGAGAAGACCACTGGACTAGGTCACATGATCGAGAAAATTCAATTAATTAATCATTTTGGGTCACTATGTGTTAGGGTCAAGCTAATTTTATGTAAAAAACGGTTGAAACGATTTTCACGAAACTTTTTATCCTATCATTTTCGAGCACTAGAAGACCATTGGGTTAGGTTACATGATCGAGAAAATTGGATTAATGGGTCATTTTGGGTCACTACGGGTGAGGGTCAAGCTAATTTTATGTTAAAAACGGCTGAAACGATTTTCGCGAAATTTTGTATCTTACCATTTTGGATTATGAGAAAACCATTTTGCTAAGTCACATGTTCGAAAAAATTCGTTTAGAGGGTCATTGTTGGGAGAAAACGGTTCAAGATAATTTTATCTAAAAAAATGGTTGTAACGATTTTGACTAAATTTTGTATCATATTGTTTTTGAACACAAGAAAACCATTGAGCTAGGTCACATGATCGAGAAAATTCGATTAACTTGTTATTTTTGGTCACTGCGGGTCAAGGTCAAGCTAATTATATCTAAAAAAACGGTTCAAACAATTTTGACTAAATTTTGTATCCTACCGTTTTTGGGCACGGGAAGACAATTGGATTAGGTCACATATACGAAAAAATTCGATTAATGAGTTATTTTGGGTCACGGTCAAGCTAATTATATCTAAAAAACGGCTCAAACAATTTTGATTACATTTTCTATCCTACCGTTTTCGAGCACAGAAACGTCATTGTGCTAGATAAAATGTTCGAGAAAATTCGATTAGGGGGTCATTTTTGGTCACTGCGGGTCAAGATAAATTTTTCTAAAAAACGGCTCTACTGATTTAGACTAAATTTTGTATCCTACGACCGTTACCGGGCACGAGGAGACAATTGGGCTAGGTCACATGTTAAAGAAAATTCAATTGGTGAGTCATTTTGGGTCACTATGAGTCATTACGAGTTAGGGTCAAGCTAATTTATGTAAAAAAAGGCTGAAAAGATTTTGACTAAATTTTCTACCCTCCATTTTGTATTACGAGAAGACATTTGGGATATGTCACATGGTCGAGAAAGTTCGATTAGTGGGTCATTTTGGGGTTACTACGGGTCAATGCATTTCAGTGTGAATGCATGAACGTTAAAACAGTTATTAAGTTGTTGAACAGTTGGCAGTAAACGAAGTCGGAAAGTTGGCAACTTTTCACCAAATTTGGCGATTTTGGCGAGATTTGGCAGGAAAATCGACTTTCAAGATTAGCAATGTCAAAACGCATGCTTGGCGTCAAATGAAAAAATGTGCCAAGTTTGCGCATTTTCGCCAAATTTTGACGACATTTTGAAAAAAACATTAACTTTTAGAATCTGAAGTAATTTTTTAGAAGTTCTCAATAGCAGCCGTGTTATATGATTCAACCAATCAGTGTCCATAGAACGTTCTCGAAAACAGAATTCAATTAATCAGGATACATAGAACTGATTATTATACGTTGTACAGATAATTTATTGTTATATTGAATTGAACACAAAGCTAATTTTAACTGAGTATAGCTTCATCTTTCCCACTGTTTAGTAATACAGACACTAAAATAGTTTAAATAGTTTTATCTTATTGAAATGTTTTTTCTTTTATTCCCATCTAAACACCTCGTTACATTTTCTATGGGTATTTTAACGTAAAAGAATATTTAAAGTAATAATACAGGTGTGCGAAATTATATTTTATTTTTTCTGTATCGTTTTAGGGGTTTTAAATGTTTTTCAAAATTCCGTGTCCAGAAATGCCCTGTATACATATTTTTTTTTCAAACATTGACCATGGAATTCTAGAAAAAATACACAAAAGATGTAGCGGAGTTAAAAATCTTTATTATAAAAACACTTATAAATAAGATATATCGTATTTTTTATTATTGTTGTTATGTTTATTATAGCTATTACAAAGTCAAAAATCTTTCTAATAACTAAATTTTTGAAATTGATGTGTCTCTTTTATAGTTAAACATTCGCAGCAAACTGTCCAGTAATTGGCTCGTTTTTATAGAAAACGATTACGTAACCTTAATATAATTCTATTCCGAATATGGTAAGAATAGAGTTAAATTACGGTTATGTAATCATTTTCTATAAAAATTGTTTAATGACTGGACAGTTTGCTGTACATCTTTAACACTGCTGATTAAATTTATAATTCATTAATAAAAAATTCTTAATTTAGGTAAACCTGTACGTCTTAGAAATTTGTGAGTTTTTTTCTGTTTTTTAAAATTAGCATTAAAAATACATAAAAAGTACTTTTTCTCTGTGAAAAAAATCATTGCATGTAATTAGGGGAATGCAAAAATAGTGAATGAAAGAAAAACCTTTTGAATAGTTTTTTTTAATAACAAAATTTCATTACAAAAAGGATTCACACATTAATTACAGATTATTTATTGGCTTTCTTTGCGATAAGAGCAGTATCGAATATTTGTATGTTGGAAATTATACGCATAAAGTAAATATTAAAAGAAAACTAGTTTTTCTTAAAACACGATTTTATTAGTACACCAGTGGACCCGTGCAATGATTTCGCACTTCTGTCTAATATTTTAGACTTCTAAAGAAAATGAAGTATATAAGGATAAAAATATCTGAAAACAACCGACAACTGTACATAGTTTCTAGCACATTAGGAAATTTTTGAACAAGAACGAAAAACTATGCATGAGATATAGATTTTGAAACAGTTTCCAACACCACAAATGAGATATCGAAATAAGAAATTTAAATAAAATGCACTACAAGCGATTTTTCTTCTTAGGGACCATAATGTAACTGAATCATTTCTTGTTTCTCTGTAAACGAACTCTTGGTGGTCAGATACGAGCCACCCCCAATGTATAACTAAATTAATTACAATGGATATTGAGAAGACATTATTACACGAGCTATTTTCCATAATTTAATTATTGCTCTTATTTTGTAATATGCATTTCTATGAATGATTTCCTGTGGATTAATTGTTGATCCTATTTTATAGTATACATAGCTATTTTTGTATGGGGAAGCATTACATCTATGTTTTACAGTAGTATTTTTCTACATTCCTATGGGAAAATATAAGCGACCACCCATATAGTCGTTTTTATTATTTTCGGAGTCACTGGTCTGCGAGACGAAGAGAGATAGCTCTTACGGAAAACAGTTTTATAATTTTAAGAATTTATAGCTTGCTGGATGCAAATGGTGTTTTATGGATAGCATATTTACGAGAGAGGCAGCACATCCATGAGAAGGGTCCGGGGCCCGTGAACGGTACTCGAGTGCAGGTCAGCCAGACCAATACGATGTAGGGGCGTAAACTTCTTTTCCAAAAGAGAAGGCGAATGGAGATGGTCAGTGATGGGGGAAAAAGTTAGCCCCAGAGTTTTGAGGGGTTGGAACAAAGAAAAGAGAGAGACCCCAGAAAGAGAAGGGGATGATGTGATTATTAAGTTCCAGATCGAGGGAGATGACACACTTAAAAAGTAGAGCTATGTACAATTTAAAAAATATATATATGTTTAAAAAATAGCATCTGGCTGGTGATAGATGGTGTGCTCGGTAGATGATGCGGCGTAGTGGAATTAGAAATACCGAACCTAAAGATGTGTACCGACTGGGGATCCGAGCTTATCCCGTTTGCTGTGAAAGAATTGCCATGCAGACCAGAATGATTCGGTTAAGTTTCAGGTATTGATTCACTATTCCCTGTGTTTTGTTTCTGTGTATGGTATATAAGGTATAGAAATGTTAGGAATGAATAGATACAATGTAGAGGAATTGTCCAACCTCTAATATATATATTTATAGTTTTAACAGGCATTTGGAGACAAAATTAATACAATTTTGATTTAGCACCTTGTTAAGTTCGAATATGTTAAAGCACGAAGATGCTGTAGTAAGGTCCATAAGTGACTCATTTATCTTTTAAGGATTTATTCTGTTTGTAATTTTTTTCACTAAAAATTCATAATTCTTGTTATTGATGTTTTCTTTTATTTTTATATATTTTGTAAATAGCTGTAAATAAATATTTTTAATTCTGATAATTCTAATAATAATATTTTAGATATAATAGTTAGATTTAATTCTAATAATAATATATTAATATTTTTAATTCTTATGTTTAATTCTCTGCTTTAATTTTATATGGAGCAAAACCCATATGTCATCGAGTAATTCCTTTTTCTTTTTCCTTAATTAATTGTTTATTAATTTTTAGTTGATCTATCAGGTAGACTAGTTTGTAATTTATAAGTGTGTTGGATATTCATATACTTTGTCTAGTCACGCTTCATGCGACGTAGGGCGGCGTAAAAATTCACAACGTAGGAAACTTAATTTTTTTAATTAGAGTAAGTTAATTAATGAAATTCAATAATATGTGTATTATTTATTGGATTACTCTAAATTTTCACCGACGTTCAGAAGCAACGATCACACCTTTTATCTGTTAAATCAACACCCAACGGTTCCGGAGGGAGGTATTAACTCGTGCCTCATTTGGTTAAATGTGGATAGTTATTATTTAATTGGGCTAAGTAACCTACTCCAATTTGGAGGCCCATAACTTACCAGCAACTATAAATGCTAAATATTTTATTTTCAATAGAGAACATTCTATAGTGAACCTCATTACCATTTAAAAATTACATCCAACATATAAAAATCAATCCAAGTGAGTTAGAGCACGGAGTTAGAGCACGGACATATGATCAGCCGGCCAAACCCTAAGATAGACATATGAATTAAATTCATAATCACTTTTCAACTATGTTGGAAAGGGTTAAAAACTGACTATAAAATTCCATCTTTATAAACATAGACCAAGTTAAGTTATATAAAAACGTGTAAAAAATGCAAAATGTTGTAAAAATTCAAAGAATATTTATTATTTTTTATAAGAGAAAAATGATGTTATTACAGTTTTTAGAAAATATAGATTATACATTTCTTGTTTTTAATCAGTATTTCTGTACGAAAACGCATTAACTGTAACATCGTAATTTTTAACGGAAAAATGAATACAATGATATCAAAAGACAAGACAGACTAATGCAAGCAAATGCGAAAACTTCTCTTATTAATGGTCTCTGAATTTCTATTATCAAGTGAAACAAGGTAATGGTTATAGAACAATCAAATATAGATTATCCGAATTTATGAATGTTCAAGAAAACAAATGATTGATATACACGTATTATTTATTTTGATGTTTCTGCTTTATTTCATATATCCAGAGTAATTATTTAGAGATATTGAGGAGAAAGTAAGTCTTGTTTTCATCATAAATTACTTTGTAACTACCATGTATAAAATTCTTCATCATGAATCACTGTTCCTGTGAACTTTCGCTTTTGAACTTCTTTGTAACCTTATTTTTAATATTTTTATTTTCAATTTAATAGTTTAAAGAAAAACAATCGTACTTTTCTTATTGTAGGAATGATGAATGTATCGGTAACATATTATGAATAATAATAAAAAAAACACATTTTTTTTAAGCGACAGAGTTGACTATTTTTTTAAACGTGGAAAAACTTCAAGTCATTTGTAATAGAATTATCATAATTGTCGAAAGAAAGACATTTGGTAGAAATTGTTGTATTTAGAATTCTAGAAGATTCCTAGTTAGTGTCTATTATTTTTATTTGTTGTAGAAAAGGGTTGTCTTAACTACTTTATGTATTAAACACTTACCTTGGAAACGAAACATTATTTATAACAATTATTCTAGTGATGAGATTTCAAATGTATTTGCACTATGTGTTGGGTAATTTTGCGAGGAATGCTTCAGTAGTTTTAAAGTTTTTTAAAGTTATGAACATCTTAACTTTTGCTATATTTCACTGAAAAAAATAAATCAATAAAAGTATGCTGAAAACTCTGCTTTTGATTTTCCGTTTTAACACACATACAGACATACGCACTTAAGAAAACTTTGTAAATAATCTTGCGAAAAAAACTACATGTCCATCGTCAAATTGGTGTGCACTCTATAAAAGTCCGTGATTAAAGGTTACTTTTCGCTGCTTTTTTTCGTTAAAACATGAAAATTTTCGCTTTGATTTGACAATTTTCACGTAAAATACAGAAAATTCACTAATGTAACGTAAAAATTACCTGAAATCATCCAATCTAAAGCGCCATTTTTGTTAAATGATAGGGGTATTCAAGTAACTGTGCTGCGTGTTACTTTTTCGTATTAGAAATTATTTTTTTAGTAATTTCTTTTCTTTTTCAAGCACGAAAGGTTCGCAATCAGAAGCTCAAAAATTCCTGAAATTCTACCATAAAAATATCAACTTTTTTTTTCCAAACACAGGGGTGTTCCAACAACTTGTCTGTACTTTTGCCGTTTTTTGGATGAATTTCTTTTCAAACCTTAATGATGGCACTATTAAATTAAAGTTATGTTTCACAATGTTAACGAGCAACAACGAACACCATATTTTTCATATTTCTGTTATTTGTTAGAGACAATTCAACCATATTACTGTTTACATAGTATCACAAATTTAAAAGAAATCCGTATTATCGCAATAATAGGGTCAAACTTTGTCATTATTCTTAATATAATGCCGTCATATTATATATTGTTCTTGATTGAATAATTCTTTATCCTTATCGTATTGTTTACGTCAGTAAAAATGTTGCCTTACACTGATGTAACCACTGTGATACAGAAACAGTTCTTAGGTACTTCATCAATGAAATCAGTTAATCATAGTTTTATTATTATAGTATAGCTACCAAGTCCAAAGAATTTTGGACATCAATTTTCTGAACAGAAATAGTCTCTTAAATTAATGATAGAATTTATGCGAAAATTTTCATTCAGAAAATGTGGCGCACAAAATTTGTGAGACCTGGCAACTATGTGGTAGCCATATTATCACACAAATAATTTTCTGAAAATTTTAAGTGTTAATAAGAAGATTTTTATTAGCTACGCATCACTTAAAATACGTAAGCTAAGTGAAAAAAGATGTTTTCAAACTTGTAATAAAATGTACCTCTAAATTGATAACATACTATTAAAAAATCAATCAAAATGCAAATTCTCATAATCTTTTCACGATGGTTCAAAGAACATCCAATACATATTTATAGCAGAAATGAATAAATAAACAAATACATAAAATAAAACCAAAATAAATAAAAATAAAAATGAAAGGTAAAATTTGTTTAAATACTCTATCCATCTCTTCTTGATAGTTTTCCAATCATCTTGTTAAATTCATCACTTATGAACAAAGGATAACTCATACATTTATTAATGAAAGATAAATAAAACTACTTTGTCTTTTTAACAGAATAAATACTAAATTTAATATTACATAAAAATATATCATTTTATATTTTGAAAAATCAATTCTCTAATTATTAAAAAGGACATTATTTGTTTGACTATGAAACTACTTTACGATTGCTACTTAAACATAAACTTTTAAGAGGAATCTTCTTAAAAAAATTAAATTCCCACTCTCTTAGAACGAAAGAGCCAAAATAACTCAAGTTGAGCCGAAATCCACTCATCTCATGATTTGAAAGTCAGCTTCTCATGAAGAGTTGAAACAACTCGAGTGAACGAGTTGTTTTTAAGCAACTCATGATTGAGTTATCTCTATTTTACTCATACTTGAGTGAAATCAAATCAATGAAGGTTAAATCCAGTAGCACTTGAGGGATTTATAACTAACTCATACTTGAGGAGGGGAAGGAGAATTAAAATTCATGGTAAAATGAAATTCATTGTAAAATAATAAATTTCATGAACAGGTAGATTATTATTTTAGAAAAAAAAAAAGTAATTTGCATATTGAATGTATACATATTTATGTTTACATATATGTATATATTCAACAATTAAGTGAAAAGTATCTTTTTTTTTTTTTTTTTTTTTTTTTTTTTTTTTTTTTGTTGGTTCTGAGCTGCTTGAAATATATACCCCCCTCCCCCACCCGACCCAAAAAGAGAATTTTAAAAGGAATATTTGAAAAGATAAGAATTTCTGCTGATTTAAATATTTTAATCTTTTTTTTTATTTTGTTATAATGATTATGTTTTCTATGCAATATTATTCGATACATTGCATGATATTTTTCAGTTTATATCAATATTATCATTAAATATGTTTTAATCCTAATACTATTTATTAATATTCACACCGTGAATATCCGGGAATGTAGATATTTACCTTATTTTTAACAACATACGATAAAAAATATGGGATTTATACAGTTTCATAAATCAAGTATATTTTAAAATATTAGAATTCAGACTGAGAATAAAATAAGAAATATAATTTGTTTACTTTAAAACAATATTTTTAAAGTCAGACAAGTCAATTTTCAATTTATAGTATTATAAAAGTTAGAGTTCTGAAACATCGCTAAAAATATATACTATCAGGGCTCGATCCAGACAAAATTTTGGGCCTATTTAGGGCGCCTTCACAAAAATCAATTTAATCAAATGGAACCCTTCACAAAAATCAATTTGATAAAATGGGCCCCTTCACAAAATTCCTTTTACTAAAATTGATCCTTTCACAAAATTCTATTCCATAAAAACTTATTATTTATTATTTTATGATGTTTTAAAATGTGTAATTTGTAAACAAACAAGTTCAAAAAAGAGAAAAACTTCAGCAAAAGGATTTTAAAAACTTTTTGTTTATAAATGCTTGGTTCGAATTTGATTAGCTGGATTTCAACTTTCGTTACAAAATGTTATTTTTCACAAAAATATAATAAATTTCACAAAAATAACCTTTACTTTTCACAAAATGGGCCCCAAGATAAAAAACTTGCATCGACCCCTGACTATATAAACAAACGTACCGCCAAGATATTTTCTTTAAAAGTTTAAATTGCTACTAAATGCTATTTATATAAATCATATTTATTGAAACAACATTAAAAAAAAACATAAAGGAGACGCAAAGGATTTATTTCATTATATTTTAGAGTATTTTTTAATATTTATCCTTCCAACTTAAAAGATCTCTAAATGTTCGCTCGTATAAATAGTCCTAAATGTTAGGGTTAAGACATATTTAATAAAAATATTGATATAAACTGAAAAATATCACGCCATATATAAAATAACAATTAATATAAAACAGAATCATTATAAAAAACATAATTAGAGTATTTAAATCAGCAGAAATTCTTACCTTTTCAAGTATTCTTTCTTTAAAATTTTAACAACGTGGTGTTAGCCGCGTACTACACACCACACGTCTGTCGTCTGCTCAGCGGATATTGGGACAGTGAGGTCACGTCAACTGCGTCAGCTTACTGGATTTCCGCTCGCCAATGAGTGCTTTTTTATCGAGATGAGTTGTTTAGTATTCACCCTTCTGGAGTGCATTAGGAAAATAAAAATTCAAATCATGATGAGTGAAACATTTAAAAATCAACTCATTCACGATCCAATAAATTAGAGCTCTTTTCTGAGAAGCAAAATCCACTCTTTCGTTTTAAGAGAGCAAATTAGAATCTTTGTCCGAAAAAAATATAAGTTAATTTTTTTCACTTAATTTTAAAACTACATTTTCTCTATAAACTAAATTACTTAAATAAATCAAGTTGTTTAAATATTCTGAAAGCAATCATACATTAACATAAGTTAGCAGATATGTTAGCAGATTAAAAAAATTTTAAAGATGAAAGTAAAAAAAAAAAAAAAAAGATTACGTACGAAATTGCTGAATTTACTGTACATTTTTTTTCGCATTAGTGATTGGATAAACACCTGATTACTAATTCTAAGATATCAGATAGTCTTTCTTTTATTCTCAAAATACGTTACATTTCACAAGCAATTCCGTACCTGTTTTCAAGTTACAACTTTTATCTGAGTGTGGATATGCATATTAAATTTGCTGCTATTTAGTTTAGTTCACTTTTCTATGTGCATTTGGAGATAATGGAAAGTGAATTCAGTGAAAACAGTGAAAGCTAAATTGGTAGATAGTTACTCCGAAAGAAAAAGCGATTCACGAAGGAAAATTTGCTAAAATAAAATCTAAAAGATGAGATAGCTAAATTAAAAGAAAAAGGGAATAATTTATCTTTCACTATGCATATACATAAATTGCGTATTTTGAATGAAACAAATAAGAATCTTCCTAGTTGTTTAGACAACTGAATTTTAAATATATAAAATAACATTCTTATGTAATGTTAAATATAGTATTTATTACAAAAGTTAACAAAGTAATATATACCTTTTCAAATAACTTTCATTAAAAAGCTTAAAAAAGACCTAAAATATTAATAAGTTTAAACTATGTAATACGTTCATTGTACGTATAGCACCAGTAATATGCTAGTCGCCCGACACGTGAGGTGTGTATAGAACCAGTAATATACCGAGTCTTTTTTTCTGTCTCGTCGACTGTACTCGGCTCCCCCCCTTTGTAGTAACCCGCCGATAGGCTCGTTGCATTCAGTGTTGAACAAGCCTCGAACGTAATGTGACTTCGCGTCGACCGTTAGCTATTTTTGTTCATTTCAAATCAAAGTATATTTAATTTTCTTTGTTTTGTTTGAGGTAACACTTTAAATTTAATTATAAATTCCATTGCTGGACTATTGACCCGTCCTAAGTTGTCCGAACGAGGGATAAAAATCAAATATATAATTGTTTACCGTTACGCATTGCGAGTATAGTCTAGACATCTCTGTCCACCGGCGCACATTTGCAGGGGAGAATGGGCACATTTAACCTTGTGGTTCCTTGGGCCACTCTAAATTTTGTAAACTTCTATAATTCTATTGGAAACATCCTTTACTCTCCATTTTACTAACTGTGAACTACACTTGTAACACACTGTTTTCTTTCTTTTCTTTTATTTCTCTTCAAATAAATAAGGTAAGTTTGTTTTTTTATCTTGATTTGTAACTATTTTTATTTTATGCTGTAAGGTTATTACATAAACAAAGAATAAGTTAAAATTTTGATATTATATCAGAGTAATAAAAGCAACAAACATATATTCATATGTAAAATTGTCAACGTATTTCAACTAGTAAAACGAAAGTTATAGAACAAAATGTTCCACACGGGCATTTGGGAGTACTTTTGATCGTTGTAAATGGGGCACCTTTGATAATATTGTCAAGAGTGTCCTATGCCTTTTGTTGCTTTATCTTTGCTATTTTAGTTATTATTTTTTGCTTTGGTAATGATGTATGAAACAAACAACATTGTTATAACATATAAAATAGTATAAACGTAGTATAAAACGAAAAATAAACCCTGTTTTTCGTAAAACAACAGCAACAACAAAGTTTATAAATTTACTACACAATTCAGATAAAGGAGATAATTATTCAGTTCTGATGATGATTCTGACACTTTAAACAGTCCAGAAAACGTCACAACTTATGATCCTTATGATTTACTTGAAGTAAAAGTCAATGACTTTGTTTTAGTTAAATTTACAATGAATAAATCTTGCAGGTATTTTGTAGGAATTGTTAAAGGGGAAGAAGAATTTGATTTTATATTCAAGATTTTATAAAGAAAAAAAAATGATGTATGCGAGTTTTTTTCCCGGACATTCCAGATGTCAGCCTGGTGGACTTTGGACTTAATCTTTTGTTTTTAAACTGCCACCTCCATCACTTGTAGAAGGAGCTATTCTGGCGATTGTTGCAATGCCATTTCCTATAAACCATTTCCAAATATATAATCCGCTAAATCGTGCATTTAACTATCATTTAAAATTATAAATACCTTTAAAAGGCATTTCATAGGCTTTGCACAGTATAGTACTGATTGGATTTTATTTTGTATATTTCATCAATATATATATATATATATATATATATATATATATATATATCTGATTCTCTTTCTCACTGTAAAACAACTATAAGTTGATATTAAAATCCTTTTTGGGAAAGATAATTTGTAACATATATGTTTAAAATTAACTTTTTTAAAATTTCAAATAAATTATCAGAAGTACCCCATAGCCGAACATGGGTACTCTATGACACAGGCAAGTTTGACCAGTGTGAACTGATTTAAAAAAGAATTTAATATACCAACTTTATATAAAAATAACTATTTACTATTTTTTATATGCATTTACAAAGATTAGAATATTTTAAATATATTTTTATATTTTACAATTTCACAAAAATTTAGCAGATAAAATCATAAGTCTGAAAAGTGATTAAATGTTCCCCACTCTCTCCTACTGGTAATATGTCAAAAAAATTAATTTTGATGGTAAAGTTTTTTAAGCTGTTTTGCGGCTTTTCAGTAAACCCAAGGGAAGTTTTAAATCAAATTCATTTTCTTCTTTAATTTTTTAAAAAATTTCTTAAAATGTTAAATTAAAAGATATATATAAAAATTAAGAATTTTTCATTTAACTGTAGTAGCCGAATCTAAAACATGTTACTTAGATATATCACGTTACTTAATGTAATCATACACCAGATGATTTTAAATTCTAAAGAAAAAAATGAAACAAGATTCTTAATTTGCTTCTCGTTTTTTTTCTTGTTAGAGATTGGTTACATGTCTCCTTACGAAATTTGGTAGATCAGGTAACCTTTATTTTCATTCCCAAATGACTATTTTCCAGAAGTCGTGTAACATTTTACTAGCGTATGGACCTGCATATTAAATCCACTACTTTAAATCTTTTTCACTTTTCTTACTAAGATATTTGGTCATAATGAAGTATTAAGTAAAGTAAAATCTAAATTCCAAGTTATTTAAAGTAGAGCCCCCCCCCCCCCCCACCACACGAATAATTTATTTTTGACTATGCGTATACAGAGAAAATATCTTTTCTAAATTAAATCGTTATACAGTCTCTTCTTGCATGTTTCAATGGACTTTTTTGGAAATACACTATATGGCAAAAAGTCATTGGACAACTTCAATTTAGTCATTTTGTTGAAAAACTAAAAAAAAAAAAATGATGAAATCTTACGAAAATGGAGAGATGGAAAGAAGATGTTTCCTCCCACATTTTTAGCGAAGTTTTAAGAACAATATAAATTAGTCGTTGGGGGCCACCGTAATACTTACCCATTATAAATATGCATAATATAAACTATGAAAATAAAACATGTGTAAACTATTTATAAAATTCGAATAAAATCGTGGCTTGATGACGTCATAAAATTTAAGTGCTCTATAACTCCAAAATTGATAATCATATTAATTAACGGTTTACTGCGTTGGATTAGGCGTCTTGTTTCCAATTAAAATATATCTTTGAATTGAAATTTGAATGAAATACAGGGTCATGAAAAATCGAAGAGTGTGGAAAATATAATTATAAATATCTCGGCAATTAATTATCCGATCAACTTCATTTTTTATGCAAAATTTGTGATTTTTTATTGTCTTTTATATTGTCTCCTTAAAATAAACAATTTAGAAAATTTTTATGTACCTTTTATCAGAACGAATATTTCAAGAGTCCGAAAAAAATAGTTCCGGATAATCAAGGTTACTGAAATTCAATAATCTTCTTCCCATTATTACATACTAAGTAAATACCAAATTTCAAGTCTCTATCTCAATTTGTTCGGGAGATAGAGCGTTTACAGACACACACACAGACAGACGGACGGCAATTTTTTTTTTCTAAAAATATATTTTTCGGAATCTCCAGTGTCTGAAACGTGCAAATTCGTCAAAAATCTTTTTCTTCGATTTTGAAAACGATTACAAGACTTACCTTATACTACGTATGATGGGTAAGTAATAGGCGTTGGGCAGCAATTTAAATAAAAAATAATAATATTTGCGATCGCACTATAAAATAAAATGCTTCAAATTATCTGTATTTGTAGAACGTGGGTTCGTGATACATTTGTACGTTTGTTAATTTGTGTTCATTTGCGTAAAAATAGCACAAATATTCATGGAGAAATAAAAGTTTCTTTAATAAATTCATAAAAGTTTCGTATATTTTTTCTTTATATCAGGGTGTTTATAATAAAATTTTATGCCACTTTCAGGAAACTTTTCAAAGTACGGTTGAAACACTATTTTCCAATTAGAATTTAAATATATTAAATATTTGATGAAATATGAACATCTGTATGAAATAAGGTTTAACTGTGCACGTACCAGCGATAACGAAATTTGTTTTGTAGAATTCAGTAGTCAACTATATATAGCAACTCATGTAAAAAGCCCAGTCCAAAATTGTAAAAATTCTGAAGGATATTAATTATATAGTGAGTTGAATTTCAATTGCTTTCTAGAAGTAGCTGTATGATAAGGGATTTTCATGAAATTGTCGTTTTTTATTAAGTGATTTTCAGCAAAATGTATGTATCTTACGTATGTGCACGTACAGTTTTCTGACGAATGCTTGGATTTTTACAATAGTTATTTTTTTCCTGGAATCGGCTATTTCTAATGATTTTTCCCAGAACTATCAGAAAGAACTAAAGACGGAGAACAAAAGGAAAGAGAACGAAAAGGTAAATAAAAATTACACAAAGAAAAAAAAATGAAACATGACAATTTGGGGGAAAATCCCTCATCTTCTTGCTACTTTTAAAGTGGAACTGAAATTTGGCACAATATGTCGCCGATGTCTTTATGAATTTTCACAATATTCGACTGTCTTTTCTTAAGAGTTATCCAAACATATAGTTGACTACTAAATTATGCAAAATTCTTTTGTTATCTTTGGCGCATGCGCTGTTAAAATGTTTCATACAAATGCTCGCATTTCATAAAATATTTAGCACATTGCAGTGTGTCGTTTCTGCGTTGTGCTTGGAATGGGCTAGTTCTAATGATTTTTCCCAGAACCAGCAGAAAGAACTAAGGACGGAGAACAAAAGGAAAGAGAACTAAAAGATTAATAACTAGTCGGATGTGCCAATCCCAAAACTTTCTTCTATCTCACACAGATTTCACATACACTAAAAAGAATCAACATCAATTTATATCAAGGTCTAACTGAGATAGGACTATCGCCAAAATCGTGTAAATCCGGCAAAATGTAGCATAGTAGCTCCACCTGTTGGGAGATTTAGATCAAAACCTAATCAACAACAACTTATCTCAAAGTCTAATTGAATTTGAAGTTTGATGAAAATCCGTGCATTAGTTCTTTAGATATAGTTATCGTGATAATAATGAAAAAAGTGGCATAGCAGCGACACCTGTTGGGCTATTTATACCGAAACGTATGCAGCGTCTATTTATTTCAAGGTCTACCAGATTCTGAAGTTGGATGAAATTCTGTGCATTAGTTCTTGAGATATAGCTATCGTAAAAATCATGAAAAAAGTGGTATAGCTGCGCCACCTGTTGGGATATCTACACCAAAACGTAATCAGCATCTATTTATGTCACGGTCTAACTGAATCTGAAGTTTGATGAAAATAAGTGCATTAGTTCTTGAGATAGAGCTATTGCGAAAATCGCAAAAAATGCAGTATAGCAGCTCCACCTATTGGGCGATTTTCACCAAACACTAATCAGCACCAATTTATATCAGAAAATAACTGAATATAAAGTTTTATTAAATTAGAGTGCCCACAAAATTGTTGTCACATACAGACAGACAGACAGAGTCAAAGACAGACATTTTCTAAAAATAGTCAAATCGTGTTCAGGACTTTCTAAAACGTATAAATCCGTCGAAAACCGGAAGTTGAAAATTTTCAGGAATCCAATACTTTCTTCTTGTAAAGATAGAAGAAAGTAAAAATGATACAAAGAAAATTAAAAATGAAACATGACAATTTGGGGGAAAATCCCTCATCTTCTAGCTACTTTTAGAGTGGAACTGAAATTTAGTACAGTATGTCACCGATATCTTTCTGAATTTTCACAATATTCCGCTGTATCTTCTTAAGAGTTACCCAAACATAGTTGACTAATAAATTATGCAAAATGCTTTTGTTATCTTTTGCGCATGCGCTATTAAAATGTTTCATACAAATGCTCACATTTAATAAAATATTTAACATATTTTTGTTTTAATTGCAGTGTGTTGTTTCTGTTGTGCTTTGTTAAGTTCCCTGAAAGTTCCGTTAAATTTGGTTGAAATATATTTATAATTCCGTATATTATATTATATATTATTTTATTCATATATTATTTATTTATATATTATTTATTTATTTATTTTATATATTTATAAATTCCGGTTTATAATGCCGTTTTACCTGAAAAATAAATTTCTCAGATGAATAAGGATATTTAAATATTATAAAAGCAACTATATAGAGTATATTTTAGAGAAAATGAAACAAAATTACAGTATAATTTAATTTTCTTATCGCTTTTACTTGTTAGAAATTGGACATCAGTCTAATTATGATTTCTTTGATAGATATCATACGCTTCTCCTTTATATTCCCAGAAGGCCGTGTCACAAGCATGCGAGTATCCATGTTGAAAATGTAACTTTTTAATAGGGTGTAGATCTTAATATGAAATCTACTTTTTAAAACTTAATTTACTTTGCTTATTAACATCTTTGACGATAATGGAAAATTCAGTATCGTAAAATATCTATTATTAAATCATATAAATAAAAATATATCTTTTTAAAAATTAACCGTTAATGTATTCCTCTTAAACAGATAAGAATAAATTCATGAAAAAAATTAAACTATCTTATTCCTTTTTACATTAATAACTAAGTTTATCAATATACAAAAATGTGGCATTACATTATGAAAATTCAGTTGTGTAAACCGGTAAAAGACCATTGTTTGTTTTTCTTAACATTCTAATCATAATTTATATCGGAACATTTTTATTTGCTCAGATTAAAATTTCAGTTCTAAAAAATAAATTTTCACTTAATTTTTAAAACTGCTGTTTCCTTTTAAAATAAATTCCTTAGCCGAATTGCGTTATTTAAATATTCTGAAAGCAATCGTACGCCAACAGATTTTAAATTTTAGAAAAAAATGAGAAAGAAAATAAGAAAAAGCTTAAAATATTTCTTAATTCACTGCTCGTTTTTGCCTGTTAGAGATCTGATAAACGTCTGATTACGAATTCTAAGGCATCAGGATTCTTTCTTTTTATTCCTAAACGGCCATTTCTTAAGCAATTTTGGAGCTATTTTAAGTTAAAACTTTTTATTTTAGTGCGGATCTGCATATTAAATCTGCTGTTGTTCAAATTAGTTCCATTTGCTTATTATTTGGCGGAAATGGAAAATTCAGCAAAGTAAAATATAAAATCTGGGATAGTTAAACTGAAAAAAAAAACTAATTATTTATTTTTCAGTATGGGTATTTTGAGAACATGTCTTTTTTAAACCGATTCATTAACAGCTTACAATAGTCCTACGAATTCACTCGAAATATAATGTTAAAGAAACGTGGTAACGCTCTTTCAAATTTCTCGTTTGCATTTCAATATGTTTTTTAGCATAGAAGATCTAAGGTCGATCTCTATCCCGCAGTGGCGCGGACGGTAAAGCTCAGTTCTCGTAAGATCACCGAAAGCCAAGCAGCATCGACCAAGGTCAGCGTTTGGGAGGGTGCATCCTTTCTCGTCTGCCTCTGCTGTGGGACCGTGTGCGTTAATGGGAGATGGTGCATGTTAAATCTATTCGTGGCTCCAAAATCCTCCAAGTTCTATATAAGTGTTACCTCTGGGGGTGCCAATCCAGATGCAAATCTCTCATCTGAAATTGGATCAAAATTAGGAGATTTAGGAGTCAGGATTATGGATCAAGTGTAGTGGATTATGACAGCTATATAGAAATAGAAAGCTGTAAAACCGGGCCCTTTGGGTCAAATCAACAACAACAAAGGTCGATCTCTAACGGGTCCATGTTTACTTTTTCGATTTTTGTTTCATATTTTTTTATGAGGTAACATTCTATTTTGGAATCAGCTCTTAAAGTGAATGTGTCCTCATAAAAATCTGCAACCAACATCGAAAATTAAAAAAAAAAGTCATGTTTAGAGATTAGTCTCAGCTATCCTATGCAAAAAATAATAATTTAGAAATATAGAAATGAAAACGAGAAATTTCAAAAGAACGCTGCCATTGATTTACATTAGTAAATCTGCAGATCAGGAGCCTCAGCGTCAGCTCTGAAAGTCATTGTTTTTTAATCTCACTTTTCATATTATTTAGCATCTTACAATTCGTAATTTCATTTTTTTTATGTTACATACATATTTAAAGGCATATAAAATACTTCGGGGGTTTCAGAAATTAGAAGCGTTAAATTAAACACTATTTATGCAATGATATTCTGAAGTTCTCATGAACTTCTTATTCTTGTAATTTTTTAGAAAAAAAAATGCATTTCTTTTTTTGATATTTTTTGAAATATGGTTGCTAAGCAACTAATAAATTAAAGAGGAAAGAAAAATGAATGCATTTTAAAATTTGTAAAAAATAGGAAAAAATAATTTCCCGAACAGTTGCAAAAAATTTCCCAATAATTTAAACAATTAATTTTTAAATTCTAATAGATGTATCGGCAAATTTTCAAAGCTATTGCATATATTTAAGACCTCCATATCGAAAATTTAATATCCGTAATATTACGTTTAAATCCATTTTTCAAATATGCGATTTTCAATTCAGTTAAAAATGAAATTTGAAAATCGTCTGCATTGCCATAGGAAAGCATTATGACCTAAACAGAAATGTTTTACATTTTTCGAACGAATGAACCAAATGTAACTAAAAACAATACAGCTAATTCCGGGTACCTCACCAACATACCCACCAAAAATCAACTTAATAGGACGATTTTCACGGCAGTTATCACGGAACAGACAGACAGGCAGACGGAAACCAAAAACTTTTCGCGTCTCCACAGTGAGCTTTCACTGATTAGCTTGTGAGTGTCTTCGCGTGACTAGTGTAAACAATGTTGCAAAATAGGCTTTTTAATATACAGGGTCATCGAAAAGGGTGATTAAATAAATAAATATATATCCATTTGAGGAAATCATGTAAAAAATTTGCAATATTGCGTAAAAATTGTTTTTCTGTGTTATATTAATGTTCAGCAGATAAACGCTGTAATGTTGATGCAAAATATTTAAACTCCATTGCAATTTTCCGAATTAAAAGCTTCATTTTTCAGCAAGATCTTAGTAAGGATATTCAATACAAATATATTTCTTAATTTATCCCTCTTTTTTTAAATAACTTGAAACATAGTTAGTTTGAAAAATCTTTATCTCTTCAGTACGTCTGTCTGTGTAGCCGACTAACTGCTTTCTAATTTTCGTAAATACACTGTAAAAAAAATCACAGTATTTTTACAGCAAAAAATGCTGGCAATATGGGTGCCAGCATATTTTGCTGTGAATTTACAGCAGTTTTGTTTTTTATGGATAAACAACACTTTTGTAAATTCACAGCATTTTTTGCGGTTAATTTTACAGCAGTTCAGTTTTTTATTTTACAGCGGATTTGTTAGTTTTACAGCCGTTTTTGCTGTTAATTTTAATGCAATTTTAACAGAATCACTGTAAAACTTTTAGTATTTGTTGTTGATATTTTTACCCCCCCCCCTTCTCTCCGTGTATTGTTTTTTTTCTTATTTTAACCTGAGACATATTTCAAAGACTTTGGGCACTAAGTATTACCTTTTGTTTACTTATATCATTATTTTAATATCATTATTATATAATAGATTCTGTTATACATATATACGATACAAATTTCGGTTTTTGGTCAAGTATATCACCCACAAAAATTTTAGTCATTTGCCTATAGAGATAAAATGTTTTTTCAGTAAATCATAACAAAGGAAGATTTTACTTTATCTAGCTTTTAATTAATTATTCAGTATTTCTTTACAGGACTTTGTTTATCCGTTTGTTTGTATTTGAAAATACCCACTAATTTAAATCATGCATATATTTTTTTTCCTTCCAACAAATTTAGGGTTATTTTTTGTATATATTTAAATATTTTTGTTTATTCAATGTAGTCATTATTTCCTCCACCCCCCCAACACGGACATGCAAAACTTTCTGATATTTAAACTATCATTCATATATAATTAATAACAAGACCTTATTGTATGCAACTTGCTGATATGGAAACATTATATTGATAAAAAACTTATTTTATGCTAAGATAATTTTATAAGTCTACATTTAATTCCATAAATATCAGGTCTGATTGAAAAATGAACACGGGGAGAAAAAAAGAACACTTATGAGTTCAAGAAACGTAGAATAAAATAATAATAAAAAAAATATGTTCACATAAAAACTTTAAAATTAAGCGTAAAAAAAAATAGATAATGGACAAAAACATTAAACGAGTTGCTGCAAATTACTGCTGCGACAGTAAACAAACAAGGAATATTTTAGGAATTGATAAAATAGTGCATCCAGATTACTCATAATAAATGATTTGAAAATTGAAAAAAAATCACTGTTCGAAATATCGGCTAAATAGGTATATTAAATAAATAAAAATATTTAAATTACCGTCCAAAGTGAACCGAAAACTGTAGCTGGTAAAATATTTATAGGATTTAGAAAGTATATTCGAATGCCAACGTATGAACTGGAGTTTTGAAAAATATATAATAGCGTAATAAGGCATAGCTAAAAACAGGGATCTTGTTTAAAAAAAAAAAAAAAAATGCTTGCAGAAAGTTTCCCTGTGATACTTAATACAAATTATACGTAATCATAACTAAGTTCTAGGAGAACATACTGAGGTAAAGTAAAAAACAACATAACTAAGCAAAATCATCTATTTTTACGATTTAAAACAAAATATTTATTCTAGACAAATGACGTGAAAGTTCCTGCCGTGATATACACACGTGGTTTAAAAGCAAAATTAGTATCGTATACATATATAACAGAATTTATATGATATTATTAAAACAATAATATAAGAAAACAAAGATAAAACTTACTTTTACTCTATTTGAAATATGTTTGTAATAATCCATTACCAGGTGTAATTGTTACAACTTTCATTTCTCGTAGCATCGAAGCGTCACTTCATTATTGGACTGCACCTGCCGCTGACCTAAATGTGTTTATTCCCCTCGTTTGAGATAATGATAAACAACGCCAACAGATGTCGCTATCTATACAGCTGTAATCACTGTAAATTAACGAAAGTGCTGTGTTTGATTGCTAGGGGAAATATTAACAGCCTTTTTTGCAGTTTTTCCTTCCGTTTTTTTTTACAGTGTATGTTCCGATTGCCACGAAACATTATTGATGATATTCAAGTTCACAACATTTCCTCTAATGAAGAGTGTATGCACATCGTTTATAGTTTGTTTACAAAGGTACACAAAAAACCAGATACATTACAGTGTATGGGCGATAAATGTTTGAATTATATTTTAATGATGTTACACTCCTTTAAACATTACGAAACTTATATACCTTTTTTATTAGGCACTAATGCATGTTTTCTGTAAAACATTGTGTGCCTAGCATTTATTATTCATTTAAAGAAACACACAGACTCGTCGATTGCATTACTATAATTGTTTGAAGTACGTTCTTACAATGTTACAATATTTTTAATATAATTAAATTAATATACATTATTGAAGGGATGTATATTATTGAATTGCATGTTATATATTATCTGTAGAAAATGGCGTCTTTTAGCGTTTATCTACAGGTCACACAAAAGTGTTCAGATACTTTATCATGTACTGTGTTAAAAAAAATAATAATAAAGAAAGAGCAGGAAGGGTCAAGGTTCTTATTTTTGAACAGATTTTTCAAAAATGACCACATATACATGGATTTCCAAAACAAATCGTATTAATTACTGTTTACGGCCAGAAGTGTCGTTTTCAACTGTTTTTTGCATATTCTGAATTGTTTATTTACACATCTCCAGTCATCAAGTCATTGTATGAAAAAATTAAATTTCGTAATCATTATTGTGTTTGAGCGTGGATTGCTTAAGGATGCTATTTAGTTGAGTCATGCATTTTTCAGCTGAATATACGAATAGATGATTGTATAATATAAATAAATTCATATACAGGACAAAACTCTCGATACATTGTAGTCTATGGATTTTTTTTTCTGAAAGTACGTTTTTAGTTGTTATGCATTTTCTAAATTTTTTATTAACCCCTTAAGCACCACGACGTACGTCATGAGCGCTTCATTTGCAATACCTGGACGTATGTACGTACGCCCTCATTTTAAGTCCAGATTGCAATGTTCTAACCAATTCGCACCGGAAAATTCTATCATTCAGTTATTATACATTAATTCCGATATCTAATGTACATGGTGTCCCAAAAGTATCCGTACAACTTCAAAAATTTATTACAAAAAGAAATAATAATAGGCCTACATCAAAACTAATTACAGCAGTGCATAGAATAACTTAAAAAGTTTTTTCTACTGGCTTAGTAAACTTCAACATGAGATCCTTTTGTAGCACGAAGAATATAAAGACGATATTTCAATTCAATCACGAACGTTTTTCAGGCTAAAATCAACAGTAGCTACTGCTGTTTGGATCTTTTGTTTCAATTCCATGAGACTATTAACTTTTGTTCAGATTTCATCAAACAGTTGTAACTACTGTTGATGTTAGCATGCTGAAACGCACGTGGATGGAATTGGAATATCGACTTGATATTCTTCGTGCAACGAAAGGATCTCATGTACAAGTATACTCAGGTAGTAGAAAAAACTTTTTAAGTTACTCTATGTACTGTTGTAATTATTTTTGCTGTAGGCCCATTATTTTTTTTGTAATAAAGTTTTGAAGTTGTACAGAGACTTTTGGGACACCCTGTATATTAATTGACGGGCAGAATTTTCCGGTTTGAATTGGTTTTCCCAAACGGAAGGAATTTTCCGAACAACCCCAATATCTGGTATTTAGCATACTATCACTAAATTGAATATGGTGCTTAAGGAGTTAAGATATCTTCTTTTACCTTATTAAATAAAGAAGTTTCGTTACAGTATTCTGGTAGTGTTGGAATGTGGTTCATAGTCTATTCATGGTGCCTGATATAACTTTGTTTTGTTTCTTAAATTCTTTACGATAAATGTGTAGCAAAAATGAAGAAACTTTCTTTCATATGTAGTATTTCCATACAAAACAAAGAAAAAGCCTAATTTTACAGCTAATCGCTTCGAATCGTTTTTTCTTAAAGCATTCTTTACTAATTGACCAATTATTTTTATATTTTTCGTAATCATTCTTCTTCCTTGTTTGATTTTTTCTTTAAATTTATAACAACTACTACTCCGACTTGATCAAAGTTTTTGTTAAGTCAAAAAATAAAGAAATATACATCATTAAAAATATGTTTTTAGTAATTATACTGTACTATATCTCTCCTTTGAATCTGCTTTTTTTTCTTGTTTTAATCTTCTAAGACAAATTTTTACTTCTGCAATTTTGACATTTAAACTTTAAGTTACAGCGATACCAGCATTATTATCGAGGAATTTTTTTAGCTCCAATTAGAAATTATTGGAATAATATTTTTACATCATATAGAAATAATACTAAAAAGAAACTTCAATTAAAAATCTTTTAAAGAAAATTCAAGACGCCGAAAATTAAACTAATTACTGAGAAATATTACGAAATTTTAAAAATCTAGCGGAATTTAGTTCATTTTTTCGAAAGTTAAAATTGACACACCATTTGAATATTTTGGATAGTAAGCTATACAAATTAACCAACTACGTGTGAAGTTTTGTTATTACTACACATATCATTAGCAGAGGGCGCTGCAAGCGGCCTGTCTTGCAGAAGAAATCGCGTGTTGCGTTGTCGTAGTTCACCACATTCACCATAACAATTTTAATCCATAGTTAACATTGTTAAAAATTTGCAGCAAACTGTCCAGTCATTTGACCGTTTTTATAGAAAACGGTTACATAACCGCAATTTAACTCTATTCTGACCATAATATGGGCAATAATACGGTCAGAATAGAGTTAAATTACGGTTATGTAACCGTTTTATCTTAAAACGGTCAAATGACCGGAGAGTTTGCTGCAAATTTTTAACAGTGAATAAAAAGCGAGGATATGTGTCATTACCTGCAGTTGTTTGTAATCTTTGTATGTATAATGAAATAAGTTATATATTAATGATATTCGTAACTTGATTTAAGGTTTCAACCTATTATATCGCTTTATATCGAGAAAATTCTGTCATAGCTATAAAGCAAGGCTCTTAAACTATTAAAATTTTCCAAATTGTCCGTTAATACTTTATGATGATTTATTTTCACAATGACTCCTTATTTGTTACCGATTCAATTTTTAAGAAGAGGATCTTCGTCGTCGCTTTCGAAACCACAATATTTTATCTCTATTCTAAAATAAATATGGATAAGTAGTAGCACGTACCATTGATATATGTATGCATGGTAAAATAAGTTATGTGATATCAATATTTTCAATATATAGGTTAAATAGGCTATGTCTTTTTTTCCAATACAACGTGTTAAAATTTCAAAATATATAAACTTCACTGAATGTTTAAATACATTCTATATTATATTAAAATCTGGATATGTGTTTGTATTTCACATTTATTTCTTATAGAATATGATAAATTACGTTTTGAAAAAAAAAGTTTTTTTATGTGTAATTATCTCTAGAAATTTAAAAATACAAATTGCTTTCTGAAATATTATTATTTTTTAAAAGAATTTCTGTAATAATAGCAACTTAGTTACGAAATAAAATTTGATGAAAGTTGACCATTTTTAGGTGCGTTCGTAATTATATAAATACGTAGCACCTATAGTCGTCGTTTGGTCCGTCCGTCTGTCCGTCCGTCTGTCTGTCTGTCTGTCTGTCCGTCCGTCTGTCTGTCTGTCTGTCTGTCCGTCCGTCTGTCTGTCTGTCTGTCCGCATACAACAACGCAAAAACTACCCAACCAAATGGTTTGCAATTTAAAATATATTATCTTTCCAGAATTTTGTCGAGACATTTCAAATTTTATTAAAATCGAATCAAAACTTTAGGAGATATTAATACAAATATTTATTAAGAAATTTGAATTTTTTTTTTAAATCGGTGCTTTTTTGTTATAGGAGCTTCCGAAGTTTAATCGTCAAGCGACCGAGATACTTATTTTATGACAGAAATTAATCTGCAGACGATATAATTCATTTCACAGAATTAAAAATCATCAAGATCTGAATATTTATATAACTAGCTGATACATATATATCTGAATATTTATATAACTAGTTAAGATATTTGTATGAACAGTGTCATAAAATATATACTTAACTAGCTGTTTAACCCGTTCTACGCACGAGATATCATGAATTTAATTCTAAAACGTGCGTACGAACGCACCTCGTTTGTAACGTTTGACGTACAATTTCCAACTTGTTTTTATTAATATTTAAAGGAAATTATATCTTAATAAGAATTTTATTAAACAAATAATATTTCTCAAGCGGCGTGGAAGTGGAATTGTTCAGTGAACGAAAGTAACATTAATAACAAAAGAAATCATATGTATATACATAAATAGCGGCAAATTTTTTTGTACTCTATATAGTATATACTATAGAGTCTATAGTATATTATAGTATAGTATATTATAGTATATTACATTATAGTCTGTAGTATATTATATAGTCTATAGTATTTTATAGTATATTATAGTATAGTCTATAGTATACTATACTATACAGTCTATGGTATAGACTGCTAGTATAGACTGTATAGTATAGACTGTCTATAGTATAGATTGTATAGTAATACTTTTTTGTCTATAATCTATATTTTCCCTATTTCAAACCGGAACTTGAAATGTTCAGATATTTTAGCTGATACATTATCTTTTCGGTTAAGTAAATAAATTTTAATATGAGCAAATTTCGTTTGGAAAAAAACATCTAGACGCAAATTAGTTTCATTCAGACACATTTTTTTCATTTGCGTTGGAAAATTATTGGGCAGTATAGTAATGCACCACCATACCAAAATTATAGTATACGAGTAATGCATCTGACGTCAAATGAATTTGGAGCTACGATCGTGTGTTTTTGGCGTTAAATCCTATAGTTTGGCGATAGTTTTTTTCATGAAAAATGGCCGACGGGATAATGGAGAAGTACCTTTTTTAAATTTTATTAATAAAAAATACATTTCAAGCTAAGCATAATGTCATTTTCCCCTAATCAAACTTTTCACACATACTATATATATGTACTTTTATGCTTAATCACCAAGAATTCAAATAAAAATATATTTTCTATTTAATTGTAATTAAAAAAATTGGCTTCAATAAAGTTATAATGCATACAGATAAAATAAACCCAATAGGCGCTATTGTCATGTAGTCACATTAAATATGAATTTTATGCACTTATAAAAACAAAGTAATTCGTGAAGAAATATTTTTACCGAAATTTAACCTGCAATTCAAAAAATACGTCCAAAAAAAACCACGTGTCTGAATATTTTTTATTATTTCTCTTTTCTTTTGGATGAGTTCGTACCGGAATCAACACATTGTGCTTTATTATATTTAGATAGTTAATACATATAGTTAATATAGGTTAATAGGAATTGCCCACAATAAAAGGACTATTATTTAAATAAATAAAGAAGCATGAAGAGGGATTTGACCTCTTATATGGTGCTCCGGTATAGTCTTTTCGAATTTTCTGTGAGAATGATATACTTAAGGGATTTTAGATTTCAATTTTGTTTTTAGATTTCTATTTAGAGCTTCTGAATATGTTCTAATATACAGAGAGGGAAAGTTCGGAAAGTGTGAATTAAAATGTTCTGAGCAGAGCTATAAATACCCAAAACTTAAATGTTTTACACTTAAAAATGTGAGGCAATTGCAATCTTTTAAACCAACTTGCAGAAATGAAACAAATGATTTTATTTTAATCATTGCTTAAATAGAGAATTTATCACTACGAACACCGCCCTCTGACTGATTTGTTAGGTAATGATCAATCAAAAGGGCCATAGACAACCCAAAGAAAAAACAGATTTTTTTTCTCACAATCCTGAAGATTAAAAAACATATTCTCACACAACAAAGTTATTTGATTAATTATGGGGCGTTTTATTCCGCGTCACAAGTGAGGCATATACCCCCGATGCAGTTGGGGTATGTATCATTTTACTCTTGGATAAATTCCCGAGACAGTAGCTCTGGAAGTAGGAACAAATTTGGATGCAACCTATAATTAACACATTACACGATACCTGTTTCAATAACATTCACTAAATATTTCATGAAAATTTTTTGTAAGTACATTATATTTCATCTCTATCTTACAAGAGCATACAACAAAAGCTAAACTTACATTTTTTGATAAATATAACTTTTATTTGAAGAACTAACTCGCTGTAACTTAGTCTACTACTTTTTTTCATAACAATTGAGAGTAGAAGAACGTCACTAGCTCTGCCACACACCAAACAGATGAAATACAGTAACTAGGGCAACTAACCAAATGAGGCATCTAACCTGGATTTATCTTATACACAAGGTTCTCTGTCAAGACCGCATATATTATGCAGAGCAAAAATTCCCACTTAGAGGGCATAAAAATTGACCGAAGAACTATATTTCTACGATCGTACCTTTTTCAGAAAATTGCAAAAGAAAACGTTTCACATCACATCCGATGCACAGAAAATAGCGTTTATTGGAAACATAGATGGGAAATAATGTACATTAGATATATCACACGATGTTCGCCTGAGAAGATGTTCAAAATGACTACTACGATGGATACGATTAAGGAATGTTTTAAATCAGTTTCGAACAGCTGAGTGAGTACTATCCAGTACTGTTAATATCCACGACGTGTTTCTGTTGAATATCTATTTTAGTCTATCATAGTGTTCGTCTCTTGAATGTCTACCGAGGTATTCACGACGTAAAGTCCGTAGTTGTGTTTCTCTTGAATCACATTTTGTTGACCATTCAATTACGCACGCAAGTAGAACATTTAGAGATTATTTTGAGCATATAATCATGTAAATATAGTATATTAACGCCCATATCGATGTAGATGTTTTCAATAAAGCTTAATTTCGGTGGATCAGATGTGACATCACACTTTTTCTTTTGCATTTTCCTTGCGAACGGTGCATCGTAATGGTATGTTTGTTCGGTCAATTTTTATGTATTCCAAGCAAAGATTCTCGCTCTTCACAGTTTATGGTCTTCACAGAAAACCCTGTGTCATCAATTTTCATACATAACTTTTCTATAGTTGCATTAATTTTGATAAATCACTCTAAAAAAATTGTATTTTATCGGTATATTTTATTGCATTTATATGTTTTTTTTTTATATTGAAGTGATTTTATGTATGAAGAGAAAGTAGTGCATACAGATTTGAGGATGTCCTTGATAGAAAATAGTGCTAAAATTCGAGTTAATCATTTTTTTCAGTAAGGGTGCAGGTTTTATTTTAATTTTTACGCTGTAAAAAAATCCCCTACTTTACCGATGTATTTTTTTCATTTTTATGATTTTGTTTTTGTTTTACAGTTTAATTTGTAGTGATATACAGTAATATACATTTTTTGTTTTACAATGCGATAAATATAAAGCCAAGAGTTTAAGTGAAAATAAAAATTTGCATAAAATTTGTCACTTTATTTAAGAAGTTAGTTTTTAGGTTTTCGTTCATCTCACGAAACCCTATTCGTCCCGCTACGTTGTCTGTCCGTCACAGAGCCTGTTCTCAGAACCTATATAACTTACCGACTTGAAATTTTGTGTACTTATAGCTGAAAACCCATTATGAAGCTGAAAATCATAACATTTAAAACAATCGATTATTTTAATATAGAGAAATAAAAAACCAAAAATCTAACAGCCTTTTCCTATTAAATTTAAACATTTTTCGTTCTCAGTTGCCAACAATTAAAAATCCACAGTAAAATTATTTTTACAATAATTAATTTTCTATTGAAAGATTTCCAGTTGAAAAATGAAAATGAAATAAAAAGTTTCACCAGTTGAAAAAATATTAATACGTCATCATATTGGTAATAAAACGGAAATTTTCAAACATTTCTCAATAATACAAGGGGCATGAGTATGTACAGAAAGCAGGTTAATATTAAGTCATTAGAGAATTAAAAAGAAAATTAATCTGACGTCATATTGGAAGTTTAACAGATTTTTTCAAATGTTTGAGAATAATACAAAGAGAGTATCAATATGAGTAATAGAGAAAGCAAGTAGATATGACGTCAGCAAGTGATTATAACGTCATATGAGTTTGAGGAACGTATTGAATCATGATAAAAACCCGATTATGGAAATATTGGCATATTTTAACATTTTGAAGGTCTCTATACAGCATGTTTAATTTTGAAATTGATTTTTTTTAAATGTCGCATTTAGTTGACATGACGTATATTATTATTATTATTATTATTATTATTTTGGAAAATTAAATTTATTTGGATTTATTAAAGACAGGGTAAAGTGTTTCGAAAGGAATATTAAACGAAACCTTTTGTGCGATCTTCTATCACACTTACCCACTTGTTTAAGTGTTTTCCCCATTATATTTCTATATCATATCCAGTTAATTATCATTTATCGTTTTTCTGTTAATTTTTTAAATTCATATTTATTTCTAAAAAAGCTTTATAATTTTAATGATAAATATATCAGATACAAGAATTTTTGTAAATAATATTTAAACAACGAAAAACAAAATTTTCAATTTTATTTGGTTGAAATAAATATGCTTTTTTGACTTTGCTCGAATTCGTTTGGCTAGTTGCCATCTTCAAACCATTTCTTTCATTTTTATTTATTTATTTATTTATTTTTTTTTATTTTTTTATCGCGTTTCAGTTTCCTTTCAGGAAATTTTTTCCTCTCTATTAAAGAATAGATTTTCATAATATTTGAAAAAGCTTTTATCTCTAATAGAGAATGCCTTAAACGAATAATGCTGAATATTAGTTTTCTTTATTATATGTTTGTCTTTGGTAAAAAGTTTGCTTCATTGTCTTCAAAATATAGGTTTTAAAAAGATACATTTTATACAATTGTTTTTCAATCACTTATTTTTATTATTTAAGAGTACTTGTTTATTCGTGATTAAATGTTCCATTTAAGAATATGGTAATGTAGAGCGGGCAAAAAATATGTATAATTTTCAGGAAATTATAAAACCTGGTAAATAGTTTGGATTAAAAAATGGTGCGCTTGTTCTTCTTGCCAGATTGGAGGTTTTATTTGACAGGGGGAAAATATATTTAGAAAAATCAACGTCAGATGGCGCTATCATTAATGACTCTTTTTGAAATATGCAAAATCGGCTTACATAAAATGGGTTAATATAAATCAATCTTTTCATGCAACAGTGTTGTCAAAATCTTTTCTTCATCGCTCAACAAGGAAAGACCGGGATGCTTTTTCAAAAAGCCTCACGTTTTTAGCACTAGCTTGGTGAATTGGCGAAAGCGAGAAAGTGCAACCAGCTCTATCACTAATCGTTGTCCATGTTTTTTGTTTTGATCCGAGCTCGAATGTGAAATGGCAGCTGACGAAACAATCCCTGTGTGCGTGTGTAAATGTATATTATTAAACTGGAGAGAGAAAAAAAAACATGTTTATGTTTGAATTATATGTAGTCTGAAATTAAAAGCATTTAACAACGGTAAAATAACATTTCCTCATAGTATATTATCTACTTGATAACATTTCGGGCAAAAATAAAACACTCTCTTTGACTTTCACAGCAGCAAAAGAATAGGGTTGTTGTTTGCTATACGTATGATGTCACAAACAAGAAGGGTTATATATTGTGTACGTACCATTGGATTCAGCACCACGCCAACAGTTGCACTCGCGCCAAGGTGCTGAAGACGTGAGGCTTTTCGAAAAAGCGACCAGGTTGACCACCCGGCAACACAGCTTTCGCTTTTGAGTCTTAGTGCAATCTCGGGGGAGAGCGGGGAGCAGTCATTGTTCAACAAAGCGAATATTTCTGACACATTCAAGAAGTCATTTCTAACATTTTCCAACATTGTTGAAAAGTGTTTGTGCATTCGGTTAGTCTGGCCTTTTGTCTGTCTGGCCATGCTCTACTTTATGTAAATATACTCGGATGATGTAATGAATGTGATTGACATACATTATTCATTATTAAGATTTACCATGACATGTTCTATATTAAAAATGAAGTGTGTAACACTTCAATTACAAATGGAAGAGTAACACACGTTGAAGTGTATAACACTTAGTGAAATTTACAGGGGTACTCAAAAGAATGCTGTTACATTATGGTCTATGGGAAAAATCTTTTGCAGTATATTTTAATGATGTTATACTATTTCAAACATATCGAATTTGAAATACATCACTGAAGTGCATTACAAGAGACTTATTATTGAATATGGTAAGTGTAGCATTTATAGTTCGTTTACAGGGGCACTCAAAAGAATTCTGTTATATTATGGTATATAGGGAAAATCGTTTGCGGCGTATTTTAATTATGTCACATATGTCAGCTATTACAAACATAATGAAATAGATATGAATTTCTGAGAGGCACAAAAACATACTTTCTGTAGAATATGGAGTATAAAGCCTTTGTCGTTGATTTACAGGGCTACACAAAAAATTCAGTTACATAGTGGTCTATGTGGGAAAACTGTGTACAACATATTTTAATTATATTACACTATTTCAAATATAATAAAACTGATATACATTACAGAGGTTTACTACAAGATGCGTGTTGTATAGTTTGATGTGCATTAAATTATATCATGAATGTAACAGAAAGTAGCCAGTTTGGATTTGTAAACAACTTTCTTAATTAAAGAAATATTTCTTTAAATAAAAAAGAGACATTCTTTGCTTGTAAAGACAAATTTATAAAAGTATTAAATGAATTCTTTTAGAATTAACACTTACAGTATTAGCATTCATGCTTACAAAAGAATAAAGTATTTTAACAGCGTTACCTGTCAAAAGAAAACGAAAAAAATGATAAAACAGAGATCTTTATTTTTTTTATGAAATATTTTGAAAATATTAAAACCATTCTCTTGAAACGGATACAATTCCATTAATGTTTCGCGGAAAAGGTCACGGATTTGTATATTTTGTTTTTTCAATAAGCCCCTTTCAGCGCAGTTCCTTTAGTGACTTTATTTCCCATTTTGTTATATTTTGATATCTTTTGCGTGTTTTTTTTTCAAAATTGTTAGCATTTTATTTAAATAAAGTATTTTTTATTGATAGATTCCTGATGATAATTTTTTTTTTCTCAGAGGTATAAACGTGAATTTATTTTTTATTTCATAGAAATATTTCTTTACCATAAATTCTATACAAACATTTTACGGAATTTTTAATTTTTTTTTCTTGATTGTTCTCGTAGCTAATCCGTTATAAATTTACAAGGGGTATATTGTGTAATACAAAGAAAGAAGAAAGAAGGCTCAATTTGAATTTTACTTATCTACAGAACTAAAAAATAAAAATGAGAAATAACTTTTTTTGAAATAATTTCTTATAGCAATAGCTGACCCGCCCGGCGTTGCCCGGGCAGACTGTCATTGAAAAATATAACTGTGGAGTGGACTTCATAAAAAAAAAACTGAATAATATTTATTTATACTAAAAACTTGTAAACAAAATTAATTAAGAGCTAAAATTTCAAAAGTATAACAGTTACGTTTAAAAAATGAAACGGTCAGAGAAAATTATCACATTTACTATTATTTGTACATTTTACCAATTCTTTCAGACATTATTTAAAAAAGCTTGGTTAAAAATCCTGACTAAAAACGTCCCCCATTTAAAAAATGTAAAAACAGTCTTCAATAAAAATCTCTACCAGTTCACAAAAGCGCTTTCACCCCCTGCTAGGGCATCATCAGTTGTGATCTTTAACTATCCTCTTCTTCTTTATATACATGACTGCTGGTCGAAGAAGAGCTCCCCCCATCGGCATTCAATATTCTCTCTCTATCTCTCTCCCCCTCCTCCAACATTTTTTCAACAAATCAATACATCCAAAAACGCATGCAATGGCATGGTACATTCGATACTTGATTGCCACTGGAGAAAAATGTTGGAGGAGGGGGAGAGAGATAGAGAGAGAATATTGAATGAACGCTATTGAAATTGAAATGTGAAGCCATTTTAATCCGTTCCATTATAGTTTATGAGGAAAACTCGTTTGAATTGTAATTTAATGATTTTACACTATTTCAAAAATATTGAGATTGATATACAAGGTGGCCATAATTAAACTGACGGTACTGAGTGAGAGTGTTCTGTAGCGCGATCTAATTGTGAGAATGGCGCCAAATTTTGTAGGAAGATTAAACAAGACGCGAAAAAAAATTTAGTTCCAAATTCACCGCCAGGGGAATATGTGGCGCTGTGTATTCGAAAAAGAGAGTTTCAAAAAAGAAGAATCAATACTGAAATAAAATTACCGTTTATTTAGCACATCCAACTCAGGTTTGATGTGGCCGCCGTTTTTGTGGACCACATATTGCATTCTGTGCACAGCATTTATAACAGCAGAGAATAACATGTCTCCAGGAATCTCCCGTACAGTTCGCGATATGTTATCCTTCAACGTAGCTAGTTCCTGGACACCTCCGTGATAGAACATGGACTTTAGGTAACCCCATAGCCAAAAGTCGCAGGGTGTAAGATTAGGGGATCGAGGTGGCCATGCAGTTGGAAAACAGCGGCTAATGACTCTTTCCGTTGTGAATATTTGTCGTAGGAGCTGCTCTTCCCGCAAAGCAATATGTGGAGGGGCTCCATCTTGCATGAAAATTATTTTCTCCAGGCACTGTCTTTGCTGAAGTGCCGAAATAACAAAGTTGTTTAGCATTTGGCGATATTTGTCTCCGGTAATAGAACAAGTTACAGGTCCTGTCGGAGTAATGTTCTCATAGAAGAATGGACCTATAATCATATCTGCCGTGAAACCACACCAAACAGTTATCTTTGGTGAATGCAAAGGAATTTCCTTGAATGCTCTTGGTGACTTGTTATCCCAAATTCGGCAGTTCTGGGTATTTACAGTTCCATTCATGTAAAAGTGGGCCTCGTCTCCCCATAAGATTTTCCAAGGCCAAGCATCATCCAGCATCATCCAACTGCATTCTGGTAAGAAAAGTGAGAGCAATAGTCAATCGCTTATCATGGTCGGTGTCACGTAACTCTTGTACACGGCTGATCTTGTACGGATAAATGTGGATAATCTGTCGTAAGATTTTCCATTCCGTACAATGAGACATATCCAGATTCCAAGCTATCCCACGAGCGCTGGAAGTGGTAGCAATATTGTCTGGTGCTCTGTCGACAATCGCCGTTGCCACTTCTTCGATTGTATCCCGTGATACGGGTTTTCGTCCTCTGACTGACTGAACATTTAGAGAACCTGTTTTCTCAAACTTCTCAACCATTGCTTTTAAACCATTAACTGACAAAGGACCGTTACCTTTACGCATTTTTTGTGGTTTCTAAAAGAACGAAGAGCGGCTGGTGCATTGCACTGGTTGAGGTAAAAGAATTTGACTAGTAGAGCTCGCTCGACTAAAGAAGGAGACATTATGAAAGATAACTTTCAATGAAATTGCTTCTAACAGTGGCACATTACCTTTTAAAGCCGAACAAGCTAGCACTGGGCCAAAAGATGTAACGTGAAATTTGAATAAAGAACTTCTTCTTCTGCTGTTGCTTTCTTTGGGGCTCTGTAAGTGAAATTGCAGATAAAGAAACTTTAGCAGTGTTTATGTAAATTTTTAGCTTTTTATAAACTGTTACCATTTTGAGCTTGGATTAAATTGCTAAATTCGTTAAATAAACGGTAATTTTATTTCAGTATTGATTCTTCATTTTTTGAAACTCTCTTTTTCGAATACAAAGCGCCGCATATTCCGCTGGCGGTGAATTTTGAAACTAATTTTTTTTTCGCGAATCCTTCGTCCCCCGTTTTGTTTAATCTTCCTACAAAATTTGGCGCCATTCTCGCAATTAGATCGCGCTACAGAACGCTCTGAGTACCGTCAGTTTAATTATGGCCACCTTGTACATCACTGAGGTACACTACAAGATGCTTATTATAGAATATAGTGTGCATAGCAATTATCTTTCATTTACATTGACAAACAAAATAATTCCGTTACAGCAGTGTCTATGAGCGATAGTTGCTGAAAGTGGCATCCAGTAGTGGTATGCAATTTTAAATATAACTAATTTTTTACATATTTCTTAGTGAGTATAAATTCTACAGATTATATAAAGGACTGCACAAAAGAATTCGTGTACATTTATGTTTGCTGAAGTGTAATTTCAATTGTGCTATGCGTTTCCCAATTGAACTGAATTTTAGTATACTATGTAGTATATATACAAATTTATAGCTCTTATACAAGACTGTATAAGATAAATCTGTACTTTTCTGACTTTTGACATTAATTTCTGAAATTGGGTTTTCAAATTTGTAATAAATTTTACAAATTGTTTACTTAGATATAATCTTTCACCTTATTAAAAAGTGATCTTTTGTTACAGTGTTGTAAATGTGTTTCACAATGTTTCATAATCTATGTTTAGCGCATGATTTTTTTTTTAGTTGCTACAGCACCGATTCATGATGATTTTCTGCAGAAGACTTCTAAAGCTTACAGAAATGATAAATTGTAAAAAATCCCATTTTCCCTTTGACTTGTTAAAAGACCTGTTAAAAATAAAACAATGGCTGATTCGAAATGTCACGAGTCAAAACAGCACGAGGAAATTTAGGAAAATTATACAAGCATCTGGTTATAACAGGAAGTGTTGATTAAATATAAACATTTTCATTAGTTCTCCAGAAAGACAACAGACGAGCATAATCTTGCATTTTACGGATGAAAAAAAAAGCATCTGTGATGAAATATTGGGGATTGGTAGATTAATCCGAAACTGGAAAGCTAAGTTTATTACAGAAAAATATCGACTTTTCAGTAAAGTAAAGCAGTAAAACATGGAAAGGACCGTGAAAAAATACCATTTTAGGAGGTATATATACTGTTTGTAGGTATACTGTATTGAAGTTGTATTGTTTATTTTTACTGTGTCTATAAATAAATTTTTTGAAGCAGTCGATGTACTTTAATAGTTTTTTTTTCATTATTTATGTTGCTCCAATAAGAAATTCTCCAATGAAAAGTTCTGTACAGTGCATTCAATAAATATTTGAAAAACAAAATTACTAAAAATAAAACATAATAAAGCTACAAATTAGTATTTTTAGATTCTAAATTATATATATATATATATATTTTTAATTTATGCTACATTGATTCCAAATTTTAAAAATATTTTCTGTATTTTTTATTTTATTGCTTAAAAGGAATACATTAATAAAAATTGTATAAATATTTTAAACAGAAAAAGAGTTTAAAAGAATAACTAAAAAAATGTTTCGAAACTAATTTTTCTTTAAAACTTTTTTCTTCACTTCTTAATTAACTTTATGACTAATTTCAACCAATTCTCCAAAACGGATGCCCATATTTTTTGCAGTACATACCAAGATCCTTTTGACATATTGAGAATTTTGAACAAAAATTAGAACGCATGAAACATTTTAAAGACGTGCAGGCATTAAAAAATTTGTCCTGAAGAAAATACTTTTGAAATATAATATTATTTATGTTATTTTCATTATTTAATAAAAATATGAAAATACACTCTCTGTCAAATGGAAACGTCTGGAAGAAAATTGAAATTTCTGTCAATTTTACAACCAATTCTTATAAGCATACTGGTACTACATATAGAAATCTATAACGAGTAGTATATAATCTATAATAAGCTTCATTAAAATGTTTCGAATTAATATCGTAATATATGTTTGCATAAGCAACATTTTCCAAAAGATCATAAAGTCCGAAATCATTCTCATGAAGCAAGTGTGATAGTTGTCCATCTTTGCTATTCCTTATTAAATAATCCCACTACGTTTGAAAGCACACACTTTATTAAATAAAGCAAAATAGTTTAATAATGATTGCTTAAAAATGATTTGTGTGAAAGACCACTTGTCAAATAAAAGAAGTGGGCTGATAATCATTGATTTTTGGTCCACCCGATACGATCATGTTTTTAAATTTTATGAGATGTGTATCTTGTTTTATTGCAATTTAGGACTTATATTTACTGCCTTTCTGATTATTTTTTGCTTGAAGAATGTTTAAATTTATATTATAAAGCAAAAAAAAAAAATGCTTGTAAGTAACGCTGGCATTATATTGACGGTGGCAACACACGGCCGATAAATTTCTCGTTTCCTGCAATTTTAAACATGCACAGTTTCAGTTTTTATACGATCGAATAGGAAAAGTTTTTTTTCTTTCAAATACAATTTGCTTAAAAACGGCATATCAATTTAAAGATATTTTAGTTTTAAAATAATTTTCAATCAGGAATTTCTTTTAAATATATTTCTATCACTGGCAGTCCAATTTAGAAAGATTTAAAAGTTTGCACTTAAAGCAATATAAATAGTTCAGCATTTGTTTTTGGCTATTATCCATTTAAAGAAAATCAAACTACATCAATAAATGAATTAAATAATTAAATAATATAAATAAAACAGAAATATAGGTGGCATGTACTCGAAATTTTCTCTAAAACCACTGAAATTATCAGAATCAAAAAGGCTGCTGTAAGGAGCGAAATCTTTGTCAATTTCTTCGAGTATAAACCCCTGGTATTGCGGCTAATAAGAAAGTATCGTGTTTAATAAATTTTAAAACTTTATATGAATACATTATTAATATCTATCTTATTAAAACGTTTTTTTGTGTTGGTAGTGGGGAATCTAAAAAATATATATTAAATGCAAATACTCTATGAGAGTTTTTAATAAAAAAAAATGTATTTCACCTATATTCTGAAACTTTGAAAATCCTTGTTGGATTTGCTATAAAATGCCAAAAACTTAGATTTGTTACTGAAATTTAAATGCATTTCAAGCATAAAAACTGTATATTAACATACAGAGTGCCCAGAAATAAACGCCTCAATTTGAATATTTAATAACTCATTAACTATAATAAATTTGAAGATGATATAAGTGAAATCTATACCTCATAGCGCTTAAATTTCATATACTGCAATTTATAAACCAGTTCAAATTTTCGCCAATAGATGGCGCCTCACCTTCTCAGCCTGTAAGGATGCTCAAACTAACGAGTAAATCTTCATCATTAAAAATTTCTAAAGTTTTATTCTTTATTTTATTTAGCGATTAAAACCCTATAAAGTCTTGAATTAAAATAATCATATGAGCACTCTTACGTTTGAGGCGTCGGAGCGTCATCTATTGACGAAAATTGGAACTATTTTTAAAATTGCAGTATATGAAATTTAAGCGCTAGGTAAGTGTCACTTATTTCAACATCAAATTTATTATAGTTAATGAATTATTGAATATTCAAATTGAGGCGTTTATTTCTGGTCACCCTATATAAGACACTACGAAAATGTTATGTGCGCTTCACATAGAAGAAGTAAAATAGATAAGACTAATATAATAGACAGTATAATAGATAAAAGTAAAATAGGTAAGCTTGAAATATAGTCACATTTGTGAAATGAAGCTGTTTCCGATTTTGTATCTAAGCAAACACCATTTAAACAATACTCAAACAAAAATTTAATCAGAGAGTCAGTAAATATACATACAAAATTATAACTATACTAAAACAATCAAAAGATCTTAGAAAAGAAAGAGAATTTTGTTTATCCTATCGGGGGCGGGGGATTAAAGCTTATCTACACCCTTTCTTTTTGTGATATAATTTCTGTTTAAAATGTTATGGACAAATAATGCAACATTCAATACTTACAAAAAACAAACCCAAAGACAAAAATAATGACAGTTTTTTTCACTATATTTACAGTTCGAGCTTCTAAAAATATACCACTGAGAAATAATTTGTATAGAAGTAAAAATAAAACACTTTTTTTAAAAGCATTCAACGTTTTACTTAAAAATCACGACTGAATTCATGACTGCAATTCATTTTGTTACCAAATAAGTAAACAAAAAATCTGTTTGATTACGTTAATATGGCGCGGGTCCAAAATTCGCTGCTATGATTTACACGAAATAGTGAATTTATTTTAATAATTATATTTTTCGTTCTTTTACTATTTTAAGATATGGCAACAGGGAAAAAATATTATTTAAGCTATCTGTTCAGAATTTCCAAAATGTTTTCTCAGCATATAATCATAATTTCATTAAAATAAAAATATTAATTAATTACCGAGTAATTTTAAAACAAACTATTACACACTTTATTATTTATTTATATTTTCTACTTTTTAGTATTTAAAATATTTCGTTGTTGCAGTTTCACTGCCAGTAGGAATATTTTGGAGAGCATGGTTTGGCATATAATAATTGATTGATTTGACACTCATAGACAATTGTAACTATACAGATTATTTGTCAATTTATCACTTGCGACCCACTAACGGAAAAAGGCTTTAAAATTAATTTATCAATATATTATATTAATTAAGTTTTAAAAGTATTAAAATGTTGTACTGTCGTCAAAAACTTACTTGTATATAATATTTTTATAATTCAAGCGTATCAGGAAGGGAGTGAAAAATCGATTACAAAATTCCATCTTTACACACAATAACCAAGTTAAATTAGCTAAAAAAGTGTAAACACATCAACTGATATAGCCATTCAAATTATACTTTGTTAATTTTTTATATATTTTCTGCATGTAATTATATAAAAGTAGCTGTAAAATTTCAGGAAACTCTCAGATATTTAAACCGATAATTTATTTCACACATAATATCACATATATTGTTGGCGATCAGTTATGTATAAATATATCCATAATTTTTTGAGATAGAACGTTTTTGTAACTGATTTGTCATGAAAGTCATGTTATTCAGAAAAGCATATTAGCATTTTTTTTTCAGAAATTCTTCTAAGAATATTCATCACAAGTTCTTAACACTCTTCAGATTCAAAATTTTGTACTTTTTAATTTCAGTATTAGAAATTATTTTCTATCTTGAGACCTTTTTAACAGCAATCTCTGGTTAATCAAATTAATATTTGGGAACTGAAACTAAAACAGCCATAAGTACACTTCCAATGATCGTATGGAGAAAAAAAAACGTTAATTGTATGCACTAGATTAAACACGTATTTATTCACGTATCCGTTTACTGGAGTTCCTTTACCTGCGATCTTTTCTGTTGAGCTGATTAAAATATCAGACCAGATGCTCTGATCCATAAGGTTAACTGGATGAATTATGCCCTCCAGATTCGACCGGGATAGCTCAGTTGCTAGATCGTGGAGGCTTCAGCCAAGAGATCCCAGGTTCGAATCCTAGCCCGGACATTTTTCGTCCAGTTGGAAAATTACAACTCGTATGTTAATTGTATGGTCTTTAAAATTCAGATAATTGCCTAAATTTGGCTGTTTAAATGTAGTAGGATATCTTAATATCATTGCATTATAATTTTTCATAACTTTCTTGGTATTATAGAACTTTTCTCTAAACGTATTACTTAAAAGTAATATTAATAATTTTTTTTTTAAATATCATAATGTAATTTTCATATCAATAATATTTTTTTAAATGTCACAAAATTCAAAATTATTCTCGCAAAGTAAATTTGAATATTCTTCATATTTACGACTCTATAATATTTCCGAATCCAACTGCTTTTAAATGGCTTTATTGGTATTATATATTTTTATTGGACACAGATAATTTACAAAAAAGAAATAACAATAATACATTTTACTTAACACAATAATAAATTTATTTTGCATTAAAAATATTTTAAAAATGTTAAAAAATTCAAATTTCTTCCTCACGAAATATATTTGATTATTCTTCGTATTCCCAGCTTTTTAATATTACTGAATGAAATTACGGAATGTTATTTTTCATGATTTTCTGGGAATTACATGTTTTCATTTCATACGAATCACTTACAAAAGTGATTATTAATAAATTATACGTAACATTATATGCCGAGTTAACAGTATTTGAAAAAGGTCAAAATTAAAAATCATCCTCATGAAGTAAATTTGAATATTCTCTATATTTACGACTCTGTAATATTATTGAATTCAACGGTTAATTTACATGGCTTTGTTGGTGTTACATATTTTTTATTTCACAAAGATAAATTACAAAAAAGAATTATAATATAATAATATACTTCACACCAAATTACATTTTTCGCAATAACTATGTTTCGAAAATGTTACAAAATTCATCTTCATAAATTAAATTTGAATACTCTTCGTATTCCCGGCTCTTTAACATTACTGAATTAAATTGTTATTTTTTAAAGATTTTCTGGATATTACATGTTTTTTATTCACACCGATCACTTACAAAGAGGAATATTAATATATTCTACTTAACATTATTATTCGAGTTAACAATATTTCGAAAAGTCAAAATCCAAAATCGTCCTCCTGAAGTAAATTTGAATATTCTCCGCATTTACAATTCAATAATATAACTGAATTCAACACGTATAGTAAGTACATCGCTTTCTTGGCATTACACATTTTTTATTTCACACAGATAAATTACAAAATGGAAAAATAATATATTATACTTAACACTTACAGAAAGCAACATTAATATAAGGAATATATACTTAACATGTTTGTCGCAATAACAATATTTTTAAAAGGTCAAAATCCAAATTCATCCTTATGAAGTAAATTTGATTATTTTCTATATTTACGATTCTTTAATATTACTGAATAGATATTTCTGTGCACATGATATTTCGGTCCCGGCATTTTAGATTTTGCCTTATAATTTGGATCTGAGTTTATATTTGGATCCGGGCCCTTATATTCGCGTTATACTAAAATATACAAGCTTTGTTAAAAAACCCAAAAAATTTTCCCCTTTATAAAGATTATGTTTACGATACAAAATATGAGTGTTCTGCGATTATTACAGCTCGAGTTATAAGTGTTTTAATTTGTCAGAGCCTTATACTTAAAATACTATAAAATTTAGGGGCTACTATCAAAAATTCCCAGAGCCCCCTCCCTCCCCCTAACCCTCTTTAAAATTATTACGTTTACAATACGAAATTCGTGTGGGATGTGACAATATGGATCCGAATCAAAAGTGTTTGTGGTTATCGGGCCCTTATATTCGGGCTATACTGAAAATTTAGGGATTCGGTTAAAAAGCCCAACAATGCCCCCTATAAAATTATGCCACGTTGTTTACGCACAAAAGATTTGAGTGCGCTGGGTAAGAGACTGAAATGGCAAGGAGCCAAAATGGCAAAGGACCGAAATGGCAAGGAACCGAAAAGGCGGGACCGAAATGTCCTGATCCCATATTTCTCATGATTTTTTCGGTATTATATTTTCTTTTTACACAGATCACTTACAAGGGGAAAACAGTATGGCATAAGAGAAAAAAGTTCCAAACTGTATGAATAGATGGCGCTGAAGCAACATGCTATTAAAGATATTACACATACTGTGCAATTTAAAATACGATCATGCGTAAAACCGAATCATTATGTGCTTTTTATGCGGTTTTTGGCCCTAGGACAATTAAAAAACGATTTTTCTCATCCAATGTGGTACGACCTTGCCGTGGTGGATGGGCTTTTCGCTAGCAGTACCACAACTGTTAACTGATTTGGAAGTCATTTTTTCCGTCAAGCAACCGAAACACTCATGCACATTGAACAGTATGGATGGTTTGCTGTGCAACTCATGCCAAAGCCGTCGTATTTCCATTAAAAATGTCACTTGTAGCCGAATCTACTTTCGTTATGCCGCTTACACCAGCATCTATTGATACACTTTGGAACTTTTCTTTCTTCTGCCATACCGTTTCCCCCTTCTTCCAGTATATTCAGTTCAAATTTGAAGTTGTTCTGACCAGTGGTTCCTTTCTTTGCAGCATTTTGAAAGTGGGACTTTAATTATTGTCACCTTGTACTATACTTATTACAATAACTTATGTTTTCTATCAAATATATTTTCTAAAAGGTTCAATTCAAAATAATTCTCATGAAATAAAATTGAACCTCTGCGTATTTATGATTCTTTAATCTTATTTCATCCAGTTACTTATTTCGGGGTATTACATCTTTCCGTTTTTACACGGGTAAAAAAAGCGAAAATTTTTAAAATATTTTGTTACTTAATAAGAAATTTGTATTATTTTGTAAGAATCGAATGTTTTTTTCAGGGAAAGAAATTTCTTAATCCAAAAGTGTAAAGATTTACTAATTCGATAACTCAAAAAGTATAATCAATAGCGAGATAAGGCTTTCCCAGAAATGCATTAAAGCATACTTTATTCATCATTATTATTTTAACTTCAAAAATTGATACGTTTTGTCCCCAACTATCTGCAGTTCAATTGTCTCAGTAGTTCGTACTGTAGCGCAGAACAATTTGCCAAGCATCTAGGATTTAAAACGTTTAGCGTGACTGTTTCTGTTAATAAGAGTTGCTTTAAGACGTGTCACAAATCTTTGTACATCATTGAAAATTATTTTTGCTTTAATTCTTCTCATATGATGCGTCTCCTGCGCTTTAGGTGTATATTCCCGGATTTATACCCATTGGATAGGGAGTCCAGGAAGGTGTCTCCTGTCTCCTCCTGTCATATGATTATTCAATGTAGCTAGCAGCTTCGAAACGGTTACACCGATGACTGTCTGTGGCAAATGCAAAGTTGCCTTCATATGGATTTTTCATAAATCCGCGACCAAAAGTCGTAAATTATTTCTCTGGTCTTTATTTTTCAAAGGTTCTGAGATCATCAACAAAAGAAAAGGGAGTCTCAACAAAAGAAAGAGGTGGTGATAAACATGTCAGGGATCTTCTCCGCTGACCTCTGACTCCTAGACTAGCGACAGAAGGCTAACATCAAAGAGAGCAAATGACCAAAACAGACTTTCCGATATTCCATGCAATATTGCAAAAATCACCTCATTCTACAGACTAACATTTTTCGAATCAATAGAGACATGCGAGGCTTTTGTACTGCAGTCTTTGAGAATTTTTGATGATATATATATATATTTATTTTTAATGAACTGAAATTTTTAATCAGACAAAGTATTTTAACATATGTGAGTGTATTATGTCAAAATACAGTTTATAAATCATTTACATGATACCTCATGCATTGTTGCGCATTTTGTATGAGCGTGGAGAAAGGGATCTTGGCATCAGAAATAATATATATACATATATATATATATATATATTATTGATTTTTTTGAATTACGGTCCAATTTGCCTCACCCGGTATATTATATTTACAACTATACGATATTTGTCTCATAAACAATGTCAATATCTTTTATAAAATGTTACAATTCAAAATAATCCTCAAGAAATAAATTTGAAAAAATCTCCTAAATTGCAATTTTTTAACATCACTGCATTCGATTACTCTATTTTATTTCTTTTCTACGTTGTATATATATATATTATGCGAATCACTCACAAAAGAGAATAAAAAATAACTTTTTTTAATTAAAATATGTTTTAATGGTTTTTTATAAATGATACACGAGGAAAAGAAAAGGTGTAATGTATAGTCTTACTTAAAAAAAATATAAAAAGTTTCGACTTTTATTTCAAATCCCCTACAGAATAAAAACGATTGTAAACTTTTGGGAGAGTCAAATAATAAAACGAAAAGTTTTTATTTTTTATAATCTTGGATTTCATAAGTTAAAATACCTTCCAGTTTATGTTTTAACTTACCCGGAGAAGAAAAAAAAAGATTTCCAAAATAGAGGAAAAGAATTGTTATTTTATACACTTTAATTTACTTTTTCCATGATTTTGAATAAGAGAGTAGAGAAAATATTTATTTTGATGACGCATGTATGTATTTTTTTATGCTATAAAAATATCCATGTCGTTTTATTTATCTTCGCATTCTGATAAAAAATTAAAATATCTTGAGATTATAATATTTCAAATAAACTTTATAACATTTATTTTTTGCATTTTTTCATTTCTTTTTACCTTCTCTTTCAATTTTTAAATATTTCGTTACTTCATAAAAAATTGTATTTAATTATTTTGTAAGGATTTAATTTCTTTTTCACGGAAAGAAATTTCTTTCTAAAAAAAGTATGTGATGTATCATGGGAACAACGACATTAATAATATATATATATATATATATATATATATATATATATAGTAAACGTCTAAAAAACAGACACATCGCGACAATAGAATTCGCCCGCAATTTACAGGAAAATTTAGGTGCCTTTATACAGGGTGATTTTTTTTAAAGTTGTGAAAGTAAAACACTATAACAAAAGAACCACTGATCCAAATGACCGGAAATTTCACCAGTATGCTCCCAAAGCGATGGAAATTTTTTTCGCATGGTTAAAAAACTTAAAATCGCACCGACAGATGGCGCTGTAAAGTAGCAGAAACAAAGACTATCGTCTGTGGGAGGAAAACAATAGATGGTACTTTGAGAAACCATCTTCCGTAGGCCCTCTGTCGTCATTGGGCCTTTTCTTAAATTCTTAAGTGTCCTAAATCTCCTAAGAGCAGTTGCTGAGCTGTTATTATTCTGATAATACAGTTTAACTAACAACGCACGGTCCGTCAACGGCGCAGTCATTGCGAGGATTTCCGTAGAATAACAAACACGAGGTGTGATACGTACTTCACGTTTTTATCGCCAATGTGCGTATGCCGGGCGCAAGTTCGTCTGCCGACTTTACTGCATGTACAGCGCCATCTGTCAGTGCGATTTTAAGTTTTTTTTTAACCACGCCTAAAAAATTCCCATTGCTTTGGGAGCATACTGGTGAAATTTTAGGTCATTTGGATCAGTGGTTCTTTTGTTATAGGGTTTTACTTTCACAACTTAAAAAAAAATCACCCTGTACATAACAATGGCGAAGGACGTACATTGCGTATGCACAGTTTTTGTCCAAACTATGGTAACCCACATTCCAGAAGTTGACAATACTCGTCTACCTATCCTCACTCGTTTAATCGAACTCAGGAGGACGAGTATTGTTAAGTTCTGGAATGATAGTTGCCATAGTTTGAACAAAAATTGTACATACGCATTGCTCGTCTTTCGACATTGTTATGTATACAAGCATTCTACGTATTCGATATAACTTTCCAGAAGCAGCGTAATTTGTGAGAAATTTTTGGAACAAATTTTTTTATTTGCTTAAACAAAGTTTCAGGTCATAAGTGTATTTTCGTCCAAACTGCATTCTCGTACGCCAATTGCTTGATCTTTTATTGAATTTTAAAATGTGTCAAGGACTTTTGGGACACCCTGTATATATATATATATATATATATATATATATATATATATAATTATAATATCTATGAATTTCAAAAAACATATCAAGTTCTATACTACTTAAATCTCCAAAGAGATAATTAATGATATTGTGTATACAGAATACCACATAGCTAATAATTAACATGTGCAAACACATATATATATATCTATCTATCTATATATATATATATATATATATATATATATTAGCTTTTTTATGTTTCTGAATATGAGAAAAATAAAATATCTTTTTGATGATGCGCGCGTTTCTTTTTTAAATTATTTTGTCTGGAATATAGCTCATGGAACTTTCAAATTTTCATTATTCCCTTTTTTTGAAAAATTTAAATTCTATTTTAATAATAATTATGTATTTTTAATTATTTCTATGAAAAACTAATTTTTTTAAAATTATTTTCTAAAATAAGCTTTTTCAGAAATTGTTTTAAAAATCATGCAAACTGGTCAAGGATTTTTTATTCATTATTTTTTGTATTATTTTTATATATAAGGAAGAGTAGAGTATCGTCCACCTTGGGGAACCTCATGTTTCAAGAGTTGCAGTGCAAGTAAAAAGTAGTACTCATAGATTGTCATAGATGGCAGAGCCACAGAGTTGAGAGAAATATAGAGATGAAAAGTATTGGATTTGCTTGAAACTAAAAATGCATCCCTGAAGCCGGTTAATACCGGCCACGAGTCGGCACAAACACTGGCAGCTCGTTTTTTGAAAACCTCTCCCCGTGCAATAAATTCAGCCCTTGTTATACGTACTTGTCTTGTGTGAGGCCGAGTGATTTGAACGTTAACTGGCTTCATACTGCAAGCCGTGTGAACGGTATAGTGCATCTCCATTATACTCTAAACTCTGTGTGACGAAGCACCCTTCTCCCAACAATAGAATCACTTTTAGTGAAGCTTGCACCTAGCATTCTGACATTTTTAGAGCCCTATAGGTCTCTATTATACTCTAAACTCTGTGTGGCGAAGCACCCTTCTCCCAACAATAGAACCACTTTTAGAGAAGCTTGCACCTAGCATTCTGACATTTTTAGAGCCCTATAGGTCTCTATTATACTCTAAACTCTGTGTGACGAAGCACCCTTCTCCCAACAATAGAACCACTTTTAGTGAAGCTTGCACCTAGCATTCTGACATTTTAGAGCCCTATAGGTCTCTATTATACTCTAAACTCTGTGTGGCGAAGAACCCTTCTCCCAACAATAGAACCACTTTTAGTGAAGCTTGCACCTAGCATTCTGACATTTTTAGAGCCCTATAGGTCTCTATTATACTCTAAACTCTGTGTGGCGAAGCACCCTTCTCCCAACAATAGAACCACTTTTAGTGAAGCTTGCACCTAGCATTCTGACATTTTTAGAGCCCTATAGGTCTCTATTATACTCTAAACTCTGTGTGGCGAAGCACCCTTCTCCCAACAATAGAACCACTTTTAGTGAAGCTTGCACCTAGCATTCTGACATTTTTAGAGCCCTATAGGTCTCTATTATACTCTAAACTCTGTGTGGCGAAGCACCCTTCTCCCAACAATAGAACCACTTTTAGTGAAGCTTGCACCTAGCATTCTGACATTTTTAGAGCCCTATAGGTCTCTATTATACTCTAAACTCTGTGTGGCGAAGCACCCTTCTCCCAACAATAGAACCACTTTTAGTGAAGCTTGCACCTAGCATTCTGACATTTTTATTGCCCTATAAGTCAAAGTTAGAGAACCGATAAATCTTTTCTGAAAAAGTCTTATTTATTGATTTTACAGCACATAATTTTCTGAAAATGCATTTTTTGAGACCACTTATACGACTATTAACATAGAAGTTTTTTTTTTAGAAAAAAGTACTTTAAAATAAAAATTAGTTAATAATAAGAATAAAATATTGAAAACAGTTTAAATATTCTTTCAAGAATTTACAAATTTCATTTTGAAAAAAAGCAACATTATAATTGAATCAATGGCGGCGCGAAATTAGCGGTATTCGTTACCGTAGAATTTTCCTGGGGAACCCTGTCCGAAGGTTATAATCGTCTGCTGTGCTTGTGAGTAGTGGTTTCGATTCGTAGTATCATATTTGGCGACGTAACTCACTTTTGGTGTGAAATTAACAATTAAAAATTCATTACTTTAAAATTAAACGTACACAAAATATATATAGCTATAATGCGATTTTTGCAGACAAGTTTTATCGGTTACATAATTTTGGCCTATAGGGCTATAAAGTACACAAGGTTTCAATGCTAAGTGCTAGTTTCACCAAAAATTGGTTCTATGTAATTGTAATATAAAATGCATGTGATGAATAGATAAGAATTTATATCGTTTTCTTTGTTTTGAAAATGTTTCAGTAACTTTTTGCTTTATTAATTTATAAGGTAATTATTCTTTATTAAATGCTAAATTATTAAATATAAGTGTCAGACATTTTAAAACACATTTATCATGCTATAAAGTGTTAAAAATCGCATTGCAGTGCCAAGATTTAACAAACAGATGTAGTAAAATAAAAAGTCAGAAAGTGGGATGGTTTGGGGCACGTAGTAAGGAGGTAAAAATGATCTACCAGACTTAGCCAAGATTTTCATCATCAACTGTTAAAAAATAAAATAAGTGAAGCAGCGGATACATTTGCTAAAGATGCTACAGACCAAAATGAAGATAATTAAAATTTGGTAATACTTGAAGATGCAAATGCTATTGAAAGTTGCAGATATAATAGAAAAAAGTATGAAAAAGAACTTTCAATATGTGAAATTAAACCGAACATGGAACTGACCAAAACCATAATTCGATTAAGGACTCAACACTTTCCGGGTTTGAAAGGGCAGGAAGTTTTCTTTGTTTTGAAAATGTTTCAGTAACTTTTTGCTTTATTAATTTATAAGGTAATTATTTTTTATTAAATGCCAAATTTTTAAAAAAGAAGTGTCAGACATTTTAAAATACACACATTATCATGCTATAAAGTGTTAAAAATCACATTGCAGTTGCAGCATCGCATTTGGAAGGGCCCTCTGTAACAACTGTGCTGAAATTCAGGTAATCCCAAAATATACTTTTGATTTCCCTGCAATTATAAGGTCTCTTCTCCATATGGGAGATTGTCCCATCACCATAAATATTCACTCAAGGGACATCAGTAAAATAGAAGAAGTTGTTATATCTTCTTTGGGATTATATAATTTCCTTCCCATTCTCCCGATACCAACTAACCAACTTGAAAAATACTCATACAACAGACTTACTATTAATAACATTATATATCTGAGTACATAAAATATGCATCTTACTCTAGAATAAAACATTTTAAGAAAGGTAAGACATTTTACTACATTCTTATCTCTACAACAACAGCAAAAAAAATCAAGTATAGTTGTCATGCTAACGAAACAAAAGCTATTCCGAGATGCTACATACAGTGTAAAAAAAAATCTTAAAATAATATAGAAAAAAATCTGGTTGCTAAATTATAGATATTTTATTAAGATAAGATAATAACGTGACATTAATTGGTACTAGGTTTTAAACGTTGAATTTATCAAGTTATTTAACATTATTTTACACACATCTGAAATCGTTTCCCATAATACAAATATAACTTTTGCTATAACTTATTTTCTACAACAACTGAGGTAAAAAAAATAATAATTTTTGAATTATTTACTCTGGTAAAATATTCAGAGTAAATATAGAAAGTCGTATTATGTCTCAGAACGTAAGAAATGAATTCTTTTGCAAAAATCTTACTGATTCTTTTTATTATTAGGTTATCTGAAAAGACTTATTTTAACTATCACGACAATATTAGTCACAGATGTTCAACAAAAGTTCAGCAAATATTGCTTCCATATATTTGCAGAACGTGCCATTTCTTAATGAAAAAATACATTTGACTAAAATAAAAGCATATTCTTGTTTATACATTAGTGCACATTTGTCCTTAGTTTTATTCGTATAATATGTTTTATTTCGGCTTTCATTCTTTATGTTCCTTTCGTTTATTCTTTCACGTTACATATTTATGCCAGTAAAATTATTTACTATGTAGTTATTAAAGTTAAACTCATGTGGTTTTTCTGCAGTAATTTTGTGCCTTTATAGGAAATTTATTTATTTATTTATTCATTCAACGACAGACCTGCTGATTATTTTTAATCATCAGAAAAAGTAATGTAATTTATGATAAAAATACACTGATCATGGAAAGACGTTATTGTTCAATCATCCTGATATTGTGAAGGTGGATCTATTATGGATTAATTTCTGTATACTAAATATACATCTAAAATTAAAAAAAAATAATAAACGCTATACGGAATTTTTCACCAACTTTAGAATTTTAAATTTTAGTTGTGTCAGGAAAATTTAAATTCTTCATGAGTCTACTACTGTCATATGTTGAAAAAACTTTATTTTATCAATCGTATGCATTGAAAAATTATTATATGTATGTATGCATGTTATTTGTATGTTAATATGTATGTATATTATCTACCAGTGAAAATTATATCATTTTTGTATAATGATATTTATGAAACACAAACAATTGCTTTAAATGATAACCAAGCTTCAGAATGACAGAATCGTTCCATTGACGCAAATTACGTAATTCTCAAAGAAAAAGACTTTTTCAATCATGAAGACAAAATATTTCACCATGATTGTGTAGGAGGTGTATTCCCTTTGTACATTAAAAGATCGCACTACCTACTATTTTTATATATTGTCTATTTATATTGTCTATATACGAAATAAAATGTTTTTGAAAATTACTTTATTTCCACGTAATTATAATGTAACTCTAGCAATTTAAAATGATTATGGTAAATGACGCTACACTCTCGGAAGTACTCAATGTTTCCTATGGTGAAAATGACGTCTTTCTCGAAAGAAAAGTTAGACTTTCCTTTATGAATTTAAAATATTTTACTATTTTTGTATGAATATGACCAAATTCATTGGACTGTATGCCTGTACGTTAAGAGACCAAATTCTCTACCGTTTACGGGGAAGATCTTTTGAATGTTTGCTTGGAAAGTTAATTTGAAAAGGAGAAAATGAATAATGCAATTTACAAGGATATTCTTACATTAGTTTGCTTGGATTAGTTTGCTTGTTTGCTTAGAAAGTAAATTTGAAAAGGAGAAAATGAATAATGCAATTTACAACGACATTCTTAGATTAGTAGAAACTAATATAATCAAGTTTGCTGTGATGTGTACCTTTTATTAAGATTTTTCAGTACGGTTTATAGCATGTTTTCGAGGGGTTAGTCAGCCTCAGCGGCCAAGGGGCAGAGCCCCCTAATAAGGATGTAAGATACATATAAAGTTTACGAATTATGAATGTCAGGAAATAAGTAAAGAAAGAAATGTATGTAAGTATAGAGTATTCAAAATGAGAGTAATTAAAACATGATCAAACCAATGAAACTTAAAACCAATCTTATTTAATTTGGTGCGTAGCTGAAATCTGGCAATAAGGCATTAATTTTTTCCATATCTTTTCCGCCTGAAATAGAATATATTTTACAGTATAAAATATTTTACTATTTTTGTATGAATATAACCAAATTCATTAAACTGTATGCCTGTACGTTAAGACACTAAATTATCTACCGATTAGGGTAAGATCTTTTGAATGTTTGCTTGGAAAGTAAATTTGAAAAGGAGAAAATGAATAATGCAATTTACAAGGATATTCTTACATTAGTTTGCTTGGATTAGTCTGCTTGTTTGCTTAGAAAGTAAATTTGAAAAGGAGAAAATGAATAATGCAATTTACAAGGACATTCTTAGATTAGTAGAAACTAATATAATCAAGTTTGCTGTGATGTGTACCTTTTATTAAGATTTTTCAGTACGATTTATAGCATGTTTCCGAGGGGTTAGTCAGCCTCAGCGACCAAGAGGCAGAGCCCCATAATAAGGATGTAAGATACATATAAAGTTTACGAATTATGAATGTCAGGAAATAAGTAAAGAAAGAAATGTATGTAAGTATAGAATATTCAAAATGTGAGTAATTAAAACATGATCAAACCAATGAAACATAAAACCAATCTTATTTAATTTGGTGCGTAGCTGAAATCTGGCAATAAGGCAATAATTCTTTCCATATCTTTTCCGCCTGAAATAAAATATATTTTACATTACTGAACTGCGTTATGAAAAAACTGACAATATCTGAAAAACATCTTACACCAACAATGGCATTTGAGCCTTCGCTGTCTTTAGAGAAGCAGTATTATTCTTTCTTGTGCATTAGACCACTTGGCCATTCCGCCTTTCTTCCATGTTCTTCTGCAACAAAACCAGTTCATCTTATCTCTTACTTCGTTCAACGACAGAAAAGCATCCTGCAGAAAGTGTTCATTACGCAGCTCAATATAGTTAAATTCAATCTTAAAATCGCTCTTACTGCAGATCATTTGCGTTTTAAATACATAGATTGTGGATTTTTGACATTTATGAATAGTTTATATTTTATTATTGAAATTTATATTTTTTTCAACAGTAGATTTATTTTAAATAGATACTAATGTTTAAAATAATAGCTAATACGGTTGAGTTTTGTGAGTGCTTTCTTGCGCGCAGTGGATCAATGTTTGGATAATATCCATCTGTTCATTATTTACATATATTTTACTTTCACAGTTTTAATTTCTTAAAAAATAGTGCTTAGAGTTAATAAAGTATTAATTTAACGGTATCTAGATACTGGTTTAATTATGTTTCAGATAAGAAACTTCGAAACACTCTCCAGTCTTGACATTTCAAAGATACCTGATTTTTTAAGAAAAGTAGAAATATGTATGCTATAGAAAAGTATAAATATATATAGAAATAACTACTATATATATATATATAAGATGCAAATGGGAATTTCGTTCCGGCTGCTTATAACTTGAGTTCTGCTGAACGGATTTTTATGGGACTTGCATCGTAAGTTCGTTAATGTTTCAGGGAATGTTTTAGCATATAACATATCATTCTGCGTTCCTTCGTTATAGAATTATGGGCTAAAATTCTATAATTAGAGACTTTTAAAAGTATTTTAAGAAAGGTGAGGCATTTTACTACATTCGTATCTCTACAACAACAGCAAAAAAATCAATCATGTATAGTTGTCCTGATAACAAAACAAAGTCTATTCCACGATGCTACATACACTGTAAAAATACAGCTTAAAATAATATAGAAAAGAATCTGGTTGCTAAATTATAGATATTTTATTAAGATAAGATAATACCGTGACATTAATTTGTACCAGGTTTCAAACGTTCAATTTATCAAGTTATTTAACATTATTTTACACACATCTGAAATCGTTTCCCATAATACAAATATAACTCTTAGAGATAACTTATTTTCTACCGATTATAACAGCCTTTTAAAATAACCGCCTTTTTTAAAAATTCTACTGGACGGATTTTGATGAGATTTGCATTCTTAGTTATATATAATTTTTCAGGAATGGTTGCACTATATTGCAAATTGTTCTATCGTTATTTACCAAATCCTACTGAAAATGATCAACTAAAACTTCGGTCCTTAACCGATCCAAATGTTGTCTGACACATTAGAAAATATAATAGCACAATTGTGTTCGTGTCGTTTTCAGCAATGTGGAAGGGCATTTCAGGTAAAAGCTCAAATTGCTTTAAAGCACAAAGTTAAATTCAGCGATATATTTCGTTTGATTCGGTGTTTGTTTGGTGATACTGACCGGGCGAAGACTGCTAGTTAAAGATGTAAAAAGTGTCAAAAAAATTTCTTTAAAGTATTACAGAGCTAATTTTTAAAAAAAATAATATTTAAAAATTCTTAAAATAATAATAAAAAGAATCTGGTGTGTAGTTTAAACCGAAAGAGACATATGAAAGAACCGGCCACATTTAACAGAAAACTGTCTTATATAATTACCCAAATATACTTCACTGATAAAAAAAAGTAGAGTTGAGTCCGTTTTCGATCATAATTTCATTTATATAGATATTTTCATGTTATTCAGCTATTTTAGGTATGGTTTTATAATCTATTCAGGTGGGTTTATAATATTTTTAATCATTTTCATATTTATATGAAAATCAAGTAAAATTTTAATATATGCTGAAGCATTTCAAATGTAATATTTCTACTTTATTCAGGTATGAAAATTATAAATAATTTAAATGTTAATGACAAATAAAAAAATAAAAAAAAAATGTTTACGCTAAATGTCTTTCATCTGTGTGCTCGATTTGTTTAGAATATAGAATTTAGAATATCATATAAATAATGCACATATATCTTGAAAGTTGTGATTAAATTTTTATTCGCATAAAAATTAAAATATAAAATAAACTTTCTTCCTTTACCCCGCTTCAAAAGCTTCAAAATAAACACATTTTTCAAAGTGATTCACAAACGTTAATTTCACGAATTTAATATTCACAATTTTACTTATGCAGAATGTCTCTCTTTCGTTTTAAGATACATTATAGCAAAATTTATACTGACAATTTTACATTTAAGTTAAAAATGAATACAAATTTTGCATGTGCAAAATCAATTTAAATGTAATATTACATTTAAAATGCATCTCTTTACAGACAACAAAATCTTAATAATATAAATATTACTGTCAAGAAAAATAAATTACACAATATTAAATACATGTTTTGAAAGGGCACAATTTGTTTAAAAATTCAGTTTTATGATATACTTGTTTTATTAAGAAAATATACAATGATAACATGATTATGAATATGTGTTTTTATTTATTCAGCAGATCTTGAAATAAAAACATATATTTAAAAATAATATTTTCTTATGTTTTTTTCGAATGTATTATAAAAATTTGATTAAATTGATTTTTCATGTTCAAGTTGTTTTACAGCTGAAATTGCACAAGTTAATTTATAAGTTATGAACGAAATAAGACTGTTGTATGTTCAGAAGCATTTTGTATATATTATATTCTACAGATAAAAAAAAACTCATGAATAATTTAAATGTTGCAGACAAATGAAAATTTTCTAATTAATTTATACTAAATTTCTTTTATACAACTGCTTTCATCTAAATATTAAATTTTGATACAGAAAAAAAAACTTATTTTACTAAGAAAATGTACCATGTGATCATAGTTATGCAAGACTGTTTTAATTTATTCAAGATATAAAACAATACATTTTAAAACTTATATTATTATAACAAACTAGGGGGCTCAGATCCCTACTCGCTGACGCTCCCCAACCCCCAGTGAATTGCGAAGCAATTCACATTGAGACCGCTTCGCTCGCTCGCCCCTTTTTATTTTTCAGCAATTCTAGTCGGAATAAGTTCTACCATAAAACATTTGAACATATGAAATAGACAATTTTTTTAATTTAAAAAAGTAACTAGATGGAACCCGTCAAAATTTGACGGCAAACAACTTGATAGTACCATAAAAATAAAATTTATAGTTGCTTTAACTTGACAAATTTCATAGTGGGGAGGATAATATGATTAAGTGGTCACAGACCTTTCCAATGATATATAACATGAGGGTTGTGTGCAAAATTTAGAAAGTACCCCTTGGGGGTGGGGGAAAGTGGGGAGATGCATAATATGATATAAGTGGTCACAGGCCTTTCCAATGATATATAACATGAGGGTTGTGTGCAAAATTTAGAAAGTACCCCTTGGGGAGGGGGGGGGGCAAAGTGGGGAGATGAACATCGGAGATGCATAATATGATTAAGCAGTCACAGACCTTTCCAACAATATATGACATGAGGGGTGTCAACAAAATTTAGAAAAGTATCCCTTGGGGGGGTGGGGGGGGCAAAGTGGGGAGTTGGACATTTGAGATGCATAATATGATTAAGTGGTCACAGACCTTTAAAATGATATATAACATGAGGGTTGTGTGCAAAATTTATAAAGTACCGTTTGGGGGGGTGGGGGGGCAAAGTGGGGAGATGGACATCAGAGATGCATAATACGATTAAGCAGTCACAGACCTTACCAATGATATATAACATGAGGGTTGTGTGCAAAATTTATAAAGTACCCTTTGGGGGGGGGGGCAAAGTGGGGAGATGAACATCGGAGATGCATAATATGATTAAGCAGTCACAGACCTTTCCAACAATATATGACATGAGGGGTGTCAACAAAATTTAGAAAAGTATCCCTTGGGGGGGTGGGGGTGGGGGCAAAGTCGGGAGTTGGACATTTGAGATGCATAATATGATTAAGTGGTCACAGACCTTTCCAATGATATATAACATGAGGGTTGTGTGCAAAATTTATAAAGTACCCTTTGGGGGGGTGGGGGGGGCAAAGTGGGGAGATGGACATCAGAGATGCATAATACGATTAAGCAGTCACAGACCTTTCCAATGATATATAATATGAGGGTTGTGTGCAAAATTTATAAAGTACCCTTTGGGGGGGGGGCAAAGTGGGGAGATGGACATCGGAGATGCATAATATGATTAAGCAGTCACAGACCTTTCCAACAATATATAACATGAGGAGTGTCAACAAAATTTATAAAAGTTCCTTCCTTAGGGGGGGGGGGGGGGATGGACCCCGGAGATGCATAACATGAATAAGCGGTCAAAGACTTTTCCAGCGATATATCACATGAGAGGTGTCTGCAAAATTTAGAAAAGTGTCCCACTTGGGGGGGGGGTGATAGACCCGAGATGCATAATATGATTAAGCAGTCACAGACCTTTCCAATGATATATAACATGAGGGTTGTGTGCAAAATTTATAAAGTACCCTTTGGGGGGGGGAGGGGGGGTGGCGGGATGGACCCCGGAGATGCATAACATGAATAAGTGGTCAAAGACTTTTCCAGTGATATATCACATGAGATGTGTCAACAAAATTTATAAAAGTGCCTTCCTTAGGGGGGGGGGGGTGGCTGGATGGACCCTGGAGATGCATAACATGAATAAGCGGTCAAAGACTTTTCCAGCGATATACCACATGAGAGGTGTCTGCAAAATTTAGAAAAGTGTCCCACTTGGGGGGGGGGGATAGACCCGAGATGCATAATATGATTAAGCAGTCACAGACCTTTCCAATGATATATAACATGAGGGTTGTGTGCAAAATTTATAAAGTACCCTTTGGGGGGGGGGAGGGGGGGTGGCGGGATGGACCCCGGAGATGCATAACATGAATAAGCGGTCAAAGAATTTTCCAGCGATATATCACATGAGAGGTGTCTGCAAAATTTAGAAAAGTGTCCCACTTGGGGGGATAGACCCGAGATGCATAACATGAAAAAGAGGTCACAGGCGTTCCAACTTGCAACTTTTTCTCGAAGGCATTTGACAATATTAAATTTTTTTTTACCCAAGACAATTTAACGATATTCTTAATTTTTTTGCGTAATTCGTCAAACGTTCATGGAAAAAATCATGAAATTCGCTAATCAATAGTTGATAAATTATAAAATTCAACAATCGATAGCAGTAAAATCGGTCAATCGATAATGGAAAAATCACAAAATTCATCAAATGGTTCACGTAAAAAAAATTGTCCTGCACACTGATGATATGATCAAAAGGGTTTTGAAGTATAGGACAAAATTAGCACTTGCCAAACAGCGAGTAATCCTGAAAATTTGGCAATGGACTTTATTGCCACCACTGGTCAAACATAATAGTCACACTCACCAATTGCGATGATTGAATGGAAAAAGATTTTTTTCTCCGCTGTCGCTCGACAAATTTCGAAACCATTTGGCGAATTTCACGATTTTTTCTCCGAAATTGACGGATTGTGATTTTTTTTCTCGAAGCCATTTGACGATATTCGAAAACTTTTTCCCCCGAAACCAGTTGATGAATTTTGCCATTTTTCCACTGTCGATTAATGAATTTTGCGATTTTTCCGCTATCGATTGACGAATTTATCAACTATTGATTAATGAATTTCATGATTTTATCCATGAACGAACAAATTGCGCACTTTCTTTCCGCTAATGTTTGACACATTTCGCCCTTTACAATTCAGCCAATGAGTTGAACGTTGTTTCTTTCCAGAAATGTCAAGAATGAAACAATGATTCTTTAGGATGAATTTTCTTCGTTCGATGCACCATGGAAGAAAGAATGTGTGCAATGCAGCAACGGGCGTCACAGACTTTTTAGGGCACCTGCAGACTAAAAACATCTAACCAATCTTCGCGGGGGGGGGGGGGGGGGAATCACAGATTTCGTCAAATGATTGAGGAAAAAACACTAAATTCATCAAAGGATCATGGGGAAACATGACTTTCGTTAAAAGACATCAGAAAAAACATTAATTATGCAAAAGGATCGTGAAAGATAAGCAAATTTTGTCAAAGAATCGCAAAAAAGGAAAGTTCACCAAAAGGTCATGCTTTTTTACTAAATTTCGTCTAAAAATTGCGGAATAAAATGTATTTTATCAAAGAATCGCTGGAAAATGCGAATTTCGTTAAGGATCATGAGAAAAATGCGAAATTCTTCAAAGGATCGCTGAAAAAACATGAATTTTAACACTCACCAATCGGCGAGTAATACTGAAAATTGGTAATTGATGTTATTGCCAGTACTGGCTAAACTTAATAGTCACACTCGCCAATTGCGATGATTGAATGTAAAACGAAATTTTTTTCCCGCTGTCACTCAAAGAATTTTTAAACCATTTGGTGAAGTTTTTCCCGAAACCATTTTGTGAATTTCCCGATTTTTTCTTCAAAATCATTTTTCAACAATATTCGACCCAATACGCATGCGTCAAAAAAATCGCCGGCCAATGAGGTGAGAGTCTATTACTGTCTCTATTAACGTGTTTGGGATCATCTCCTGTTTTTTTTTTCTTGCACATTGCATTAAACCTAGGAAGGTATTTATATAGAACTCACTGTGGAGTGTTTAGAAGGTATTTATTTTATTTATTATAATTTGTATGAATACTTAGGTGTCCATTTCGGATTTACTGTTTAAAAATGAATTTAGGCTCATTTAACATTCGCAAAATCAATCCCGATGGAAATTGTGTTTTTAGATCTCTATCATTTTGTGTATATAGTACAGAAAATAATTATTCAAACGTACGTAAAATATCGTAGAACACGTAATACAAAATTGGACCACTTATAGTCCGTTTATTATCGGGGATGAATCTTATGGTGTTCCGATTGCTAATGAAAACGATTATGTAAATATATGGTTCTTCATAGAAGTATGTGCTTCTTCACACTTCAATAGAAGCATTGTTTAAATTAATATAATTCTACAAATATGATGCAGTTTTAAAATATTGAGTAATGATTAATATAGTCAAGGAATCTACTCATATACGTAATTAAGTTTTGGTACTTCTCTATTATCTCATCGACCACTTTTCATAACAAAAAACTATCGCCAAACTGTAACGCCAAATAAACGGGAGAACGTTGTCATTAATACGCGCAAATGTTGAATTAAAAACCACTTGACGACATAACAAACACGTATAATGCTTCCGACATCAAGTAAATGGGATTGCATTTTTGGCATTTAATCATACATTTTGGCAATAGTATTTTGTTATGAAAAGTGGACGATGGGATAATAGAGAAGTACCTAAGTTTTTTATACCAATTTTGAAAATTTATCTTTTTTTGACATTTAAAAAAAATAACAGAAAAAACATTACAAATTTGCCCATTTGCTCAGCGGTCAAAGGATTAAGAAAATATTAATGATTAGCGGAACTGGTTCTAGCTATGAAGTAATATTATTTTGCTCAAAAACCCCCAGCAAAAAAATAATTACAAAGAATAAGTAATCGTCTTTAAATATACAAAAAACAATGTGATTAATGGCCAGGATTTTTTTACATATAACATTTTTTATATACAAAATAAAAACCGAAATAACCTCATTCATTTCACCCGATGTCAAAAATAGTTTTGTTTTCCACATTCTTGGGCAAAGCACTAAATCAATAAAATCACCAATTTGTGACAAATTATGAGTTTCATATGAATCGCCCATGAACGGACATGCAAACGGGTAAAAAATGAATGTAATAAATTAAAACATTCAAGATTTGTATACATACAAACAATACAATGTAAATATTAATATTGTTTGTATATATACTTCTTTGTATACATATATTGTTTGTATACATACAAACAAATATAATGTAAACATTATTCAAATATTAAGAGTTTACAAATCAAAACATTCTAAACATTTGTATACATACAAACAATATAATGCATACATACTCTTTACAAATTAAATAGCACACTTATGTAATGACAAAACTTTTAAATCGAATAGAGATAATATATTTCTGTTAAAAAATAATGCTAAAGTTCAGACTTACATATATTATACATTCACATAAAGCTAGTCACATTCCTGCATATTTATTAAATATTTAGTTGCTAAATATAGAAATAATATTTTATAATTTATATTCAGGCGCTCAGATTCGCTTTTTTCGAACACATAATAATAAAAATATTACTACCGTGCGTACTGTCTTTTGACATTATATTTACATAATCGAATTCATTATCAATCGGAACACCATAAGATTCATTCCCGATAATAAACAGACCATAAGTGGTCCAATTTTGTATTACGTGTTCTACACGTTTGAATAATTATTTTCTGTACTATATAAACAAAATGATAGAGATCTAAAAAGAAAATTTCCATCGGGATTTCGCCAACTTATGAGCCTAAATTCATTTTTAAACAGTAAATCCGAAATGGACATCTAAGTATTCATACAAATTACAATAAATAAAATAAATAAATAAAATAAATACCTTCTAAACACTCCACAGTGAGTTCTAGATAAATATCTTCCTAGGTTTAACGCAACGTGACAACAGAAAAAAACAACAGATGATACGATCCCAAACACGTTTGTAGAGACAGTCATAGACCCTCACCTCATTCGCCGGTGATTTTTTGACGCATGCGTATTCGATCGAATTTCGATGGAATAGATTTGACAGAATTACCAAACAGCTTTAAATATATGGATTCTCCGTTGAAAACACAACTAAAAATGCATTTAGTTGGCGCTACCTAAGGGCATATAAATCATTTAAATACTATGAAAAAAGGATCTTGGAAACATAATTAGTTTAAAACTTATTACACATATAATATTGGGCTTAAATTCATTAGAAAAAAAAACTACGTGATAGGAATATAGTTTATATATATCATAAATCATTGTTTAAATTTCGTTCAGCATTTTACTGTTCTAATTGATTATAGGTTTTTACAAAAGAAATTATTTTTTACTTCATCAAGACAGCAACAGATGGCGGCAGGTGCAATCTAGACATTTGAAATATTTTTTTTCTCCGATTTTTGAGTGAGTGAAATACGTAAATGAATTCTAAATAAGAGTTGAGAATTCATTTGAAATTAATGATATTACTCATAATTAAAATTAGGAATCATCTCAGACGCTTTGGATTACGTACATGTTAGTTATGTTAGTTTATTTTTAATAATTGCTAGTTTGAGTTTCATTCTATGGTTCACTGCTCTCACACTGACCGCAATATTGGATGCGGAGCTTATCTAACATAATCTAGTCTGTTTATTGGTCTGAGCTCTGGAAACTACGGTTGTTGCCAAACCATAAACTATAAATTCAGCCCTTTTTCCGCGCCACGTAAGAGAAATATATATATATAGATACTTCAGAATGTCTTATAAACATTCGCCTTAATTGATTAAATGTTCAAGCTATTTTAAAGCTGAATAAACGCTAGTTAATTTATAATTTGTTGAAAACAAAATAAAATTGTAATACATTTAGCCGCATTTTAAATGTAATATTACATTCTAAAGACAGTAAAATAGTGAACAGGTTATAAATTGATGACGAATGAAAAACATTAAGATGCATCATGCAAAATGTCTTTCATTCAAGTGTATAAGTTGTTTAAATATTCAGTTTTGATAAAAATGTATTTTGCAAAGAAAATGCATGTCATGGTTCTGCATGCCAGTTTTTTAAAACATAAATATCAACATATTTTCAACAAAAATTTTTCATGGAACACCTCCGTAATGTTGTAGTCACATATAATTACATATTTATTTCACTTTCCCTATTTACTAAAGATTAATTGCATTTTCTCTATGTATAACTTTTAATTATCATTTATTTCATTAAAAATAATGAAATGTAATATGAATTTTATTCCTTCATTTTATTATCTTTGTATACTCTTTCATCCAATTTCATTTTTGCTTTACTCAGTTATTCATATATATCGCCTTAATTTCAAAGTTAAAATAAAATAAATCTTTTTCAAATATAAATATAAATATACTTTTAATAAAAAGTTTTCTTGGAACACCTCCGGAATGTTGTAGTCATATATAATTACATATTTATTTCACTTTCCCTATTTACTAAAGAGTAACTGCATTTTCTCTATGTATAACTTTTAATTATCATTAATTTCATTAAAAATAATTAAATGTAATATGAATTTTATTCCTTAATTTTATTATCTTTGTATACTCTGTCATCCAATTTCATTTTTGCTTTACTCAGTTATTCATGTCTATTGTCTTAATATAAAAATTAAAATAAAATAACTCTTTTTTTTGTATTCATCTTTTGCAGTTGTTATGATCATTGACATACATTTCCTTCTTATAAAATCATCAGAAATACTGTTATTGTATGCATTCACATATTATTTAAACATTAATTTTGGTGTTGTTTGTAAATTTTTGAGTGGCGTAATATCTAACATACAGTTTAGCACGTGGCATAAATATATATTTATGGCAACCTGTTTGCATCTTAAAAATCTGTATATATATCAAGGCCTAACTGATTTTTCCAATAACATAAATGCTCTGGATATATATGCTAATTGCGTCCGCCAAAAATGATGGCAAACCGGAAAACGTTTTAATTTTCAAATAAATTGCTCACTTTTTGTCTTGCTGATAGGAAATGAACAAAATCGCTGCCCAAATACCACCCATAATTTTGCTTAGAAAACTACTCGCATTGCAATCTAATTGGCAACGATGGAAATTGAATTTAACATTAGGAGTTCCAAACTTTAAAAATGCAATGTTTTAGCACAATTTGTTCCTTTTTAATGATGTTTTAAAGTTTTAACAAATTTATGGCGCACCCTGTATATAAAGGTCTTACTGATTTTCACAATAACGTACATGCTCTGGATATGTATGCTAATTGCGTCCGCCAAAATTGGTGGCACACAGCAAAACGTTTTAATTTTCGAATAAGTTACTCACTTTTTGTCTTGCTGATAGGAAATGAACAAAATCGCTGCCCAAATACCACCCATAATTTTGCTTAGAAAACTACTCGCATTGCAATCTAATTGGCAGCGATGGAAATTGAATTTAACATTAGGAGTTCCAAACTTTAAAAATGCAATGTTTTAGCACAATTTGTTCCTTTTTAATGATGTTTTAAAGTTTTAACAAATTTATGGCGCACCCTGTATATAAAGGTCTTACTGATTTTTACAATAACGTACATGCTCTGGATATATATGCTAATTGCGTCCGCCAAAATTGATGGCACACAGCAAAATGTTTTAATTTTCGAATAAGTTACTCACTTTTTGTCCTGCTGATAGGAAATGATTAAAATCACTGCCCAAATACCACCCGTAATTTTGCTTAAAAAACTACTCACATTGCAATACGATTTGCAACGATTGTAATTGAATTTAACATTAGAAGTTCCAAACATTAAAAATGCAATTTTGTAGCACCATTTGTTCCTTTGTAATGATGTTTTAAGGCTTGAACGAATTTATGGCGCACCCTGTACATATAGGTTTTACTAATTTTATGATTAACGGACATGCCCTGGATATATATGCTAATTGCGTCCGCCGAGATTGATAGCAGGCAGCAATGCATTTTCATTTTCTAATACGTTACTCACTTTTTGTCCTGCTGTTAGGAACTAAACAGTATCACTTCTCGGGTATCACCCGCAATATTGTTTAAAAAAATTACTCGCATTTCAACCTGTTTTGAAACGATTAAAATAATTTAACATTATGCGTTCCAAGTTTTAAATGTGCATAATTCCTAAACTACTTGATCTAATGACTTTCCGTTTGGTGTCCGAACGTAAAATGCAACGAAACATCCAAATAGGATGTCAAAATTCAGTGTTAGTATTAAACATTACCAACTTTGGTACAGTTTTTATATGTAGACGACTAAGAAAAAAAAATAAGTATAGCATTAATTAGTAGACGTTTTTACTGATTGATTGGTATCAGTTACATGTTTATAGGAGGATTTGCGCACCCTGTATATAAAGGTCTTACTGATTTTCACAATAACGTACATGCTCTGGATATTTATGCTAATTGCTTCCGCCAAAATTGATGGCACACAGCAAAACGTTTTAATTTTCGAATAAGTTACTCACTTTTTGTCTTGCTGATAGGAAATGAACAAAATCGCTGCCCAAATACCACCTATAATTTTGCTTAGAAAACTACTCGCATTGCAATCTGATTTGCAACGATGAAAATTGAATTTAACATTAGGAGTTCCAAACTTTATAAATGCAATTTTTTAGCACAATTTGTTCCTTTTTAATGATGTTTTAAAGTTTTAACAAATTTATGGCACACCCTGTATATAAAGGTCTTATTGATTTTCACAATAACGTACACTCTCAGAAATAAAACACTCAATTTTCACGATTCCGCAATCCTTAGGCCTCATTTCGTTATTTTTGACAATCATTTCGTCACAGAGTCACGTGGTTTTTGAGGAAACGTGAATCCTCAAATATCTGCCGAAATTGTTTCCTCGCTGTCAAAAAACTGTCACTTTTGACGATTCCGCAATTCTTGAGCTATATTTCAACATTTTTGACAATCATTTCGTCGTCTCAAAATTAAGTGATTTTTAATGAAATGAAAAATCCCAAATATTTGACAAAAATTTTTCCCCATTCCCGGCCAGATTATTTTTGCTGTTACAAAATCGTTCAAAAAAAAAAAATAAAATAAAAAAATAAATAAAAAAAATAAATAAAAAAATCCCACAAAAGTACTAAATTTACAATATATTAACAAAAACAGAAACAAAAATATTTCATCCTTGGGGGCCGCTATAACACGAAGGTACCAAATTTATACTTTATTTGTCATATCTGATAATTTGCGTCTATCCTTTTTGTAACGATTTTATGCATTTCTATTGCCTATTCAAAGATAAAATTTTCTAAGGTTACAGAATTTCGTTAAAAACGCTTAAAAAATTCTTCTAAAGTTACAGAATTTCGTTAAAAACGGTTAAAATAGTAAAATGGAACATCATTTGGTCCATTTTCGACCGAAAGCAACAACATTTTTTCAATAATTAAAAAAAAATTAGGAGCTTTTTTTATTTAAGAAATATATTCATATAACAATCAAATTAAAAATATGTATAACTGACCCCTCTATAAAGAGTAATCTTATCCGCTAAAATTGATGAACTCGCCTCCAAAATATGCACTTAAAAATTAATTATTTCTGATCAACAAATTAATTAGACCATATTTTAATCATTCATTGAACAAAGGAAATTTCTCTAATAAATTATATTAATCAAACCATATTCTAATTATTTATTAACCATAGAAAAACCATAATAATAATCTAGCCTTATTAATTAAAACAGCAGAAATTATAACAGCACCGATAAAAATACAATCTGCTTTCTAAAAATATAAAACACACATCAACATCCCATAAATACATTTAAAATCAAACAATTCCGAAGTCCCGCTGGCTAAGTGGTCAGAGCGCTTGGCTGCCAAGCTAAAAGTCACGCGTTCGAACCCCATTGAAGACATGTGAAAAGTGATCTTATTTTTCCCCATGTCAATTAATGATGCTTCTAAAAACTCCAATAGATGGCAGCACCAACCTTTTTTTGGGAACTTTCAAAGAAACAATTTGAAACTAATTACTTCGTAATTTTGAGGATGGAAATTTAATAGATTTGACGAAATGTTCGTTCGGAGCATTTCCCAGGAAACCGTTTCGTCAAAAACGAAGAAAATTTCTTGAAATCTGAGTATTCATTATTTAGAGTGTACATGCTCTGGATATATATGCTAATTACGTCCGCCAAAATTGATGGCACACAGATAAACGTTTTAATTTTCGAATAAGTTACTCACTTTTTGTTGTGCTAATAGGAAATGATTAAAATAGCTGCCCAAATACCACCCGTAATTTTGCTTAAAAAACTACTCACATTGTAATATGATTTGCAACGATTGTAATTGAATTTAACATTAGAAGTTCCAAGCATTAAAAATGCAATTTTTTAACACCATTTGTTCCATTGTAATGATGTTTTAAGGCTTGAACGAATTTATGGCGCACCCTGTATATATATGTTTTACTAATTTTATGATTAACGGACATGCCCTGGATATATATGCTAATTGCGTCCGCCGAGATTGATAGCAGGCAGCAATACATTTTCATTTTCTAATAAGTTACTCACTTTTTGTCCTGCTGTTAGGAACTAAACAAAATCACTTCTCGGGTATCACCCGCAATATTGTTTTAAAAAATTACTCGCATTTCAATCTGTTTTGAAACGATTGAAAAGAATTTAACATTATGCGTTCCAAGTTTTAAATGTGCATAATTACTAAACTACTTGATCTAATGACTTTCCGTTTGGTATCCGAACGTAAAATGCAACGAAACATCCAAATAGGATGTCAAAATTCAGTGTTAGTATTAAACATTATCAACTTTGGTACAGTTTTTATATATAGGCGACTAAGAAAAGAAAAATAAGTATAGCATTAATTAGTAGACGTTTTTACTGATTGATTGGTATCAGTTACATGTTTATAGGAGGATTTGCGGGAGAGTTAGTAGGGTGCGGTACATTTTTTCCCCAGCACTTATCATGGCGTCAAAGGCTATACAGGATTGTTTTATATATTCAATATATAAGAAATCGGTCAAGTGCAAGTATAATTTCCGTTTAAAGGGTACATTGAATTTATTAATTATTATTTATTAATTAATAAACTCCTACTACCTCTAATTTTTTCATAACTTACTTTCAATTGATTCGGAAATAAGAGGGAAGGGGCACACTTTTCCAGTACTTTCAACGATATCTCTCAAAATAAAATACCTAAAATTAAAACAAATATATTTTTGAGTTCGATTTTGCGAGATCTTTCAAACGATAACCTACACGATACATAAAAAGAAAAAATATTTTTCAAGTAACTTAATTAATATCTCGGCTAATTAACGACAATGTTTTTCGAAAATCATTATCAAATACCTTTGAATGATTCTGCGACGATAAATACCTTGAATGCCCCTCAACTCCCCCGCTGACCGCTCGAAAAGTAAAGTTTGTGTGTAACGGAAAAATGCGTTTTTCTCAAAAACTATGTTACCTAGGAAATTCTCTATAGTTTTCCTGCAAGGTTTAAATAAACTTCTACTACCTCTAATTTTTTCATATTTTTAGTTTCAGTAGATGCAGAAATAGAGGGGGGGGGGGACATATTTTTTCAGTGCATTTTCGACGATATCTCTGAAAATATAATGGCTAAATTTAAAACAAATATATTTTTGAGTTCCGTATTCCCAGACCTTTCACACGATACCCACACGATATATGAATGAAAACTTTTCTTTTCAAGTGACTTAACCAGCCCCCTAAATGTTTCCTAAACATGTTTGTGAATGGCTAATAATCTAAAACTATGTGGGTAAAAAGGCTTTATAACTTTCCCAAGTTTGAACTTTCCACGTCCCATAGTTTACAAGAAAAAAGGGCTCTGACAGACAGACAGACAGACAGACACAGGAGTGATCTTATAATGGTTCTGTTTTTACTTTTTAAGTACGGACTACAAAAAGGAGATTTCAAAAGGGTTATATATCATGTTTTCTAGAATATTTTGTAAGAATTCGCATAAAAGTTTAAAATTATCATTTCTTATTAGCAAGCGTCAATTTTAAATTTGCATTAAAATTTACGTATAAAGCTAGTTTTTTCTTCCCTTTAAAAAAAGTTAAAATTTATTTATATAAGTTGATTTTTATTCTTATTTGAAGAAAAATTTCAAAGTGAAGATATTTTTAAAATTAATTCCGAAGTCTTAATTTCAAAAATAAAATTTTGTTTATGAAAAGGTCTGTTAATATTTTCAAACACCTAACTCATAAAAAAATAGATATTCGCATGATATCGCGAATACTGACATTCATATATAAAGTTTTAAAAAGCATAGATCTTTTTTGAGTGCATCCATGTTTCATATTTATACACAAAATTGTCTAATGTACTTTTCGTGCTTGCTATTTCCTGTATCTGAAATTTAGTTTGGATAGTTGCCAAAAAGACAAAAATATTTTTAGAATTTGATTTGGGTTCAAATATAAGGTATCGTATTTCCTCTAGGTTTCTGTACTAAAAATGAGATTATTACATAAAAAAAACCAAATAATTATCCTCTATTATTTTGAAAATCATTTCTCTTAATTCAATTATACTCCCTTTTTATTATAGAAAAAGCATTAAAGGCGTATATTTTTCTTTTTGATGGAAATGTTTATTATTTTAATAATTTTTTTGTGTAATATAATTTTAATTGCATTAATAACAGAAATGTTATAGATTTTCATCTGAGCATTGTTTAATATTTACTATTTCAGTTTTTTAACACTTTCCAATATAGTTGAAAAGTATTTATGAATTCAGTTTGTCTGTCTGCCTTTCTCTCTGTCTGTCCGTGCTCTAACTCGCGTAAATAAATTCGGATTATCATGCAATTGATATATGTTATTGAGGTTTACTATGGTATGTTCGGTATTGCAAATGAAGTTTGTAGCGTTTATAGTTTTTATACAGGACACTCAAAATAATTCCGTTACATTATGGTCTATGGGGAAAAAATTCTTTGCCTTTTTTTTAAAATGATGTTACACAATTTCAAGCATATTGAAATTGATATATATCACTAAGATTCATTACAACAGGCTTTCTATAAAATAGTGTGGGTATAGCATTCATTGTTCATTTACATGGACACACAAAATCGCTCGGTACTGTATTTTAACAATAATTGCTGGAAGCGTGTTTTCAGTTGCTGAACGCGTTTTTAAATGTAATTCATTTTTCGTCTATTATTCGGTGTATATAAATTCTATAGATCATATACAGGGCAGCACAACATTTCTCGATTACATTTTCGTTTATTGACGGAAATTTCAGAAGGGGTATTTTAAACTGTGCTACACGTTTCCTAACTGAACTAAAATTTAGCATTCTGTGTAGCATACATAGAAATCTATAGATCATACACAGGGCTGCACAAAAGAAATCGACTATTTTCCCGAATATTGTTGGTAATTCCTAAAATTGGGTTAATATCTATATTATGCGTTTATAAAATTATTTACTTACATATCATCTTTCACCTTATTAGTCGGTAAAGATTTGTAAAATTATTTTGGAAGTGTTGGAAAGTTTTACATAATCTATGATTGATGCATGATTTTTCGTTCTTGTTTAAATTTTACAAGAAAGCGTAGATCCTGTTTTGAGTGCATCCATGTTTCATCCGTATACACAAAATTATCTAATGTACTTTTCATGCTCTTTCCAATATTTGAAATTTATATTGGATAGTTTCCAAAAAGACAAATATATTTTCAGAATTTAATTTTGGCTCAAATATGAAGCATTGTAAATGTTGCTTAAATGTTGAGGTATTGAGGTACTGGATAGATTTTTTTACTGGGATTATTGCAAATAATTATCGTCTGTTATTTTGAAAATAGCTTTTCTTGATTTATTCTTATTAACTTTCTTTTGTAGAAAACACAAACACATTAAAGACGCATATTTCTTTTTGTGGGAAACTTTTTTGTTTAAATAAATTTATTTGCGTAATGTAATTTTAATTTTAACTAATCAATTACACAAATATTATAGATTTGCGTTTTATTTAATATTTACTATTTCAAAAATTTTTATTTAATATTTTGCATCATTAAGAACAAGAAATAACAAGTTTTAAGAGAGCATTATTTTAATATTTCATGCTACAACGTATTTTTTTTTTGCAATCAAGCCGTATTTTAGTGATTTTTCTTAGTTTAATTTATGTGATGCAGTTAAAGAAAAGTAGTGTTTGAACTAAAGTATTTTTATATTTCACATTTATTTATGATATCTGTCCCTGCAGATATATCACCTCGTTAACTGTTTTAAGTATCCAGGATAGTCTTATATCGCATAGATAATGCTCTCATAATTAATTTTAAGCGACTCATTAATTTACTTTTGTAATATTTTGTTATTCATTTCCTGACAAATGCCATTGGTGCTTTGTTTGATTCTGTTTTAAACATTTAAGACATAAGTAATGGTAGTTTATATGTGTATTATTTTAAAATACTACGTAATGACTTTAAACCATTTCTGTAAATCTTCATATTTAAAATTAAAAAATGTTTTATCCATTATCGGGAATAGTTATTAGTTTACACATTTTCGTGAAATTTCATATTTCATACTTTAGTAAAGTCCAATGAATATCTGCTTGTGAAAGATGTAAACGATGTACTCTAATGTATAGAATATTGAGTTTATAGTTACATTTTAATTTAAATATTATTTGGTAAATCGCTGGACAGACTTTTTGTATACATAAATAATGACACTTTATTATGGAATACCATTTACATTTGAGGCACTAACACAACCCGGAAAATTTTAAAACTCGAAAACAGAATACAATTACAAACTTTAAATATCTGTGATAAGTTATTTATCGAGGAAAAATATTTTACAAAATTTCATACTATGCAAACATATATAAATAACAATTAACGTATTTGGAGTTTATTATGAGATAGATGGGTTATTTGGAATTATGGTTAAAACTAAAGAAAACGAACAAAATGTGCCAAACAACATATTTAATGGTATCAAGAGACTGTGATCAAAATATAGTATCCATGTAATCAATCAATATAGTTCAGTTCATTTACAGCAATTGTAGGAGCCTCGGTGGCCGAGTGGTTAAGGCACCATTCCACTAATCACCTGAGAGCGTAGAAGTCAGGTCGGCTGGTTCGACTCCCATCAGCTCCCATGCACACACTTTGTGAAGCTTTCGGTTGTAATTCTCTGGTGTTGTAAATTTCCTTGTGGCTATCTCGTCCTTTTATATTGATGATGACTTGTAAGCGCGCACTTGATGTCAAGCACATAAGTCAGATGTATGTTCTGAATAAAACAAAAACGAATTTTAACTATAATGATCTCAAAGTCAGGAGTATCATGAGATACTGGTATTCCATATAAACTGATCCCATTGTTTTGAGAGAAAATAATCTATGTTTGTTAGAGTGAATCGCGAACTAAAAAACGAGCATTACATGATAAATTGTTACTCTTTCGGTGTACATTATACTTAATCTGAGTATAAAAATATTACTTCTAATAATAAATACAAAATATTGAAAACTTACCTCCCACAATTTTTCAAATACGTAAAACAAAATAGTTTCCCCCAACGTCTCCTGATGTTGGTATACTGCTGAGTGTTTGAAGCAGTTTACGGAGCAGAAACTTTGTATTCCATATATGCGTGCCAATTTGGGTAACTATAAGAGGAGATAACTTGTATATAATGTGAATTTGCATTTGAGATTTAACGTACCTTCAGTTTAGTTCGCAAAGAAAACTAGATGCGTACAAATGAATTTTGATTAACTTATTGACTGTCATACCAATGCCAAAACTCAACCACTTGTTCAAGAAACAAAACATTAAGAAAATAATTTTTTCTTATGTTGTACAAATCTACTAAGAAAATAATTTTTAGAATTCCATGTCTTAGAAAGGTGGGATGGGGAGAATTTTGCCACAATCATCGTGATTTTTTATATTATCTTCAAACACTTCAAAGGAAACTTCAATAAGTAATAACTGTAGCACAAATTTGAAACAAAATTTCGAGTATGTTTTGATGTGATATGTCCTTGTACTAGTAATTCTTCACGAAAACTAATATCGTGCGACAATATATAAATATAAATATAACTTAAACAATATAGTAATTAACAATATAGTAATGTCAACGCTATTGCCTATATCAGCAATAATCAAGTATCAGTTGTGTTTTCACCTCTGCACATGATTTGATTAGACCAATCATCTAAAATACGAAGCCAATCGACAGGATCTCTGGACCAATCAAATATTTTCAATACGATTAAGGGTGTATTCAAATCCAAACTGCTTATTTTGAGACACATTTGTAAATTCATTTTTGCTCTAAAATGCATCCAATTGGCCGGTTCTCTTATTCAGAAACTTCATAATGTCCGTATTGTCTCGATTTTTTGATAAAGGCAGAATATATTTCAAATTGCTGTCAAAATGGACATTTTGAACCGAACTTCCCGAAGCGATAGCGCTGGAAGAAAAAAAAATGATCGTACTGTGAAAATAATTGTCTGAAAATCAATTTCTAATTAATTGCAGGAAAAATAAAAACATGGGGCCCTTATAAATGTCTTTATAAATCACGCCGCCAAGTTTCCTGTTGTTACTTTGAAAAATGAGTCTGAGAATGTGTCTCAAAATTTTGAGTTGTTGAGCGTGGAAAAATATTTTTTTTGAATACCGCCTTAACTTTAGTTTAGTAACAACATTCTTGTTAAGAACAATACCCACGCCCACATACGTGGTCTGTCATTATATGGACAAAGATATAGTATAAGAGAGCTCCATAGGCAATATATTAGGATTGCAACCTGAGTTAGAAACGATAGTCTGATACTCTGCTGTGTTCTGGTCATTTTATTCGTTTTTTTACCCTAATTTTATATAATTTTCGAATAGTAGGTTGTTGTTCTGGAATATTGGTGTAATGAAGGGTTTGTATATTTTTAGCTTGTTTATTTACAATTTACTTTTCTTTTAAAGAAAATATAAATTTGTTATTTTTTGACATAAAACGGAATCATTTTATAGTAATGGTATAAAATTTGTAGGTATTCTTATTCAAGTTCTAAAAAATTGAATGTCGTTTTATATTTTCCTTTAAAAATAACATTTTTTTCCGAAAATAACTTTAAATTTGGCGTTTTTGGGAAAGGGCAAGGATGAAATGGTAGTCATGGGGAAAAATCGGTTATAATTCAAGATCTATCGCATTTGAAGGAAAACGCTGTTCGATTTTTCAGGCACCTGAATGGAGATACCTAAAATATTTAGGCTTTGGGATAGATTGATAATTATCAATCGAATATATAGGAAAATGCTATTTGATTTCCAGGCACATGAATATGAATGCCAAAATTTTCTGGCATGCATTGCAATTATTTCATAAAGATTCGCGTTGTTGCGCGGAGAAAATATTTTTTGAGAATATCTTTAATGCAAAAAAGTTAAAGTTTTGTAACAGAATATTATTCCTCTTTAAACACCCTTTTAAATAAATACGAAGTACATTTTTTTCGATACATAAGTCATTTTTTAATTTTTTATATAAGTGCACTATAAAGTATTACTTAATCCTCTTTTAATTTCCTCTTTTTCTTTTACATTTTACAGTATGAGGTTTTCCTTTATTTCCATAGAAATATTTCTTTAATGGTTTATTTTTGGTGCTCTTTTTTCATCTTTGCTTTCAAGTTAGCTATTGAAATCACCACAGCCATTTTTTAACTTTCCAAACATAAATCTGTGACATTATTTACCTTTATGTCATATTTTTGACCCCTAACATTCTTTTTCATGATTTCAACAAAAGTTTGTAACTTTATTATGTGCACTTTGTATCCACCGTCTGCAAAAACGTATGACAAAGTGCTTGCTGAAATACTTTAAAATATGTTTCGTGAAAAGAAATTTCCATTTATTTTTGTTTTATTTTCTCATGAAAAATATATTTGCGACGATATACTTCATTATATCAGTATGTATACGTTTCTACAATAAAGGTGAATCAAGATAAGGAAACAATTATCTAAGTTTAAAAAATACTTTTGTAGTTAAAAAACAAGAAATTGTGATTTTTAAAAAAATCAAAAAGTTTGATTATTAGAGTTTTCAAGCATGCGATACTCATTTTTACACAGTAAGTACTTTAAAAGCAAACTACAAAATTTTTTTTGAAGTGATGACGATATCTAATGAACAATTTTTACATGCTGGTAGCATTATTCCTTTATTTTGGAAATACCTGACGTAGTCTTAAACTACACATAATTTTTTTAAAGTGTTGAACTTAATGTCTGATGAAAAATCTCCCCATGCTAGTAGGATTATCTGTTTTTTTTTACAGTAGTACCTGGTAGATTGATAAATTATATCCTCTTGTAGTAGTGCTATAATTTTAATAATCATTCATTTCTTTTATTCATTTTCACCATTATGCACGGAAATGTAAAACGTGAAAATTTGCTCTGAATAAAGTTTAATTTGCACGGTTTGTAATGTGCCAAAATTTAATTTACGTGCTATTTTCTGAAGTGACTAGAACCCTTAGTGACGTACCAGTTATGAGTGGTTATAAGACAATAATATTTAAAAACAGACTAAGAAAAAATAAAGTTGTCGAGAAACAAATCCCTGTTGGTAATGATGTATGTTACTTTAGGATTTTTATTTTATAATTATTTTATAAAGCCAATAGGAAATGTCTACATCGTTTAACTCCTAAATTAATTATTGTTCTTTATGACAATGTAAAGTCATGAAAAACACTCTGTTTTGTTAATCAACGGTGAATCTCGAATGAATTTTGATTTATACCCTGCTTTTGAAACGTAGTGTTCCTTACTTAATTGTATAATTTAAATTGTTCTAGAATTTTACAAATATTTATAGTCATAGATTTGTTGGATCCAGATTATACGAGGGATTAAAATCCTAGTAGTGTACTGAGCATTTTCTTAAATGCTCAAATAAACAGTTTTCTACCTGTATTACATTGAATTCAAATGAAGTAAAACATCTTTGGGGGCAATCTGCAGACAATTTTATGAAAGTATGATCTACAGTATTCTGTTTATATATGGGCGATATATACCCTCCACGCACTTAGAACTAATTTTACCTAACCTATATACATTTACATGAAATAATAATAACACCTTCCCACTTGACTAATTACAGACTTTCTAAAAAGTTAAAATGTTTATATGAAAGAATAACTACATCTTAAGATTTATTTGAGAAACATCTCAATTACAGCTGGTGATATAACCTTGTAATATACAATTTTGTTTCCTTTTTAAGAAGAACAGATAACACCCCCACCCCCCGAACCAAAAGAATTAAAAAGATGAACGTATTAATTTGATAAAGAAAAAGTGATTATTGAGATTGTTGGATCTATCACGCATTTGCAAGTAAGCAAAATTTGAAATAAATCACTGGAATAAACGTGTAAGGACAATAATTAAAATTTAATATTGTTAAAAATTTCGTTCTAGATTGAACCAAATTTTGGTGTTGTAGAATCTCTAACCATAAGATGGTATAAAGTATTACTATGATTTGGTACTTAAAATAAACCATAGAATTATGCAATTTTGATCCATACTTTTATTTTAGGAAGAATAATTAAATTGTAAAATTTTGAACCAAGAAATGGTATAGTGTTGAAGAATAAATTGATAACATTTTGAATTATAAATTGGCTTCGTTTGTCCTTTGCAAGCCATAGTTAATCAGACCTGACCTCTGTTTAAAGAGAAATCTGATGTTCTACGAACACTTAAAGCTGAACTGGGATTCAAATACGATACCAACTAACTTGCAGACTGTGTTCTAACAATTAGATATGCAGTCAAATGTCTTGGTGCGCTAAAATAGTTTTTCGAGAGTGCATATAACCATTTGTTCTGATTGGATGTAAAAAAGCTCCATATTTTGGTTAAAGGAATGTTGTTTAATGAAGGAATGTTGTTTAATGAAGGATTGTCGAATAATGAAGAAATTTTTTCTAAAAGTAAGAAAAATGATATTGTGGTGTATCTATTTATATACTTATAGAGTGTGACATAAAGAAACTTTGGCGATATATAAAACCCTAGTATCTGTTTTGTTCAACCAACCGAAATGAAATGTGACACATAATGATTTGAAGATATGCACTCGAGATTGTGGTGAACAAGAAGAATGAAGCCTGCAGGGTTACGGTTGCAGTGAAAAAAAAATTCTTGAATGGCATCCCCTATATTTTCCCATCCCAAAATTATCAGTGTATTGAATAACCACAAATGTCTTTGGAACGGTACATGTAGCACGACAAATAGCGACGTAGACACATGCAAAGAACAATGTGTTGGGAATATTAATCTCATCCGTGAATTACCGATCATTAAGAACGATTTCATTTCCTCGTGAAATAAGGAAAATAAAATACCTTAATCAAAGGGGAAACACCACGAAAAAATACTCATATCTTCTTCATCACAGCAAGAAACCTATTACAGTGATTTATAGCCACTCAACGTCGACCAGTACAGGGAAAAACACTCTATTCGATAAACTGTTTGTAAGATATGCAGAAGAATTTGAACAATAATTATAACAAACTATAAAGAACTCAATTGACTGATTTGACTCTTACGGAAAAAACCATGTAAAGTGTAAACCCATGACGTAAAAGAAATGAAAAAAAAAAAAAACTCTTCAAATTGAATTAATGACTTTCAACTTTAGTCCCGAATTAAAATGTAACCAGAACACATGTGAGCTCCAGGGCTCTAATCAAATATACTATTTTGCTTATACTTTAAATTTAAACTAAATGTAAATGTTAAATATTGTAATGTCAAAACGCTCTATAATTCTTATTCAATAATATATAATCAAGATTAAGAAAGATGTGTACATTTATTTAGCCTCCTACTAATAAATTACTTATTTTTCAGTAAAAAAGGAAATAAGTGATTTATGCAGTGTGAACGACTTCAACATTGGATACTACCCTTATAAGCATAAACCGATTGTTAAGGTGAGTAGTAAGGTGAAAAAAATTTTAATTGAAAAGTGATAAGTTTCTCTATTAATAAACTTCTTTTTTATTTTAATTTCTCTATACACTGTTTAAAACTTAGCTTGAAGTTAAATAGTTAAATATCTCTGTTTTATAAAGTACTTAGTATATATATATATATATATATATATATATATATATATATATATATATATATATATATATATATATATATATATATATATATATATATATATATATATACTAATTACTTTATAAAACAGAGATATTTAACTTCAAGCTAAGTTTTAAACAGTGTATAGAGAAATTAAAATAAAAAAGAAGTTTATTAATAGAGAAACTTATCACTTTTCAATTAAAATTTTTTTCACCTTACTCTTTGATAACAATATTAGCTTAAAAAATGAAAAAGTTTCTTACTCAATAAATTAATAAAATGCTATGTAAATGATAAGAATAAAATTTAAAAAGAAGTTTGAAGATTTATGTCCAGGGATAAAACGCTTATTCATTTATATTTTTCTTTCCTTCTTTTGATCACCATAACAGCCAGGACATTTTTTATTCATGACGTGAATGTGGTAGACACTATTAAAGCAAAACAAGGAAATTCATTTATTCAATGAAAATAATGTTTCCTTTTGGAGTAAAAAGTACTTCATCATTTCTGAGATACATTTTAGTTGGAATAAAACGCAAAATAGCTTCATATTCATGCTTCTTTTCAACACGTTTAATTCTAAGTTGCATTATGTAGAATAAAGAACTCTATCTTTAAATCGGTTACATATTTCTTTTTCTCATTATTAGTTACTTTAGTATAAATGTGTAAGAAAAGTTCACTGTTTTTAACACAGACAATATATATTTAATGGTATTTATATATATTTAATGATACAAAAAAAATGTCTTGCATATATCATCTTTTTTTTTCACCAAGAAGGAAAATAGAAAGTTTATTTTTCAATTAATAAATCAAATACTACGCCATGTATAAGAATATAAAAGTTGCTATAAGTTCGAAGATTTACAGGATCGAGAAAGGTGATAAAAAGCACATCCATTTCGATTATTTACTTTCCTCTTTTTAGCCCCATTACAACCAAGGCATTTTTTCTGAAAATGGTGAACGCTGTTAAAAAAAGAGGCATATTCATTTATTCAATAAAAATAATATTTTCTTCGGGAGTAAGACTTTTCTGTCATTTCTGAGACATGTATCATTCAGAAACATATGTAATATAAAGGAAGTTTTATATTATTTACTATCCAATTTAAGAAATTACATCTTCAAATCAATGACAATATTTTTAGACATTAGAACGAATTTGACAAGAGACAGATTGCTATCATAAAATTAATTTGTTAAATAAAATGATTTTAATATATTTTAATACATATATAATTTATAATACATGTCTTCGCCTATATACCATACATGTTATCATATATTTAAGGTACAGATCATGTTAAATCTATGATTGTGGAATGCAAACTTAATTGATATAAATTATCATTGGAATCAAAATTTTACTTTTTCTTTGCCATACTCTTATTAACCGTGTCGTTTTGCATTTAGCTTTAAAAAATCTGTATATTTATTACAGCAAAATTATATTAAAAAAGTGTTTAACATGGAAAAAAATGAGATACATAGTTTCATAAAAGTATTAAATAATAAGTCTTGCATATTTTGTATTTTTACTAGCAACCCTTTATTGTGCTTTTATCTTGAAAACACTTTCTTGCTCAATTAACAAATAAAACTAGGGTGGGTGCACCAGTTATTGACCAGACACCAGTAATTTATTAGTAAAATATAAAAACTGCAGAAAACAAAAATTATTTTGTATACATTCTAACTTTGGTTGTTACAGAACGTATCTAACATACAAAGAAATGTTTTTATACAAGTTATAATTTCAGTTAAAGATGTGCTTGAAGATTAGCGTGAGAAATTAGAAATATTTTTACTTTTCTATTTTTATTAGTTTAGCAGCAATTTTAAATACAAACTTTCATATTTTGATTTTTACACCGAAAAGTGGTCAATTAGTGGTGCAATATCATATTCTATCTAACTAATACTGAAAACAATTTAAATTCTAGAAAAGAAAATGAGAAAATGTTTCCTCATACATTAATTAGTATATAAGGAAGACTGCAGATAAATGTTCCAATAATGTTATTAGAAAAAAAAATAACTTGAAGGCATTTCCATTAAATGATCAGTTACTGGCGCACTCTCCGTAATTGGAACCCGTTAAAATTTGACGGCTTTCAACTAAGTTTCTTTCATTGTACATCGGTTAAAAAACATTGCATAATTTAATGCATACATTTTCAGGGAGCGGTGGTTGCAAACTTGACATAAATGCATACAACTTAGAAAATAAATGAACAACAAATTATTGTTAAATGTACAAAATCATAATATTGAGACGAGGAAGAAAGGCACATTAAGAAGTTGTTATCGGAATGATGAAAAAAAATATATAATTTTTCATAGCCAAAAATTGGTGAATAAAATTTCATGAAGTTTCCCACCACAGATTAGAGATGCATTGAGTATTCAGCGTAGAATGGTACGTCGGATATCGAACAGAATTCGCTCCAAAGGAACAGATCGAGAACAGATCCTAATTTTCTTATAATAAATAATGAAAATACGATTAATTGGATCCAATCTCCGATGTTACTGCTTCAATTTAATAAAAGTTTATCAAAAAGTTTCGTATACCTTTATTGGTGAAATTTTGGATGACACTAGATTTTATAGAAAAGAGAGAAGTTCCATTCTTATTTTTTAGATCAATAAAACTGCTTAATTAATTCTGTGTTTATACATCTCAAAATGCATGAAATTCGTTACTACCGGGATGATTATATCCCCCTTACATATGCTCCGTACCAATGGAGTATTACCAAAAATAATAAAAGAAAAAAAGAGAAAAGAAATATTGGAATCAGCCTCTCGAAAAGCAGGAATCTGAATATGAATTAATTTCAAAAACTCTGCGACCACTTACCTCATAAATGGCCTCTTAATGTGCATAAAAAATACAAATTCGGTCGAATTTTCTTTTATTGTTCATTTGGTTGATTTGGCGACAGCATCCTCATCTTTCACAAACCAGATCTAATTTTGCTCGAGATTCACGTTTGAGAACTAAATTATTCGAAAATTGGAGGTGTTACAGAACCGACGTTGTACTGTTGTGAGAGTTTCATGATATCTCATCTAGAACGCCTGATAACAAGGTATAGGAGTTTCCTATGTCTTGGGATTTCATCCATATTATTTAAGTTCTTAAACGTTGCTCAACTACAGAGGTTTCGCTAAATAATTATCAATCTTGTTACTTGAAGTTTTGTAAACAGCGACAAGAATAGGCCTGCAAGAAAGAATGTCTGTCATCAATCCGTCTGCGCTATACCGTAGGAAAACATCGGCTGATACGAATCTTTTTAGAAACCTCCCGGAAAGAACTCCTCATCCTATCATGTGAGACTATATACGATGACGACATCTAAAAGTTTTTTTAGTGGTTAGTGGAAAATGTATTGTTCCGAAAAGTTTATCGAAGGTGGAAGGAAAAAAGGAGTTAGTCATCTCGGAGATGAGAGAATTGTTGATTAATAAATTACTGGGAAATGTTGAAGATTTCTCTCAACCTTGAAAGGACAGTTTTCATTCTGGGAAGTTTTTAGGTTCCGATAATTTTGGAATGATTCAAATAGAGAAACACTTTATCTAAAGCAAATTGTGAAGTCATCGAGAGATAACTTTGAAAAGCAAACGGGAACATTATATTGTTTGAATAACAACAACCTGGAATCCTTTTTTGCATTTTGAAGGTGATTGATCGTCTTTCTAAACCAGTTGCATTTTCGTGAAAGTCCAGGAAGTGGAAAATTCTTCCTGCACCTATCTTTGGAAGGAAAACGTAAACCTGTTAGATTGAAAACATAAACTATGTTTGACGCTGGACACTTTTTGTTGACTGCAGATTAATTATAAGCTGAAAGAACGCTAAATATTTTGTTGTAAAACACTACGAAAACCCAGAAAATTTGTAATTTTATTTTATTTGAGAATTGAATTATAATAAAATTCGTTTCTAAGATTTACTGTAGTTGGTCTATCATAAAGGTTCTACGCTACCCCTTTACATATTTAACACATTGGATCTATTACAGCTGGTGGCCAGCGGTTGGAGTTTTCGGCAAAAATTATCAGTAGCTTTGAAGAAAACCCAGGCAGAAATAGTGACGCCCGCCCGCATCCGAGCGCACAAGAATTTCTGACGCCAGTTCAGGAGTGGAAAGAAGAACCCAGAAGCAAGCCCTTGCAGTGAAACTACAGACCGCAGTTTCGTCCACAGAAACCAGCAGCAAGCCCTCGCAGTGAAACTACAGACTGCAAATCCGTCCACAGAAACCAGAAGCAAGCCCATGCAGAGAAACTACAGACGCGGTTCCGTCTACCGAACCTAGAAGCAAGCCCTTGTGTACAGACAACGAGCCCAAAGCAAGCCCTTGCACGAAAACGACAGATATCGACAGATCAAGAGAAACCCTGAAGCAAGACTTTGCATTGACGACGTCTATGCCAGACACGAAACCGGTGATAGAGGCGGTAGATGATTCGGACAAAGACTGTAGTAAAGGTAGGCTCATTTCATTTTTGAGTGGCTCTTAATTTGTTTATATAATCTTTTGTGAGGAAAATTCATTTTTGAGAAAATTTTTAATTGAATACTGATTTATGATAAATTATGATAATTTTTTAAATCTAATGACATTTAATTTAGTTGGAAAAGAGATATAACTTTTTCGGTCTTTCATCAGCACATTAAATTTGATAGAGTGAATTTTTCCTTTGGCAGTAAACTAACATAAGGAAGTACTGTTAGGTTAAATGTGTAATTTTTTTTTCTCTGAGAAAAAAAAAAGGTAGAAATTTCGATTTTTCTAATAAGTCGATTTTCTAATAATTCCTAATTGAGATATTTTGAAGATATTGCTTTTATATTATTAGGAAAATTTTTAGTAGTTGCAGAAAGGAATTCGAAATAAATGGGAAAATTGTTACCAGTTGTGTTAGAAGTAGCATGTGTTGTTAGAATTATGTGTACGAAATTTCAAAATTTGTTTTAAATTTTTATGTTCGGCACCGAAACGCAGTATATTGAAAATTTTACAGTATTGCAAATTTATTTTTATGCGTATACTATTTTTAATTTTCCTTAAATTGAATTGTATTTAAAAGTGTTAGTATTATGTGTGTAGTATCAGAAATTTTTCCCGTAAAGAGTTAGAATCTTTATAGCATAAGTTAGCGTACGAAACTATTATTTTCACCTTTGTATGGTATTGGCATAACATTAAAAATGCGAGAAATAACGGAATTGAAACAGTGTAGAAAAACTGATTTGCAGAATTTCGCGGAAGAAATTGGAGTAGAGATAGGGAAGAATGACAGGATTTCGGTAATTATCCAAAAAATTGAATCTGCGGATGATTATGATAGATATTTTGCCGTAACGCAAGCCGGGTATATCGTGAAAGACCGCGAAGATAGCTGCGGATAAATAAATGGAGAAAGAGGAAAAGGAGAGAGAAGAGAGAGAAAGAGAGAGAGAGGAAAAACAGAAGAACGCGAATTTACGCTGGAACAACTTAGATTGACGCAAGAGTCAAACAGACGTCATTCAACGGCCAGTAATGGATCAGAGCACCCGCCAAAATTACCGCTACGAGCAAGTATGCATCGATTTGATCCGGAAAGGTCTGACATAACTTTGTTTTTAAATTTGTTCGAACGACAGGCGACAAAATCGGAAATTGAGACAGATGATTTAGTAACGCATTTGCTAGCCTTAGTACCAGTCGAAATTGCGGACTTAAGTTTACGGGAGCTACAAAATAAGACAGACGACTTTGAGCATGTCAAAAAATTTTTGTTGAACGGTTCCGTATGAGTCCCGAAGTGTTCTGCCAAAAATGAATGAAACATCCACGTAATTCAGGTTCTCCTTGGAAATATATTATTTTTGAACTCAATAGCTAGTTGGAAGGTTTGTTAAATGGTTTAGGTATTACAGATTTCAGTAGTCTTAAAGATTTATTGATAACGGACCAGATTAAACGTTATGCTTCTAGCGAATTGAAAGAGCATTTCATTGATTCGTGGACAAACTATAAAGACCCTTTTGTTCTGTCAAATTGTCTTGACGAATATTAAGCAGTAAAAGGGATTTCAGATAAAAGGGGAATGCGAGATTTTTTTATGATAGGAATTCCGAAAAAACGAAACTCGAGGATAAATCGGGAGAAGAAAAAAAATCCGACGAAAAAATAAATTGGCGCGATAAGAAAGAAATTAAAGACAGAGTTCTCAGAAAAAACTCGTTTGAATTGTAATTTAATGATTTTACACTATTTCAAAAATATTGAGATTGATATACAAGGTGGCCATAATTAAACTGACGGTACTGACTGAGAGTGTTCTGTAGCGCGATCTAATTGTGAGAATGGCGCCAAATTTTGTAGGAAGATTAAACAAGACGCGAAAAAAAAATTAGTTCCAAATTCACCGCCAGGGGAATATGTGGCGCTGTGTATTCGAAAAAGAGAGTTTCAAAAAAGAAGAATCAATACTGAAATAAAATTACCGTTTATTTAGCACATCCAACTCAGGTTCGATGTGGCCGCCGTTTTTGTGGACCACATATTGCATTCTGTGCACAGCATTTATAACAGCAGAGAATAACATGTCTCCAGGAATCTCCCGTACAGTTCGCGATATGTTATCCTTCAACGTAGCTAGTTCCTGGACACCTCCGTGATAGAACATGGACTTTAGGTAACCCCATAGCCAAAAGTCGCAGGGTGTAAGATTAGGGGACCGAGGTGGCCATGCAGTTGGAAAACAGCGGCTAATGACTCTTTCCGTTGTGAATATTTGTCGTAGGAGCTGCTCTTCCCGCAAAGCAATATGTGGAGGGGCTCCATCTTGCATGAAAATTATTTTCTCCAGGCACTGTCTTTGCTGAAGTGCCGAAATAACAAAGTTGTTTAGCATTTGGCGATATTTGTCTCCGGTAATAGAACAAGTTACAGGTCCTGTCGGAGTAATGTTCTCATAGAAGAATGGACCTATAATCATATCTGCCGTGAAACCACACCAAACAGTTATCTTTGGTGAATGCAAAGGAATTTCCTTGAATGCTCTTGGTGACTTGTTATCCCAAATTCGGCAGTTCTGGGTATTTACAGTTCCATTCATGTAAAAGTGGGCCTCGTCTCCCCATAAGATTTTCCAAGGCCAAGCATCATCCAGCATCATCCAACTGCATTCTGGTAAGAAAAGTGAGAGTAATAGTCAATCGCTTATCATGGTCGTTGTCACGTAACTCTTGTACACGGCTGATCTTGTACGGATAAATGTGGATAATCTTTCGTAAGATTTTCCATTCCGTACAATGAGACATATCCAGATTCCAAGCTATCCCACGAGCGCTGGAAGTGGTAGCAATATTGTCTGGTGCTCTGTCGACAATCGCCGTTGCCACTTCTTCGATTGTATCCCGTGATACGGGTTTTCGTCCTCTGCCTGACTGAACATTTAGAGAACCTGTTCTCTCAAACTTCTCAACCATTGCTTTTAAACCATTAACTGACAAAGGACCGTTACCTTTACGCATTTTTTGTGGTTTCTAAAAGAACGAAGAGCGGCTGGTGCATTGCACTGGTTGAGGTAAAAGAATTTGACTAGTAGAACTCGCTCGACTAAAGAAGGAGACATTATGAAAGATAACTTTCAATGAAATTGCTTCTAACAGTGGCACATTACCTTTTAAAGCCGAACAAGCTGGCACTGGGCCAAAAGATGTAACGTGAAATTTCAATAAAGAACTTCTTCTTCTGCTGTTGCTTTCTTTGGGGCTCTGTAAGTGAAATTGCAGATAAAGAAACTTTAGCAGTGTTTATGTAAATTTTTAGCTTTTTATAAACTGTTACCATTTTGATCTTGGATTAAATTGCTAAATTCGTTAAATAAACGGTAATTTTATTTCAGTATTGATTCTTCATTTTTTGAAACTCTCTTTTTCGAATAAAAAGCGCCGCATATTCCCCTGGCGGTGAATTTTGAAACTAATTTTTTTTTCGCGGAATCCTTCGTCCCCCGTCTTCTTTAATCTTCCTACAAAATTTGGCGCCATTCTCGCAATTAGATCGCGCTACAGAACGCTCTGAGTACCGTCAGTTTAATTATGGCCACCTTGTACATCACTGAGGTACACTACAAGATGCTTATTATAGTATATAGTGTGCATAGCAATTATCTTTCATTTACATTGACAAACAAAATAATTCCGTTACAGCAGTGTCTATGAGCGATAGTTGCTGAAAGTGGCATCCAGTAGTGGTATGCAATTTTAAATATAACTAATTTTTACATATTTCTTAGTGAGTATAAATTCTACAGATTATATAAAGGACTGCACAAAAGAATTCGTGTACATTTATGTTTGCTGAAGTGTAATTTCAATTGTGCTATGCGTTTCCCAATTGAACTGAATTTTAGTATACTATGTAGTATATATACAAATTGATAGCTCTTATACAAGACTGTATAAGATAATTCTGTACTTTTCTGACTTTTGACATTAATTTCTGAAATTGGGTTTTCAAATGTGTAATAAATTTTACAAATTGTTTACTTAGATATAATCTTTCACCTTATTAAAAAGTGAACTTTTGTTACAGCGTTGTAAATGTGTTTCACAATGTTTCATAATCTATGTTTAGCGCATGATTTTTTTTTTAGTTGCTACAGCACCGATTCATGATGATTTTCTGCAGAAGACTTCTAAAGCTTACAGAAATGATAAATTGTAAAAAATACCATTTTCCCTTTGACTTGTTAAAAGACCTGTTAAAAATAAAACAATGGCTAATTCGAAATGTCACGAGTCAAAACAGCACGAGGAAATTTAGGAAAATTATACAAGCATCTGGTTATAGCAGGAAGTGTTGATTAAATATAAACATTTTCATTAGTTCTCCAGAAAGACAACAGACGAGCATAATCTTGCATTTTACGGATGAAAAAAAAAGCATCTGTGATGAAATATTGGGGATTGGTAGATTAATCCGAAACTGGAAAGCTAAGTTTATTACAGAAAAATATCGACTTTTCAGTAAAGTAAAGCAGTAAAACATGGAAAGGACCGTGAAAAAATACCATTTTAGGAGGTATATATACTGTTTGTAGGTATACTGTATTGAAGTTGTATTGTTTATTTTTACTGTGTCTATAAATAAATTTTTTGAAGCAGTCGATGCACTTTAATAGTTTTTTTTCATTATTTATGTTATTCCAATAAGAAATTCTCCAATGAAAAGTTCTGTACTGTGCATTCAATAAATATTTGAAAAACAAAATTACTAAAAATAAAAAATAATAAAGCTACAAATTAGTATTTTTAGATTCTAAATTTTATATATATATATATTTTAATTTATGCTACATTGATTCCAAATTTTAAAAATATTTTCTGAATTTTTTATTTTATTACTTAAAAGGAATACATTAATAAAAATTGCATAAATATTTTAAACAGAAAAAGAGTTTAAAAGAATAACTAAAAAACTGTTTCGAAACTAATTTTTCTTTAAAACTTCACTTCTTAATTAACTTTATGACTACTTTCAACCAATTCTCCAAAACGGATGCCCATATTTGTTGCAGTATATATCAAGATCCGTTTGACATACTGAGTATTTTGGGCAAAAATTAGATCGCACCAAACATTTTAAAAGCGTGCAGACATTAAAAAATTTGTTTTGAATAAAACACTTTAAAATATAATATTATTTATTTTATTTTCATTATTTAATAAAAAATAATGAAAATACACTCTCTGTCAAATGGAAACGTCTGGAAGAAAATTGAAATTTCTGTCAATTTGACAACCAGTTCTTACAAGCATACTGGCACTACATATAGAAATCTATAACGAGTAGTATATAATCTATAATGAGCTTCATTAAAATGTTTCGAATTAATATCGTAATATATGTTTGCATAAGCAACATTTTCCAAAAGATCATAAATTCCGAAATCATTCTCATGAAGCAAGTGTGATAGTTGTCCATCTTTGCTATTCCTTATTAAATAATTCCACTACGTTTGAAAGCACACACTTTATTAAATAAAGCAAAATAGTTTAATAATGATTGCTTAAAAATGATTTGTGTAAAAGACCACTTGTCAAATAAAAGAGGTGGGCTGATAATCATTGATTTTTGGTCCACCCGATACGATCATTTTTTAAAAATTTTATGAGATGTGTATCTTGTTTTATTGCAATTTAGGACTTATATTTACTGCCTTTCTGATTAATTTTTGCTTGAAGAATGTTTAAATCTATATTATAAAGCAAACAAAAAAAAATGCTTGTAAGTAACGCTGGCATTATATTGACGGTGGCAACACACGGCCGATAAATTTCTCTTTTCCTGCAATTCTAAACATGCACAGTTTCAGTTTTTATACGATCGAATAGGAAAAGTTTTTTTTCTTTCAAATACAATTTGCTTAAAAACGGCATATCAGTTTAAAGATATTTTAGTTTTAAAATAATCTACAAGCAGGAATTTCTTTTAAATATATTTCTATCACTGGCAGTCCGATTTAGAAAGATTTAAAAGTTTGCACTTAAAGCAATATAAATAGTTCAGCATTTGTTTTTGGCTATTATCCATTTAAAGAAAATCAAACTACATCAATAAATGAATTAAATAATTAAATAATATAAATAAAACAGAAATGTAGGTGGCATGTACTCGAACTATTCTCTAAAACCACTGAAATTATCAGAATCAATAAGGCTGCTGTAAGGAGCGAAATCTTTGTCAATTTCTTCGATTATAAACCCCTGGTATTGCGGCTAATAAGAAAGTATCGTGTTTAATAAATTTCAAAACTTTATATGAATACATTATTAATATCTATCTTATTAAAACGTTTTTTTGTGTTGGTAGTGGGGAATCTAAAAAATATATATTAAATGCAAATACTCTATGAGAGTTTTTAATAAAAAAAAATGTATTTCACCTATATTCTGAAACTTTGAAAATCCTTGTTGGATTTGCTATAAAATGCCAAAAACTTAGATTTGTTACTGAAATTTAAATGCATTTCAATCATAAAAACTGTATATTAACATACAGAGTGACCAGAAATAACCGCCCGATTTGAATATTTAATAACTATAATAAATTTGAAGATGATATAAGTGAAATCTATACCTCATAGCGCTTAAATTTCATATACTGCAATTTATAAACTAGTTTAAATTTTCGCCAATAGATGGCGCCACATTTTCTCAAACTGTAAGAATGCTCAAACTAACATGTAAATCTTCATCATTAAAAATTTCTAAAGTTTTATTCTTTATTTTATTTAGCGATTAAAACCCTATAAAGTCTTGAATTAAAATAATCATATGAGCACTCTTACGTTTGAGGCGTCGGAGCGTCATCTATTGACGAAAATTGGAACTATTTTTAAAATTGCAGTATATGAAATTTAAGCTCTATTAGATATAAGTGTCACTTATTTTAACTTCAAATTTATTATAGTTAAGGAATTATTGAATATTCAAATTGAGGCGTTTATTTCTGGCCGCCCTATATAAGACACTACGAAAATGTTATGTGCGCTTCACATAGAAAAAGTAAAATAGATAAGAGTAATATAATAGACAGAATAATAGATAAAAGGAAAATAGGTAAGCTTGAAATATATTCACATTTGTGAAATGAACCTGTTTCCGATTTTGTATCTAAGCAAACATCATTTAAACAATACTCAAACAAAAATTTAATCAGACAGTCAGTAAATATACATACAAAATTATAACTATACTAAAACAATTAAAATATCTTAGAAAAGAAAGAGAATTTTGTTTATCCTATCGGGAGCGGGGGATTAAAGCTTATCTACACCCTTTCTTTTTGTGATATAATTTCTTTTTAAAATTTTATGGACAAATAATGCGACATTCGATACTTACAAAAAACGAACCCAAGACGAAAATAATGACAGTTTATTTTTGTTCTCTATATTTACAGTTTGAGCTACTAAAAATATACCAGTGAGAAATAATTTGTATAGAAGTAAAAATAAAACACTTTTTTAAAAACACTCAACGTTTTACTTAAAAATCACGACTAAATTCATGACTGCAATTCATTTTGTTACCAAATAAGTAAACAAAAAAGAGTTGTTTGATTACGTTAATATGGCGCGGGTCCAAAATTCGCTGCTATGATTTACACGAAATAGTGAATTTATTTTAATAATTATATTTTTCGTTCTTTTACTATTTTAAGATATGGCAACAGGGAAAAAATATTATTTAAGCTATCTGTTCAGAATTTCCAAAATGTTTTCTCAGCATATAATCATAATTTCATTAAAATAAAAATATTAATTGATTACCGAGTAATTTTAAAACAAATTATTACACACTTTATTATTTATTTATATTTTCTACTTTTTAGTATTTAAAATATTTCGTTGTTGCAGTTTCACTGCCAGTAGGAATATTTTGGAGAGCATGGTTTGGCGTATAATAATTGATTAATTTGACACTCATAGACAATTGTAACTATACAGATTATTTGTCAATTTATCACTTGCGACCCACTAACGGAAAAAGGCTTTAAAATTAATTTATCAATATATTATATTAATTAAGTTTTAAAAGTATTAAAATGTTGTACTGTCGTCAAAAACTTACTTGTATATAATATTTTTATAATTCAAGCGTATCAGGAAGGGAGTGAAAAATCGATTACAAAATTCCATCTTTACACACAATAACCAAGTTAAATTAGCTAAAAAAGTGTAAACACATCAACTGATATAGCCATTCAAATTATACTTTGTTAATTTTTTATATATTTTCTGCATGTAATTATATAAAAGTAGCTGTAAAATTTTAGGAAACTCTCAGATATTTAAACCGATAATTTATTTCACACATAACATCACATATATTGTTGGCGATCAGTTATGTATAAATATATCCATAATTTTTTGAGATAGAACGTTTTTGTAACTGATTTGTCATGAAAATCATGTTATTCAGAAAAGCATATTAGCATTTTTTTTTTCAGAAATTCTTCTAAGAATATTCATCACAAGTTCTTAACACTCTTCAGATTCAAAATTTTGTACTTTTTAATTTCAGTATTAGAAATTATTTTCTATCTTGAGACCTTTTTAACAGCAATCTCTGGTTAATCAAATTAATATTTGGGAACTGAAACTAAAACAGCCATAAGTACACTTCCAATGATCGTATGGAGAAAAAAAACGTTAATTGTATGCACTAGATTAAACACGTATTTATTCACGTATCCAGCGTTTACTGGAGTTCCTTTACCTGCGATCTTTTCTGTTGAGCTGATTAAAATATCAGACCAGATGCTCTGATCCATAAGGTTAACTGGATGAATTATGCCCTCCAGATTCGACCGGGATAGCTCAGTTGGTAGATCGTGGAGGCTTCAGCCAAGAGATCCCAGGTTCGAATCCTGGCCCGCACATTTCCAGTTGGAAAATTACAACTCGTATGTTAATTGTATGGTCTTTAAAATTCAGATAATTGCCTAAATTTGGCTGTTTAAATGTAGTAGGATATCTTAATATCATTGCATTATAATTTTTCATAACTTTCTTGGTATTATATAACTTTTCTCTAAACGTATTACTTAAAATTAATATTAATAATTTTTTTTAAATATCATAATGTAATTTTCACATCAATAATATTTTTTTAAATGTCACAAAATTCAAAATTATTCAGCAAAGTAAATTTGAATATTCTTCATATTTACGACTCTATAATATTTCCGAATCCAACTGCTTTTAAATGGCTTTATTGGTATTATATATTTTTATTGGACACAGATAATTTACAAAAAAGAAATAACAATAATACATTTTACTTAACACAATAATAAATTTGTTTTGCATTAAAAATATTTTGAAAAGGTTAAAATATTCAAATTTCCTCCTCACGAAATATATTTGATTATTCTTCGTACTCCCAGCTTTTTAATATTACTGAATGAAATTACTGAATGTTATTTTTCATGATTTTCTGGGAATTACATGTTTTCATTTCATACGAATCACTTACAAAAGTGATTATTAATAAATTATACGTAACATTATAGGCCGAGTTAACAGTATTTGAAAAAGGTCAAAATTAAAAATCATCCTCATGAAGTAAATTTGAATATTCTCTATATTTACGACTTTGTAATATTATTGAATTCAACAGTTAATTTACATGGCTTTGTTGGTGTTACATATTTTTTATTTCACAAAGATAAATTACAAAAAAGAATTATAATATAATAATATACTTCACACCAAATTACATTTTTCGCAATAACTATGTTTCGAAAATGTTACAAAATTCATCTTCATAAATTAAATTTGAATACTCTTCGTATTCCCGGCTCTTTAACATTAATGAATTAAATTGTTATTTTTTAAAGATTTTCTGGATATTACATGTTTTTTATTCACACCGATCACTTACAAAAAGGAATATTAATATATTCTACTTAACATTATTATTCGAGTTAACAATATTTCGAAAAGTCAAAATCCAAAATCGACCTCATGAAGTAAATTTGAATATTCTCCGCATTTACGATTCAATAATATAACTGAATTCAACACGTATAGTACATCGCTTTCTTGGTATTACACATTTTTTATTTCACACAGATAAATTACAAAATGGAAAAATAATATATTATACTTAACACTTACAGAAAGCAACATTAATATAAGGAATATATACTTAACATGTTTGTCGCAATAACAATATTTTTAAAAGGTCAAAATCCAAATTCATCCTTATGAAGTAAATTTGATTATTTTCTATATTTACGATTCTTTAATATTACTGAATAGATATTTCTGTGCACATGATATTTCGGTCCCGGCATTTTAGATTTTGCCTTATAATTTGGATCCGAGTTTATATTTGGATCCGGGCCCTTATATTCGCGTTATTGTCTGAGTGCAACGAAGACTCATACACAGCGCAGTATTACTTTGCCCCATATATAGCTACGATGGATATTAAAACCTTTCGTCAAGCATAACTCAAAAAATTTATAGCAGGTACCTATAAAGGTGACAACGTCGTCTATTTATTACCAAGAATAAGTGTCAAACCGTTTGGAAGTTATATTAAAAAAATAGATAAAAAAGCACAATTAAAGTACATACGTCACTAAATTTTGTGCGTACGTCATTTTCACCGGCGGGAGATTTTCGTAGACAATCGGAATTGAAAAGTTCATGGAATACATGGAGCAAAAAAATATGCAAGCACTAATATTCAGCACAATAAAATATATTTCAATTTAATAAAAATGGAAAGTTAATCTGGAATTTTTTCTGTTTGAAAAGTATTAGAGATTAGTAAGAGTAGTATTAGTATTAGAGATTTGGCGTAAATCACACCATTAGCAGATTTTTTATTTCGCGTGTGTATGTTAGGAACAATTCTTTGATGTTTAAATAAAAGGTTTCGATTTGTGGCATTATTTCTTATTTTCTTTTCCTTTTTAGTATTTTAAATGGAATTAGTGAAAGGCGTGTATTTTAAATTAAATGAGTGAAATACGTGTATTTTTAATGTATGTATTTCAAATGAAATCAGTGAAAGATTTATATTTAAATGAAATGAATGCAATATGAAGATGTTATGAGAAAAATATTTGGCGATTTATCAACTGCGCCAAGTTAACATAAAAGTAACCAATACATATGTGGGTACTTCTCTATTATCCCGTCGACCACTTTTCATAACAAAAAACTATCGCCAAATAAACGGGAGAACGTTGTCATTGAAATATCAAAATACATAAATAAATAAAATATAAGAATTTAAGGACACACTTGTTATTTTAATGAATGAAATAACTAATAAATCAGTAAAACATAATGAAAAATACACGCAAATGTCGCGTTAAAAACCACTTGATGACGTAACAAACACGTATAATGCTTCTGATATCAAGTAAATGGGACTGCATTTTTGGCGTTTAATCTAACAGTTTGGCGATAGTTTTTTGTTATGAAAAGTGGTCGACGGGATAATAGAGCAGTACCTCTATGTGAAATGAAACAAGGCACAGATGTCATATACGCACCACGTTGGCGCGATTTTTCCCTCCACCAGCTTGGGGAAAACTTTGTTTTTGAATATTAGTTACAAATAGCGTGACAAATAGTACACGTGATTTTTTATTTCAATATAAAAATAAAATAACGTAATAAATGAAACAGCTTCTATTATTTTAAAAAAGGAAATAAAAATAAAGAAATAATAGTTTGATATAAATAAAGGCGCGGATGTCATATACGCACCACATTGGCGCGATTGCAACAAAATGGCAATTTTATGCCTCACATGGTAACCCGGTTATTTTGTTTCAATTGTTGTTTATTAACTTTTATTTTTTATTTTAATTCTATAAATTGTTTTTATTATATATATCAATATTTATTTATATCAAACTATCATTTATTTATTTTTATTTCCCATTTTTGAATAATAGGAGCTATTTCATTTATTACGTTATTTTATTTTTATATTGAAATAAAAAATTACATGCTATTATTGTATGGTATTTGTAACTAATATTCAAAAACAAAGTTTTCGCCAAATTGGCGGGGGAAAAATCTCGCCAATCTGGTGCGTATATGACATCTGTGCCTAAATTAATATTGATATACATATAAAAATAATCTATAGAATTAAAATAAAAAATAAAAGTAAACAAACACAACAAACAGTTTTCGCCAAAGGAGCGGGGGAAAAATCGCGCCAACGTGGTGAGTATAAGGCATCTGTGCCGGGATTTTTACCCTTTTATCTGTGCTTTCGGAAATATAAAAAAATTAAAAAATTCTTATATCAGGTGTATAATGTTTTGCATTTTTATACGGACCACTTCTCCATTTTAAGATTTTAAATGCTATTTATATCAGATATTTCTTTCTTGAGATTCCCACAAGTTTTTTTCGGTAATTTTTTTAGTTCGCTTATTAATTGTTTACAATTTGCCCCCCTGGCAATAACAATTATTTATCACAAAAAATGGGTACTTCTCTATTATCCCGTCGACCACTTTTCATAACAAAAAACTATCGCCAAACTGTAACGCTAAATAAACGGGAGAACGTTGCCATTGAAATATCAAAATAAATAAAATATAAGAATTTAAGGACACAATTGTTACTTTAATGAATGAAATAACTAATAAATCAGTAAAACATAATGAAAAATACACGCAAATGTCGAATTAAAAACCACTTGATGGCATAACAAATACGTATAATGCTTCTGGCATCAAGTAAATGGGACTGTATTTTTGGCGTTTAATCTTAGTTTGGCGATAGTTTATGATTGTTATGAAAAGTGGTCGACGGGATAATAGAGAAGTACCCAAAAATGGCTTAGTTTTGCTAAATTTGTTTGTTATGTATTTTCATTTCTTATTAAAATATCGAAAATGGCAATAAAATTTTATTTTAGCACCGTACTTAATTTTTTAAAATGGCTCAAAAACATGGTTTAATAAACGTATATTTGTAAATATTTTAAAAAACATGTTTTTCCGCTCTCTAGAAAAATTTGTAAGATTCTACAACTGCCTTTGGCACCAACCAATACATGATACGGAACTTTTCCCTATTCAGATACACAGAAGAGGTTGGTCACAAACAAGAGTAATGCTAGCAACAATATTGTTTTAACTCTATAAGAGTTAGAAACAATAATGATATTAAATTCCCCGATTAGCTTAGGGCCCGATTACGGAACTTTCTCCTAGAAAAAAAAACTGTAGAAGTCTTTTACATTTGTTTCGAATGAAGCTGGATCAACAAAGTATTAATTGATAATACAAACAACACTAATATTAACATGGGGGCAAAAGTTTGAATTTAAGTGTATATATTTGGAACCCTCCCCCCCCCCAACCACCCACCAAAAAAAGAAAAAGAAAGTTACAGAAATGAATTTAAAATGGCGTGAAGCCACCCTTTCTGACATAAGAAATTGGCTGCGAACCCGATTACGAAACTTTCACTTAACTTAATAACATGTATCTAATAGCCCTGAGGACAATCCCCCTTCCCAGTTATACGGACCTTGGGGCTTTTTTAAAAAGCTTGACGCAGTTCGGGTTGAAGAAGTTGAGATTTACTGTCAAATGACATAAACTACTATGAAAATAAAACTGGTGAATTATTATGCTGGTTTATGTATGTATTTAAAAAAATTGCATCTGATTACACTCTTTAGATAAATTACTCCTGTTTGCATTTAATAACAGATAAACGGCTTCCGTTTACTAAATTGTTTAAATATTGGGAAGAGTTGGCGAGAGATAGATAGACGTGTAAACAAACGGGTAGAGAGACGGATAGCGACAGAGATAAGCTAACGGGTAGCGAAACGAATAGACAGACGGGTAGCGAGGCAGGTGCAAAAAAGGGTTGACAGAGGGGTAGTGAGATGGGTAGGGAGACAGGTAGCGTGGTGGATAGAGAGACGAGTACAGAGACGACTTGACAGACGGGTAGAGAGAGGGGTATATAGACAGACATACGTGTTGATAGACGAGTAGTGTAACGGGAAGCGAGACAGGTAGAGACACGATTAAAGAGTCGGGTAGAAAGACAGACGGATACTGAGACGGGTATACAGAAGAGTAGAGAGACAGTAGACAGATGAGTTCGGAGAGAGACACAGCTAAGACATACGAGTAGTTAGACTGGTAGACACGTTTGTAGCAAAGCATGTTATCAATGTGGTTTGAAGTATACGAGTTTCTATAAATAGTTATACAAATAAACAAAGGAAATTTTTTTAATTCAAATATTAAATATTTGATTTAATATTTCAATATTTAATATTTTATTTTTTAATATTTTATTTAGATATTTGTCACAAAGAAAATGTTGCAAAAATTAAATTAAATTTGCGTTAAACTACGCTTGCTAAAATACGCTATTGGCTGCAAATCTGATAATGTGACATTAAAAGTATCGTTTTAAAAGATTCGGCGTTTTTTTTTTTTTTTTTTTTTTAAAGTTTTTAGCAATTCCCGCTTAAGAAAATGAGATTATTTGCCAAATGTTATAAAAAAATGCATATGAAAACATAACAGTATATGAATTTATATATGATATTTTGTAATTATATCATTTAATTTGCTATTTTTCATATGTTGTATCTTTATCTATCTCTTGTCTATCATATGCTGTATATTCACTTAGATTCTTGTTGATATCTTCTTTATATCGTAATTGTTAACTTTATGTTCTCAGCAATATCACTCAGACTAATCCCTTTGAGGGAAGTCCTAGTACTAAAATATACAAGCTTTGTTAAAAAACCCAAAAAATTTTCCCCTTTATAAAGATTATGTTTACGATACAAAATATGAGTGTTCTGCGATTATTACAGCTCGAGTTATAAGTGTTTTAATTTGTCAGAGCCTTATACTTAAAATACAATAAAATTTAGGGGCTACTATCAAAAATTCCCAGAGCCCCCTCCCTCCCCCTACCCTTCTTTAAAATTATTACGTTTACAATACGAAATTCGTGTGGGATGTGACAATATGGATCCGAATCAAAAGTGTTTGTGGTTATCGTGCCCTTATATTCGGGCTATACTGAAAATTTAGGGATTCGGTTAAAAAGCCCAACAATGCCCCCTATAAAATTATGCCACGTTGTTTACGCACTCAAGATCTGTCTGCGCTGGGTAAGGGACTGAAATGGCAAGGAGCCAAAATGGCAAAGGACCGAAATGGCAAGGAACCGAAAAGGCGGGACCGAAATGTCCTGATCCCATATTTCTCATTATTTTTTCGGTATTATATTTTCTTTTTACACAAATCACTTACAAGGGGAAAACAGTATGGCATAAGAGAAAAAAGTTCGAAACTGTATGAATAGATGGCGCTGTAAGCAACATGCTATTAAAGATACTACACATACTATGCAATTTAAAATACGATCATGCGCAAAACCGAATCATTATGTGCTTTTTATGCGGTTTTTGGCCCAAGGACAATTAAAAAACGATTTTTCTCATCCAATGTGGTACGACCTTGCCGTGGTGGATGGGCTTTTCACTAGCAGTACCACAACTGTTGACTGATTTGGAAGTCATTTTTTCCGTCAAACAACCGAAACACTCATGCACATTGAACAGTATGGATGGTTTGCTGTGCAACTCATGCCAAAGCCGTCGTATTTCGATTAAAAATGTCACTTGTAGCCGAATCTACTTTCTTTATGCCGCTTACACCAGCATCTATTGATACACTTTGGAACTTTTCTTTCTTCTGCCATACCGTTTCCCCCTTCTTCCAGTATATTCAGTTCAAATTTAAAGTCGTTCTGACCAGTGGTTCCTTTCTTAGCAGCATTTTGAAAGTGGGACTTTAATTATTGTCACCTTGTACTATACTTATTACAATAACTTATGTTTTCCATCAAATATATTTTCTAAAAGGTCACACAATTCAAAATAATTCTCATGAAATAAAATTGAACCTCTGCGTATTTATGATTCTTTAATCTTATTTCATCCAGTTACTTATTTCGGGGTATTACATCTTTCCGTTTTTACACGGGTAAAAAAAGCGAAAAATTTAAAAATATTTTGTTACTTAATAAAAAATTTGTATTATTTTGTAAGAAGCGAGTGTTTTTTTTCAGGGAAAGAAATTTCTTAATCGAAAAGTGTAAAGATTTATTAATTCGATAATTCAAAAAGTATAATCAATAGCGAGATGAGGCTTTCCCAGAAATGCATTAAAGCATACTTTATTCATCATTATTATTTTAACTTCAAAAATTGATACGTTTTGTCCCCAACTATCTGCAGTTCAATTGTCTCAGTAGTTCGTACTGTAGCGCAGAACAATTTGCCAAGCGTCTAGGATTTAAAACGTTTAGCGTGACTGTTTCTGTTAATAAGAGTTGCTTTAAGACGTGTCACAAATCTTTGCACATCATTGAAAATGATTTTTGCTCTAATTCTTCTCATATGATGCGTCTCCTGCGCTTTAGGTGTATATTCCCGGATTTATACCCATTGGATAGGGAGTCCAGGAAGGTGTCTCCTGTCATATGATTATTCAATGTAGCTAGCAGCTTCGAAACGGTTACACCGATGACTGTCTGTGGCAAATGTAAAGTTGCGTTCATATGGATTTTTCATAAATCCGCGACCAAAAGTCGTAAATTATTTCTCTGGTCTTTATTTTTCAAAGGTTCTGAGATCATCAACAAAAGAAAAGGGAGTCTCAACAAAAGAAAGCTGTGGTGATGAACATGTCAGGGATCTTCTCCGCTGACCTCTGACTCCTAGACTAGCGACAGAAGGCTAACATCAAAGAGAGCAAATGACCAAAACAGACTTTCCGATATTCCATGCAATATTGCAAAAATCACCTCATTCTACAGACTAAAATTTTTCGAATCAGTAGAGACATGCGAGGCTTTTGTACTGCAGTCTTTGAGAATTTTTGATGATATATATATATTTATTTTTAATGAACTGAAATTTTTAATCAGACAAAGTATTTTAACATATGTGAGTGTATTATGTCAAAATCCAGTTCATAAATCATTTACATGATACCTCATGCATTGTTGTGCATTTTGTATGAGCGTGGAGAAAGGGATCTTGACATCAGAAATAATATATATATATATATATATATATATTATTGATTTTTTTGAATTACGGTCCAATTTGCCTCACCCGGTATATTATGTTTACAACTATACGATATTTGTCTCATAAACAATGTAAATATCTTTTATAAAATGTTACAATTCAAAATAATCCTCAAGTAATAAATTTGAAAAATATCCTAAATTGCAATTTTTTAACATCACTGCATTCGATTACTCTATTTTATTTCTTTTCTACGTTGTATATATATATATTATGCGAATCACTCACAAAAGAGAATAAAAAAATAACTTTTTTTAATTAAAATATGTTTTACTGGTTTTTTATAAATGATACACGAGGAAAAGAAAAGGTGTAATGTATAGTCTTACTTAAAAATATATATATAAAAAGTTTCGACTTTTATTTCAAATCCCCTACAGAATAAAAACGATTGTAAACTTTTGGGAGAGTCAAATAATAAAACGAAAAGTTTTTATTCTTTATAATCTTGGATTTCATAAGTTAAAATACCTTCCAGTTTATGTTTTAACTTACCCGGAGAAGAAAAAAAAAGATTTCCAAAATAGAGAAAAAGAATTGTTATTTTATACACTTTAATTTACTTTTTCCATGATTTTGAATAAGAGAGTAGAGAAAATATTTATTTTGATGACGCATGTATGTATTTTTTTATGCTATAAAAATATCCATGTCGTTTTATTTATCTTCGCATTCTGATAAAAAATTAAAATATCTTGAGATTATAATATTTCAAATAAACTTTATAACATTTATTTTTTGCATTTTTTCATTTCTTTTTACCTTCTCTTTCAATTTTTAAATATTTCGTTACTTCATAAAAAATTGTATTTAATTATTTTGTAAGGATTTAATTTCTTTTTCACGGAAAGAAATTTCTTTCTAAAAAAAGTATGTGATGTATCATGGGAACAGCGACATTAATAATATATATATATATATATATATATATATATATATATATATATATATATATACATATAGTAAACGTCTAAAAAACAGACACATCGCGACAATAGAATTCGCCCGCAATTTACAGGAAAATTTAGGTGCCTTTATACAGGGTGATTTTTTTTAAAGTTGTGAAAGTAAAACACTATAACAAAAGAACCACAGATCCAAATGACCGGAAATTTCACCAGTATGCTCCCAAAGCAATGGGTATTTTTTTCGCATGGTTAAAAAAAACTTAAAATCGCACCGACAGATGGCGCTGTAAGGTAGCAGAAACAAAGAATATCGTCTGTGGGAGGAAAACAATAGATGGTACTTTGAGAAACCATCTTCCGTAGGCCCTCTGTCGTCATTGTGCCTTTTCTTAAATTCTTAAGTGTCCTAAATCTCCTAAGCGCAGTTGCTGCGCTGTTATTATTCTGATAATACAGTTTAACTAACAACGCACGGTCCGTCAACGGCGTAGTCATTGCGAGGATTTCCGTAGAATAACGAACACGAGGTGTGCGTACTTCACGTTTTTATCGCCAATGGGCGTATGCCGGGCGCAAGTTCGTCTTCCGACTTTAATGCATGTACAGCGCCATCTGTCAGTGCGATTTTAAGTTTTTTTTAACCACGCCAAAAAATTTCCCATTGCTTTGGGAGCATACTGGTGAAATTTTAGGTCATTTGGATCAGTGGTTCTTTTGTTATAGGGTTTTACTTTCACAACTTTAAAAAAAAATCACCCTGTACATAACAATGGCGAAGGACGTACATTGCGTATGCACAGTTTTTGTCCAAACTATGGTAACCCACATTCCAGAAGTTGACAATACTCGTCTACCTATCCTCACTCGTTTAATCGAACTCAGGAGGACGAGTATTGTTAAGTTCTGGAATGATAGTTGCCATAGTTTGAACAAAAATTGTACATACGCATTGCTCGTCTTTCGACATTGTTATGTATACAAGCATTCTACGTATTCGATAACTTTCCAGAAGCAGCGTCACTTGTGAGAAATTTTTGGAACAAATTTTTTTATTTGCTTAAACAAAGTTTCAGATCATAAGTGTATTTTCGTCCAAACTGCAGTCTCGTACGCCGATTGTTTGATCTTTTATTGAATTTTAAAATGTGTCAAGGACTTTTGGGACACCCTGTATATATATATATTAGCTTTTTTATGTTTCTGAATATGAGAAAAATAAAATATTTTTTTGATGATGCGCGCGTTTATTTTTTAAATTATTTTGTCTGGAATATAGCTCATGGAACTTTCAAATTTTCATTATTCCCTTTTTTTGAAAAATTTAAATTCTATTTTAATAATAATTATGCATTTTTAATTATTTTTATGAAAAACTATTCTTTTTTAAAATTATTTTCTAAAACAAGCTTTTTCAGAAATTGTTTTAAAAATCATTCAAACTGGTCAAGGATTTTTTATTCATTATTTTTTGTATTATTTTTATATATAAGGAAGAGTAGAGTATCGTCCACCTTGGGGAACCTCATGTTTCAAGAGTTGCAGTGCAAGTAAAAAGTAGTACTCATAGATTCTCATAGATGGCAGAGCCACAGAGTTGAGAGAAATATAGAGATGAAAAGTATTGGATTTGCTTGAAACTAAAAATGCATCCCTGAAGCCGGGTTATACCGGCCACGAGTCGGCACAAACACTGGCAGCTCGTTTTTTGAAAACCTCTCCCCGTGCAATTAATTCAGCCCTTGTTATACGTACTTGTCTTGTGTGAGGCCGAGTGATTTGAACGTTAACTGGCTTCATATTGCAAGCCGTGTGAACGGTATAGTGCATCTCCATTATACTCTAAACTCTGTGTGACGGAGCATCCTTCTTTCAACAATAGAACCACTTTTAGTGATGCTTGCATCTAGCATTCTGACCTTTTTATAGCCCTATAAGTCAAAGTTAGAGAACCGATAAATCTTTTCTGAAAAAGTCTTATTTATTGATTTTACAGCAGCATAATTTTCTGAAAATGCATTTTTTGAGACCACTTATACGACTATTAACATAGAAGTTTTTATTTTAGAAAAAAGTACTTTAAAATAAAAATTAGTTAATAATAAGAATAAAATATTGAAAACAGTTTAAATATTCTTTCAAGAATTTACAAATTTCATTTTGAAAAAAAGCAACATTATAATTGAATCAATGGCGGCGCGAAATTAGCGGTATTCGTTACCGTAGAATTTTCCTGGGGAACCCTGTCCGAAGGTTATAATCGTCTGCTGTGCTTGTGAGTAGTGGTTTCGATTCGTAGTATCATATTTGGCGACGTAACTCACTTTTGGTGTGAAATTAACAATTAAAAATTCATTACTTTAAAATTAAACGTACACAAAATATATATAGCTATAATGCGATTTTTGCAGACAAGTTTTATCGGTTACCTAATTTTGGCCTATAGGGCTTTAAAATACACAAGGTTTCAATGCTAAGTGCTAGTTTCACCAAAAATTGGTTCCATGTAATTGTAATATAAAATGCATGTGATGAATAGATAAGAATTTATATCGTTTTCTTTGTTTTGAAAATGTTTCAGTAACTTTTTGCTTTATTAATTTATAAGGTAATTATTCTTTATTAAATGCTAAATTATTAAAAATAAGGGCCAGACATTTTAAAATATACACATTATCATGCTATAAAGTGTTAAAAATCGCATTGCAGTGCCAAGATTTAACAAACAGATGTAGTAAAATAAAAAGTCAGAAAGTGGGATGGTTTGGGGCACGTAGCAAGGAGGTAAAAATGATCTACCAGACTTAGCCAAGATTTTCATCATTAACTGTTAAAAAATAAAATAAGTGAAGCAGCGGATACATTTACTAAAGATGCTACAGACCAAAATGAAGATAATTAAAATTTGGTAATACTTGAAGATGCAAATGCTATTGAAAGTTGCAGATATAATAGAAAAAAGTATGAAAAAGAACTTTCAATATGTGAAATTAAACCGAACATGGAACTGACCAAAACCATAAGTCGATTAAGGACTCAACACTTTCCGGGTTTGAAAGGGCAGGAAGTTTTCTTTGTTTTGAAAATGTTTCAGTAACTTTTAGCTTTATTAATTTATAAGGTAATTATTTTTTATTAAATGCCAAATTTTTAAAAAGAAGTGTCAGGCATTTTAAAATACACACATTATCATGCTATAATGTGTTAAAAATCACATTGCAGTTGCAGCATCGCATTTGGAAGGGCCCTCTGTAACAACTGTGCTGAAATTCAGGTAATCCCAAAACATACTTTTGATTTCCCTGCAATTATAAGGTCTCTTCTCCATATGGGAGATTGTCCCATCACCATAAATATTCACTCAAGGGACATCAGTAAAATAGAAGAAGTTGTTATATATTCTCTTGGGATTATATAATTTCCTTCCAATTCTCCCGATACCAACTAACCAACTTGAAAAATACTCATACAACAGACTTACTATTAATAACATTATATATCTGAGTACTTAAAATATGCATCTTACTCTAGAATAAAACATTTTAAGAAAGGTAAGACATTTTACCACATTCTTATCTCTACAACAACAGCAAAAAAAAAAAATCAAGTATAGTTGTCATGCTAACGAAACAAAAGCTATTCCGAGATGCTACATACAGTGTAAAAAAAAATCTTAAAATAATATAGAAAAAAATCTGGTTGCTAAATTATAGATATTTTATTAAGATAAGATAATAACGTGACATTAATTGGTACTAGGTTTCAAACGTTAAATTTATCAAGTTATTTAACATTATTTTACACACATCTGAAATCGTTTCCCATAATACAAATATAACTTTTGCGATAACTTATTTTCTACAACCACTGAGGTAAAAAAAAATAATAATTTTTGAATTATTTACTCTGGTAAAATATTCAGAGTAAATATAGCAAGTCGTATTATGTCTCAGAACGTAAGAAATGAATTCTTTTGCAAAAATCTTACTGATTCTTTTTATTATTAGGTTATCTGAAAAGACTTATTTTAACTATCACGACAATATTAGTCACAGATGTTCAACAAAAGTTCAGCAAATATTGCTTCCATATATTTGCAGAACGTGCCATTTCTTAATGAAAAAATACATTTGACTAAAATAAAAGCATATTCTTGTTTATACATTAGTGCACATTTGTCCTTAGTTTTATTCGTATAATATGTTTTATTTCGGCTTTCATTCTTTATGTTCCTTTCGTTTATTCTTTCACGTTACATATTTATGCCAGTAAAATTATTTACTATGTAGTTATTAAAGTTAAACTCATGTGGTTTTTCTGCAGTAATTTTGTGCCTTTATAGGAAATTTATTTATTTATTTATTCATTCAACGACAGACCTGCTGATTATTTTTAATCATCAGAAAAAGTAATGTAATTTATGATAAAAATACACTGATCATGGAAAGACGTTATTGTTCAATCATCCTGATATTGTGAAGGTGGATCTATTATGGATTAATTTCTGTATACTAAATATACATCTAAAATTAAAAAAATAATAATAAACGCTATACGGAATTTTTCACCAACTTTAGAATTTTAAATTTTAGTTGTGTCAGGAAAATTTAAATTCTTCATGAGTCTACTACTGTCATATGTTGAAAAAACTTTATTTTATCAATCGTATGCATTGAAAAATTATTATATGTATGTATGCATGTTATTTGTATGTTAATATGTATGTATATTATCCACCAGTGAAAATTATATCATTTTTGTATAATGATATTTATGAAACACAAACAATTGCTTTAAATGATGACCAAGCTTCAGAATGACAGAATCTTTCCATTTACGCAAATTACGTAATTCTCAAAGAAAAAGACTTTTTCAATCATGAAGACAAAATATTTCACCATGATTGTGTCGGAGGTGTATTCCCTTTGTACATTAAAAGATCGCACTACCTACTATTTTTATATATTGTCTATTTATATTGTCTATATACGAAATAAAATGTTTTTGAAAATTACTTTATTTCCACGTAATTATAACGTAACTCTAGCACTTTAAAATGATTATGGTAAATGACGCTACACTCTCGGAAGTACTCAATGTTTCCTATGGTGAAAATGACGTCTTTCTCGAAAGAAAAGTTAGACTTTCCTTTATGAATATAAAATATTTTACTATTTTTGTATGAATATGACCAAATTCATTGGACTGTATGCTTGTACGTTAAGAGACTAAATTTTCTACCGTTTACGAGAAGATCTTTTGAATGTTTGCTTGGAAAGTAAATTTGAAAAGGAGAAAATGAATAATACAATTTACAAGGACATTTTTAGATTAGTAGAAACTAATATAATCAAGTTTGCTGTGATGTGTACCTTTTATTAAGATTTTTCAGTACGATTTATAGCATGTTTCCGAGGGGTTAGTCAGCCTCAGCGACCAAGAGGCAGAGCCCCCTAATAAGGATGTAAGATACATATAAAGTTTACGAATTATGAATGTCAGGAAATAAGTAAAGAAAGAAATGTATGTAAGTATAGAGTATTCAAAATGAGAGTAATTAAAACATGATCAAACCAATGAAACATAAAACCAATCTTATTTAATTTGGTGCGTAGCTGAAATCTGGCAATAAGGCATTAATTTTTTCCATATCTTTTCCGCCTGAAATAAAATATATTTTACATTACTGAACTGCGTTATGAAAAAACTGACAATATCTGAAAAACATCTTACACCAACAATGGCATTTGAGCCTTCGCTGTCTTTAGAGAAGCAGTATTATTCTTTCTTGTGCATTAGACCACTTGGCTATTCCGCCTTTCTTCAATGTTCTTCTGCAACAAAACCAGTTCATCTTATCTCTTACTTCGTTCAACGACAGAAAAGCATTCTGCAGAAAGTGTTCATTACGCAGCTCAATATAGTTAAATTCAATCTTAAAATCGCTCTTACTGCAGATCATTTGCGTTTTAAATATATAGATTGTGGATTTTTGACATTTATGAATAGTTTATATTTTATTATTGAAATTTATATTTTTTTCAACAGTAGATTTATTTTAAATAGATACTAATGTTTAAAATAATAGCTAATACGGTTGAGTTTTGTGAGTGCTTTCTTGCGCGCAGTGGATCAATGTTTGGATAATATCCATCTGTTCATTATTTACATATATTTACCTTTCACAGTTTTAATTTCTTAAAAAACAGTGCGTAGAGTTAATAAAGTATTCCTTTAACGGTATCTAGATGCTGGTTTAATTATGTTTCAGATAACAAACTTCGTAACACTCTCTAGTCTTGACATTTCAAATATATCTGATTTTTTAAGAAAAGTAGAAATATGTATGCTATAGAAAAGTATAAATATATATAGAAATAACTACTATATATATATATATATATATATATAAGATGCAAATGGGAATTTGTTCCGACAGCTTATAACTTGAGTTCTGCTGAACGGATTTTGATGGGACTTGCATCGTAAGTTTGATAATGTTTCAGGAAAGGTTTTAGCATATAACATATCATTCTGCGTTGTTTAGTTATAGAATTATGGGCTAAAATTATATAATTAGGTGAACCCAATTATAAGAGCCTTTTAAAATAACTGCATTTAAAAAAAAATTCTACTGGACGGATTTTGATGGGATTTGCATTCTTAGTTATATAATTTTTCAGGAATGGTTTCACTATATTGCAAATTGTTCTATCGTTATTTACCAAATCCTACTGAAAATGATCAACTAAAACTTCGGTCCTTAACCGATCCAAATGTTGTCTGACACATTAGAAAATATAATAGCACAATTGTGTTCGTGTCGTTTTCAGCAATGTGGAAGGGCATTTCAGGTAAAAGCTCAAATTGCTTTAAAGCACAAAGTTAAATTCACCGATATATTTCGTTTGATTCGGTGTTTGTTTGGTGATACTGACCGGGCGAAGACTGCTAGTTAAAGATGTAAAAAGTGTCAAAAAAATTTCTTTAAAGTATTACAGAGCTAATTTTTTTAAAAATAATATTTAAAAATTCTTAAAATAATAATAAAAAGAATCTGGTGTGTAGTTTAAACCGAAAGAGACATATGAAAGAACCGGCCACATTTAACAGAAAACTGTCTTATATAATTACCCAAATATACTTCACTGATAAAAAAAAGTAGAGCTGAGTCCGTTTTCGATCATAATTTCATTTATATAGATATTTTCATGTTATTCAGCTATTTTAGGTATGGTTTTATAATCTATTCAGGTGGGTTTATAATATTTCTAATCATTTTCATATTTATATGAAAATCAAGTAAAATTTTAATATATGCTGAAGCATTTCAAATGTAATATTTCTACTTTATTCAGGTATGAAAATTATAAATAATTTAAATGTTAATGACAAATAAAAAAAATATAAAAAAAATGTTTACGCTAAATGTCTTTCATCTGTGTGCTCGATTTGTTTAGAATATAGAATTTAGAATATCATATAAATAATGCACATATATTTTGAAAGTTGTGATTAAATTTTTATTCGCATAAAAATTAAAATATAAAATATAACTTTCTTCCTTTACCAGCTTCAAAAGCTTCAAAATAATTCACATTTTTCAAAGTGATTCACAAACGTTAATTTCACGAATTTAATATTCATAATTTTATTTATGCAGAATGTCTCTCTTTCGTTTTAAGATACATTATAGCAAAATTTATACTGACAATTTTACATTTAAGTTAAAAATGAATACAAATTTTGCATGTGCAAAATCAATTTAAATGTTATATTACATTTAAAATACATCTCTTTACAGACAACAAAATCTTAATAATATAAATATTACTGTCAAGAAAAATAAATTACACAATATTAAATACATGTTTTGAAAGGGCACAATTTGTTTAAAAATTCAGTTTTATGATATAGTTGTTTTATTAAGAAAATATACAATGATAACATGATTATGAATATGTGTTTTTATTTATTCAGCAGATCTTAAAATAAAAACATATATTTACAAATAATATTTTCTTATGTTTTTTTCGAATGTATTATAAAAATTTGATTAAATTGATTTTTCATGTTCAAGTTGTTTTACATCTGAAATTGCACAAGTTAATTTATAAGTTATGAACGAAATAAGACTGTTGTATGTTCAGAAGCATTTTGTATATGATATTATATTCTACAGATAAAAAAAACTCATAAATAATTTAAATGTTGCAGAAAAATGAAAATTTTCTAATTAATTTATACTAAATTTCTTTTATACAACTGCTTTCATCTAAATATTAAATTTTGATAAAGAAAAAAAAAAACTTATTTTACTAAGAAAATGTACCATGTGATCATAGTTATGCAAGACTGTTTTAATTTATTCAAGATATAAAACAATACATTTTAAAACTTATATTATTATAACAAACTAGGGGGCTCAGATCCCTACTCGCTGACGCTCCCCAACCCCCCGTGAATTGCGAAGCAATTCACATTGAGACCGCTTCGCTCGCTCGCCCCTTTTTATTTTTCAACAATTCTAGTCAGAATAAGTTCTACCATAAAACATTTGAACATATGAAATAGACAATTTTTTTAATGTAAAAAGTAATTCTCCGTTGAAAGCACAACTAAAAATGCATTTAGTTGGCGCTACCTAAGGGCATATAAATCATTTAAATACTATGAAAAAAGGATCTTGGAAACATAATTAGTTTAAAACATATTACACATATAATATTGGGCTTAAATTCATTAGAAAAAAACTACGTGATAGGAATATAGTTTATATATATCATAAATCATTGTTTAAATTTTGTTACGGTTAGTTTTAACCATTTTTTTTTTTTTAATCTACATTAAATTCCTTCATTCACTTTAACATTTATTTAAAAGCACTCTTTTTTCTGTTTCTAATAAAAATTTAAATAAATAAAAGTAATTGTAATAATAATAATAATAAAATCAGTTTTTATTTTTTCTTCTTTCTTTTTCTTTTTGCAAAGTAATTTCAACGTTTATAGTCTAGCTTAGCTTCCTGTTTTTCAAATGCGAAAGATGAATAGCAAGGAGGGATGTTTGTCAGTCAAAGACCACACTGGTGGCAAATTTGGAGACCTTACGTAAACCTCAATTAATTTTCAAATAAACTATTACTATGAATTTAAAATTTAAGAAATTTAAAAATATTAATTTAGTAAGATCATAGCTTTCATAACCTTACTCACAGTAATTGAGAGGTTAAGCCTCACTTATAGGATTACTGTAGATATAAGAATACTAATTAAAGATCATATAAAGAAGAACATACCATATTTGAGAATGAACAAAAAAAAACAATCTTTATTTGAATAATTAAAATTTATAAAAACAATGTAATTCCCAAAAAAAATTTACTATAATTACACCAAATAAAAGTTGATTAATATTGATTATTAAATATCTTTAAATCAAAATATTAAGGTTCTCAAGACTAACATAACATCATAAATTAAAGGATGATCAACTTTTCTGAGATAAGTCATTAATTACCTTTCAAATACGCATTGTAATGCTTAACATATCATAATATAAATATACATATATGAATTTGCAAGTTATTCTTGCTTATTTTTCATCTTACTCTCCAACTCTGAGTCACACAAATATATATTCCCTCATCAGGGAGACATGTAAATAAAAACTATGTAGAGACTACTTACAGAGGATGAAGAATTCAATGGTTGAATCAGTGGGCAGGTTTTTACACTCCCCTTTCCTCTTTTAATGTTGCAGCCGATTGCACAACATGCTTCTCTTTCCTCTTTGTTTTGAGAGAAAAAACTATTGCTATATACCAGCAGGCGAGCTGACAGGTTTCATCACAGTTGTGGGTTAGATCACTACTCCGCACATCTTATTAAGCTTCACTATCAGTCACCACGTCGTCAATTACTGGCATTCGCATCTTGTCAGGAGGGGGAAATTGTCCCACGGCCCAGACTTTCACTGTCAAAGTCAAAAGTCTCACTTTCATAAGACATGTGTCTTATTCTGAGATGGCCATCACATTAATCCAGGACAGTACTATTTCCAACGACCGTCTAGTCCAAGATCTAAGATCACTTCTGAAGATTAAGAAGTCAGAATAATGTAATACTTTTTCTTAGAACGCCACTACACGAAACGGGCCAAACATATCTTCTTTTTATTCTCTCGCTAACAGTTATAGGTCCGCTACTTGAAAATACCCTTATAAAATTATACTCTTTTCATCATAGCAACAAGTGAAGTTCTTCATTCCGACTGCCCTCATAAAACACGGGTGTTCGCATGCTATTCCCAGTGTTTCATCCTCCAACCAGCTCACGATCCAAACAACAAGTCAGTTTACGAGCCAAGTGATAATTCGTAAACATTCTCTCTCCCGCGCTGCTTACAAAAACTGGCCGGAACCACTCTGTCAAAGGGGGTACGGGAATGGAAACAATAGGAATGGACTAACCCTGGTGGCGGCACTGCGTCGCTCATCGCTGCTGGCCGCTTCATGGGGATGACAACCGTGCCTCACCCCCATGGTGTGTGCTGAAGGGGGCGGTCCCATGAGCTTATGTTTACATGGGCGCCAGCCAGACGCAATGGACAAGTATCTCTTTTACTGCAGGTTGTAACATACAATGCTTAATTGCGTCCATAGTCTATTCACCAGACAACGTAATACCTCTTGGGGTGTACTCGCTTTCTTTTAGCCAAAGATAGACACAGTGTCACCAATCCCTGATTCCAAGCATGGGAAAGTGCATGGCTGTCTCCAAATTTGCCACCTGTGTGGTCTTTAACTGACAAACATCCCTCCTTGCTATTCATCTTTCGCATTTGAAAAACAGGAAGCTAAGCTAGACTATAAACGTTGAAATTACTTTGCAAAAAGAAAAAGAAAGAAGAAAAAATAAAAACTGATTTTATTATTATTATTATTACAATTACTTTTATTTATTTAAATTTTTATTAGAAACAGAAAAAAGAGTGCTTTTAAATAAATGTTAAAGTGAATGAAGGAATTTAATGTAGATAAAAAAAAATGGTTAAAACTAACCGTAACACTTCCCTCTTATTTCCGAATCTATTGAAAGTAAGTTATGAAAAAATTAGGGGTAGTAGGAGTTTATTAATTAATAAATAATAATTAATAAATTCAATGTACCCTTTAAACGGAAATTATACTTGCACTTGACCGATTTCTTATATATTGAATATACAGGGTCATTCATAATTCCCTCCGGGGTTTCGAAACGTTATAGTAAAAAAACGAAGACGAATATGAAAAAAAGAAACATATGAAATTATTCCGAAACTATTCAAGTTTTACTTACATACATTACAGGTGTTCTATGTGTGAACCCTTGGTCACACGGCATACATCCATGCGATAGTCCAGTTCCTGCCATACTCCGTTTCTTTAAATCTGAATCAGTGGTGTCAGTTCAACGGGCCTTTCGTAATAAATATCGAAAACAGGGACCAACTGACAAAACAATTCATGTGTGGTACCGGAAATTTAAAGAAACGGAGTATGGCAGGAACTGGACTATCGCATGGATGTATGCCGTGTGACCAAGGGTTCACACATAGAACACCTGTAATGTATGTAAGTAAAACTTGAATAGTTTCGGAATAATTTCATATGTTTCTTTTTTTCATATTCGTCTTCGTTTTTTTACTATAACGTTTCGAAACCCCGGAGGGAATTATGAATGACCCTGTATAAAGCAATCCTGTATAACCTTTGACGCCATCATAAGTGCTGGGGAAAAAATGTACCGCACCCTACTAAATCTCCCGCAACTCCTCCTATAAACATGTAACTGATACCAATCAATCAGTGAAAACGTCTACTAATTTATGCTATACTTAATTTTTTTCTTAGTCGTCTACATATAAAAACTGTACCAAAGTTGATAATGTTTAATACTAACACTGAATTTTGACATCCTATTTGGATGTTTCGTTGCATTTTACGTTCGGATACCAAACGGAAAGTCATTAGATCAAGTAGTTTAGGAATCATGCACACTTAAAACTTGGAACGCATAATGTTAAATTATTTTCAATCGTTTCAAAACAGATTGAAATGCGAGTAATTTTTTAAAACAATATTGCGGGTGATACCCGACAAGTGATTTTGTTTAGTTCCTAACAGCAGGACAAAAAGTGAGTAACTTATTAGAAAATGAAAATGCATTGCTGCCTGCTTTCAATCTCGGCGGACGCAATTAGCATATATATCCAGGGCATGTCTGTTAATCATAAAATTAGTAAAACCTATATATACAGGGTGCGCCATAAATTCGTTCAAGCCTTAAAACATCATTACAAAGGAACAAATGGTGCTAAAAAATTACATTTTTAATGCTTGGAACTTCTAATATTAAATTCAATTACAATCATTGCAAATCATATTGCAATGTGAGTAGTTTTTTAAGCAAAATTACGGGTGGTATTTGGGCAGCGATTTTAATCAATTCCTATTAGCAGAACAAAAAGTGAGTAACTTATTCGAAAATTAAAACGTTTATCTGTGTGCCATCAATTTTGGCGGACGTAATTAGCATATATATCCAGAGCATGTACACTATCAAAAATGAATACTCAGATTTCAAGAAATTTTCTTCGTTTTTGAGGAAACGGTTTCCTGGGAAATGTTCTTAGCAAACATTTCGTCAAATCGATTAAATTTGCATCCTCAAAATTACGAAGAAATTAGTTTCAAATTGTTTCTTTGAAAGTTCCAAAACAAAGGTTGGTGCTGCCATCTATCGGAGTTTTTAGAAGCATCATTAATTGACTAGGAGAAAATAAGATCCCTTTTCACATGTCTTCAATGGGGTTCGAACGCGCGACTTTTAGCTTGGCAGCCAAGCGCTCTGACCACTTAGCCAGCGGGACTTCGGAATTGTTTGATTTTAAATGTATTTATGGGATGTTGATGTGTGTTTTATATTTTTAGAAAGCAGATTGTATTTTTATCGGTGCTGTTATAATTTCTGCTGTTTTAATTAATAAGGCTAGATTATTATTATGGTTTTTCATCTTTCATATTTCTATGGTTAATAAATAATTAGAATATGGTTTGATTAATATAATTTATTAGAGAAATTTCCTTTGTTCAATGAATGATTAAAATATGGTCTAATTAATTTGTTGATCAGAAATAATTAATTTTTAAGTGCATATTTTGGAGGCGAGTTCATCAATTTTAGCGGATAAGATTACTGTTTATAGAGGGGTCAGTTATACATATTTTAAATTTGATTGTTATATGAATATATTTCTTAAATAAAAAAAAAGCTCCTAATTTTTATTTTAATTATTGGAAAAATGTTGTTGCTTTCGGTCGAAAATGGACCAAATGATGTTCCATTTTACTATTTTAACCGTTTTTAACGAAATTCTGTAACTTTAGAAGAATTTTTTAAGCGTTTTTAACGAAATTCTGTAACTTTAGAAGAATTTTTTAATCGTTTTTAACGAAATTCTGTAACTTTAGAAAAATTTATCTTTGAATAGGCAATAGAAATGCATAAAATCGTTACAAAAAGGGTAGACGCAAATTATCAGATATGACAAATAAAGTAGAAATTTGGTACCTTCGTGTTATAGCGGCCCCCAAGGATGAAATATTTTTGTTTCTGTTTTTGTTAATATATTGTAAATTTAGTACTTTTGTGTTTTTTTTTTGAACGATTTTGTAACAACAAAAATAATCTGGCCGGGAATGGGGAAAAATTTTTGTCAAATATTTGGGATTTTTCATTTCATTAAAAATCACTTAATTTTGAGACGACGAAATGATTGTCAAAAATGTTGAAATATAGTTCAAGAATTGCGGAATCGTCAAAAATGAAAGTTTTTTGACAGCGAGGAAACAGTTTCGTCAGATATTTGAGGATCGAGGCTAACGAAACAGAAAGGCTACCGCGGTGCTTTACGCGTATCTTTTTTTACAGACCGCCGGAGTCACGTGATGCTCGAATGCACCAATGGAGGTGTACGAAAAGAGCATCACGTCACTCTAGCGATCTGTAAAAAAAGATAAGTGGAATGCACCGCGGTAGCCTGACTTTTTCGTTAGCCTCGTTGAGGATTCACGTTTCGTCAAAAACCACGTGACTCTGTGACGAAATGATTGTCAAAAATAACGAAATGAGGCCTAAGGATTGCGGAATCGTCAAAATTGAGTGTTTTATTTCTGAGAGTGTACGTTATTGTGAAAATCAATAAGACCTTTATATACAGGGTGTGCCATAAATTTGTTAAAACTTTAAAACATCATTAAAAAGGAACAAATTGTGCTAAAAAATTGCATTTTAAAAGTTGGGAACTCCTAATGTTAAATTCAATTTTCATCGTTGCAAATCAGATTGCAATGCGATTAGTTTTCTAAGCAAAATTATAGGTGGTATTTGGGCAGCGATTTTGTTCATTTCCTATCAGCAAGACAAAAAGTGAGTAACTTATTCGAAAATTAAAATGTTTTGCTGTGTGCCATCAATTTTGGCGGACGGAATTAGCATATATATCCAGAGCATGTACGTTATTGTGAAAATCAGTAAGACCTTTATATACAGGGTGCGCAAATCCTCCTATAAACATGTAACTGATACCAATCAATCAGTAAAAACGTCTACTAATTAATGCTATACTTAATTTTTTTTTTAGTCGTCTACATATAAAAACTGTACCAAAGTTGGTAATGTTTAATACTAACACTGAATTTTGACATTCTATTTGGATGTTTCGTTGCATTTTACGTTCGGATACCAAACGGAAACTCATTAGATCAAGTAGTTTAGGAATTATGCACATTTAAAACTTGGAACGCATAATGTTAAATTATTTTTAATCGTTTCAAAACAGATTGAAATGCGAGTAATTTTTTAAAACAATATTGCGGATGATACCCGAGAAGTGATTTTGTTTAGTTCCTAACAGCAGGACAAAAAGTGAGTAACGTATTAGAAATGAAAATGCATTGCTGCCTGCTATCAATCTCGGCGGACGCAATTAGCATATATATCCAGGGCATGTCCGTTTATCATAAAATTAGTAAAACCTATATATACAGGGTGCGCCATAAATTCGCTCAAGCCTTAAAACATCATTACAAAGAAACAAATGGTGCTACAAAATTGCATTTTTAATGCTTGGAACTTCTAATGTTAAATTCAATTACAATCGTTTCAAATCGTATTGCAATGTGAGTAGTTTTTTAAGCAAAATTATGGGTGGTATTTGGGCAGCGATTTTAATCATTTCCTATCAGCAGGACAAAAAGTGAGTAACTTATTCGAAAACTAAAACATTTTGCTGTGTGCCATCAATTTTGGCGGACGCAATTAGCATATATATCCAGAGCATGTACGTTATTGTGAAAATCAGTAAGACCTTTATATACAGGGTGCGCCATAAATTTGTTAAAACTTTAAAACATCATTAAAAAGGAATAAATTGTGCTAAACAATTGTATTTTTAAAGTTTGGAACTCCTAATGTTAAATTCAATTTTCATCGTTTCAAATCAGATTGCAATGCGAGTAGTTTTCTAAGCAAAATTATAGGTGGTATTTGGGCAGCGATTTTGTTCATTTCCTATCAGCAGAACAAAAAGTGAGTAACTTATTCGAAAATTAAAACGTTTTGCTGTGTGCCATCAATTTTGGCGGACGCAATTAGCATACATATCCAGAGCATGTACGTTATTGTGAAAATCAGTAAGACCTATACATACACAGGGTGCGCCATAAATTTGTTAAAACTTTAAAACATCATTAAATAGAAACAAATTGTGCTAAAACATTGCATTTTTAAAGTTTGGAACTCCTAATGTTAAATTCAATTTCCATCGTTGCCAATTAGATTGCAATGCGAGTAGTTTTCTAAGCAAAGTTATGGGTGGTATTTGGGCAGCGATTTTGTTCATTTCCTATCAGCAAGACAAAAAGTGAGCAATTTATTTGAAAATTAAAACTTTTCCGGTTTGCCATCATTTTTGACGGACGCAATTAGCATATGTATCCAGAGCATTTATGTTATTGGGAAAATCAGTTAGGCCTTGATATATATACAGATTTTTAAGATGCAAACAGGTTGCCATAATTAGATATTTATGCCACGTGCTGAACTGTATGTTAGATATTACGCCACTCAAAAATTTACAAACAATACCAAAATTAATGTTTAAATAATATGTGAATGCATACAATAACAGTATTTCTGATGGTTTTATAAGAAGGAAATGTATGTCAATGATCATAACAACTGCAAAAGATAAATACAAAAAAAAGACTTATTTTATTTTAATTTTTATATTAAGACAATAGACATGAATAACTGAGTAAAGCAAAAATGAAACTGGATGACAGAGTATACAAAGATAATAAAATGAAGGAATAAAATTCATATTACATTTAATTATTTTTAATGAAATTAATGATAATTAAAAGTTATACATAGAGAAAATGCAGTTACTCTTTAGTAAATAGGGAAAGTGAAATAAATATGTAATTATATATGACTACAACATTCCGGAGGTGTTCCATGAAAACTTTTTATTAAAAGTATATTTATATTTATATTTAAAAAAGATTTATTTTATTTTAACTTTGAAATTAAGGCGATAGATATGAATAACTGAGTAAAGCAAAAATGAAATTGGATGAAAGAGTATACAAAGATAATAAAATGAAGGAATAAAATTCATATTACATTTCATTATTTTTAATGAAATAAATGATAATTAAAAGTTATACATAGAGAAAATGCAATTAATCTTTAGTAAATAGGGAAAGTGAAATAAATATGTAATTATATGTGACTACAACATTACGGAGGTGTTCCATGAAAAATTTTTGTTAAAAATATGTTGATATTTATGTTTTAAAAAACTGCCATGCAGAACCATGACATGCATTTTCTTTGCAAAATACATTTTTATCAAAACTGAATATTTAAACAACTTATACACTTGAATGAAAGACATTTTGCATGATGCATCTTAATGTTTTTCATTCGTCATCAATTTATAACCTGTTCACTATTTTACTGTCTTTAGAATGTAATATTACATTTAAAATGCGGCTAAATGTATTACAATTTTATTTTATTTTCAACAAATTATAAATTAACTAGCGTTTATTCAGCTTTAAAATAGCTTGAACATTTAATCAATTAAGGTGAATGTTTATAAGACATTCTGAAGTATCTATATATATATATTTCTCTTACGTGGCGCGGAAATAGGGCTGAATTTATAGTTTATGGTTTGGCAACAACCGTAGAATACACTTGAGAGCTCAGACCAATAAACATACTAGATTGTGTTAGATAAGCTCCGCATCCAATATGGCGGTCAGTGTGAGAGCAGTGAACCATAGAATGAAACTCAAACTAGCAATTATTAAAAATAAACTAACATAATTAACATGTACGTAATCCAAAGCGTCTGAGATGATTCCTAATTTTAATTATGAGTAATATCATTAATTTCAAATGAATTCTCAACTCTTATTTAGAATTCATTTACGAATTTCACTCACTCAAAAATCGGAGAAAAAAAATATTTCAACTGTCTAGATTGCACCTGCCGCCATCTGTTGCTGTCTTGATGAAGTAAAAAATAATTTCTTTTGTAAAAATCTATAATCAATTAGAACAGTAAAATGCTGAACGAAATTGTTACGGTTAGTTTTAACCATTTTTTTTATCTACATTAAATTCCTTCATTCACTTTAACATTTATTTAAAAGCACTCTTTTTTCTGTTTCTAATAAAAATTTAAATAAATAAAAGTAATTGTAATAATAATAATAATAAAATCAGTTTTTATTTTTTCTTCTTTCTTTTTCTTTTTGCAAAGTAATTTCAACGTTTATAGTCTAGCTTAGCTTCCTGTTTTTCAAATGCGAAAGATGAATAGCAAGGAGGGATGTTTGTCAGTTAAAGACCACACAGGTGGCAAATTTGGAGACAGCCATGCACTTTCCCATGCTTGGAATCAGGGATTGGTGACACTGTGTCTATCTTTGGCTAAAAGAAAGCGAGTACACCCCAAGAGGTATTACGTTGTCTGGTGAATAGACTATGGACGCAATTAAGCATTGTATGTTACAACCTGCAGTAAAAGAGATACTTGTCCATTGCGTCTGGCTGGCGCCCATGTAAACATAAGCTCATGGGACCGCCCCCTTCAGCACACACCATGGGGGTGAGGCACGGTTGTCATCCCCATGAAGCGGCCAGCAGCGATGAGCGACGCAGTGCCGCCACCAGGGTTAGTCCATTCCTATTGTTTCCATTCCCGTACCCCCTTTGACAGAGTGGTTCCGGCCAGTTTTTGTAAGCAGCGCGGGAGAGAGAATGTTTACGAATTATCACTTGGCTCGTAAACTGACTTGTTGTTTGGATCGTGAGCTGGTTGGAGGATGAAACACTGGGAATAGCATGCGAACACCCGTGTTTTATGAGGGCAGTCGGAATGAAGAACTTCACTTGTTGCTATGATGAAAAGAGTATAATTTTATAAGGGTATTTTCAAGTAGCGGACCTATAACTGTTAGCGAGAGAATAAAAAGAAGATATGTTTGGCCCGTTTCGTGTAGTGGCGTTCTAAGAAAAAGTATTACATTATTCTGACTTCTTAATCTTCAGAAGTGATCTTAGATCTTGGACTAGACGGTCGTTGGAAATAGTACTGTCCTGGATTAATGTGATGGCCATCTCAGAATAAGACACATGTCTTATGAAAGTGAGACTTTTGACTTTGACAGTGAAAGTCTGGGCCGTGGGACAATTTCCCCCTCCTGACAAGATGCGAATGCCAGTAATTGACGACGTGGTGACTGATAGTGAAGCTTAATAAGATGTGCGGAGTAGTGATCTAACCCACAACTGTCAGATTTCAGTGGAGCTAATCAAGGCATACTTATTTTTTTTTAAATATTTAATTGTCAAGTGAAGAGTTGTAAATGAGTTTTTTTTTTTTAAATTTAAGTTGTGTTTTAGAAAGAACATCAAACCCACAACAGAAGGGGCACACTTTTCCAGTACTTTCAACGATATCTCTCAAAATAAAATACCTAAAATTAAAACAAATATATTTTTGAGTTCGATTTTGCGAGATCTTTCGAACGATAACCTACACGATATATAAAAAGAAAAATTATTTTTCAAGTAACTTAATTAATATCTCGGCTAATTACCGACAATGTTTTTCGAAAATCATTATCAAATATCTTTGGATGATTCTACGTCGATAGATACCTCGAGCGCCCGTCAACTTCCCTGCTGACAGTGAGAAAAGTAAAGTTTGTGTGTAACGGAAAAATGCGTTTTTCTCAAAAACTATGTTACATAGGAAAATCTCTATAGTTTTCCTGCAAGGTTCAAATAAACTTCTACTACCTGTAATTTTTTCATATTTCTAGTTTTAGTAGATGCAGAAATAAAAGGGGGGGGACATATTTTTTCAGTAAATTTTTGACGATATCTCTGAAAATATAATGGCTAAATTTAAAACAAATATATTTTTGAGTTCTGTATCACGATATCTTTCACACGATACCCCACACGATATATAAATATAAACCATTTTCTTTTTAAGTAACTTAGCCCTCTAAATTTCTCCTAAATATATTTGGAAATGGATAATAATCTAAAAATATGTGGGTAAAAAGGCTTTATAACTTTCCCAAGTTTGAACTTTCCACGTCCTATAGTTTACGAGAAAAAAGGCTCTGATAGACAGACAGACAGACACAGGAGTGATCTTATAATGGTTCCGTTTTTACGTTTTAAGTCTGGAACCAGAAAAAGCGATTTTAAAAGGGTTTTGTATCATGTGTTCTAGAATGTTTTGTAAGAATTCGCATAAAAGTTTAAAATTATCATTTCTTATTAGCAAGCGTCAATTTTAAATTTGCATTAAAATTTACGCATAAAACTAGTTTTTTCTTCCCTTAAAAAAAGTTAAAATTTATGTATATAAGTTGATTTTTTTTCTCATTTGAAGAAAATTTTCAAAGTGAAGATATCTTTTAAATTGATTCCGAAGTCTTAATTACAAAAATAAGATTTTCTTTATGAAAAGGTCTGTTAATATTTTCAAACTCTAACTCATAAAAAAATATATATTCGCATGATATCGCGAATACTGACATTCCTATATAAAGTTTTAAACAGCATAGATCTTTTTTGAGTGCATCCATGTTTCATCCTTATACACAAAATTGCTTAATGTACTTTTCGTGCTTGCTATTTCCTGTATCTGAAATTTAGTTTGGATAGTTGCCAAAAAGACAAAAATATTTTCAGAATTTGATTTGGGTTCAAATGTAAGGTATCATATTTCCTCTAGGTTTCTGTACTAAAAATGAGATTATTACATAAAAAACAAAACAAATAATTATCCTCTATTATTTTGAAAATCATTTCTCTTAATTCAATTATACTCCCTTTTTATTATAGAAAAAGCATTAAAGGCGTATATTTTTCTTTTTGATGGAAATGTTTATTGTTTTAATAATTTTTTTGTGTAATATAATTTTAATTACATTAATAACAGAAATGTTATACATTTTCGTCTGAGCATTGTTTAATATTTACTATTTCAGTTTTTTTAACACTTTCCAATATAGTTGAAAAGTATTTATGAATTCAGTTTGTCTGTCTGCCTTTCTCTCTGTCTGACGTCTGTCTGTCTGTCCGTGCTCGAACTCGCATAAATAAATTCGGATTGTCATGCAATTGATATATGTTATTGAGGTTTACTATGGTATGTTCGGTATTGCAAATGAAGTTTGTAGCGTTTATAGTTTTTATACAGGACACTCAAAAGAATTCCGTTACATTATGGTCTATGGGGAAAAATCCTTTGCCTTTTTTACTTACCCATCATACATAGTATAGGGTAAGTCTTGTAATCGTTTTGAAAATCGAAAAAAAAAATTTTGACGGATTTACACGTTTCAGACACTGGAGATTCCGAAAAAGATATTTTTAGAAAAAAAAATTTGCCGTCCGTCTGTGTGTCTGTGTGTGTGTCTGTGTGTGTGTCTGTGTGTCTGTAAACGCTCTATCTCCCGAAAAAAATTGAGATAGAGACTTGCAATTTGGTATGTACTTAGTATGTAATAATGGGAAGAAGCCTATTTCATTTCAATAACCTCGATTAACCGGAACAATTTTTTTCGGGCTCTCGAAATATTCGTTCTGATGAAAGGTATATAAAAATTTTCGAAATTGTTTATTTTAAGAATTGAATATAAAAGACAATAAAAAAACATAAATTTTGCATAAAGCATGAAGTTGATCGGAAAATTAGTTGCCGAGATATTTGGAATCCTATTTTCCACACTCTTCGATTTTTCATGACCCTGTATTTCATCCAAATTTCACTTCAAAGATATATTTTAATTGGAAATTTGACGCTTAATCAGATGCAATAAACTTCTAGTTAATAGGATTATTATTTTTGGAGTTAAAAGGATGTTTCTTTCAAGCAATTCAGTAATCGAGACTTTAAAGTTTGTGACGTCATCGAGCCACGATTTTATTTGAATTGCAATGCACTTTATAAGTAGTTTACACATTTTTATTTTAATATTTTACATTATGCATATCCATGATGGGTAAGTATTACGGTGGCCCCCAACGACTAGTTTTTAAATGATGTGACACAATTTCAAACATATTGAAATTGATATATATCACTAAGATTCATTACAACAGGCTTTCTATAGAATATTGTTGGTATAGCATATTGTGGGTATAGCATAGTGTGGTATAGAATATTGTGGGTATAGCATATTGTGGTATAGAATATTGTGGGTATAGCATTAACAATAATTGCTGGAAGCGTGTTTTCAGTTGCTGAACGCGTTTTTAAATGTAATTCATTTTTTGTCTATTATTTGGTGTGTATAAATTCTATAGATCATATACAGGGCAGCACAAAATTTCTCGATTACATTTTCGTTTATTGACGGAAATTCCAGAAGGGGGATTTTAAACTGTGCTACGCGTTTCCTAACTGAACTAAAATTTAGCATTCTGTGTAGCATACATAGAAATCTATAGATCATATACAGGGCTGCACAAAAGAAATCGACTATTTTCTCGAATATTGTTGGTAATTCCTAAAATTGGGTTAATATCTACATTATGCGTTTATAAAATTCTTTACTTACATATCATCTTTCACCTTATTAGACGGTAAAGATTTGTAAAATTATTTTGGAAGTGTTGGAAAGTTTTAGATAATCTATGATTGATGCATGATTTTTCGTTCTTGTTTAAATATTACAAGAAAGCGTAGATCTGTTTTGAGTGCATCCATGTTTCATCCGTATACACAAAATTGTCTAATGTACTTTTCATGCTCTTTCCAATATTTGAAATTTATATTGGATAGTTTCCAAAAAGACAAATATATTTTCAGAATTTAATTTTGGCTCAAATATGAAGCATTGTATATGTTGCTTAAATGTTGAGGTATTGAGGTACTGGATAGATTTCTTTACTGGGATTATTACATAAAACAAACAAATAATTATCGTCTGTTATTTTGAAAATAGCTTTTTTTGATTTATTCTTATTAACTTTCTTTTGTAGAAAACATAAACACATTAAAGACGCATATTTCTTTTTGTGGGAAACGCTTTTGTTTAAATAAATTTATTTGTGTAATGTAATTTTAATTTTAACTAATTAATTACACAAATATTATAGATTTGCGTTTTATTTAATATTTACTATTTCAAAAATTTTTATTTAATATTTTGCATCATTAAGAACAAGAAATAACAAGTTTTAAGAAAGCATTATTTTAATATTTCATGCTACAAGGTATTTTTTTTTGCAATTAAGCTGCATTTTAGTGATTTTGCTTAGTTTAATTTATGTGATGCAGTTAAAGAAAAGTAGTGTTTGAACTAAAGTATTCTTATATCTCACATTTATTTATGATATCTGTCCCTGCAGAAATATCACATAGTTAACTGTTTTAAGTATACCAGGATAGTCTCATATCGCATAGATAATGCTCTCATAATTAACGTAAAACGATGCATTAATTTACTTTTGTAATATTTTATTACTCATTTCCTAACAAATGCTATTAGTGCTTTGATTGATTCTGTTTTAAACATTTAAAACATAATTAATGATTGTTTATATGTGTATTCTTTTTAAAATACTACGAAATGACCTTAAACCATTTCTATAAATCTTCATGTTTAAAATTAAAAAAAATGTTTTATGCATTATTGGGAATAGTTATTAGTTTATACATTTTCGTGAAATTCATATTTCAAACTTTAGTAAAGTCCAATGAATATATGCTTGGGAAAGATGTAAACGATGTACTCTAATGTATAGAATATTGAGTTTATAATTACACTTCAATTTAAATATTATTTGGAAAATCGCTGGGCAGACTTTTTGTATACATAAATAATGGCACTTTATTATGGAATACCATTTACATTTGAGACACTAACACAACCCTAAAAATTTTAAAACTCGAAAACAGAATACAATTACAAACTTTAAATATCTGTGATAAGTTATTTATCGAGGAAAAATATTTTACAAAATTTCATACTATGCAAACATATAAAAATAACAATAAACGTATTTGGAGTTTATTATGAGATAGATGGGTTATTTGGAATTATGGTTAAAACTAAAGAAAACGAACAAATGTGCCAAACAACATATTTAATGGTATCAAGGGACCATGATTAAAATATAGTATCCATGTAATCAATCAATATAGTTCAGTTCATTTACACAAATTGTAGGAGCCTCCGTGGCCGAGTGGTTAAGACACTATTCCGCTAATCACCTGAGAGCGTAGGAGTCAGGTCGGCTGGTTCGACTCCCGTTAACTCCAATGCACACACTTTAATTTTAATGCCTGAGGAAGACCACTCGGCTGAGGGCGAACCCAGCCGTTGAGCGTTTAATGTCTTCCCCGGCACGCAGGAATTAAACGTGGCATTACAAGCTTCACCAATGGCTGGTCCTGCCGGGCAAAGCCCCACGCGACAGGTGGCAGGAAATAAAGACATACAAAAAAAAATTAATACAGGGTCTGTCGCTGGACCAGCGTTCCTACGCGGCAAGGAGTGACAGACAGGGTGGACGAGGTCCACAGGTGCGTCTGCACCAGTTGCACAGTCCGCTAATTTAGTAGAAGGGTGCAGTTCTTAGGTAAGACTTTACCAATTGTACAGTTCGTAAATGACGGCACTTGAGATGTGGAGGTGCCAGTGTGAGATTCCCACGCGACAAGGAACGCCACACAATTGCGCTGAAACCCTCACACTGGATGGAGGCTGGATGCACTTCATGTTAGAGGGGACGATACGTTGCTTGCTGACCAAACTTGCGGTTCCCGATAAGAATAAATTAATTAATGGGGACTCAGCCCCTGCTAGGAAGAGAACATGATTACGGATGAGAGAAACAATTAAGCTGCAAAATAGATAAATATAGAAAGCTAAGCAGATAAAAAATGATGGAATGATTACGTTAATGACTAAAATAAGCGAGTTATTATTATTAATTTATGGAGAAAGAAAACTGCTTTGAATGATTAAGTTATGTTAGATAGGTGTGTTAGTAATTTGTAAATTTCTGAAAGTTTATGAGTTAAGATGGAACGCGTAATTATGTTCAGCAGCCAAGAAGGAGGTGGGTTAGAAGGAGCAGGCCTAAGATACCAAGCAACTGTTTGGCATCTTAGGAGAAGTAATAATGCATGGGGGTACCACTATCGCCGCACTCGCACACATTGGTTCGTGAAATTTTAAATTTGAAGAGGTAATTTTTAAACGGGCCATGCCCGGATTAGAAAGCACTTGTATAGGGAGTGAGGTTAAGTAGCTCTCTGGAAACTTTTGGAATTAGGTTGTAAGTGTGTCTACTTTTTGTGGAGGTGTCCCAGTAGATTTGCCAGTTGGGAAGTATTTTAGATTTGAGTTCTTTGCGAATAAAAGATGGGGGTACCGGGAGAGAGAAGTCTATTGATTGGCGTTTGGTGGCTTCTTTTGCAAGGCTGTCCGCCAGCTCATTGCCTGCGATACCAATGTGTGCAGTGACGTGGCCAAGGGTAACTTTTTTGTACAGTTGGTGAAGTTTGATTTTAATTTCCAGTATGAGAGGGTGTTTTGTCCGTAGGGCAAAAATTGCTTGAAGTCCAGAAAGACTATCACTGAAAATTAATGCACACACTTTGTGGAGCTTCCGGTTGTAATTCTCTGGTGTTGTAAATTTCCTTGTAGCTATCTCATCCTTTTATATTGATGATGACTTGTAAGCGCGCACTTGATGTCAAGCACATAAGTCAGATGTATGTTCTCAATGAAACAAAAACGAATTGTAACTATAATGATTTCAAAGTCAGAGTATCATGAGATATCGGTATTCCATATAACATGATCCCATTGTTTTTAGAGAAAATAATGTTTGTTAGAGTGAATCGCTAAATAAAAGTTGCTAATCTGTTGCTAATCAACAGATATAATTGTATCAAATATCTGTTGATTAGTGCCAAGATAGCATATACAATATTGCACGTACTACTGTATTTGGATACAACCCCTCATCTTTTTGCTTCCTTTTGGGAACAACGGATTTCAAGCTTATTCTATCGACGATTATTTTCAGAATTTTCAAGCTATGATTTTGAGACTTTCACAAAAGTTGCTCTATATACATAGCTAATACATTATGCATATTATATTTTGATTGCATTCGCGCATACGCAGTAAAACAGTTTTTAGTAAACCTGCTCATTTTTCATCCAATTTTTAATATTTTTAAATTCTGATTGCAGAGTATTATGTACAATGTTGTTTGTCATATTTTCTGAAAAGAACTTTTTTATATTAAGAACTCTGTAAATTATAAGCAAAAAACTTGGCGAAATTTGTGACTGTTTTTATAAAAACCTTAATTTCTCTACGAGTATACATGCTATCCTCATAAAAATGAACACAGTGTATTACAATGAGTCACCTATTAATAATCTCGAGTTTGAATGCTTTTGCTACATTAGTTTTTACAGGGTTATCCAAAAGATATTCGTTCTTTTTCAATTTTTTGACAGTCCCCTATGGGGTTTCGGGAAAAAATCTTTATGGAAATATATAACCTATACTATAATGTTTACACACCTGCAGTTTCAGGTTAATTCATCATGTATTTTTCTAGATAGTTAACAAAACGTCTAAAATCGCAAATGACCGGTCACCTTTGGCAATATAGTGTATATAGGAAAATGCTATTCGATTTAAAGGCACATGAATCTGAATGCCAACATTTTCTGGCATGCATTGCAATTATTTCATAAAGATTTGCGTTGTTGAGTGGAGAAAATATTTTTTGAGAATATCTTTAATGAAAAAAGTTAAAGTTTAGTAACAGCATATTATTCCTCTTTAAAAACCCTTTTAAATAAATACGAAGTACATTTTTCCAATATATAAGTCAATTTTAATTTTTTTATATAAGTGCACTAGAAAGTATAATTGATTCTCTTTTAATTTCCTCTTTTTCTTTTACATTTCACAGTATGAGGTTTTTCTTTATTTTCATAGAAATATTTCTTTAATTGTTTATTTTCAGTGCTCTTTTTTCATCTTCGCTTTCAAGTTAGCTATTGAAATCACCACAGCCATTCTTTAACTTTTCAAACATAAATCTGTGACATTCTTTACCTTTATGTCATGTTTTTGACCCCTAACATTCCTTTTCATGATTTCAACAAAAGTTTGTAACTTTATTATGTGCACTTTGTATCCACCGTCTGCAAAAACGTATGATAAAGTGCTTGCTGAAATACTTTAAAATATGTTTCGGGAAAATAAATTTCCATTTATGTTTGTTTTATTTTCTCATGAAAAATATTTTTGCGACGATATACTTTATTATATCAGTATGTATACGTTTGTACAATAAAGGTGAATCAAGATAAGGAAAAAATTAGCTAAGTTTAAAAAAAATACCTTTCGCAGTTAAAAAACAAGAAATTGGGATTTTTAAAAAATCAAAAAGTTTGATTATTAGAGTTTTCAAGCATGCGATACTCATTTTTACACAGTAAGTACTTTCAAAGGAAATTACAAATATTTACATTTGAAGTGATGCCGATATCTAATGAACAAATTTTACATGCTGATACTATTATTCCTTTATTTTCGGAAATACCTGACGTAGTCTTAAAGTAAACATATTTTTTTAAAGTGTTGAGCATAACGTCTGATGAAAAATCTCCCCAAGCTAGTAGGATTATCTGACTTTTTTTCACACTAATACTTGGTAGATTGGTAAATTATATCCCCTTCTAGGAGTTCTGTAATTTTAATAATCATTCATTTCTTTTATTCCTTTTCACCATTATGCACGGAAATGTAAAGCGTGAAAATTTGCTCTGAATAAAGTATAATTTGCAAGCTTTGTAATATGCCAAAATTTAATTTACATGCCATTTTCTGATGTGACTAGAACCCTTACTAATGTACCGGTTATGAGCGGTTATAAGAAGGCTAAGAAAAAATAAAGTTGTCGAGAAATGGTAATATATGGTACGGGTAATGTATGGTACGAGTTGGTAATGATGTATGTTACTTTCGTCTTTTTATTTTATATTATTTTATAAAGCCAATAGAAAATGTTTATATCGTTTAACATCTAAATTAATTATTGTTCTTTATGACAATGTCAAGTCATGAAAAACACTCTGTTTTGTTAATCAACGATGAATATCGAATGGATTTTGATTTATACCCTGCTTTTAAGACGTAGTGTTCCTTACTTCATCGTATAATTTAAAATGTTCTAGAATTTTACAAATATTTATAGTCATAGATTTGTTGGATCCAGATTATACGAGGGATTAAAAATCTTAGTAGTGTACTGAGAATTTTCTTAAATGCTCAAATAAACAGTTTTCTACCTGTATTACAGTGAATTCAAATGAAGTAAAACATCTTTGGGTGCAATCTGTAGGCAGTTTTATGAAAGTATGACCAACAGTGTTCTGTCTATATATGGGCAATATATACCATCCACGCGCATAGCGCTAATTTTAAAATTAGTAATTTACCCCATTAAGACGCTATATGCTTCATATATTCTAATGAATCACCGATGTCATATTTAAAATTACAGTTACTTTCATGTGTATGTGTATGTTGGAGGGTGATATAAAATGTCATGATACTTTATATCTTTTTTAATCATCAGCAGTTTATGAATTTTGCTTGGTAACACCTATCTACATCTACATAAAATAATACTATCGCTTTCCCACTTGATTAGTTACAGACTTTCTAAAAAGTTAAAATGTTTGTATGAAAGTATAACTACATCTTAAAATTTATTTGCGAAAACTTCTCAGTTATAGCTGGCGATATAATCTTGTAATCTACAATTTTATTTATTTTTCAAGAAGAACAGGCAACCCCCCACCCCGCAAAATAAAATAAAATAACTAACTAACTAACTAACTAAATAAATAAATAAATAAAAATAAAATAAAACTACTAATTTGAAAGGAAAAAGTGATTATTGAGATTGTTGGATCTATCACGCATTTGCAAGTAAGCAAAATTTGAAATAAATCACTAGAATAAACGCGTAAGGACAGTTAAAATAATTAAATATTGTTAAAAATTTCGTTCTAGGTTGAACCAAACTCTGGTGTTGTAGAATCTGTAACCATAAGATGGTGAAAAGTGTTACTATGATTTGGTACTTGAAATGAACTAAGGAATTATACAATTTTGATCCATACTTTTATTTTAGGTTGAATAATTAAATAGTAAAATTTTGAACCAAGAAATGGCAAAATGTTGAAGAATAAATTGATAACATTTTGAATTATAAATTTGCTTCGTTTATCCTTTGCAAAACACAGTTAATCAGACCTGATCTCTGTTTAAAGAGAAATCTGATGTTCTACGAACATTTAAGGCTCAACTGGGATTCAAATACGACATCAACTAACTTCCAGACAGATTTCTAACAATTAGATATGCAGACGAATGTCTTGGTGCGCAAAAATAGTTTGTTGAGAGTGCATAGAACCATTTGTTCTGATTGAATGTAAAAAAGCTCCATATTTCGGAGAAAGTTCAAATCATTTTCGATGTTGAACAATAAATGTTTTTTCTAAAAGTAAGAAAAATTATATTGTGGTTTATCTATCTATCTACTTATATATTTATAGAGGGCGACATAGAAACTTTGAGTTGTTTGAGTTTTTTGTTTTTAGAGAAACATTGCCGTTATATAAAACCCTAGAGGCTGTTTCGTTCAACAAACTAAAATGAAATGTGACACATACTGATTTGAAGAAATGCGCTCGAGATTATGGTGAACATGAAGAATGGAGCCAGCAGGGTTAAGGTTGCAGTGAAATTTTTTTTAATGTCATAGCATAATTTTTCCCATCCCAAAATTATCAGTGCATTGAAAAACCACAAATGTTATTGGAACGGTACATGTAGCACGACAAATAGCGACGTAGAATACATGCAAAGAACAATATTGTAAACAACCAACAGCAGCAGAGACGAGAGGGAAAAATGTTTTGCTGAGATTACAAGTTTTCTAGTAATTATAGTAACAAGTAACTGTATTTGTCTTTTCATTTCGCTTAGTTGAACAATTTCTTTATGACGACCCACTGTCTCTTTTTGTCCTTCTCTCTCTCTGTATATATATATATATATAATCCAGCAAAAACATGATTTTGGCCTGAACTAGCACCACCCCCCTCACCAGAAACAAGACAACACAAGAACACACAATAGAATGGCTGAGAAAAAAAGAAAATGGCTGTTTTGTTTATGATGTGGTGGTTACTGCTTATATATATATATATATATCTCTGTGTGTGTGTATCTAATTACTTTACTTTACACAACAGATTTCTTTAACTTCAAGCTAAGTTTTAAACAGTGTATAGAAAAATTAAAATAAAAAAGAAGTTTATTAATAGAGAAACTTATCATCTTGCAATCAAAAATTTTTCACCTAATCTTTGATAACAATATTAATTTAAAAAATGAAAAACAAATGTTAAAAAAATGTTTAAAAATGTTTCTATAAAATTTAAAAGGAAGCTTGAAGATTTATGTCCAGGGATAGAACGCTTATTCATTTATATTTTTCTTTCCTTCTTTTGAGCATCATAACAGCCAGGACATTTTTTATTCATGACGTGAATGTGGTAGACACTATTAAAGCAAAACAAGGAAATTCATTTATTCAATGAAAATAATGTTTCCTTTTGGAGTAAAAAGTACTTCATCATTTCTGAGATGCATTTTAGTTGAAACAAAATGCAAAAAAGCTTCATATTTATGCTTCTTTTTAACACGTTTAGTTCTCAGTTGCATTATGTAGAATAAAGAACTATATCTTTAAATCGGTTACATATTTATCTTTCTCATTATTAGTTTAGTATAAATGTGTAAGGAAAGTTCATTGTTTTCAACACAGACAACTTATATATATTTAATAATACAAAAAATATTCTCTTGCATGTAAAATATTTTATTTTTTTTTCACCAAGAAGGAAATTAGAAAGTTTATTTTTCAATTAATAAATCAAATATAATTTATTGTCTGAGTGCAACGAAGACTCATACACAGCGCAGTATTACTTTGCCCCATATATAGCTACGATGGATATTAAAACCTTTCGTCAAGCATAACTCAAAAAAATATTTAACGGATTTCGTTCAAATTTTTACAGCAGGTACCTATAAAGGTGACAACGACGTCTATTTATTACCAAGAATAAATGTCAACCCGTTTGGAAATTATATTAAAAAATAGATAAAAAAGCACAATTAAAGTACATACGTCACGAAAATTTTGTGAGTACGTCATTTTCACCGGCGGGAGATTTTCGTAGACAATCGGAATTGAAAAAGTTCATGGAGTACATGGAGCAAAGAATTATGCACGCACTAATATTCAGCACAATAAAATATATTTCAATTTAATAGAAATCGAAAATTAATCTGGATTTTTTTCTGTTTGAAAGAAAAACCCCGCAATAACTTGGTAGACTTGGTATTAGAGATTTGGCGCAAATCTCAGCAATAGCAGCTTTTTTTATTTCGCATGTGTAAATAAAAATAAAAAAAATTCTTTGGTGTTTAAATAAAAAGTTTCGATTTATGGCATCATTTCTTTTTTTTCTCTTTTTAGCATTTTAAATGGGATTAATGAAAGGCATGTATTTTAAATTAAATGACTGAAAGGTTTATATTTAAATGAAATTAATTCAATATGAAAATGTTATAGGAACAATATTTGGCGATTTATCAATTGCGCCAGGATAACATAAAAGTACCAATATATCAAACGATATTTAGTATGTGAAATGAAACAATTATATCATAATTACCCATCGTACAAGAAAAAAAACTAATATTCTGCATTCAGAGGGAAAAATCCATCTCCTGTGCCGTAAGATTTACCGAGTTCTTTTTTGGTGATAAGTTTTTCGATGTGATTGTTGGGATCTGCAGGATTTGGCTTACTTTTTCTAAATCTTATGTTTTTGCATATGTAGTATTATGTAAATATATTTTTTTGCAGATATTTTTCTAATTTTTCTATAATATATATATATAAGAGATTTTTACCTTTTTATCTGTGCCTTCGGAAATATAAAAAAAAAAAAGATTTACATATATCAAGCGTATAATGTTATGTTTTGCATTTTTATACGGACCACTTCCCCATTTTTAGATTTTAAATGTTATTTATTATTTACTAGCCGTTTATTAATTGTTTACAATTTACCCCCCTGACAATAACAATTCTTTATCACAAAAATGCCTCTTAGGTTTGTTAAATAAGTTTGCTTATGTATTTTCATTACTTATTAAACTATCGAATATGGCGATAAAATTTTATTTTAGCATCGTGCTTAAATTTTTTAGATGGTGCAAAAACATGCTTTAATAAACGTATGTTTGTAAATATTTGAAAAACATGTTTTAACGCTCTCTTGAAAAATTTTGTAAGATGCTAAAACTACTTTTTGGCACCATTTAAAATTTTTTTCGTCAACCGACATTGGATACGAAACTTTTCCCCATTCAGATACACAGGCAAGGCTGGTCTCAAACAAGAGTAAAGTTAGAAACAATATTGTTTTAACTCTATAAGAGTTACAATAATGATAATAAATGCTCCGATTGGCTTTGGGCCCAATTACGAAAGTTTATCCTAAAAAAAACTGATGAAGCTTGGTCTACAAGGTATTAGTTAATAATACAAACAACACTAATGGCATGGAGGCAAAAGTTTTAATTTAAATGTATATATTTGAAAACCTCCCCCCCCCCAAAAAAAAAATAAAAATAAAAAAGTTACAGTAATGAATTTAAAATGGCATTAAGCCACGCTTTCTGACATGAGCAATTGGCTGCAAACGCGATAACGAAACTTTCACTTAACTTAATAACATGTAGCTAATATAGCCCTCAGGGTACTTTGCAGTTATACAGATCTTGTGGGTTTTTTAAAAAGCTTGAGACAATTCAGTTTTAAAAGTTGAGATTTACTGTCAAATGATATAAACAACTATGAACACAAAACTGATGAATTATTATTCAGGTTTATGCATGTATTTAAAAAAAAATTGCATCTGATTAAACTTATTAGATAAATTACTTCTGTTTGCATTTAATAACTGATAAACGGCTTCTGTATATTAAATGAATTGTTTAAATATTTGAAAGAGGTGGCGAGAGATTGAAAGACGAGTAAACAAACGGGTAAACAGACGGGTAGTGAGATGGGCAGAGAGACGAGTAGCGACATAGGTAGGCTGACGGGTAGCGAAACGAATAGACAGACGGCTAGAGAGAAAGGTAAAAAGAGGGTTAACAGAGGGGTAACGAGATGGGTCACGAGACGGGTAGCGATACCGGTTTGCAGGAATGTAGCGAGAAAGGTTGCAAGACGCGTAGCGTGGTAGATAAAGAGACGAGTAGAGAGATGAGTACAGAGACGAGTTGACTGACGGGTAATGAGATTGGTAGCGAGACGGGTAAAGAGTCGGGTACAAAAACAGACGGATAGTGAGACGGGTATACAGACGAGTAGAGAGACAGTAGATGGGTACGGAGATGGGTAAGAAGATGGGTAGAGAGGCGTATGGCCAGACGGGTAGAGAAACAGATAGACAAGTTGTGAGACAGATAGACAAATGGGTAGCGAAGTGGATAGAGACAGGGCTAGACATACAAGTAGTTAGACGGATAGACAGACGGTTAGAGAAATATATTGGCGGGTTGCGAGACCGGTAGAGAAATATACAGACAGGTAGCGAGAATTGTAGAGCGATAGACAATCGGTTAGAAAGACGGGCAGAAGAACGGATAGGGAAACAGACAGAATGTGGAGAGACAGACAGACAGGCGAAAGAAAAGTTTGCGGATTGGCGCAGTAAAGGCGCAGGGGGCAGAGCCTCCGAGAGAATAATCAAGAAGTATCTGTTAAGCTTAACTTTGAAATATATATAATTTTTCAATTTTGCCGATATGGAGATTTAATGTAAAAGTTATTTTACAGATGTCATCGAAAGATTTTTTGTATACTTTAATAGTAATTTAGACTATAGTTTTGCAATCTGGTTTGTAGAAAAACATGCTATCAATGTGGTTTGAAGTGTAAGAGTTTCTATAAACATTTATACAAATAATAAATGGTAATCAAGGAAGAAAAATTTTTAATTCACACACAAAAAAGGTGCAACAATGAAATTAAATTTGCGTTAAGCCACGCTTGATAGAATAATCTATTGGATGCAAATCCAATTACGTAACTTTAAAAAGCTTGGCGTTTTAAAAGATCCGGCGTTTTTTTTTGTTTTTTACTTTCTTCTATAATAGAAGGTATTGTAATCGAAATTTTTTTGCACTTCCGGTTTTCGACGGATTTACACGTTTTAGGGGTAGGAGATCCCGAAAAACACGTTTTTACAAAATGTCCGTCTGTTCGTCTGTCCGTCTGTCCGTCTGTGTGTCTTCATTGTATCATCGAAAAGTGTATGAAATTATGCTTCAAATTGAACCTAATTTTTTTTCTATGTTTTCGGCTATGGCAAGCAGGTTCTATTAGAATTTGGAGATATTTCGACGAAAGGGGGCGCTGTGATCGATATTTTTGTTCCATTTTCACGATTGTACCATCTAAAAGTGTATGAAGTTATGCTTCAAATTGAACCAAAATTTTTTTTTTCATGTTTTTGGCTATGACAAGCAGATTCTATCAGAATTCGGGGATATTTCGACAAATGGGGGCGCTGTGATCGATATTTTTGTTCCATTTTCACTATTGTATCATCGAAAAATGTATGAAGTTATGCAGATAATTGAACCAATTTTTTTCTATGTTTTTGACCATAGCCTGCAGGTCCAGGTTGAATTCGGGGATATTTCGACGAAAGGGGGCGCTGTGATCGATATTTTTGTTCCATTTTCACTATTGTATCATCGAAAAATGTATGAAGTTATGCAGATAATTGAACCAATTTTTTTCTATGTTTTTGACCATAGCCTGCAGGTCCAGGTTGAATTCGGGGATATTTCGACGAAAGGGGGCGCTGTGATCAATATTTTTGTTCCATTTTCACTATTGTATCATCGAAAAATGTATGAAGTTATGCAGATAATTGAACCAATTTTTTTCTATGTTTTTGACCATAGCCTGCAGGTCCAGGTTGAATTCGGGGATATTTCGACGAAAGGGGGCGCTGTGATCGATATTTTTGTTCCATTTTCACTATTGTATCATCGAAAAATGTATGAAGTTATGCAGATAATTGAACCAATTTTTTTCTATGTTTTTGACCATAGCCTGCAGGTCCAGGTTGAATTCGGGGATATTTCGACGAAAGGGGGCGCTGCCATCGCGATTTTTGTTCGATTTTCACTATTGTATCATCGAAAAGTGTATGATGTTATGCAGATAATTAAACCAAAATTTTTTAATATGTTTTTGGCTGTAGCCAGCAAGTCCTACTAGAATGTGGGGATATTCCGTCGGAAGGGGGCGCTGTGATAGCCATTTAAAGATTTCAAATTCAAAAAGATGTACAAAAAATTTAGAAATCCTAAAAGTTTTTTCCGTTAAATGTTCGGCGTTGAGAATCCGGAGCAGTTTTTGTTTTGTCTCTATATTAAAAAATGGCGGAGATGGCGGTTTGAAATTTTAGGGTGGTTGACATTTTCAAACAAGACAGCAGAATTCATCCATAAACGGGTTTAATTTATGAGTTTTAGTTAACAGGGTTTCAGCAAATTTTCTTTCGTTGTTGTAACCATTGTTCCTATTCTTAAATGCTTAACACTATATATTTATATTCGCCAACGTCAAATTCTCGCCAAGCTTGGCGGCAATTGAAGAAATATCGCCAAATTTGGCGAAAAAAATAGGTTGCCACAAATGAAGCCAACTTGGCTATAGAAGACTAATTTGGCGATATTCTCATTCAAATTCAATGTTGACGAGAACTGGGAATGAATCTTCTTTAATTGGGTTCCACGCATTTTAGCTTCGTGTTTTCCAGTAAAATTAGCTAAAATCGTAAAACCAAGGAATAGGTAGGCTATCTGTTTCGGTCGCTACAGGCCAAAAGCACTTTTCGTAGTTTAGTATACATCAGTTGATTGCATCCCGGTAACCCGATGATTCGCAAGCAGCTGACGTACAACAGAATGACGAAAAATATTGATTTTATTGGCGATGTGAGGACGAAATTGGAAGTATTAACATGACTGAGATAGAAGAAAGTTTTGGGATTGGCACATCCGACTAGTTTTTTCAAGTTTTGCGCAATACGCGCTTAAGAAAATGAGATTATTTGCCACATGTTAAAAAAAAATATGACAACACATCTGATGAACGGTACTTCTTTTCTATTTTCTTAACAGTGTATATGAATTTATATATGATATTTTGTAATTCTATTTAATTTCCATTTAATTTGTTCTTTTTCTTAATATTGTAATTGTTAACCCTATGTTCTCAGCAATATCACTCAGACTAATCCCTTTCAGGGAAGACCTAGTAAGAAAATAAAAGTTGCTATAGGTTCGAAGATTTACAGGATCGAGAAAGGTGATAAAAAGAACATCATTCATTTCGATTTTTTACTTTCTTCTTTTTAGCTCAATTACAACCAAGGCATTTTTTATGGCATGAATATGGTGAACGGTGCTAAAAAATCAGGCATATTCATTTATTCAATAAAAATAATATTTTCTTCTGGAGTAAGACTTTTCTGTCATTTCTGAGACATGTATCATTCAGAGACATGCGTAATATAAAGGAAGTTTTGTATTATATATTATGCAATTTAAGGAAATACGTCTTCAAATCAATGACAATATTTTTAGACATTAGAACGAATTTGACAAGAGACAGATTGCTATCATAAAATTACTTAGTTAAATAAAATGATTTTAATATATTTTAACACACATATCATTTATAATAGATGTTTTCGTCTAGATACCATACATATTATCACATGTTTAAGGTACAGATCATGTTAAATCTATGATTGTGGAATGCAAACTTAATTAATATAAATTCTCATTGGAATCAAAATTTTACTTTTTCTTTGCCATACTCTTTTGAACTGTGTCGTTTTTCATTTAGCTTTGAAAGATCTGTATATTTATTAGAGCAAAATTATATTAAAAAAGTGTTGAACATTGAAAAAAATGAGATACCTAGTTTCATAAAAGTATTAAATAATAAGCCTTGCATATTTTGTATTTTTACTAGCAACCCTTTATAGTGCATTCATCTTGAAAACACTTTGTTGCTCAATTAACTAATCAAACTAGGGTTGGTGCACTAGTAATTGACCAGGCACCAGTAATTGGCCAGTGAAATATAAAAGCTGCAGAAAACAGGAATTAATGTGTATACATTCTAACTTTGGTTGTTAGATAACACATCTAACATACAAAGAAATGTTTTTATACAAGTTATAATTGCAGTTACAGAAGTGCTTAAATATTAGCGTGGGGAAATTGGAAATATTTTTACTTTTCTATTTTTTTTGTTTGTGAATTATTGTGTTTTAAAATGTTTTCTGATTTTTGTATCCCCTCTCATGTCTTTTAACAGTAGTTTTAAATACGAACATTCATAGTTTTATTTTTACACCGAAAAAAGGTCAATTAGTGGTGCAATATCATATTCTACCTAACTAATACTGAAAACAATTTAAATTCTATGAAAGAAAATGAGAAAATGTTTCCTCATACATTAATTAGTATATAGGGAAGACTGCAGACAAATGTTTCTATAATGTTATTAGAAAAAAAATAACTTGAAGGCATTTACATTAAATGGTCAGTTACTGGCGCACTCTCCGTAGTTGGAACCCGTTAAAGTTTGACGGCTTTCAACTGAGCTTCTTTCATTGTACATCGGTTAAAAAACATTGCATAATTAAATACATACATTTTCAGGGAGCGGTGGTTGCAAACTTCAGACAAATGCATACAACTTAGAAAAAAAAATCAGCAAATTATTGTTAAATGTACAGAATCATAATATTGAGAAGAGGAAGAAAGGTACATTAAGAAGTATCGCATTGATAAAAAAATGAGTTTTTCATGCACTAAAATTGGTGAATACAATTTCATGAAGTTTCACACCACAGATTAGACATGTATTGAATATTCAGCGTACAATGGTACGTCGGATATCGAACAGAATTCGCTCCAAAGAGTTGTCCACGAACCGATCCTAATTTTCTTATAATAAATAATGAAAACACGATTAATTGGGTCCAATCTCCGAGGTTACTGCTTCAATTTAATAAAAGTTTATCAAAAAGTTTCGTATACCTTTATTGGTGAAATTTTGGATGACACTAGATTGTATAGAAAAGAGAGAAGTTCCATTCTTATTTTTTAGATCAATAAAACTGCTTAATTAATTCTGTGTTTATACATCTCAAAATGCATGAAATTCGTTACTACCGGGATGATTATATCCCCCTTACATATGCTCCGTACCAATGGAGTATTACCAAAAATAATAAAAGAAAAAAAGAGAAAAGAAATATTGGAATCAGCCTCTCGAAAAGCAGGAATCTGAATATGAATTAATTTCAAAAACTCTGCGACCACTTACCTCATAAATGGCCTCTTAATGTGCATAAAAAATACAAATTCGGTCGATTTTTCTTTTATTGTTCATTTGGTTGATTTGGCGACAGCATCCTCATCTTTCACAAACCAGATCTAATTTTGCTCGAGATTCACGTTTGAGAACTAAATTATTCGAAAACTGGAGGTGTTACAGAACCGACGTTGTACTGTTGTGAGAGTTTCATGATATCTCATCTAGAACGCCTGATAACAAGGTATAGGAGTTTCCTATGTCTTGGGATTTCATCCATATTATTTAAGTTCTTAAACGTTGCTCAACTACAGAGGTTTCGCTAAATAATTATCAATCTTGTTACTTGAAGTTTTGTAAACAGCGACAAGAATAGGCCTGCAAGAAAGAATGTCTGTCATCAATCCGTCTGCGCTATACCGTAGGAAAACATCGGCTGATACGAATCTTTTTAGAAACCTCCCGGAAAGAACTCCTCATCCTATCATGTGAGACTATATTCGATGACGACATCTAAAAGTTTTTTTAGTGGTTAGTGGAAAATGTATTGTTCCGAAAAGTTTATCGAAGGTGGAAGGAAAAAAGGAGTTAGTCATCTCGGAGATGAGAGAATTGTTGATTAATAAATTACTGGGAAATGTTGAAGATTTCTCTCAACCTTGAAAGGACAGTTTTCATTCTGGGAAGTTTTTAGGTTCCGATAATTTTGGAATGATTCAAATAGAGAAACACTTTATCTAAAGCAAATTGTGAAGTCATCGAGAGATAACTTTGAAAAGCAAACGGGAACATTATATTGTTTGAATAACAACAACCTGGAATCCTTTTTTGCATTTTGAAGGTGATTGATCGTCTTTCTAAACCAGTTGCATTTTCGTGAAAGTCCAGGAAGTGGAAAATTCTTCCAGCACCTATCTTTGGAAGGAAAACGTAAACCTGTTAGATTGAAAACATAAACTATGTTTGACGCTGGACACTTTTTGTTGACTGCAGATTAATTATAAGCTGAAAGAACGCTAAATATTTTGTTGTAAAACACTACGAAAACCCAGAAAATTTGTAATTTTATTTTATTTGAGAATTGAATTATAATAAAATTCGTTTCTAAGATTTACTGTAGTTGGTCTATCATAAAGGTTCTACGCTACCCCTTTACATATTTAACACATTGGATCTATTACAGCTGGTGGCCAGCGGTTGGAGTTTTCGGCAAAAATTATCAGTAGTTTTGAAGAAAACCCAGGCAGAAACAGTGACGCCCGCCCGCATCCGAGCGCACAAGAATTTCTGACGCCAGTTCAGGAGTGGAAAGAAGAACCCAGAAGCAAGCCCTTGCAGTGAAACTACAGACCGCAGTTTCGTCCACAGAAACCAGCAGCAAGCCCTTGCAGTGAAACTACAGACTGCAAATCCGTCCACAGAAACCAGAAGCAAGCCCATGCAGAGAAACTACAGACGCGGTTCCGTCTACCGAACCTAGAAGCAAGCCCTTGTGTACAGACAACGAGCCCAAAGCAAGCCCTTGCACGAAAACGACAGATATCGACAGATCGAGAGAAACCCTGAAGCAAGACTTTGCATTGACGACGTCTATGCCAGACACGAAACCGGTGATAGAGGCGGTAGATGATTCGGACAAAGACTGTAGTAAAGGTAGGCTCATTTCATTTTTGAGTGGCTCTTAATTTGTTTATATAATCTTTTGTGAGGAAAATTCATTTTTGAGAAAATTTTTAATTGAATACTGATTTATGATAAATTATGATAATTTTTTAAATCTAATGACATTTAATTTAGTTGGAAAAGAGATATAACTTTGTCGGTCTTTCATCAGCACATTAAATTTGATAGAGTGAATTTTTCCTTTGGCAGTAAACTAACATAAGGAAGTACTGTTAGGTTAAATGTATAATTTTTTTTTCTCTGAGAAAAAAAAAAAGGTAGAAATTTCGATTTTTCTAATAAGTCGATTTTCTAATAATTCCTAATTGAGATATTTTGAAGATATTGCTTTTATATTATTAGGAAAATTTTTAGTAGTTGCAGAAAGGAATTCGAAATAAATGGGAAAATTGTTACCAGTTGTGTTAGAAGTAGCATGTGTTGTTAGAATTATGTGTACGAAATTTCAAAATTTGTTTTAAATTTTTATGTTCGGCACCGAAACGCAGTATATTGAAAATTTTACAGTATTGCAAATTTATTTTTATGCGTATACTATTTTTAATTTTCCTTAAATTGAATTGTATTTAAAAGTGTTAGTATTATGTGTGTAGTATCAGAAATTTTTCCCGTAAAGAGTTAGAATCTTTATAGCATAAGTTAGCGTACGAAACTATTATTTTCACCTTTGTATGGTATTGGCATAACATTAAAAATGCGAGAAATAACGGAATTGAAACAGTGTAGAAAAACTGATTTGCAGAATTTCGCGGAAGAAATTGGAGTAGAGATAGGGAAGAATGACAGGATTTCGGTAATTATACAAAAAATTGAATCTGCGGATGATTATGATAGATATTTTGCCCTAACGCAAGCCGGGTATATCGTGAAAGACCGCGAAGATAGCTGCGGATAAATAAATGGAGAAAGAGGAAAAGGAGAGAGAAGAGAGAGAAAGAGAGAGAGAGGAAAAACAGAAGAACGCGAATTTACGCTGGAACAACTTAGATTGACGCAAGAGTCAAACAGACGTCATTCAACGGCCAGTAATGGATCAGAGCACCCGCCAAAATTACCGCTACGAGCAAGTATGCATCGATTTGATCCGGAAAGGTCTGACATAACTTTGTTTTTAAATTTGTTCGAACGACAGGCGACAAAATCGGAAATTGAGACAGATGATTTAGTAACGCATTTGCTAGCCTTAGTACCAGTCGAAATTGCGGACTTAAGTTTACGGGAGCTACAAAATAAGACAGACGACTTTGAGCATGTCAAAAAATTTTTGTTGAACGGTTCCGTATGAGTCCCGAAGTGTTCTGCCAAAAATGAATGAAACATCCACGTAATTCAGGTTCTCCTTGGAAATATATTATTTTTGAACTCAATAGCTAGTTGGAAGGTTTGTTAAATGGTTTAGGTATTACAGATTTCAGTAGTCTTAAAGATTTATTGATAACGGACCAGATTAAACGTTATGCTTCTAGCGAATTGAAAGAGCATTTCATTGATTCGTGGACAAACTATAAAGACCCTTTTGTTCTGTCAAATTGTCTTGACGAATATTAAGCAGTAAAAGGGATTTCAGATAAAAGGGGAATGCGAGATTTTTTTATGATAGGAATTCCGAAAAAACGAAACTCGAGGATAAATCGGGAGAAGAAAAAAATTCCGACGAAAAAATAAATTGGCGCGATAAGAAAGAAATTAAAGACAGAGAGCGTATCTTTGAACGATAGAGGCGTTGCCATACTTGTCACCTAATGGCCAATTGTCCGAAAAGACAAAGGAATAGAACAGAAATAAAGACGTTTGAGAGCATAAATCACTTAGGCGATATAAGAGAAGATAAAAGTCTGTTCAGATCCTTTCTAAGTTAAATCAAAATAAATGGGAAAAGGGCGTGCGTGCTCAGAGACACAGGATCAAATTACGCTCAATCAGACATTTGATAAATATCTAAAACGATTCAGAGTGGCACGCAGAGAGATGGAAATAAAAGGTCTAGGATATATTGCTACAAAAGCGGCAATCCCACATAGTCACCCAAAAATTAAGCATTATATCTTAGGTAACAAAACACAAACTCTAATAAATGAAAGGCTAAAACAAAAACAAAAACCAGAAACTAACACCAGTTTGAATGACCCCGGCTTAGATGAGAGACTGAATGCGAAATAAACCCATTAACGGATCCCAAAATACAGGAAAAAAGTATTTTGTCATTTCCCCCTAAAAATAAGAACCACCGTTTTCAACACACAGCAGACAAAGAAATTTGTTTCAATAGGTCAAGATAAGTTGACAAGTCCGTTTTTGGTCGGGAGGGGAATTCAAAGGATAAACGCGAAAATTTTGAATGTAAGAATTATGAAAGGAAATGGAAGCCAGTGAAAAATTATAATACTATGACTTCACAAGTTAATACGCACCGAGAGGATGTGATTAAGGATTTTCATTCTAAAGTTAGTATGGAGGGAATAAACGGATTCACTACGATCTTCCTAAATTCCATTGAAGATCACTTGAAAGAAAGTACTGATAGGCAGGAAAATTCGAGACTTTGTGACAATCTTTTTAAAGAAGTTGAACGACTGTGTAAAAAGTATTGTTCACCAAACGCAAGTAAAGATATTTAGCAGTGAGTTTTTGAGTAAACTCAATCTTTTGTACATATCTGGTTATTTTTAGTTCTATTGTTCTTTTTGTATGTGTAATGAAATAAACGTAACTTTTGAAAAATAAAATTCTATAAGGCAAAATGTTCAAGCAATGGTAAACAGTGTATAAGAAATGAGTTCATTCATTTATATTGTGAGACGTTAAATTGTAATTACATTTGAGCCACTCAAATATGATGAGCTAATCCCTTGTTTTGCAGATTTTCCGTATTTAACCCGGAAAATGTTTTGAAGGGAGGATGTTGTGAGAGATTCATTATATCTCATCTAGAATGCCTGATAACTAGGTATAGGATATTCCTATGTGTTTGGGATTTCATCCCATATTTTTTCTAAGTTCCTAAAAACGTCGCTCAGTTACAAAGGTTTCGCTAAATCATTATCAATCTTGTTACTTGAAGTTTTGTACATAGCGACAAGAATAGGCCGTGCAAGAAAGAGTATCTGTCATCAAGTCGCCCGCGCCATACCGTGGGAAAACATGGGCTGATACGAATCTTTTTAGAAACCGACCGGAAAGAACTCCTCATCCTATAATGTGAGACTATATACGATGAGGACATCTAAAATTTCTTTTAGTGGTCAGTAGAAAATGCACTGTTCCGAAAAGTTTATCGAAGGTGGAAGAAAAAAAGGAGTTAGTCAGCTCGGAGCTGAGAGAATTGTCGGGTAATAAATTACTCGGGGGAAAGGTTGCAGATTTCTCTCAACCTTGAAAGGACAGAGTTTTCACTTTTTTAGGTTGCGATAATTTTGGAATGGTTCAAATAGAGAAACACTTTCTCTAAAGCAAACTGTGAAGTCATCGTGAGATAACTTTGAAAAGCAAGCGTGAACATTATATTGTTTGAATAACAACAATCTGGAATCCTTTCTCGCATTTCGAAGGTGATTGATCGCCATTCTAAACCAGTTGCGTTTTCGTGAAAGTCCAGGAAAGCGGAAAATTCTTCCTGCACCTATCTTTGGAAGGAAAACGAAAACCCGTTAGATTGAAAACATAAACTATGTTTGACGCTGGACACTTTTTGTTGGCTGCAGATTAATAATAAGCTGAAAGTACTCTAAATATTTTGTTGTGAAACTCTACGAAAACCCAGAAATTTTGTAATTTTATTTTATTTGAGAATCGAATTACAATAAAATTTGTTTCAAAGTTTTACTGGAGTTGATCCATCATAAAAGTTAAAGTTTACTACATCCTAAAGGTTCTAAAGGTTCCCGTTACATATTTAACACCTTGGAGGATCTATCACACTGTATGGGCAATATTTGTGCGAACTACCATTCGATCGCTTTTTTTATTTTTGTTCATTTGGTTGATTTTGCGACAACTTTCTCAACTTTCAAAAACCAAATCCAATTTTGCTCGAAATTCATGTTTGAGAACTAATTTATTCGAAAACTGGAAGCGTTACAGAACTGACGTTTTACTGTATAGGCAATATTTGTCCATACTACCATATATTGAGATTGGCTGAATATATATATTCTGCCTAACCGAATACGCAAAAAACCTTTAAAAAATCAACATAAGTGTTATAATTAATTGTTTCGCTTTATATTCCTATTTGGTAATACTACAGAATATTCAGTTGGGCGAATTTGTTTTCGGCCTAACTGAATATGTGAAACGTAAAAAAGGTTTAAAAATTTGCAATAACTGCCTTTATTAAATGTCATAAATTGAAATATTAATTCAGAATAATGAAGAAATAGAATCATATAAATGTTTTTTTGAATATTATTTTGTTTTTAGAAATGTGAAGAAAGTCATTAAAACACTATTCATTGGAATTAAAGATGAAATAAAAATCTGAGTTATTTTCAGTGCAGACCGGTTAAGAACCACGGTTTTAATTTAATATATACTCTTTCAAGGAAAGGGATGCAAACTTGACATACATGCATGGAACTTGAAAGAAAAAAGAATCCACAGATTATTGCTAAATGAGTATCATAGTGTTGATAACAGAGAGGGAGACACATTAAAAAGTTACTCTTGTACCTAATAAATGAAAAATAACAATTTATCATACTTAAAACTGTGACTAGTATATACTTCACGCAGTTTCACAGCACATATTAGGGATGTACCGAATATTCGCTATAATGATTTAGCCGTTCTCGAACAAAATTCGTTCAAAATAATTGTTTGAAGACAGATACGAAGTTTATCATAGTAAAAAATGAAAACACGATTAATTGGGTCTCACTTCCTAAGTTACTCCCTGTATTTACCTGTTTCAAACTATACACTGTATCATACAATACAGTAAATTATTAAGATACAATATTAGTTATAGTACTGTACATTCCGCTTACACGCCACTACAATAAATTGCTTTGGAAAGTAAGATTACAGACATTAGGCATTTTCTTAATTTCATTCATACATTCTGATTTGTTGGGTGTCCATTTCGAAATTTTCTTTTGATTTAGTTATCAAGTCTGAATGATTTCTTTATGTTCTTATATGAAAACTGTTTCTATAGCGGTGTAGGTATGTCTGTATAGTAGGATAGGATATACTGAACGTTATTTTGGTGGGTTTATCTCTAATCGCAATCTTCTTATCAATAAGCATAAATGAAACAATAGTAATTCTTTTTAAAAATATTTTTACAGTTATGGGGATCTTGCAATAAACGGTTCACTTAGTTTATGTTTCTGACTTTCAATTTTAAATTTTGGAAAAACGATTCCTTACAAATAGACGCTTTTCTTGAAAGGATTTTTTTTTTAGAAAACATAAAATAAACATTTTTTGTCTCATGCACACTAAAAAAAGTTTTCTTACAAATAAAGGCTTTTCTTGAAATTATGTTTCTTAGAAAACATAAAATAAGCATTTTTTAATCTTATGCAAACAATTATTTTTTTCACTTTACATGAATATGTTACAAAATAAAGAATAAAGAAAATAAATGAATAAAGGAAACAAATTACTTTTTTCTAAATTTACTCTTTCATTCTCAGAGTTGACAGAGAAGTCTCTTTTGCATAATTTAACACCGTGTTTTGAAATATATGATTCAGTTGTTAAAAAAAGCATCTCAATTGTATTTTCTAGTTTAAATTGCAATTCAAATTCATTTTAAATTTTAAAGGAAAATAACTCTTTTAACTTTCATCTGCTTTCACTATAGTTTGTAAGAAAAATTTAACAATATTGTTTATCTCATCTACACAAAACCTGCATAATGGACATTCCTGAATAACAAACACCTCTATTCAGCAACGGAGTATCGACATGTAAAACAAACAAAACGTTTCGGAACCTAGAAATGAGCGCAGAGGTGGTATTCAACAGCAAAGTTTTACACTGTGAACATAGAACACACACTCACATATCACAATCATTACTGGTGGGTATTAAAACATTTTAAACACATAAAGTGATAAAATTGGTAATGCTGTACACAGGAGAATTATTTTTACGTTTAAGAAATTAAAAGTAAGTATCCTTATGACAAAAATTAAAGTTTACTAAAATTTAATGAATATCATTTACTGAAATCAAACGGCAAGAAGCTAAAGAAGAATCTTTGAAGACGTTTGAAAAATGTCGTTTTACAGCAGGGTTAAACAGACCCCACATAGAGCACACATACATATCACAATCATTACTGGTGGGTATTAAAACATTTCAAACATATAAAATGATAAAATTGGTATTGCTACACACAGGGGAATTGCTTTTCAGTTTAAGAAACTAAAAGTAAGTATCCTTATGACAAAAATTAAAGTTTACTAAAATTTAAAGAATATTATTTGCTGAAATCTAGCGGCAAGAAGCTAATGAAGAATCTTTGAAGACGTTTGAAAAATTTTGTTTTACAAAAGGATAAAACAGACATCACATAGTACCCGTCATTCTTGACGGTAAAAAATTTCATGTTCTATAGATAAAAGGTTCATAACATCATTAAAATATCAGAAATTTCGAAATGGGCTCGCTAAGCGGATAAAATGAACAAAATTATCGAAATGGACACGCAACATCTCAGAATAAATAAAGATAAAATGAACAAAATTCCTAATATGTATAATGCAACAAATCAGAATAAATAAAGATAAAATGAACAAAATTCCTAATATGTATAATCCAAATTTACAAAAAAAAAAAATTAGTATGTAAAAGCGGTAATATCAATGGCTCTTAGGACTCCTCAAATTCGCATTGCGCCAGGGAAACACACTCAAATGGTTATTGCGCATGCGTTCCCTGATATACTAAGGATTTTTAACTCCATTTAGCGTAAATAAACTTTAATTGCGCATGTGCGAACTACAGCAAAGATTTTTTTTTGTAATGATTTGATGGTCAGTACTATAGGGCAACTCATATGAAAAAAAAAAAAAACAGTGAAATATCGTGAAAACTCAAAAAGTTACAGCAATAATTGATAAATTGTGGAGGATATATCCCATATAATCCTACGGAATATCCTTCTCAATTTATCAGTTACTGCTGTCACTTTTTCAGTTTTCACAATATTTCACTGGTCTTTTTATATGAGTTGCTCTATAGTATTGACTATCAAATCATTACAAAAAATATTTGCTGTAGTTTGCACATGCGCAGTTAAAATTTATTTCATACAAATATCCATATCTCATCAAATATTCAACATATTAATATTTTAATTGCAGTATACCATTTTAATTATTTTTTGTCACGTTTTTGGAAAGCGGTGTTAAATTCGGTTGAAAAATCTGCATGCTATAAATAAAACCCTTTTGAATTTTTCACAGAAAGTTAACATCTTCACGAATATCCGTGCTATGCTTACACAAATGCACACAAATGTTGAACAGGACCTACATAGTCATTTGCTACAGTGACAGAACATTTTTAACACTTTCCAACCTAGTTGAAAAGTGTTTATGACTTCGGTTTGTCTGGCCGTATGGCCGTCTACCGTCTGGCCGTCTGCCGTCTGCCGTCTGCCGTCTGGCCATCTGGCCGTGCTCTATTTCCCGTAAATATGCTCGGATTGCTCTGCAATTTTTATATGTTATTGTCGTTATCTATAGCATGTTCCCTATTTCAACGGAAGTATGTAGCACTTATACTTGTTTTACAGGGACACTCAAAAGAATTCCATTGCATTGCGGTCTATGGGGAAAAATCATTTGCGGTTTATTTAAATAATGTTTCACTATTTTAAACGCATTGAAATTTATATATATCACTAAGGTGCATTAGAAGAAACTTAATATGGAATAGAGTGTGCATAGCACTTATAGTTACTTTACAGGGACAGTCAAAAGAATTCCGTTACATTACGTCTAGGGAGAAAAATCGTCTGCGGTTTATTTAAATAATGTTTCACTAATTTAAACGCATTGAAATTTATATATATCACTAAGGTGCATTACAAGAGGCTTACTACAGAATAGTATGTGTATAGCAGTCATCGTTCATTTACAGGGACACACAAATGAATTCTCTACTGTCTGTTAACAATAATTCCTGGAAGTGCGTTTTAAGTTACTGAACGCGGTTTTAATTTTAACTCGCTTTTTGTCTATTACGTGGTGTGTATAAATTCTGTAGATCCTATACAGGGAAGCACAACAGTTCGCGAACACATTTCCGTTTATTGACAGAAACTCCAGACGGAGAATTTTAAACTGTGCTACGCGTTTCCTAACTGAACTGAAATTTAGCATCCTATGTAGTATATATACAAATCTATAGATCCTATACAGGGCTGAATAAAAGTATTCGGATATTTCTCCGAATATTGTATATGTTAGAAATTCCTGAAATTATGTTTTTAAATATGTTATACGTTTTCCAAATTGTTTACTTAGATGTTATCTTTTAGCTTATTAAACGGTATGATTTGTAAAATTATTTTGGAAGCGTTGGAAAGTGTTACATAATCTATGCTTGACGCATGATTTTTCGTTCTTGTTATCATTTTCTGTTACTTGGGTGATCTAAAATATTATTTTATTATTCAAATTATTATTGCCCTCCTCCTAATTGTCTTCGCGACAAAATCTTCACTGAAAGTCAAACATGTTCTTTTCATCCTCAAAGTTCAAGAGCATTTCGGACATTTCCTCACGAGATTCAGTAGACATTCGACGAAACTTCTGAAATTCGTCACTGCCCCATAATTTCTGAACATCAGTGTAGATAGACGCGGTTCAAAAGATAACTAGAGAGACTATGAAAAGCTCGAAACTTATGATCAGGGGTTAAAAAGCTTATTTACTTCCCCTTTCCAGCTTGTGAGTACCATTGCAGCCATGATATTTTTTTATTCGTGACGTGAATATGCTGAACAGTATAAAAGATAAACAAGAAAATTTTTCATTAAAAGGCAATAATATTTTAATCCGAAGCATAGAGTTTTCTGTCATTTCTGAGATATATTTTATGCAGAAGATAACACAAAAAAAATTTCGTCTTTACATATTAATTTAACGTTCTTGTTGTAATTCACACAACATAGAATGAAGATTTATGCTGCCATATGAGAAGCATACATCAATGAATTCTTTTTTTTACTCGTGACGAGAATATACTGAACAGTATTAAAACAAAACAAGGAAACTTTTCATTTAATGAAAATAATATTTTCATCAGGATAAAGGTGTTTTCTGTCATTTCTGAGATATATTTTATTCAAAAGAAAACACAAAGAAAATTTCGTGTTTATATATCAATTTAACGCTTTTGTTCTAAGTTACAGCACATAGAGTAAAGATCTATATGTTCAAATGAGAAGAATATTTATTTTTATTATTTGTATTGGTATGAGCATGTAAAAAAATTCAGTGTTTTTAAAACTATATTCGAGCTTAATTAACAAATATATTCAACGATTAAAAAAATTATCCTCTCATGTATTTAAGATATTTTTCAACTGGAAGGAAATTAGAAAGTTTTATTCTTAATTAATAAATCAAATGCTATACATAGAATAATAATAAAAGTTACAAAAAAGCTTGCAGATTTATGACCAGGGATAAAAAGCTTTTCATTTCCATTTTTCCTTCCTTCTTTTAAGCACCATTTCAGCCATGACATTTTTTATTCATGACGTGAATATAGTCGACAATATTAAAGCAAAATAAGGAAATTCATTTATTCAATGAAAGTAATATTTTCTTTGGGAGTAAGAAATTTTCTGTGCTGTCTGAGAAATATTTTGTTCGGAAGAAAACGTAAAAATGATTTTTATTATGTATTAGGTAATATAAGGATATACATCTTCAAAAACATTAGTTCTAATTATTCGAATTAATTTGACAAAAATAATATTGCAATAGTTAAATTTATTAGCTAAAACGATATATATATATATATATAAATTTAACTGTCGAAATAATTTTTTAATGATTGCGACAGTTAAATTCATTAGCTAAAACGATTTATGTATACATTTTAATGATTATGTTTTTTATAATACATTTCTTTGTCTAAGGTTCTGTACTGGTTTACATATATTAATATATTATTACATATATTAATATATTAATATATTAACATATATTAATATGTTTGAATCGGTAATTTCAAAAACCGCATAAATCACAGAGTCAGAACTTTTCAGAAAAAAAAACTGTATTATTCACAAGTAAACGAATTTTTGGGAATTTTTGTGGGCTAATTATGGAGTTTGGACGTCAAAGTTTGTAAATATGAAATAACTTTTATAATTTATGAATAATAAAATGAAGAACAACCGAAAAACGGATGCTAACTTATGTTGTCTTAGCAAGAAACAAGGTTAGGTGGTATTTAATTTGAACAAAACAGCCATATTAAATATATTTTTTATCAAAATTAATGAAGATAGCACTTATACAGGAACATTGTTATGTTTTAATATTGCATGCAAATGGTAATATGGTAATGTAATATGGTATCTGCATGTAATTTGGTATTGCATGTAAAAACCACTTAAGCCACTGACTTTACTTCGTTTAAGTAATGAACGAAAATTAGAAGGTATTGTTTCAAGAAGAAGGAATACACTGATTTTATGTGGTTATAACCCAGATCATGCCTCTACCTTTAAAGAAGCATTTGCGACACAAAAAGTATATTTGGAAAAAACTTGACTTATGTGGGTTTTGAAATGACCGATTCGTTTAGGATACAGATAATATTAAATGTATGCCCGTAGAATGTAATCGTTTTATTATAAATTATCACTGGAAAATTCAAGCAATTCTCCTTTTTCGCCATACCTTTCTAAATTATGTGATTTTGTCTTTAGCTTGGAGATGCCTAGATATTTAATACATCGAAAATAGAAGAAAGGGTTTTGAAGAAAACTGAGATACCAAGTTAAATGAAAGTATTAAATAATAATCAATTTATCACTTTGCACATTCCCTATTTTTACTAGTTACTCCTTATATTGCTGTCAACTTCAATTTTAAATGCTTTTTACTTAGTTATTCAATCAAATACTATGCAAAAGATAATAATAAAAATAAAAAAGAAACTGGAAGATTTATGGCCAGTGATAAAATGCTTATTCATCTCCAAATTTCTTTCCTTCTTTTGAGTGCTATTACAGCCCTGAATTTTTATATTTTTGATTTGGATATGTGTGTGGATATATTAAGGCTGCTCTCAAATCTAAACTGTCAATGTTCTGACGCATTTATGGATTGATTCGTGTTCGCAAATACATGCAATTGGCAGATGCTCGTATTAAGTAGCTATGTACTAAAACCACTGTTTCCATTTTTCAGTTAAGAGAAAATATATTTCAGAAAATGCAGTCCAAAGTGTTGTTTTGAACCAAATTTTTGACGTAACAGCGCGAGAAAAAAATGGAAGTCACAAAACAACAATTGGTTATAACTTAATATGTAATTCATTTATCGAAAAATTAAAAAAATCACTGATAAGAATCAGACCTGCAAATATTATGCTTTTCCGTTTAAAAATGAGTCCATAAATATGTCAGATAGTTCAGCGTTGGTAAACAATGGAAAATATTTTTTGGAGAAACGCCTTAAGGCAAAACAGGCAAATTCGTTTATTCGATGAAAATAATATTTTCTTTGGGAGTAAAAAAGTTTTCCATTATTTCGAAGACATATGTTATTCAGAAGACTCAAAATAAAATTTAGTATTTATGCTTCTTTTTATAACTTTTGTCTAAGTTGCATTATCTAGAATAAGAAAATATGTCTTAAAATAAGAAACATATTTCTTACTAATATTTATTTTAGAATAAACGTGTAAGAAGAGTTCAATGATTGTATCAATACATATAAGCTAAAATAATTATATATATTTAATAATTCAGAAGTTTACTATTCTTCTAAGTTGGGAAATTTTTCTGTAGGAAATAAATTAGGAAGTTTCTTAATCATTTAATAAATTAAATACTAAGTAATGGTTAAGAATAGAAGTTACCATAAATTTGAAGATTTGCGACTGTATAAAAAACATATTTATTTCCTTTTTTCTTTTCTTCTTTTAAGCACCATTACTAGCATAGAATTTTTTATTCATACATAAATATGATAAAAGACACCTCTCACCCTCTTTGTGAGGAGCGCTTTTTATAGACTTTTTAATCTTTTATCACCGTTTTTTGAAAATAGAAATTTTTTCCTAGTTTATTTACAAAATTGCACTGAATGAATAAGGCAAAATTTGCAATAAAAATGATTGGTAGGAATAATCATAAATTTTGAGCATTTTATGCGGCACGTATATGCGACGCTCGTCGTGAAGGGATAAAGAGGGGAGGTAACACCAGTTTGATAGTCGGAAAAAAGGCCATACTTTGATAATCTTTTTATAGGCTTTTTTTCTTTTGCAATATATTAAGTTATGTTTGAAGAGAGTTTCGAAATTTTTATATAAAAAATAAATCATAATTCGTCCTTGTCATCTGAAAATGCACTATCAATGTCCGATTGCATGGAACCTTCCCGAGAAATCGGAATAATAAAAATATATTAATACAATTAATTTTTAGCGTATCAGCTATGGCGTAGTGAACAATTTTTGTTCAAAATTTAAATGTGTAAAAAAAAAAATGGCGCCTTAAAAAAATCAATTTAGCCACATAAAAACAAGTGGAAATTGGTCAAACAGCCAGGTAAAAAATTATCGTTTTCAGAAAAAAATAGTTTAAAGTTTAAAGTTTGTTTTATCGGAAATTAGTTACAGCGACATATTTGTGGCTGTGACTTTGGTAATAATTTGAATGGCAAAAAATCGTTTTTGGGCTATATTCGAAATATTATAAATTATCAGAAAATAAAAAAAAAACTATTTTTTATTAAGTTTTAAATTGTTGACCCTACACCCCTCAATAGCTTAAAACAAAACAAAGAAATTAATTTATTCAATGAAAATTATTTTTTTTTGCCAATGAGAAATTTTCTGTCATTTCTGAGACATATTTCATTCGAAAAAAAAATAAAAAATTTATGTTATGTATATATTTAATATGATTTATTTTAAGTCTCATTATGTATTATAAGGAATTACATCTTCAAATCACAGGTATTATTTTGTAGCATTAGAATCAAATAAAAAAATTTATATAACGAAATAAAATTTTGTTCAATCATTTTGTTTAATCATTTTTTTTTCAATAAAAGTAATATTTCCTTTAGGAGTAAGATGTTTTATTCTTTTTTGAGACATTTTATTCGGACGAAAACGTAAAAGAAAAGTTTTATATTATGAATCTATTTAACATGTTTTGTTCTACATCTTATTATATACATGGTATAAGAAACTTTATTTTAAAATCACAGACACTATTTATTATTATTAGAATAAATAAAAATAATGGTTGCTATCAAAAATTCCTTTATTTAGTAAAATTATTTTAATGTATATCAATCTGTTCTGTTTAATAATGGATTTTATCAACTGAGAAATTGTATCGTTTTTCAAATTTTAAGGATACCAATATAATGTTGATTAGAATACTAAATTTTATCTTTTTATTATGTCTCTTTGTTTTTAGTTTGGCAAAATCTGTTTAAATAAATGAGAATTTAAACAAAAGATTCAATATTTCAAATAAACTGAGACAAATTAAATAAAGGCAGTAAATATTAAGCAATTTTTCAACTTGCATATTTCATATTCTTACCAACTATACATTATAGCATTTTCTTTTTGAAAATTTTTGAAATTTTTTTACTCAATAAATACATCAACTACTATGCAAAGTATAAAAATGGAAGTTACAAAGAAGCTTGAAGATTTATGACGAGGGATAAAAAGCTTATTCATTCCCATTTTTCTTTCTTTCTTGAGCGCTCTTACATCTATGACATTTTTTATTCTTAACGTGAAAATGGTGAACGGTATTCAAGCAAAACAAGGAAATTCTTCTAGTAAATGAAAATAATATTTTCTTCAAAAGTACGAAGTTTTGTGTCAATTCTCAGACAGATTTTAGTCGGAATAACAGATAAGGAAATATTGCAATATGTATACTTTTAACATGTTTTGTTCTAAGTCTCATTACGTAATATAAGGTGTTAGACATTCTTTTTTACATTCAGTACCAATTTGAAAAAACAAATAATTGCTTTATTAAATAAAATCATTTTAACACCTTAATGCTGACATATTTTTAAATGGATTCTATACTGATTATGGTATTTTAAGGGTATAGATCTTGTTTAACTTACAGAAACGTAATGCTCTCGTTTAGTTACAAATTCTTATCGACAATTGAAATTTTCTTTTCTTTTTTCGTGACTTCTCTCCCTTATTTATGTCACTTTGCTTTTAGTTTAATAAAATCTAAGTATTTAAATGGAAGTAAATAATAGAAATGATATAGATAAGGATATATATATTGACCGATGCTGGGTTGAATTTCTTCTCAGGCATGCAACTGAAATGTGTACGCATGATTGACTTTCTATCTTGTGCTGTAAAGTCGCAGCCGTGCTAATAAATAAGAGTGAGAAAATGCTAGACTAGATGTCGCCTGGATAGCTAAAAATGGTAGATCATTGATGCGTAATACCAAAGCTTCCGGGTTCGATACCGTTCTGGACATTTTTTCACTTTGTTGGTCATACGCTGGGTAGTAAGTAATATTTCATATCCTTTGTTATGTAAGTAATCTCCAGCGTAATTTCAGCTCTGCTGAAGAATTAATTAGTATAGAAGACAATTTATGTAATATTTCAACATTAGAAAAAAAAACCCAGAAATATGAAGTTAAATACATTATTATGTAACAAGTGATTTACTCATTACATATTTCAAATTATTACGAACAAGTCTCTATTGTGCTTTTAAAAAGAAAAACACATTTAAAATTTCTTACTCAATTAATAACTGAAATTCTGTGGAAAATATAAGAATAGAAGAATCTCGAATATTTATGGGCAGGAATAAAGAGCTTATTCATTTATATTTCTCTTCTTTTAAGTAGCATTGCAGATATGATATTTTTTATTCTTGTCGTAAGTATGGTGAACAGTATTAAAGTAAAATGGGGAAAAATTTTTATTCAATAAAAATAATATTTTTCTTTCGAAATAAGAAGTTCTTCATCATGTTTGAGGCATGTTTTTGTCAGAAAGAATTGTAACTATTTTCTCTTATGGGTCTATTTAACATATGCAGTCTTTCTCATATACAATAAGGAAGAGTATATTCCTCTTGAAAATTAAGATGTTACTTGACGCTGTACAATATAGGTACATAACTAAATTTTCAGCACCGGAACTTTTCTAACTATAGCAGACTAATTTCAGCGTACCATCATCGATGAGAACCATCTTCGGTTTGAGACATGTTTTTGTCATAGGTACATAACTAATCATTTCATAACTAATTTTTATCTCATTGTTCATTCATAGGTACATAACTAAATTTTCAGCTCCAGAACTTTTCTAACTATAGCAGACTAATTTCAGTGTGCCATCATCGATGAGAACTATCATCGGTTTGCGACATGTTTTTGTCAGAAAGAATTGTAAAACTATTTTCTCTTATGTGTCTATTTAACACATGTAGTCTCTCTCATATACAATAAGGAAGAGTATATTCCTCTTGAAAATTAAGATGTTACTTGATGCTGTACAATATAGGTATATAACTAAATTTTCAGCACCAGAACTTTTCTAACAATAGCAGACTAATTTCAGTGTGACATCATCGATGAGAACCATCATCGGTTTGAGACATGTTTTTGTCAGAAAGAATTGTAAAACTATTTTCTCTTATGTGTCTATTTAACACATGCAGTCTCTCTCATATACAATAAGGAAGAGTATATTCTTCTTGAAAATTAAGATGTTACTTGATGCTGTACAATATATGTACATAACTAAATTTTCAGCACCAGAACTTTTTTAACTAACTAATTTTAGCGTACCATCATCGATGAGAACCGTCATCGGATTGAGACATGTTTTTGTCAGAAGGAATTGTCAAACTATTTTCTCTTATGTGTCTATTTAACACATGCAGTCTCTCTCATATAGGATAAGGAAGAGTATGTTCCTCTTGAAAATTAAGATGTTACTTGATGCTGTACAATATATGTACATAACTACATTTTCAGCCCCAGAACTTTTCTAACTATAGCAGACTAATTTCAGCGTACTGTCATCAGTGAAATGAATAATAGAATTTTACCCATAGATAGAGAAAGGAGGAGCGGATTTAGGGATAGGTTTATTGACCAATAAAATTATAGAAAATTACAGGTGTCAGCTAATAGAAAATTACATGGAAGAAAAGCTGTTATTGGGAGAAAATGTTAGTAGAAATTAAAAAAAGGATATTTTTATTAAGGGTTTCCAAGAATGTTTCATTGGAGAATAGCGAAGTTACATAAATGCCAACAAATGAAAGATAAAAATGTTTTTATTCTGACTGTACTATTTTCCTATCGTCTGATTGTTTTAAATCTTATGTAGCTCCTCTTCCCTTTTTTTAAATTTCTACTAAAATTTTCTTCATTTACTAGCTCTTGTTCCATGTAATGTTTTATTGGCTGTCCTCTAATTCTATAGTTCAATAAACGTATCCGTCGAATCCATTCTTCTCCTCTATTTATATGAGAAAATTTCATCATTCTTTGCACTAATGACGATACTCCGAATGGTACCGAAAATAATCTGTAATAGTTCAGAAAGTTCTGGTATTCATGTTATCTACTTACATTTTTTCTGTTCCTTAAAAAAAAAATTAATTAACTTTTGCTTTTGAATTAAATAACAGCAAATATCACTAGCATATTTTCCTTTCCTTTGTGATCAAAATAGTGTTTTTTTTTAGGTGCGTTCGTAATTATATAAATACGTAGCACCTATAGTTGTCGTCTGGTTTGTCCGTCTGTCCGTTTGTCTGCATATAACAGCGCAAAAACTACCAAACCGAATGGTGTAAAATTTAATATATGTCTTCGTTGTAGAATTTTTTCGAGTCATTTCAAATTTTATGAAAATCGAATCAAAACTTAAAAAGATATTAATAAAAGTTTTCTCTATTCTATTAAATCCTATAGTATGTAAACTATATAATAAAAGCGCAAAGCATGTGACTGAAGAAAGCAAATACGGGCTGACCAATTCTTTTTTATATGCCAGGCGGCCATTTTTATTCAAAATTATTTTTTCGAATAAAATTGCACAAAAGTTACATTTTTAGTAAGATCGTTGAAAAATATTATTTGTTTGAGAGCGGAGTTACATTAAAAAATGTATAGATTCTGAAATAACTTCAATGGAAATTACGTTAACAGCCGAATATCTCAATCCATTATAGTAAATAAACGCAGGAGATTCGTTCATTATGAGTCATACAAATATTAAACCATGGACGTAATCATTTGCAAAGCAAGATTTCCATGGTGAATTTTACATTGCTCTCTGGTGTAGAAAAAAAATCGCATTTGTATACGTGGCATAAGTAATAATAAAACTAGTGGAATGTGTCAATCCCAAAACTTTCTTCTATATCACACAGGTTTCGCACACACTAAAAAGAATCAGCACCAATTTATATCAAGGTCGAACTGAAACTCAAGTTTTATTAAATTCCGTGCAATATTTCTTGAGATACGATTATCACTAAATCGTGTAAATCCTGCAAAATGCTGCATAGTAGCGACACCTGCTGGGCGATTTTTACCAAAAACTAATCAGCACCAATTTATATCACAGACTAACTGAATATAAAAATTTATTAAATTCCAAGCATTATTTCATGCGATAGAGCTATTGTGGAAATCGCGAAAAATGCTGCAAAGCAGCGCCACCTGCCGGGTGATTTTTACCAAAAACTAATCAGCACCAATTTATATCAGGGACTAATTGAATCTAAAGTTTTATTAAATTCCGAGCATTAGTTCTTGAGATAGAGCTATTGCGGAAATCGCGAAAAATGCTGTATAGCAGCGCCATCTGCCGGGCGATTTTTACCAAAAACTAATCAGCACCAATTTATATCAGGGACTAACTGAATCTAAAGTTTTATTAAATTCCGAGCATTAGTTCTTGAGATAGAGCTATTGCGGAAATCGCGAAAAATGCTGTATAGCAGCGCCGTCTGCCGGGCGATTTTTACCCAAAACTAATCAGCACCAATATATATCAGGGACTAACTGAATCTAAAGTTTTATTAAATTCCGAGCATTAGTTCTTGAGATAGAGCGCCCACAAAATTTGTGTCACATACAGACAGACAGACAGACAGACAGACATTTTCTAAAAACAGTCAAATCGTGTTCAGAACCTTCTAAAACGTATAAATCCGTCGAAAACCGGAAGTCGAAAATTTTCATGAATCCAATACTTTCTTCCTGTAAAGATAGAAGAAAGTAAAAAAGGCATGCTCATTGCGCTCACAGCAGACGATATAATTCATTTCACTGAAATAATAAGGATTATTATTTAAAATTGTGAAACTAATTATAAAACGAATGCACCTCCTATGTCACGTTTAACGTACAATTTCCAACTTGTTAAAATAATAATAATAATAATAATAATAATAATAATAATAAAAAGGAGATAATTTTCAATCTACTGTCTATTTCCTTTTTTTTTTCTTTTTTTTTCTTTTTTTCTGTGACAATTAGGTATTAAAATGTATAAAGTGTACTCTTTTTTTTCTTCCGACTGTATACATTAATTATATTTTAATAAATTTTATTGTAACTTTTTGTAAATGTGTTTTATTATTTACTTATTGATACATTATATTTTCTAATGATTTCATTTTATTTTTCTCTTTTCTGTCACGAAAGATAAAATTACGTATGAAGAATTCTAGAAATTATCCATAATTTGCAATTTTCAAGCATCAAAATGTCACGCATCTAATGAATTTTAATATTTTTTTCATTTACCACATTTAAACTTTTAAAAATGTATTTTTTTGTGTTTTAAATTCAACTTCTGTCATAAAAATTCTTTCGATGTGCTTCACGCAGGCCGAGGTAGTATATACGTTATTTAAAGGTATAGAGAAAACATTTTAAACGAAAAGCGAAGGAGCACATTCGCCTATCTGATATAGGTTTGTTCTAAAAATACATTTTCTTTTTATATGCTTTCCGCTCCTACGTCACGTTTAACGTACAGTTTCTAACTTGTTTTTTTAAAAATCTGTATGAGGATTACGAAAATATTGTTCAGTTGTAAAAACTAAAAGTAATCACAAAAATATGTAAAAGACTTCTTGAGTATCCATGTAGGCTTTTGGGAGTCCAAAAAAAAAATACTTGTTTTCTAAATTTTAATAATTTATTAACATATATAAAGTTCATCTAAAGAAAGTAACATGTAAGTGATAATGTGTAATTTTCGTGTTTATAATTTAGTTCATACATTTTCTATACATAATTTTGCATAAAAAAATAAAAATTTTGTCAATATATGGAAAAACACTGATTCAATCTGTAATAACGCTTCTTTAAAAAACAAACACAAAACAGCTAAAGAGAATGAAGAGTAAAAACTAAGTGAATTTTGATCCAACTTTATATATTAGTTTGAGCATTCTAACAGATTAGTTTATAAAAGAAAACACAACTATTTTAAAAATTAATGCAAACAAAATTTAAGAGTTACCTTATAAATATATCACTCACATCTTTATACTTATTACAGTTAATGAAATATTGAATTTTAATCCCATCGTGATGAGACGCACTTATACATACATACGAACTCTTATTTTGGATGTGTCCTATTTAGTCATTTATTTCACGCTCCCATTCTCCTATCTTTACTCAGTTTAACTCCAAAAAATTGTGGAATAATTTGCTTCAATTTTAAATTCTGTAAAACTGCAAAATTTAGCTTAGTATATAAAACATAAAACAAATATACAATTTAAAGTTTTACTAAGTATTCTCTGAAGATAAAATAAGTCGTAAATACAAAGAAAATATTCACTATAGTTAATCATACCCTTTCAAAAATATCGCAGAAAAACCACTTTTGTCAGACAAAAACATACGATAGAAACCACAGAAAGATATCTCTACAATTTTAATTTTAACAATAAAATTCGCACATATTTCCAATTTCATTATACAAAATGTACAGCAGAAATACATAGAAAAGAAATCACTACAGCTAAACAGGCCACATTTAAAAATTATATATCACAGAAGCATTTAATTTTGTGAGTCAAAAATATGTCTTAGAAACTAATAATCCTATATATTATTTCTGCTGTCAACATCCCTTTTTCTAAGCAAATACAAAACGCAAAACGATAACTGAGACACCATATGAAAGGATTTTGAACAGGCTTCTGACATAGCACACTTAACATTTTATTAAAACATGTTTTTTGATTAAAAATTGCAGTCTAATTAAAAATGAAATCGGCATTGTTTTCATATATGAAATGAAAGGTTTTCCTCAAATTTGTGTTGCCGCAAAAATAAAATACCGCATTATGTGATGCGATCATAAAATGATCATAAAAAATAAATAGACAATGATCATAACAATGATCATAAAATATAAATAGTACAACCGTTGCATACGTAATAAGAGTACATTATACGTAATACATAATGTGCAGAATACATGATAAGTCCAACAAGTATAAAATGTGACATCTGCGTGCGAGTTTATTTTATATTTATGATTAAAAATGAAAATTTAAATGTTTAGAAGAAAAAAAAACATCGATCGATGGAAGCACAATTGCAGTTAATTAAAATTTAAATTAGCATTGTTTTCTTAAATTAAATGAAAGGCTTTCCCAGTTTTTTACTGAAGCGAGTGACGTCATCCTCTAATGTAGTTAAAATACAACTGTTAATTTGTTTTCTCGCTCGTGCATTTTGCTAACAGTTTTTACTGTAACTTTGATGGAATAAATGATATTCTGGCTAGCTAATGTTTGCGTTTGCAGATATTTTATCCTTAATTTTTCTTTAAAAGTTTAAACTTGCATCTCAGAAATATTAGATACTGATTAAAAAATATTAGACTGCAGTGCGAAATCCTCGCACGGGTACACTGGTAATTCATAATTTGGTAATCGTTTTGCAATTCTTGCGGAGTATAACGAAAACAAAAAAACTTTTCTTCTCCCTTTAGAATTTACAAATGCATTTATTATTTACTCGAAATTAAGACTGATTGTGATGTCTTATTCTATGGCCAGCACTCCTTTGATTGACCAGTCGTTCTTGATTCTGTGCTGTTCGTAAATATTTTTAAATCTGCTTTAAAAAAGAAAACGGCCTTTCAGCAGAACAGTATGTACAGTGCAAATCATGAGTGCAGTTTACATAGTTGGATAAACATCACTAATGTACTTTGAAGCCAACATACTGCATACAAATGAAACACAGAATAATTTTTCATCCCTTTCCTCCTTCCATAGATAGGAAAGAGCTTCTAAAATGCATGCAATCTTCAGCAAAGCAACAATCTATATCATAATCGCAACTGCACGGAATACTTGACTTTGAAACCAATAAACTGGAACAGAATATTTTTACTTTATTTAATCACAGATTTTCAGACATTCAATAACGCGAAAATTCTATTCAGAAAAATGCGTGACTAAATAATTAAAATACTTGTAAAGGACGCTCGTCGCGAAGGTGTTAAAGTTTCTACCTCAAGACCAGCATCTGTGTGATAATATAAAATAGAACACATGGCAAATTTTGATGTTTTGGTATAATATCTAGATATACTAAGTAAAATAACATTCCAGGATACATCCTATCAATACGTTCTATTTGTTTGGTGAACTTAATATTTATATGAGAGGAAAATATTTGTTGTTCAGATCAGAAATTTATGTAGATAAATGCATGTGAAAGAAAATATATGCCAAGTGAAATAAAGTATTAAATTAGTGCTCTTTAAAGGAATCACTTTTTAAGAAAGCTATTTCGTTATTTAACCCATATTGGATGGCTCTTCTATAAATATGTAAGTTATAATAAGTGCCTTTCAGACAAAAATAACAAAAGTAATTTAGATAATTATTTTCTATAATACTTTTGAAGTAGACCTAAATTTAATATACGAGAAAAAGAGATCTATTTAAACGAGATCTAATTTAATTTCACTTTAAAAAGTCCATAAAAATTACCCTTTCTAAGTGTCTATTCTTTTACTCATTATTTAATATCGCAATTATTTTATCAAAACAAATCCATTAATTATATTAAAGTAGAAAGATATAGCTACATGTATAAAAAATAATTTTGGCAAAAAACATGAATAATGCAGATATATTTCATAATACTTGTTTTAAGTAGATAAACGTTATTACGATGTATTACAAACAATTACCGCTCGGCTCGAAGACCATATTACATCAGAATTCTCTTGGGTGTCCTTGTAAACGAATTGTATACGCTATACACATATACTTTCCAATAGAAAACATAGTATAATAATGCTCATTAAAATATCAATCACGAGGCAATACAAGTATACTTAAGACAGTTAGAGAGCGGAAAGGTGGTCAGGTGGAAAGAAAGACAGCCAGCCATAGAAGCAGAATGATAGAAGAAACAAAGTAAAAATACAGTTATGTTGATAAGTGTCAAAAATGAATTATTATTGCGGAAACGTCCTGTGGAGGATAACTGTAGAGCACTGCTGTAAATCTTGGGGTCCACTGAATACCAGTAATTTTTTTCAGAAATTTTTCATCTTCGAATTTCTTCGATTAAATAAGGCAACTTTTTTTCTAATAAATTACTAATACGCCTCGAAGTTCAGGTTGGACAGCCCTGCTGTAGACAGTGATGGAATTTCCACGTCTGTCTCGCGATAATAGCAAAAAAGTATTTGATTGACTTGAAATTAGGCAAATATGTGTGTGAGATATTTGGAATTTGATCTATAGTTTTTGGTTTAACTTGGCTGATTTATTCAAAAAAGTATAGAAATACCATAGAAATGCTTTTCTATGGTAATTTGTCATTACATTTCTCAAACATTCTAAAATTGCTGTATATTTTTTAAATTTAATTTTGTACATCTGTTTAAAAAATATATAACATTTTCAATTTTAATTTCTTATGATTTTGAATCATATTTCTATTTTCTATTTTTCATTTAACAGTTGGCTATAAACTACTTCGCAGAGTCAAAAAAAAAAATATATAAAAAAAATATTATTTAAATAAACCCGAAGATGAAGATACTTTTGCCAAGCTTGGGCGATAAATCACCATATGTTACTTTAAATATATTAACCCTTTAAGACCTAACCTACACAATTGTGTAGGTGATCCTAAGGAATAAAAAAACAATTTACTCTTTCCCTGTGATTTAAAGCTTAGCCTGCACCACACAATTGTGTAGATCCTCCTTGACATAACCTGACAACGTAATTTTTTAAAAATATTTCTTTTCAATCAAATAGAATTTTTATATGTTTTTAATTTCTACCAAAACTCTTCAGGTCTTAAAGGGTTAACTAAATGTTCTTCAAATTGAAAATTAGAAAAGCGAAAAGTTCTTCTTCTTTTTGGGGCTAAAGTTGACACGCACGCGCTCGTGTCTACATGTATGTGCATGTGTGTGTGTGTAAGTATGCATCTACATACACGCATGTCAATAAATGGGTCCAGATCTAATTGATTTATTTTAGCGAGTATGGTTGGTGTATAATTAAGTCCATTGTTATAATTCTCATACATTTGTAATCCCATTGTTGCGAACATCGTTATGACGTCAGCGTTAGTCAGAAAGTCTGATAAACAAATTATTTGTTTAGTATTGAATACTTCATAAATTATTAAACACTAGTGAAAATGCCCGTCCTGGGATGGTAGTTAAGAATCATGGTTTTCCTTTAAAAATTTTAAATAATTGATAAAAATATTCATATACTATTAATCGACAATAACATTTCATGTCAGTTTTCCTTAGGTCCAGGGCCTAATTAATGCATGGACCTCTGGGATTTTAACAACAAATTTGCTATTTGATGTAACTAAGATGACAAAACAGAGGAGAAATTATAAAATCTATCTTAATTAATATAGGAAAACAGATACAGATGAAAAGCAATATCAGTACAAAAAGCTTTTATTGACTTGTATTGCAAAAGAATATAAGCACATGATTTTTTTTTTTTTAAATCTGAAATCTTTTTTGTTTTATTTCTCCACAAAGAATGAGCTCTGGGCTCTGGGGATCTGAACACTTGAAGAAATTCTAATATATATGCATACACACACGTATATTATATACGTATGGGAAATAGATTTTAAGATAGCGAAAACGAATTCAAAGAACATCAAAATGTTAAAATATGCCAATATTTATACAATTGGCTTTTTATCATGATTCAATACGTTCCTCAAAGTCATTTGACATTATAGAATAACCTGCTGACGCTATATTCGCCTGCTTTCTGCATTTTCTCATATTCATATTCCTTGTATGATTGAGAACTCTTTGAAAATCTGTGTTATACTTCCGATATGACGTCATATTCATCTTCTTTTTTATTGCTGAAACTTTTTATTTCATTTTTCACGTGCAAATCTTTGAGTAGAAAATTAATTGTTGTGGAAAGAATTTATTGTTGATTTTTAATGTTTGGCCGCTGTTATAACGAAAAATGTTTAAATTTGATAGTAAACTGCTGTTAGATGGATGGGTTCTGCCTGGAATCCTCACCTCACTTGCGTATTATATAAACATATAAAGCATTATTAAACATAAATTATGTATAAATGGAAATAAATTAATACCTTGGTGCTTTTTAAAAAGTTACGTTTTCTTACGTAGATTTCAAAAGACACACTAAAAAAACACATACTGGTAAATTGCTGTTATAAATTGAGTTCATAAATATGAAAAGCGGAAAATAACGATGTAAAGAATGCACGTGTGATATATTTTGTAGATATAAGGTTATTCCAAAGAGAACAAGATGCTTCAATCGTTAATTGATAAAGTATATACGTACATAATAGAATAAAAGAACAGACATCTGAAGCATCTTCTAAAAATAACAACAAAAATGTTACATGAAACAATATAACTTATTAGTTTGTTGTCAAAACTCTCGAAAAAATCTGCTGCAAGAAATTGGTTTGTCCAAGAAGAGGTTTTAAGAGTAACTTTATTTCTGAGTTGACAGATTTCGTTGATAAGAAACGATTTGAACCGATAAAAACTGATAAATCTGTTTATATTTTCTATATAAACTGAAGAGGGGAAAAATAATTGTACTTGTTCTTTTGGAAATTATAAAATATTCAATTGAAAAAATTTCAGTATAAAAAATAAAGTAATGCAACAGAATAAATGTTTTAAGTAACTGAGTCGATTATTATTTTTATTCGTTGAAAAAAATGCCCTGTCATTTACAATAAAATTTCTATCACGAAAAGAAAAAAAAAGTACTTTGTAACTAATGTACGTATTGGTGTACGCAATTATGTATATAATGGTACAAGAATAAATATACAAGATGTTAGTATTCAAAATCTTTGTAAGTGATGAAATAACAAAGCAAATAAATAGACGAGGCCTTGGATCGAATATATATATTGAGTTAAAGAACACGAAAGAACATTACACAATGACAAAAACATAGTAACTAAACTGAAAATTGAACATCACTTATATTTATAAATTCGTCTGGGATGCTGAAGTCATGTTTCTCGGACGTGCAAGAAAGCTTACACAAAAGTATCATCCAATAAAATTTAAGATGTAATGCTACGATTACAATTACGATACGATATACTAACACTCGCCCATAATCTAGCATTACATTAGAAAACACAGAATAAAAAATTACAATAAACAAACTTTAAAAATATGACACAGTTAAAACATTACTTATACAAATAGCAAAGAAACAACAATTCATAAAATTTAACTTTAGGCAATGCCTTTGTAAACATATCAGCAATTTGCATATTTGTAGGAATATATTCAATTTTGATATTATTTTCTTTTACGACATTACGAACAAATTTTAGTTTTATATCTATATGTTTCATTCTATCATAACTACTTTCATTACTGATGCATTTTATGCAAGACTGATTATCCTCTAAAATAACTAAATCCTTAATACTTACAATTTAACAAGCAATATTTTTGAACCACAACAGGTCTTGCAAACTTTTAGTTAAGGCAATGACTTCAGCTTCAGTTGAAGGTAATGCAACTGATTTTTGTTTATTACAACACCAGAGAACAGGCATGTTACAAAACATTAAAATGTAACCTGATACTGATTTTCTATCATTTGTGTTAGCCCCCCCCCAATCAGAATCAACATACATAGATAATTTAGGATCAGATTTTTGCTTTTTATACACAAGTTTTAAGGACAAAGTTCCTTTCAAATATCTTAAGATTTTCTTTAGTGCAATCCATGCAACTTCAGTAGAATTTTCCTGCATTTGACTCAAACAATTAACACTATATAAAATATCAGGTCGTGAAATATATGCTAAGTACAATAAACAACCTACAAGTTCACGGTATGGTCCATTAAATCGTTTTCCATTTTTGAAATCAGATGGAGTGGATTTAGGAGAAATAGGAATATCACTAGGTTTACATTCTAGCATATTAAATTTACTTAACAATTTAATTATATAAGACTCTTGATCCATTATTAAACTATCAGATTTAAATTTCATTTGAATACCCAGAAATTCTGAAACACATTCTGATTTTGACATGTGAAACTCTTTAGAGAGTAAAGAAATAACTACATTAGTTTAATTTAAATCTGAACCTGCTATAAGCATATCATCAACATACAGAGCAATAATTATTTTATGACCATTACTATAACGAATAAAAATACAAGGTTCATTATCAAGAAATTTAAATTTTAATTTTGAAAAAAATTCAAGAAACCTTTCAACCCTCTTGGGGCCTGTTTCAGGCCATATAAACTCCGTTTGAGTTTACATTTTAACCCACTTTCGTCATCATAGCCTTGCGGCTGATCCATAAAAACAAGTTCATTTAACTTACCATTCAGGAAAGCTGTTTTTACATCCAAAACAAATGCATGTAAGTCATCATTTAAAATCACAAAAAGCACTAAACGTAAAGCTGGCATACTTATTACAGGAGCAAAAGTTTCACTATAGTCTAGTCCTTCTTTTTGCATAAATCCACGGGCTACAAGTCGAGCCTTATAACGTCCATCTCTTTTGATGGTATACACCCATTTGCAGGAAATAGCTCGTTTGTCAGGTGGTAATTTTTCGAGATCCCAGACGTCGTTGATTTTCATGCTTTCTATCTCTGCATCCATAGCTTCCTTCCATAAACGTTGTTCATCAACAGGGAGAAATTTGATCTCATCAAAAGATAAAGTTTCTTGTTGGCAAAGTAATGCTTCATACACCTCAGGAGCTGGATACCGAATAGGTTGTTTTCTTGATCTCTCGGATTTTCTCATTTTATCTTCTTTCTCTTCAGAATCCTCTGATTCTTCACTAGTTCTTTCTTGAGAATCTGGCTTAATTTCACAATCAGTAAATTCTGAATTTTCCACTATGTGTTGTTTTGAGTTTATGGTATGCTTCTTCTCTTCATCAAATTTGACATTTCTTGAAATAGTTATGCGTTTCGTCTCAGGATCAATCACTATACCAAGATCTCGAGTGAAATTCACTAAATCATTGCTTAAATATTCTTTTTCGTTATCGCATCTGATTTTCTTTACTGTAGGATTAGTTTTTAAGAAAACTTTCAATTCTTTCGAAGCTTCACTTTTATGCTTCAATAATCGAACTTCAGTAAATCGTGAAAAATCATCTATGATAGTCATAAAATAGCATTCACCAGAAAAAGTTTTCGGAACAATAGGGCCACATATGTCAGAATGAATAGCAGTCATTGGGGTACTTTCTCTTTTCCTAGGTCCTCTTCCCATTGGTGTTGCACTCTGTTTTGCTCGAACACAAACATCACAAAAAGAAAGGGGTATCGGAAGTTTCATTTACTTCAACAATTTGGCGCTTGGATGGCCCATTCTGCGATGCCAAATTTCAGAATCACTTTCTTTTGATGTGAGAACAGTTTCATAATTTGGGACAAAATAACTAACATATTGTCCATTTGAATCACGTTCACCAAAACAAAAACGATTTCTTCCTTTTTCTATGAACACCTTTTCATTCTTGAAAATAACTGCATAATTTGCGTTTTCGATTTTTCTAACGGAAATCAGCTGTCCACTTAAATCTGGTATGTAAAGAACATTATTTAGTGTAATTTCCATTCCGTTTGATAATTTTCCAATAATATTTCCAACACCTTTAATTTCAAGAATCGTTGTTTTCGGCGAACACTTAATAGTTCCTGAAGATGGCTGTACAGACGTGAAATATTTCTCATTAGAGCACATATGGGAAGTCGCTCCAGAATCCACTATAAATTCATTATTTTTAACGTTCCCCGCAACAAAAGATACCGCTGAAGAAGCAAATTTTTCCTCATTTGAATTTTTAACAGCTTTACAGTTGCGTTTAAAATGGCCAGGACGTCCACATTTGAAACAAGTAAGTTTATTTCTACAGTATTTAGCTATGTGCCTCTTTGAATTACAGTTTTTGCACACATATTCTTTGCGAGTTGATACAAACGCGGTATTATCATGAGCAGTTTTGGACTGCACTTTTTCTTTCTTAGAGTCGAGTAGAAGTGCTTCAGCATCTAACAGCCGAAAACAGCGAACAGACAAAATCTAGAGTCAAAACAGTATTCGGTTGATTTTCTAACGCAGTTTTAACATTTTCAAATTCTTGAGGCAACGACATTAGAATATAAAAAATAGTATCTGTTTCACTTACTTCAGCACCGGAAATTTTAAGTTCCGAAATTAATTTATTTATTTCATCAATGTGACTTCTCATCGACACAACACGATCCTTTTTAATAGTTTCTAACCTCTTTCTAATTAAAATTTGATTAACTGCACGCTTGGTATCATATGTTCGTTCTAATTTATTCCATATCTTATGCGCAGTATTTTCTTCTTGCAATGACGCAAGAACCCCATCGCTTAAACGCGATAATAATAAAGCATAAGCCTTTTTCGATTTTACAACTTCCGCAGTTTCAGTTGTCGCTTCATTGTCTAAAAATTTATCCAAATCTTTCGCCGCAAATATGGCTTTGACAGGCCTTTTCCAAACAGAAAAATTTGTACCGTCCCACAGTGGGGCAAGAAGCCTTCAAATCTGGCAAAAAATCGAAAAAATGAAATTGTATTTTGAACTACCGACATACGTCACTTTAATAGAACAGATGTCAGTAAACATCTGCCTAGTATTCAAAAGTGTGCAAAGTTATCTTGGTCATCATTAAAGAAAGAAGTTAAACTGCATATCGCACGATGAGAATAAATGAAAAAAAAATTAATAATTTTGTTTCAACTTTCGTTTGTTAATTACGCTGTAATAAGTTTAAAATAATATTTTTTGACTATTGAACCTTCAACTTCAGGTATGTAACAAAAACACATTTACTTTTAATTTGTTTTTAATATGATTTTTATAAATAAAGTGACGCTTACAATATGTAGTAATGAAATTTATTAAAAATTTTAACAGTGTCTACAAACATTGGAGGTTTTAGTTATGAATTAAAGCAGATTAAGTATCAACTATAATTTTTTTTACTAGGTTTGAGTTTTAGGATGGTAAATATTTCAGAAAATTTTGCTTTGCTCCTTTTTTAATTGTATGGTCACTTTTATAGTTAATCATCCTCAATTTTTAGTTAATGTACGTACATAAACATGATTACTTTTTTTTTTTTTTTTTTTTTTTTTTTTTGAGACGAATTGAAATACATTATATATTACCAGAAGAAAACTTATGAATATTATGAAACGTTCGAAAGAAAAAAAATTTTGAAAAGCAATATGATTTTTTGGTAAAAGAGCTCCAGAATCGGACAAACTGCGAACGTGGTAGTTCTATAGACATAAAAAAGAAGCTAAATTGTTTTAAATTTCAATATAAATTCCGATAGGCAAAAGCCTGTCGAGACAAGGAAAAGTTATTTAGAATTAATAAGGAATGACTTGAAAATCGCTTTCATTTCCTCGATTTGAAAAACAAACAGAAGTAGCATCGAAAAGCAAACGTGGCAGGTCTCATATTCCGTTTGAAAGGTGTTTTGAACGATCAAAAAGATTAAGAGCAAAACGATTACGTGATTGTAGTTCTACATCTTCGTTAGTGTACGCGACATGTCTGAGTTTAAGATCTGAAGGACAAATTCAGGCCTCAAAAGTTTTAAAATATATAACTACAAGTCCAAAGCGAGCTATCAAATATCAAACTGCTTATGCAAAATCTGTAAAATTACCAACAACAGCTTTTGACAGGAGAAGATGCTCTGGCTGCTGTCGGGGCTGCTGAAGATGCTCTGTTATTTAATTGTGGACAAACATAAGCCATGGTTCTGTAACTCAAACGATGGCAACATTGCCAGGCGATTTTTTCAGAATCCAGAACTTTCTGCTCAGATCACAGGATTTGATGTAGATTTGATAAAAAAAAACTACATATTACCTTGATAGTAATATCCAATACATATGAGATACATGTAGAAAACTATCGTGTATTTGCGCATGATACAGCCAGATATTTTGTTTTGAAGTATACATGGTACAACATGCCCCCAACATTACACAAGTATTTGATTCACGGACCAGAAATTATAAGTTCGGCTCTGTTGTCCATAGGACAGATGACTGAGGAAGCACAAGAAGCCAGAAATAAAGACTTTAATAGATACAGATAGTAATATTCGAAAAAGTGCAGCCGAGAAAAAACTAACAGAGATTTTTTCAATATTTTACTTCTAAATTCGGATCCAGTGATCACTAGCAAACAAATGAAAAGAAAGAAAAAGTTAGAACATTTGCTACGAGAAGCCCTACATTTGTTAAAAACTCCATCTCTCAATGTATTTGGTGATCAGGATAGTGACAATGATGATGACTCAGATGATAGTATGGATTAAATATTCTAAAATTTTTAAAACACACTATAAAATTAATACTAACGACGTATTTCAAAGGAATGAACGCTTCATCCTCAGACTAAGACAGCAGAAACAGTTTTGCTTTTGTTGTCTTGATAGTAAGTACATGCATTTTGCCTGAGAAAGAGGGATTCACTCCTTCAAAACGAGTCGCTGATATTCACATTAAGGTGTGCTTCAGAATCATTAAAGTTATTAATTGTGTTTGCAACACCACTTTTTTTTTGCATTTTTAATTCGATATTATGGATGATTTATAAATATTTTATTTGTATAAAACTATCTCAATTTCTTGTTTTTAATTTATTTTGTACAGAAAATATTTGAAAAATCTTTGTAAATTAATTAATAAATTACTCTAAAGCTTATGTAAAAGTTTTAAGTTTTACTACGTAAAGTCTATAAAATAATGTGTGATGTATTTTTTTTGTTCAAAATAAATTCTATTTATTGCCAACTTTGGAGGCTTTCTGCCCCACTGTGGCGTCCCCGTCAAAAAGAGCAACTCCGTATAATTCTTTTTCACTTTCCATCGCTGGGTAAAAAAACAGAAACAAAAGAAAAATAAATTTTCTCTCTCAAAACCACAGCAATAAATATGAAAAGGGACTAGCGTCACTCTGTCTGCGAATTAAACCAAGCTCTGCTGATGAAATAACAAAGCAAACAAATAGACGAGGCCTTGGATCGAATATATATATTGAGTTACGAAAGAACATTACACAATGACAAAAACATAGTAACTAAACTGAAAATTGAACATCACTTATATTTATAAATTCGTCTGGGATGCTGCAATCATGTTTCCCGGACGTGCAAGAAAGCTTACACAAAAGTATCATCCAATAAAATTTAAGATGTAATGCTACGATTACAATTACGATACGATATACTAACAGTAACTATGTAAGACATATATATATACAGTGAAACCTCTCTAAGGAGACCACCCATTAGACCATAAAAAATCGGTCTTTCAGAGAGGTGGTCTCTGAATAGAGGTGATGGGTAAAGCAAAGTTTCATAAAAAACATACTACAAAAAATATATTGAATTAGTTTATTACATGTCTATACAGCTTTAAAGAAGGAATTAACGGTAGTTTGCCTTGATTTTAACAGCTTTTCATTAACAAATTTTATTTATAAACATTCTTTGATCTCTTTAAACAAATTATTTATTTTAGTAGTATCATCTCTAATAGGTATCGAACTTTCTATCAGTCTATTGATTTCAACAAGTGTTTCTTGGCATGAAATAGATAATTAAACCGTTTAAATTAAATTAAATTAAACGGTTAAATTAAACAATTAAACTCTCATGCCAATTTCCTTTCTGATGTTTCCTTCTCGTGTGCTCTTAAAACTTTCACTTTGTCTTCCAAAGGTAACACAACTCTCTTAGACATCACCGAAATTGGTGTACTAAGCACACAGCAAGAAAAACACTTCAATGCGAATATGCACTGTGTTATAACTTCCACTGTTAAACAAAACTGAGGTGATAACAAGAAGTGGAATTTTTTCCAAAAAAAGCAACATAATTGAGATAAACTTGAATCTGCACGAGAGCCAGCTTTTTCCTCGGGGGGGGGGGGGGATTAACTTGATTCGCCAATTCTAAGGAAGTAGACTCAGCTGAGTGTGTTTTCCGGAGAAAATTGGAATTTCAAGATTTCCCCATGCAAATGAAAGTAATCCTACTCTTCGACTGAAAAGTTAAAAAGTGGTCTTTCAGGGAGGGAGACGAAGAATAGTGGTCCTTTAATGGAGGAAAATTAACATTGAGCATATAGTAAAAAATTATAGACCATAAATAAACGGTCTTTATGAGAGGTGGTCTCCTTATAGAGGTGGTCTTTCAGGGAGGTTTCACTGTATATATATATATATATACTATATAAAAATTTTACTTCGCGATATTACTTTAAATTATTCTAAATTCCGACATATTCATGATTTTCCTATATTTTAATAATATCTATTATTTGTTTCTATTTTAATTTCTCTTTAAACTCAAAACGCGTATATTAGTAATTATCTTATTCAAAATCTTAATCTAAAGCTTTTAGTCCCTTAATAAACCTTTATCAGCTATCCAATCTATAATATTCTGAGAGTAGCTAGTTTTTAGTTCGAATGTTTTTAAAAGTTATTTTGTTATTTTTATTTCCAATTTTAATTCCTCGGATCTGTCTTCCCGCGCCTTTTCAGCACTAGACTTTTTACTTTAAAGAATCCACGTTGCCAGGTATGGGATTCATTCTCCTTAAAACCACTCCCTCTCGCGTCATTGGCTTAGCTGCTCAGTTCTCAAAGTGCGTCTTTCACCGATTGGTTCGTTTCTGTACTACGTCGATATCTGTTGCCCTCCACGAATCTGACAAAAAGCAGATGCAATGACCTCAGAACTCAGAATTATGTCTTCTTTTAAGTGCTTTAAATAGGTTATCTGGTGTCTACAAGTTATGTAGCATTTAAGATCATATAGCATGATGTACCGATTCATGACCAAGCCTGAGAGCTTTATGATTTTTTTCATAATGTGGGACTTAAAAACATGACATAAAACATAAAACATGTTTTCATGTTTGATTATTAAACACATTAGAACGATAACTGGCTTGTTTTTTATTTAGAAATCACAATATTGGTAGATCCATTGTCTTGCTAGACTACGCTCTGATTGTCTGTATTAGTAATATGACTAGAATTGTCGACTGCAAACTAACACAACCCTTTACAAGCCACCAGTATTTTATGAATGTAATGTATCCTTACCCAATCTTTCATATATATATATATATATATATATATATATATATATATATATATATATATATATATATATATATATATATATATATATATACATATATGAGCATATAAAAATAAAAGGAAATATGAAAATAGGAAGAAAATTCATTAAATAGGAACTATTCAGGAAATTGAATATTTAATGGAGTATGCATTATTATTTTAACCGCTATGGTGCACACATAAATTTTTTCAATACTTGAGTTTTTTTATTCTTGTTATAGTTTAATTTTTCATGGAAATATTTAAGATAAATTTCACTTCATAGACTCAAATTTATAGAATGCTGTGATAAATCGGGTACATAAATTATATAAAAAGAGAAAAATGACAATGTAAAGAAAGATGTCGTGATATATTTTTCAGATTTCTTTTAACGCCAAAGTGAACAAGATGTTTCAATAGTTAACTGACAAAGTACATACAGAATGGAATAAAAGACCAGACATCTGACGTATCTTCGAAAAATAACAACAAAATGTTACATCAAGCAATATAATGTATTAGTTTGTTGTCAAAAGTTCACTCTCGAAAAAATGTGCTGCAAGAAATTGATTTGTCCAAGAAGATGTTTTAAGAGTAACTTTATTTTTTGAGTTGACAGATTTTGTTGATAAGAAATGATTTGAGCTGATAAAATCTGATATAGTGTCTTTCTATTTTGTACATAAGCTGAATAGGAAAATATATTTTCCTTGTGCTGACATGATCAACAAAATTTTCCACGGGGAAAATTTTAACATAAAAATAACCAAATACTAGAGTAAAATATTAAATATTTTTTTTAAGAAAGACAAAACTTTAAATCTAAAAATAAATGGTAAAGAAATTATTTTTGAAAATATTTTTGAAGAGCATGAATGAAATAATTTTATTTTAAATAATGGGAAAAAATATTTTCATGCATTTTTACTTACCCATCATACGTAGTATAGGGTAAATCTTGTAATCATTTTGAAAATCGAAAAAAAAATTTGACGGATTTACAAGTTTCAAACACTGGAGATTCCGAAAAACGTATTTTTAGAAAAAAAAAATTGCCGTCCGTCAGTCTGTTTGTCTGTAAACGCTCTATCTCCCGAAGAAATTGAGATAGAGACTTAAAATTTAGTGTGTACTTAGTATGTAATAATGGGAAGAAGCTTATTGAATTTCAGTAACCTCGATTATCTGGAACTATTTTTTTCGGATTCTCGAAATATTCGTTCTGATAAAAGGTACATAAAATTTTTCGAAATTGTTTATTTTAAGGAGGGAATATAAAAGACTATAAAAAAACATAATTTTTGCATAAAGAATGAAGTCGATCGCGTAATTAGTTGCCGAGATATTTGTAATCATATTTTCCACACTCACTATTTCATTCAAATTTTAATTCAAAGATATATTTTAATTAGAAATGAGACGCTTAATCCGACGCAGTAAACCGTTAATTAACATGATTATCAATTTTGGAGTTATAAGGATGTTTCTTCTACGCAATTCAGTAATAGAGCATTTAAAGTTTATGACGTCATCAAGCCAAGATCTTATTCGAATTGCAATGAATTTTATAAATAGTTTACACATGTTTTATTTTCATATTTTATATTATACATATCCATGATGGGTAAGTATTACGGTGGCCCCAACGACTAGTTTAAGTTGACATTTGAAAAATATAATAGCTCTTTATTATACAGTTCATGCCAGAAGACAAGAAAAAATCTCAATATTTCTTAAATCATGATGCTTAAGTATTAAAACTTAAAATATATTTACATAATGCATATATTGTTTTCTGTGAAACTTTAATATATACATACGTATGTAAGAATTTGCTTAACTCTCTAGTTTCCAATGCAACCTGCAAAGTGTGTCTGTTTTCTTTTTTGCTGCGTAATTCTTGTAATTACTTAACCACAGTAAATTTTCCCACAACTATAGGTCAGTTCAAGCCAATGTACTGGATTCCTATGGAACTAATGAAGGTAATAACGTGTTGATACCTAATCAACATCATCCTGTTGTTGTTGTCAACATCACACTTTGTATAATTTTCCAAACTTCTATGTGTCCGTTTGACTTGCACTAGTTCAATGTTCTCTAAGTTTTTTAATTATTGTAAAATATGAGACCGACATTTCCCATGATTTTTAGAAGTCCTGTTTATTGCATATAAAAAATATCAAATTTTTTTGCTGCAATTCCCAATTTTTCAGAATGTGGTGTGTGATACTATAATTATCAAATAAAAATGTAAAACATTAAAATATCATATAGGTTTAGAGGCTTAATAATAAAAAAACAATTGAAAAAATAAAAATCGCTCTGGTAGAAAATGTAGAAACTGAAGGGTTAATGAAATTAGCGATAGCGAGTTACACTTATTGTAATTGACACATATTTTAAGTTATTCAAAAGTGTGGTTAATGTAGATAATTTTTAGAGAGATATGAAAAAGAAAGCGATAATCCCAAATGAGCAATATAAAATGTGGTACATTAGAGGGCTACAGCATTTGTAAATTATAGTAAGCATTTTTAGTCGACAAAAAATTATTTTCGCAGATTTAAATTTTTATTCAAATCCTTAGGTTTAGCTACCAACCTTACGATGTTTTGGAGTGAAAATAATTTAATAATGTTACTTGTTTCTATGTGCTACATATTTGAATTCACTTCTTAAAAATAACTTGGTCAAAGTGTATTTATTTCGCTTGTAAATCAGAAAGATTTGCAGCTATGCATATAATGAAAAAATATCATCAACACCAGTTTATTATATACATAGATTGGAATACGTTAATATGAAGCTAAATAAATTCGAAAACTGATATTAAACGTTTACGAAATAGTTTGGGAACTTGAAATAATAAGTAAATTCGAGATTGTCATTAAAGTAATTATTTTTAACAATCTAAATCGAATTTAAATAATTTTTTTGAAAAATAAGCTTATCGCGAGATGCTTCAAATTCAGAATTTCGTGGGTGTCTCACCTTAGGTCATTATGAAATAACACTAATATTTTTAACACTTATCATATAATATTGTGGAATACAACTTACAAGCCCCGTATGTGAATTTATTTATATTTCACAAACTTCTATTAGTCTAACTAAATATAGTTCAGCAAGACAATATGTTGCACAATTAAAAAATACCATTGACTAATATATTCCCATACGCAGTAATATTACGAATTCCTTTGCGTAGCCCTGTATATGATCGACAGAATTTATACACACCACGTACTACGCAAGAACTTAGTTAAACTTTAAAACGGAAACCAAAGTTGAAAACACACTTATACATAGAGTGTAATTATCGTACTAAAATTGTAATCTAACTCTTTTGTGTGTCCTTGTAAATGAACGATAAAAGCAATGCACACCATACTTTTCAGTGAGCAATTTATAGTTCACCTCAGTAATGCATATACATTTCATTATGTCTGAAACATTGAAACATCATTAAATTACACTGCAACAGATTTTCTTCCGTAAAACATTGTGTAACAGAATTCTTTGTCGTGACCATGCAAATGAATAATAAATGAAACCCCATACTTTACAAAAAACCATGTCTTAGTGCGCTTCATAATTGTGAATCAATTCCATCATGTTTCCAATGTCGTAAAATCATAAAAATTAACTTTAAACGATTTTTCCCCATTGACTGTAATGTAACAGAATACTTTTGACTGTTTTTGTAAATAAGCTATAAATGCTACAAATTTTATTTTCAATAGGGAACATGCTATAGTAAACGTCAATAACATACAAAAATTTCACGGCAGTCGGAGTATATTTACGCTTCTTAGTTCCCGAGAAATAGGGGATTTAATATTATAACAACTTAAATACTTACTTTGGAAGGAAAGCATGGCGTTGGTCTTATCTCGGTTGTTACGACGTCTGCTTATTGATCAGCGGGCTCGGGTTCGAGACCGAAACATACTACATTTTTTTTTTCATTTTTGTTTTATAAATATACTTGTAATTATAATTTTATAATCACAATTAAAAGGTATAATATTGTGCATTACTAAATATACTTGTAATTATAATTTTATAATCACAATTAAAAGATATAATATTGTGCATTACTTATAATGTTAACCTATTTATTTATTTTTTAATTTGTATCTAAATCGTTGTATAAAACATAATTAAATGATTAATGTATTTTTTAATCACCTTTAAAATGTATTTAATATATTCTTTATCGATGCATTGATATTGAACAAATGTGTGAACTCGTGATTTTAAAGAAATGTCATTTATATAATGCCTTAACAAGAGAAATCAATACGATGATATACTACTCTGTTTTTAAAATAAGAAGCATAATTATATTAAAATATAGCATAATAATTAATTTACAATTTTTTTTGCATATTAAAGATTTTTATATTTGTGATACGTATGCTTGCGCTTTGAATTATTTTTCTTTCTCATTTATCTTCTTTCTGCATTTATTTTTATTTTATTTATTTTATTTGAAAATGGTTTATTTTACCATAACTAGTGGGCGCCAAAATAGACTTCTTAACATAGTAAACCCCGTTACAAAATAAGTATTTAAGTTGTGTTATACTATTAGATTCTCTATTTCTCGAGAACTAAGGAGCGTTATCTGAAATCCGATGCACCTGAGACTAAGGGGCTTCTACCCTACAACGCATATATAAATAATCAAAATCTGTACCAAGCTTGGCCCTCTCCTTGTTAGTTCAAAGTTGTTTTCGTGTTTTGTTGCTAAACAAAAACAAAACTAAAAACTGAGAGATCTTTGGCGATGTATTACATAGAATTTTGACCTTGGTATAGATTGAGAGGGAAAAATCCTCATATATTGACGAAAATATGAACTATATACTATTATTGAAGTACTAGCAGACTACGCCCGCTGCGCTGGTCGGTTTCTCCAAAAGAACCTTGAATCAAACGAAATATATAGGTGAATTTAACCTTGTATTTTAAAGTAATCTGTACCTTTACCTGGAATATCCTAAAATAACATAAAAACGGATACTTATTTCACTAAGTTATGTTTTTTTAATACGGTTTACTATTACGTTTACAATTTTCCATTGATTTATAGGTTTTATGGCTACATTTTTTAATAACGTGAATTAACCGATATTATTCACAACTAAAAAGAAATGGCGCATCTAGTATTTGTCGAGAATTAAATAAAAATCATTCACTCGTGACATCATAATTCACTTTTACATTTTAACAGAATTATAAGGCTACTATAATTTGTGACTCGTGCTGACACATTGCTGTTATCATTATTTTTTTACGCGTGAAGTTTTCGCTATATACTCCACTGTGAAATTTGGTATTTTTTTCAAATTCAATATTTGAAAAACGGCATAATCAGTGGATTTGAAATTTATATCAAGAAAAATACAATTTTTTACCTTTCTAACGAAGTTTGTCTAACAATTTTCTGACAAATACTTTTCGAGCTATTAATTTTTTCTGTAATTTCAAATGTTTCATTTTCCGAGATTAACCTGTGCCAACGATTATCGAAAATCCCAGTCATCAGCAGCGCATAGCTTTTTATTAAAGAGGATTCTCTACCATATTTATGAGATACTAGATAAACATGTCGCTTATATCATATTTATATTTATTATACGAAATGCATTATTGATTTCTAAAATTAGGGAGTACTTTATGAAATACCCTGTATATAATGTGTTACATTGCCGAATTTAAATTTGAATGCTAATTGTTGCACGAGTATTAAAAGATCTGAAAATTCAACACGGTTTCATTCGACACACGTTATCCCGGTATACAAATATTCATCTTCTAACATACGAGATAACACTAGGAATGTCCTGTAGTCTTGAAAGTTGTGTATGAGTTTTTTTAAACATTCGAGATAAAGAAAACAGTTCTGTATGTGTAATAGATCATGTTTTCAAGAGTTTTATAAATATATGTCTCCTTCAATTGACAAATAGCATATACTGAATATGTGTAGTGATACATATAGATAAGTAGCTGGCTGGGGCTGACTAACCACACTTGGGGTCTTCGGGTTAAATTTCATTCGGGCCAACGACATTTCAGCGACCTCAAAATTTCTTCGTTTAATGTAAAAATACATAAAAATGTCTTATATGCTAATGTTTCATGAATTTTGGGGACTCTCTCTCGTCTTTGCTATAGTCAGACCTTGGTAGCAGGACTTGAAAGCATTTAGACTAACACAATAAAATAACAATTAGTAATACTATATTTTTCCGATGTATGCCGCGCCTTCATGTAACACGCGTACATATATTTTTAATACCTGATTTGAAAAAAAAATATTCTCATGAAAAACATAAGCGGAACATTTCAAAAAGATTTTATCCTAGTAAAACATAATAGTTAATACTAAAATTGCACAGTGTGTATCTTCTTGATTTCATAAATTTAAAAGACAAATTGATGTTCAATAATTTTATCTACTGGACAGTAGTAATATATACACTGGCCGTTCAAATCCCAAATTTGCAGGTATGGCGCGCACTTCGAATTTTAATTAAATTTTGTGGGAAGAAAACCGCGTGGGATGTACGAAAAAAAAACCCCGATATATTTAAAATTTTTTTAGCAATTCCGTAATTTAAGAGCAATCCTTAAATATGGCCTAAAATATATTGCATTTAAATCAAATACATATTTTTAGCGTGCAAATGCGATAAAATTCTGACATCCATTTTGATAATCCATAAAGAATAACCAACTATTTTTTTTAAGAACACTTAAATAATTCATTCGAAAAGGTCTTTTATGACGTTAATGTAAGATGCGATTACAAAGCAGTCTTTGCGAATAATTAATTGTCAGTTTAGTCATGGTGAAAAGATAAAGTATTCTAAATCAATCTTAAGAAATCAAATGTCCTTCCAGATGGAATAGCAGAAATATATGATAAAATAGCCGAATCCTCAATTTTGTTGATTAAGCATTCACATCCTACTCAATACATCTAGAACTACAAATCATGAAAATGACCAGGTCATCGAAAAGTGATATTCTGAGCTTGGTAGACATAAAACAATTTATTTTTAGTTTATGTCCTGGTACTTATAACACAAAATGTTTTGGATTCATTAATTATTTTTTTTAAGGATGGTGATGTTTTTGACCTTTTAAAAGCAAAATTTATTCTTTTCTAATTAAAATATAATTTAGATTTATAGTTTCTATTTTATAGTTAAGACTGTTTTATAGTCTACACACTCTGTATTTACATTTTTGAGGAGTGTAAATGCAGAATATGCATGCTACAAAATTTTAAAATTGAATTTGATTTTTAGTAATGGAGAATCTCCAACGGTAGTTTAAATAATCTCAAACAACTCATTTAAAATATCCTTTTACAATATCACTACTTCACAAGAAGTCAATATGTTTTTACGACATATATTTTATCAAAAGTTCAGCTATGTAGAAAAAATGATGTGTTATGCACCTACCTCAATTAATCAAATGGTCTTCTAGATAATATAGCAAAAGGGAATGATAGCAATAGCGCTGATTTTAGTCGATTAAGCATTTGCATCTAGCTCAATATATCAAGAACTATAAATCATCACAATGACAAGTGACATTCTGAGCTTGGAAAACATAAAACAATTTGATTACAATCTATGTCCTGGTTTTTAACAGTGAATTGCATGTATTGCATTCATTTTTTATACAAATGTTTTAAAAGCAAATTTATTCTTTTGAAGTTCAGAATATGTAAGATAACATATTTATAAATAGTATGTAAATATAAATCAGGGAGGTTTTTGCTCGGTTAAAAGGATGACTATGCATGCATATTAGAAAACACTTAAAGGAACATGCCGAAATATCTCGCCTTAAAGAAAATTCGTAATTTTAAAAATTTGGTAGTGCTAAAAATGCGCAAACATCTCATCTCTGCGTAATACTAACAAAAGCTAATATATTGAATAGGCAGACTTAATTGCCCTTAACTTTGAGTAATCTAATTCGAAAGTAATCCAATTTTTCAAAATTTGTAAAAGGGTTCCTAATTTGGGTTTCTTTTCTAAAATTTACAGTTCATATATTATTTGAAGTGGAAAAAAAATCGGAAAATAGGCAGGTAACTTCCACAACCGAATTAATTTTATTCAAAATTTAATTGTTACTTCTTGTGCTCCTCAAGTTGCTGCTTTTCCTCTTGTGAGGATTTAGTAACTCCTTTTACAGATAGTCTGTCAATAAACAAAAACATAAACTCTAGCAGAGAACTCTCTAGAGGAACTAGCTCTAGCAGAGGTGGAAGGTTTGATAGTGAAACTTCTCTGATTTTTTTCGATTGGTCCCTTTTGGTTGACCATTTGACTGTGGGATTTATGGTGGATGAATTTAGGAATCTTGAGGAAAATACATTTAAGTTTCTTGAAGTAGATGAATTTAGGATTACAAATATTAGAAGCACATTGGATGTTCAATGCCAAACGATGAACCTTATTGAACATGGTGTGTCTGAACATGACAAAAATTCTCCAATCTACAAATATAAATCATATAATACTAAAAATGTATCTTGAGACATAACAATAACATTTTGAATTTAAATAAAAATTAAACGAACTTCTCAAATTATTATTGAAAAATACTATGATAAAAGACAACTTTTCCTTTCCATCTCAATGTCAACACTTGATTGGGGAAGTACAAAAGTGTTTCATAAGCTTGCCATTAGGACTTTACTCTAAAGATACTGTAAAAAAATACTCACTTACTCACTACGCATACTTATTCTAGAAAATATTGTCATAAAAGACAATATTTCCTTTCCATCTCTCTGTCAATGCTTGATTGAGAAGTACAAAATGTATATTAAGCTTTCCAAGAGGATTTTACGCTAGCTTTTACAGCAATCCTCACAAAAATTAATAAAACGTACGAATTTGGTGTCGCACGGTATTTTAAGTACTTTACTCGAGAATCTGTAAGTCAACCTGTCTGTGTGCTGTAGATGGCTGTGAAGGAACGACTATCGCTATAAAAGTATGCACGAAAGTACTACTAGAAGTACATTAAGCAGATTTCTTTCAAAAATCTTTTTAGATATTTTAAAATTTAATTTTGTTGAAATTATTATCGGTTTACCAATCTCACAAGGCTGGGATAACTGATAAGTAAAGGTATTTTTTCTTTTTTTATGTAATTTTCCAACTGGACGAAAAATGTCCGGGCCAGGATTCGAATTTGGGATCTCTTGGCTGAAGCTGCCGTGCTCTACCAACTGAGCCATCCCGTGCGAATCTGGGGGACCGAATTCATCCAGTTAACCTTATTGATCATAGCATCTGGTCTGATATCTGAATCAGCTCAACAGAATAAATCGCAGGTAATTTGGAACTCCAGTAAACGCTGGATACCTGATTACACTAGATTAATTTTAACACAATTATTCCAATTGGTAAAGAAATCATATGAGATGTAATTTTTCGTCCAGCTGGAAAATTACATCTCATATGATTTCTTTACCAATTTGAATAATTGTGTTAAAATTAATCTACATTTTTTTTTCTTTGCTTTCCTTTTTCTGTAAACAAAGTACTTTTATTAACTATTCTTTGTCTTATTATTCGCATGGATTCCATATGAATGAAGCTATGGAAAAGAACTAGTACTAAATAATTATGGGTAAAAATTTAAAAAAAATAGCTAAAATGTTAGTTTAGTAAAATTATAAAATTACTTTTTTATAAGCTCTAAAATACCACCAACAATGTTTCAATTAATACCAAACAAATTATTCAAACGATTATTTTATAAAATTTATACGTCTCCATTACAGGACAATAAGTTTTTCGATTCATCAACTGTAGAAGGCTCAGTCATGGAGAAAAAATAAATTATCCTACACCTACCATCAGCAGTCACATTCCATACAAAATGGCCTTCCACATGGTATAGTAGGAACGTAGGATAAAACAGACAAGACCTCGATTTGGTCGATTAAGCATTTACATCTTGCTCAATATATCAAAACCTACAAATCATCGAAATGATCAAAATATAGACAAGTGCTAGTCTAAACTTGGAAGACATAAACCAATTTATTTGCTGTCTATATCCTGGTTTTTCACATAGAAAATGTATCAGATTTATTTTTGTTTTTATAAATGTTGATGTTTTCCTGTATTTTTTAAAGCAAATTTATTCCTTTTTTTTATTAAGATATAATTTATTGTTATAGATTTTCTTATACACTTAAAAAAATTCTTTAATAGCCTGCACACTCATTTACACATTTGAAGAGTTTAAATCAATAAACAAATCACTAAAAATTCATTAAAGAGATCACTAAAGAAACTTCAATAATATTTTAAACAATCTAAAACAAATAATGCGTAAAATATTTTATAACATTAATGCGAGACACCATTACATTATTCTTTTCTGTATGACTAATATACTGACAAATATTGAATAAACATTACAAATCAATATGCTTTAGTGATTCGTTATTTGTCACTATATTAGTTATACAGAAAAGGATAATCTAATTTATAAATACCTTACGGAATCACTTGGTCTTTTTTATGATATAGCAAAAATATATGTTAGAAATATGTGAGTCCTCCATTGTATCAATTAAGCAAACGCATCCTGCTCAATTTATCACGAACTACAAAACGTTGAATTTGGCTGGTCATGGTCAAATGATATTTTTAGCTTGGAAAACGTATAACAATTAAAGATATGAGCGCAAGAATGGGTCATTATTCCATTTCCCCCAAATTTACTTTAAGAATGAAGGTGTTATGAGGTAATTTTGGAATTTCTCTATATGAAAGTGACGACTTACGGTACATAAAATTTGATTGGTTGAGACGATTTTGGATAAAAACGAATCGTCATGCATCTTGATGAGCTTGCCACTATTTCCGAACTAATGTTTTTTATTTAAATTGGGAGGAATGAACTTTGTGCCGTTATATGAAAAATAAATGAACAATGTAAAAATAACACAAATGAAATACATGTGAAAATGGCATACGGCTGTTTCGGAGCTTCTAAAGTTCCATCACCCGTGCCAAGGTTAAAAACAGATGTAAGTGTTTAGAGCATGTCAGTATGCTAGTGTCTCCGCTCGCAGCTAAGGTGAAATGGCGTTGAGTGTTGAAAAACAAACAGCGAAGTCAGGAGTGCCCATGTGACGGATTAATCCAATGCGAATAACCACAGCAATCTGGATGAGTTTAAATAACAAGAGGAAAAAGTGGGAGTGAAGAAGGCGAAGGTAGCCAGACGTTTGAAAAATTTGGTGTACTGTACATATAATTACCAGGTTCTTTAAATTCTTCCATATATGATAAGCTTCCCAAAAATCAAGATCGTAAATCGATGAACATTGAATTATTGAACCTTCGGAAAAATTAAAATTGTGATTGTTAGACCAGCAATGGTTAGCAAGAGCGGAACGTTTAATGTCACAATTTTGAACATTGGTTTTATGTTCTTTCAAGCTAACCTTAAGAGGTCGCTTAGTTTGACTTATATACATTTTATCACACTCGCAAGATATCTTGTAAATTTCCAAATGCGAAACTCTGTCGATGATCTAGGTCTTGAGATCTGTAAGCTTTATTTTGTTAAAAGGTGTATAAATTACTTTAAAATCGAATCTTATCAAAATTTTGGATAATGTGGCTAATTCTCCAAAAATATGTAAGTATAATTAAATTTTCATTGAGAACATTATGGTCGTTGGACAGGAGAACCCCGATCAATGGCAATGGATTTAATGCGGTCAAATTCTGCTTTAAGAACTCTCAGATGTCTTTAAGTCACGGTAAACACAGGTATTAAAAACAGCCATTTCTGATTAAGAGAGTGTGATGAAAGACGATGTGGCGGTAAAAAAAAAATGCGAATGGTTTATGGTAAACAGTGGTTTAACTGTTTTTAACCTTGGCACTGATAATGGAGCTTTAGAAGCTTCGAAACAGCTGTATGCCATTTCCACATGTATTTCATTTGTGTTATTTTTACGTTGTTTATTTATTTTTATTGTTTGTTAACTTGTCTCACTCATCTAATCGAATTCGTCCAGGTGAGTATCACGAAATTCTTGAATGTGGTGCCATGGTTTGGGCAAAAATTTCTCTCTGAGATCATTCTGAGCGCGCGCCCTGTTCGTATGTCACCACTGTCATACAGGGGCAGCCTAGGTAAGCTATCATATAGCAAATCTAAAATACCAAGTTTCTAATTATTCTTGAATATATGAGACATTAGTTTTTTAATATTCTATTTTTTATATTTGATAATTTAAATAATAATAATATTATCTAAATATATATTAATTAAATCTTAAAAGTTTTCTGAGACAAATAAATCTAAATTACACACAGGTAAGAGCTTATTATGAATGTATTTGCAGTCTAAGTATTGGCTTTCAAAACCGAGAATGATTTGGAATCATTTTTCTTTATACCAATGTTGATGTTTTGGTATATTTATAACAGCAAAATTCTTTTATAGTTAATATATAATCTAAGTTAACATTTATTTATTAAATAGATATTCACTTGTTTAAAAAGATCTTTATATATGTATTTATATTACAAAGCAAACACATGTCATTGAGTAACGCTGACGTAATATTTAAGGTGGCAACACTTGACAAATAAATTTTAAATTTACTGCGTATTTTAACTTCTAAATATCACACAATTTACGTTTCTACGCCGTCGAATAATAAAAAAAAAATGGGCTTTCAAATGCAAATTATTTTTATTGTATATCTAACTTTGCTGATTTTTTTCATGGTTTTTAAAATAATTTTAAAGCATGATTTTAAAAAAATCTATCTCCATTGCGTGCAGCTTGATTACGAAAGGTTACTACATTTGCACTTAAAACAATATAAATAGTCCAGCATTTCTTTCCGGCTAATATTCCCTAGCGAAATTAAAACTTCATCGATAAATAAATAAAATAATATAAATAAAATACAAATTTAAAAGAATTCTAATCTAGCTGCGCTTTAAATTATGGAAATTATCAGAATCAGAAAGACGGCTGTAAGTAGCGATCTTGGGCGATTTATTCGACTGTTAACTCCTGACATGCAGATTATCCGAATGTATCTTTTAAAATAAATTTCAAAACTCTATTTGAATGCATTATTGCTGTTTTCATATAAATATGCTTTATGCTTTAATATAAATTAAATGCAAAAATTCATTAAAGTTTAAAAAGGTGGTTTTGAGTTATATTCTGTAACCTGGATCGGATTCCCTAGTATTAATAAACGTTATAATTGCTTTGTCCTCCTGCCTTTGCGCCGTCTCACGCTATGAAGGACAGCCTTCCGCTATAAAGTCTGGCACAGACTTTATAGCGGACTTAAAAGATCTGTCTTGGACAGATCTTTTTGAAAAAATAATTTAATATATATATTTTAATTTAACTTTAAACAAACTTTTGTACTTATCGATTACACCATCTCACACAGCTGGAATAACCGATAAGTAAAGAAGATTTTTATCTTCTTTTCCTTTTCTATAGTCAAAGTGTTTTTTTATTATTAGGAATTCTAAATTTATACTAAGTAACTATTATAAATATACGCTTTGCACACTAAGAACAGGTATTAAGAACGTAACCTTCAACAACGACAATCATCTCAACCAACCGATGGCAACACCACATAAATCCTCTCTAGCATGTAAAGCCTGTTAAATGCTCAGAGCACAAAGACTGTCATGCCGTGCCTCACACATGCACACTACAGCAGCATTTACGAGGGCATATTGTCACGAGTAGTGCATCACGAGGGACGTAGCTCATCGGACGTCAACAAAACGTCTTCCTCACTGGGGATGGAGTGTATAGCGCTCTCATCTCACTTGAACAGTATAAAGCGAATTACCAGCTTAGAGTAACTGGCTTGGCTTTTTGTTGACCCTTAACGTGCTTGCCTACTGTTCATGTGATCCCTGGTTCGATCCTCGCCTGCGCCAATCTCTTCAATAGCATTGATTCTTCTTCAAACGGTTTATGACCGAAGCCACCATTACTAATAGCACTAAATTGACATATGAGTAAACATTAACAAAATAAAAGGTAAAAGGTCATTATAAAATATTCTAAAATTTTTACAATCCATCCCAGAAACATCAACAATTTTTCAAATTATCTCAAATATATCATCCAAAAATTATTATAGAAAATTTATACATCTCCATTACAAGTCAATAAGTCTTTTTCACTCATCAGTATTGAATGACTCAGTCATGGAGAAAATATAAAGTGTCTTATATCTACCTGAAGAAATCGCCTTTTTTAAAAAATGTCTTTCCACGTGGTATAACAGGAACCTACGGTCGATACAGCCAAGCTCCCGATTTGGTCGATTAAGCACTCCCATCCTGCTCAATATATCAAGGACTGCAAGTCATGAAAATGGCATAGATATCGACAAGGGATATTCTGAGCTTGTAATCCATAAAACAATTTTTGTAAACTATATCGTGCAATCAATTCTGTAAAATACATGGTGTTCATTATCATATTTTTATATAAATGTTAATGTTTTCTAATCCTTTAAAATCAAAATTATACTCTTAAATTTAAGAAATAATATCTATGTTCACAATTTATAAATACGATGTAAATATACAGGGTGTAGTAGTAAGGATGTCATAACTTCGCGGGGTGATAACTACAATAAGACTAATACCTATATTTTTTGTAGAAAAAATGAGTGTAAAAAAAAAAAACATACAGGGTCTTACTTCAAATCTTGCACAAGAATTTTCAATTAAATACTATTACAAAAAAATTAACAATCCAAATATTATAAAGTACTTTTTTAACACTTTCCAACCTAGTTGAAAAGTGTTTATGACGTCGGTTTGTCTGCCGCCTGTCCGTATATCCGTGGTCTAACTCGCGTAAATAGACTTGGATTGCCCTGAAATTTTTGTATGTTATTGTCGTTTACTATAGCATGCTCCCTATTTCAACTGAAGTGTGTAGCACTTATAGTTTTTTTTACAGGGACAGTCAAAAGTATTCCGTTACATTACAGTCAATGAGAAATAATCGTTTCAAGTGCATTTGGATGATGCTACTTTATTTAAAACATGATGAAATTGATATATAATTATGAAGCGCATTAAAACATGCTTTTGTAGAATATGGGGTACAAAGCATTTATTATTCATTTACAGTGTCAAACAAAAGAATTCTCTTACACATCGTTCTATGGGGAAAAATCATTTGCAGTGTTAATTTAGTGATATTTCACTATTTCAAAATTAATGAAATTATATGCAATACTGAGGTACACTATAAATTGCTCCCTTGTGTGCATTGCGTTTATTTACGAGGACACACAAAAGATATCGGTAACAGTATGTGCGATATTTAGAGTTTATGTGTGATAAGTGTGTTTTCAATTTTGGTTTGCGTTTTTATGTTTAATTCAATTTTTTCATAGTAAGTGTGTGTTTATAAACTCGGTTAATCATATACAGGGCTACACAAGGGAATTTGTAGGTATTACAGACTATAGGAGTGAATTTCTTAAGGGTAGTTTTTAATTGTGTTACGCATTTTCCTGCTGAACTATATTTAGCAGATTAATAGAAGTTTGCGGAATATAAATAAATTCATATACAAGGCTACGCAAAGAAAAAAAAATACATTGTCGTTTACGGTTGGTAATTGCTGCGAGTGAGTTTTAAGTTACCTTTTAGCTTAATAGGAGTTGTGTACAAAAGTCTTCAGATAATATACAGGGCTGTACAAAAGATTTCGAGCACATTTCCCTCGATCGGAGAAAATTGCAAAATGTGAATATTACAACTGAACTAAATTTAATCATGCTATATATCCACATCTATTGATCATATACAGGTCTACACAAAATAATTCGACTACTTTTTTGACACTGGAAGGTAATTTTGAAAACCGCTTTTTTCAATGTGCTAAATTATTTCTAAACTATTTTCTAATGGTGCTATCACACGTACTCTCATATCATAGTCAATATCAGATATTTCATCCGAAACACGTTTTTCAAGAGGAAAAAGCTCGAAATCGTCCGTTTGATAGATTGCCTCTCGTAATTTCTTTAAGATCTAACTGACAGTAGTTTCTATCCTCTACGATAGATGTCAGCTCGAAATCCACCAATCAGAGCTCTCTAAAAATTTCAAGATGGCTACCGTCAGTGAGTCAACATGCTTGTTTAGCATGGTCGCAAATATTTAAACCAAAAATACAGAAGAATTAAGAAAAAAGCAATATCTTTAGTAACACAGGGACCAATTATACACGAAAAGAACTTTAAAAATGTGCAGTTATTTTGAAATTAAAGAATTACATATGCGTCGATTGTCTCTTCGGAGTTCGTTATTAAACACTCCCGATAAGAACTTTATTTACTAATTTAAAGTCATTTATTGTGATTATTTTATTTCAATTCCTTATATTATTTGCTATAAGTTATAATTGTACTGTCGTAGTCACTTATTTACTTCTCAAACTGTAACTAATTTAACTACTTTCTGCAGTGTATTTGGCGTTATTTCGTACTTGTTGCCAAATTATGTCGCCAAAGATAAAAATGCAAGCATACACGCATCAAGGTATTTTATTGCAAAAGCATGCAGCGTTCAGAATCTAAATTTTGTAAGGGATGGCGGGGGGGGGGGGGGCAGAAAATGTTCTTATACTTTTAGAAAAATAAAATTTAATAAATGAAAATTTAATCTAGCAGCTATTTATAGTTAATTATATTTTACCTTCTAATAATTTTCTTTTAAAACAATCTTGATATTCTTTTTTTAAAGATATACAATTATTATACAGACATACATATTTATTCGTAAATTGGTGGAATAGTAAAAATATATTCACCGTTGTCCGTTCATCCAAGGCTGTCTGTTAGATGGTTGGTGACTTTCTATCTAAAATGGTTTATTAGTGAGAAATTGCTTTCCGGAATCAGCCGGAGTGGCTGAGTGGTTAGAGCGGTGGCCCGGAACGCTGTGGACCCAGGTTCGATTCCTGGCTCTGGGTAATTTTTCACTTCATGTTAGGATTATTGTATTTAATGTATGTGGGTGAGAATGTCCTTTTCAGTCTATTTTTCCTTTTTAATTATTGAATTTCAACCACCCTAAAATTTTGTCTTCCTAGCGGTGTATAAATTTTAAAACTTTATATGTTTTTCAATTTGCTACGCAAATTGTGCCCTTTATTATTTATTAATAATAAATAACGCATATACCCCCCCCCCCAGTTAAAACATTTTGCTTCCCTTCAAAAAAAATTAAAATTTATATATTTTCGAAAAATAAATCAATTGTAACGTAAAACTTTCCTAGCAAAAATAGATTTCTAGAATTTTCAAATATGCGAACTCAAAATTAAAGCTCATTCCGCAAAATAGTTTTTAAGTTATGCTTAAAAAAACACTTGTAATCTGTTTTGCGACGATCGAACATTTATTTAACATTAGGAGGTGCAAACATAAAACCTGCGTAATTTCCAACTTACTTTAACGAGTGACTTTCAATTTGATACACGGAGGTAAAATTTACCGAAAAATATGATGTCGAAATTAGGGTTTAGTACTAAAAGTTTTAGAATATGTTACAATTGCTATACGTAACTTCCTCCTTCACCCCAGCAAAATTTATGTACAGCATTATTATTAGATGTTATTACTAATCTATTGTTACTTGTGACATTTTTATACAGTGATTTGCGGCAGAGTTAGTAGAGGATATAACTCCCCCTCCCCCTCCAGGACTGTACACAATATGTATAAAAATAAGGATTGTGTTTTTGAAACGAAAAATGTCAAAAACTCATTTAAACTTTCGAAAAATGATTAAAATCATCAAAACCAAGGAAGAAAACACTGCAAAAGATTGGGAACTATATCTAAATTCTATTACGTATTTCAATTTTACATTACATTCATTATGTAACATGAATTACATTTAAAATATGTAAAATATATTAACTAAAAATGTCATAATAGTGATTTTGGCAAAATAACTAAAACTTAATTAAAAATCTTTCTTTGCGTTACAGATTTCGGGATAGCGATAAAGTGCGGTTCTAATACATGTGACAAAAAACTAGTTTTAATATTCTATTTTTTTTCTAAATCACTTGATACTAATAGTTGAGAATTCTTAATATTTACAGATAATGAAAAACGTAAAGTGAAGATATGGACTCTATAATTTAGAATTTTAATGTTATATTAGCGAGAGTATTGTTTGTATAATCTTGGAATTTGTAGTAAAATGATCACAATAATATATATATAGAACAGACACGAAAAGAAACTGCAATGTATAAAATGTTAGTACGCGATAATGCTTTCTGTTTATCAATCGATATCTACACTAAATATTAAAACACCTGCTGCAATTACTCGGCAAATGTTACGCCCTCTCCTTACATTAGCAGATAACTTTCAGTAGGGAAAGTAACCCTAGTTGCAGCGTGAAAGTGTAGCTCCAAGAAATCGAGAGGCCATAGCATATACTTCATATCGTATGGTATTCCGTGTAATAACAGCTTTACGTATCTTCTTTAATCTTATTTAATGGTGAAGTTTCGTTACAGTTTTCTGACTGTGCTGGAAAGTACTTCATAATCTATGCTTGATGCATGATTTTTCATCCTTGTTAAAAAAATAGAAAAAATACCATTCCTAAGATGTTATTTTTTAACATCTATTAAAATAGTATATTTTGATCAGATTTCAAAACGAATAATATATTTTGAAGAATTATCCTGAATCAATAGTTTTCTAAAATATTATTCAATATGTAAACAGTTAATTAGGCATTTGTATGCATTTTACATAATATCAAGGAAACCATCGAGATCGAGTTAAAAATGATTTTAAATTCTTATATATTTTTTTAAAAAGTAAAATGATTAAAAGTATTTTAACCAAATTTCTTTTTACTGGCGTTGCTTTCTTATATTTATATTAAAGAGTAATTTGTATTTAATTTTGTATAATCGTGTGATGTTGTCGGTTGAAAATTTCAGAAAATGAACAAAACTTTCCATTTCCTTCGTTCTATACTTTGAAGAGTCTGTACATGTTATCGTCAAGAAAATACGTGCATTTATATCTATCTATCTATATATATATATATATAATTGCATTTTATTCTATGAATTCCTATTTATATATTTTTTTCCTTTCGTTAAATTTTCAGAATATTTTTACTTTATTTAAAATTTTTCATCATTATAGCTCAAAATAAACATGCGTTATGTGAAAAGCTTGGCTGCAAACCATATCATTAAAATTTATTTTAGGAAGTTTTAAAAATTTTGAATAAAAGAAGAAACATTATGTTTGGAATTTGTATTTTAAATTTTAAACAAGGAAAAGAGTAAAGGAAGTTTTTCTGAGTCATCATCTCCTCTGGTTGTTTATCTTTTATTTCAGCTTAATACAGGATTTAAATGTATCTGATATTTAGTATGTTGCCATATTTATTGCTTGCTAACAAAAAAGCTTGACCTTCCTTGTTAAAAGGTTCTCCTGAAATATCATAATCAAATTTTACTATTTTTTTTAAGTGTAGTTACATCATTGCCGGATACAGGACATACTTTCAATATAAGTAATAGTACGCATTTAGAAATAAACTTGTCCATCGGTATATATATATATATATATATATATATATATATATATATATATATAAACAGGGTGTCCGAAAAGTCTGGAAATGATCGAATAACTCGAGAAATATACATCGGATTGTAAAACAGCAAAATGCATGTTCAATAGTTTTAAAAAATCTATTTAAGGATATCAAAGTTGCCCTCCAACTCTGACCCCCTGGGCGAAAAGGGGGGCAATTTTGAAATCATAAATGATAACACCCCTTTTTTATTGCAGATTCGGATTCTACATATTACCATGTTGTTTCTACGGCAGTTTGTTATGTTTCCTAAATGTAGTGTTAAATTTGGAAGGAAACTCTGTATGTTATATAACAAAAAATATGCCAAAATTTCTTAAAAATTTTAAATAAACCTTTATATTGCCATGAATAGGTTTGCCATTCTTACACAAATGACATGTCCTCTAATTACAGATCACTTTGATCATGTTTTTTACAGGGTAATTCCAAATATTACTTTTTCCTTCAATTTGTTGTTGGTTCTTTAACTGCCCTAGTGATTAAACGTTCACTGAAAAATATTAAGTCAAAAGTTTTCTTTATATTCCCGAAGTTCCTGGAGAATTCGTGAAGTATTTTTGTAGCTACTTGACAAAACTTTAAAATCGAAAGTTTCTGCTGATTTTGGGCCATAGAGTGTATTATATACTGAAAAATACTAAAAACTGAGTACATTTTCCTTATTTTTAGCTATCCAATTTTATGTGTATAAAGAGTCATTTAATCTTCACTTATGCTGGGTAACACAAAACTACCGCTTACCATTAAATATCACGATTTTTTAAGACAATTTTCAATTATAGTGTATTGTATTTTCAACATATAACTTTGTTTTATTGATTTATAATTTAGCTATGTTTATTACTATATACTTTTTTAGATTAATCAAGCGTCTCAGTATGTGCCTTTTTTAAAAGCTTTTGACTTTCAAGATTCAAGTAAATTTCATTGTGAAATGTGTTGCTTAAACTGAAGATATTTTATTATAAATTGGAAATAAATATTTTGCAAATTAGCGAGGCTTTAAACAATGAAAACAAAACTCAAAATAAAAAGAAGATTATAATGTAACTTCCATTTCGTGGAAAATGTCGTTTTAAATCCTTTCTTTTTCTTTCATTTTAAATAACAAATAGTCACATATTTTAAGTATTTCTTTGAGTTTTAAATCCCATTTTTTATATTTTTAATCAACAGTTTGTTATATATATATATATATATATATATATTTTAATAAATGTTTGACATTTTCTATTCTGTTTTTCAACAGTTTTATTTTAATTACTTAATAAAAGTTTTTTCGTATGTCATCCATTTTTTACATTTTCAATCAAAATTTAAGTATACATCAATTCAATCGTTCATTCCGAAAAGTAAAATTTCAAACTATTTCAATGAAAGTAGACTGAGTTTTTCCAAACACTGACAGTTTTAGAAAAAAAAATTATAAAATTTCATAAAAAATTACGTTAATCTGTGTTTACAATTTGCTGTTTAAATTACCGAAATGTGCGGCACATTTTCTAATTAAAAGTTGTAATTTAAAAAAATAACATAAACCACCACACATCTATCTTTCACTTATTAATGTCAAATTTCATTATGCACAGATATATAATAAATTGATATGCTTCAATTGAAGGTATCATATAAGTAAGAAATGAATATTTTACAAACGAAAGGAATTGAAATTATGAAGAAAAAATTAAAATAAGATTTTAATGCATTTTCTTTTTGTGGAAAATATACTTTTATATAACTGTTTTATTTTTTTGATTAACTATTAATTATATATATATATATATACATATATATATATATATATATATATATATATTACGATGTATTGCAGGAAATAATGAATGTCATTAGTGACTACCGGTTTCTTTATTATGGTGCAGACACCACTGATGACATTGAAATTACGCAGTCGTCACATCCTTAAAAGTATTGAATTTGATTCGCCGAAAGTCAGGCACGGAAGGAATTCCACCGATTAACTCGATACATACACCAGAGCAGTAGTTCAAGAATAAGACTTGTTGTAGGAGAACCAATGTATTTATTAGTAGAGACGTCATCTGTTACATGATGCAGAGTAACAAGTTGTCAGCACAGAAGTACGATGCTAACATTCCAAGAGATAACAGATATTGAAGAGAATACGATACACTTAATAGACACACTATGTATAAAATGAAATGCAATGTTGAGCTGAGGATGGGGGTCACTGGAGCCGCATATTATTTGAACAACCAATTTAGAGCAAAATTCTGACGGTCCGATCCGATGCAGTACGTTTTATACTCAAAAAATTGGCATAGGAACACGAACGTGCGAATATGATCATCCAATAGCTTGTAAAAAGGGGTGTGGCCATGAAGAGAGCGCTGGAAAAACTCAAACGTCAATGGCTAAAAAATGAGGTTAAGGGAGGTTAGCCTGATGTAAATAGTCTAAGAGCTAGCAACGTTTTCGTCACATGATTTTAGCATGGATCATTTTTAACACTTTCCAACCTAGTTGAAAAGTGTTTATGACTTCGGTTTGTCTGGCCGTCTGCCGTCTGTCCGTGCTCTAACTCCCGTAAATATGCTCGGATTGCCCTGCAATTTTTATATGTTATAATCGTTATCTATAGCATGTTCCCTATTTCAACGGAAGTGTGTAGCACTTATAGTTTTTTTACAGGGACACTCAAAAGAATTCCGTTACATTGCGTTCTATGGGGAAAAATCATTTGCGGTTTATTTAAATAATGTTTCACTATTTTAAACGCATTGAAATTTATATATATCACTAAGGTGCATTAGAAGAAGCTTAATATGGAATAGGGTATGCATAGCACTTATACTTACTTTACAGGGACAGTCAAAAGAATTCCGTTACATTACGTCTATGGAGAAAAATCGTCTGCGGTTTATTTAAATAATGTTTCCCTATTTTAAACGCATTGAAATTTATATAAGGTTCATTACTAGAGACTTACTACAGAATATTTTGTGTATAGCAGTCATCGTTCATTTACAGGGACAAACAAAAGAATTCTCTACTGTATGTTAACAATAATTCCTGGAAGTGCGTTTTAAGTTACTGAACGCGATTTTAATTTTAAATCGCTTTTTGTGTATTACGTGGTGTGTATAAATTCTGTGGATCCTATACAGGGAAGCACAAAAGTTCGGGAACACATTTCCGTATTATTTAACTCCAGACGGAGAATTTTAAACTGTGCTACGTGTTTCCTAACTGAACTAAAATTTAGCATCCTATGTAGTATATATACAAATCTATAGATCCTATACAGGGCTGAATAAAAGTATTCGGATTAGTTAGATGTTATCTTTTAGCTTATTAAAGAGTATGATTCGTAAAATTATTTTGGAAGCGTTGGAAAGTGTTACATAATCTATGCTTGACGCATGATTTTTCGTTCTTGTTCTATATATTCTCAGTCTTTATTGTGTAGCGAATGCGGCCGGTCTGGCTGGTGGAAGTGGTTGCGTTTATCTGTGGGGCAATGCAGGTGGCAAAAGTGACAAAATTACGTCATTTTAGCATGGATTTTGTTTATAAAACTTGAATCTGCTAACTATTTGTGATATGAAGTTATTAGTCTGGCACCGTTTTAACGTTGCCAGCACCGTGCCAGACCCTCATTTATAGGCAAAATGAGGTGTCAAATTCACGTCATTTTAGCATAAGTGAAATTTTAGTATGTTATACTTTGGCTATCAGATAAGCCATAATTAATTTGCCAGACCGAAATTCAGTTGCTAAATTACTGCCAGACGCCGATTTAAATCTGGCAGAGAAAGCGCCTATTATGAGAGTTTGCAGTTTTGTAGTGCTTTGGCTACTTTCAATACACAATAAACCCGTAATTGTTGCCAAAGCAACGATCTTTGCTTTAGATAAAAGTATCTCTCTCTCTCTCTCTCTATATATATATATATATGAATAGCCGCCCGTCCCGACTTCGCGTGGGTGCACAATGTGTCGACTACTGTTGTGGTTCTTACAACCACTGCCATATTTTAATTCAATTTAAGAAATATTTTATTAGTCCTTATTCATTTAATTTTAAAATTCACATTCAAATTTATTTTAATTCTTTCCTTTTTAAAACTTCCCCTGTAAACTTTTCTTTCTTTCATAACATTTCGCTTTTTAAAATTGATAGTAATCTTTTTTGTTACCTCTGCACTTCCGGAATTGGACTCTACTAGATGCTTCGATATCATTCTTTGCCTATGCTCACTTCCTGTTCTAAGCTCCGCCCCTCGCCAATCAGATTCAAATATTTTTAACACGTATTTTTTTTATCTCTGCCGATTGGCGTTTTTCAATTTTTGGCACCCCCTCCCCTTCGTGCCCTGTCAGCGCGGATGCTGCACGCTTTCGACACACACACAGAGATGTTGGCTGCTAGAGTGTAACGTGATGACTTGCCTGGCTGTAAAAAAATGTTATGCGTCTAAAGCTACGATATGAAAAAAATATTTCTTTTTTAAAAGAAATTATGATGAATTTGACCTCCTTATTAGTTTGCTCTGAGTACAGCAACAATAACAATCTTCTCCACCAACGTAAAAAAAAGAACGGTTGTGTGTGATGGTAGCTCACTGCAACCTGGCATATATGGCGAAAATGGCTTATTGTCATTCGACTGGTGATACCTTTTTTTGTTCTACAAATTGCTTGATAAAGTCGTATGTTTTATTTTTTATTTTTTTAAATCAACATACCCGAGTTTCCCAAGAGAAAAAAATGTCATTAATTTCTTTATGATGGTGTGTAGTTAAAACGTCAGTTGTGTACTTATAATTTAAGAAATAGAGGTGAATCTATAAAGAAGAGATTCCCTCAGAAATACTCCTTTTTCAAGATTCTTTATAAATAAAGATTAATATTGAAGCTGCAATTTTCAGTGCAAGCTCTTTTAATCACGTCTCTCACTTGTGTTCCTTTTTAGGTTGATGCAGGTAATATTTTAATTTTATCTTCATTGTTCTTGATTATAAATTTGCATGAATAATTTATTTAACAAATCTTTGTTTTAATAATTAATGTCATGTCGAAGTGGTCTTTTGCGGCCATAACAATACTGTACCCACTATATTCTTTTGATCACAAGCCCAAATATATATTATTTGGAATATTAACAAAATTCCACTGTATGAAAAAAGAGAACTATCATCCAACCACCACAGTCCCCTCTTTGGTGCCTAAACCGTTAGAAACCTTAACGACATGACAGTTATTAAATTATATTTTGTTATATTATAAAAAAAAAAATTGCATTCTTATTGAAATATTTGATTAGTGGAATATGTGATATATTTGATAAGTGGCTTACTTACGTATTTTAAAGTGTTTGGATTTAAAATAATATTGCCAGATAACTGCATTGTGTGTTTTATTTACTTTTGACAAGTCATTTTAGTAATTTTTAATGCATATTTTTGAAAATTTTTATGAGGAAAATACAATTTTATTCTAAGAATTCTAGACTTATAATGGGATTTTGTTTTGAAAACAAAACGTTTTCATATGATTCTACATAATCCATGGTGTTCTTTTATGCAATATTTACATTTTATTACTAAAAAAATGGTTGTTTATGTTGTTATTTACAAAAGAAGATCAGTTTAGAAAAATAATTTTCTTACTTATAAGTGAATGATTAATTTCGATTTATACGATTTTGTTTTGATAATATTTTGAGAACTATTGCATTCTTAAAAATTATTCTGGTGATTTGACATTATTTTAAAAGGTGAATTCATATGAAAATTAATTTTTGTTTAACTTCGGTTGATTCATAAAGCACATTATTTTGAAATTTATTAAGAATTATTCTCAAATTTGTCACCATGCCTCCGAAAGCAAAGTTAAACCTTTCCATTCAACCTTTTGATGGGAATCCTCAGACGGTCGAATTTTTCTTCGATCAGTTATCAGATATGCAGGAATTGTATAATTACTCAGACAAAGAAATTTTTGCACTTTTCAAGTCAAAATTACAGGGTAGTGCATTACATTTCTTTCTTGAAACACAGTTTCAATTTAAAAACTCTAACTTACAAAGCATTCGAAATGATTTTATTGACTATTTTCTGCCAAATAAAAAAACTGATACTCTCAAATCTCTTCAAAATTTAAAATTGGTTTCGAATGAGTCCATAAAATTTTTTTCATATCGCCTGACTAAACAGCTTCGACTTGTGTATCCTACGTTATAATGGATTGAGTGAGAGATGTAACACTCAAATAAAGTCATCTGTGAATACAATGGCTTCCCAAGGATTTGATGTCCCAACTGCTTTAAAAATCCTCCAATCAATACATAACGCTACACCTCATCCAGCCACAAAATTCACTCCAAATATTCTTCATTTTGGAAGGGAGGTGAATGATATTTATGCTAATTATAAAACCCATTCTTCCTGGAAAATTCTTAACACTGCATATGAAATTCACAAATTAATGGATGTTATTGAAAAAGTATACTATCAAGCTTACAAAAATAACGAGTCTTCTAGACAAAAAGTGTATCAAAAATTAAGGGAAAAATTAAAATTTGCTAATATCAAAGTTGATGATATTGTTTATGTAAAATTTCCCAGTGTATTTAACAAAAAAGTACAAGGACCTTATATGATAAAGAAAATAATTTCACCTGTACTTATTCAAATTCAAGATTGCAACAATAATCAAGCATCACCTATGTTTATTCATACTAACAGAATCTTGAAACTCCAGAAAAGAAATGAAGCATTGCTTCATCCTGCGGATTCATATAGAAGTGCAACACATGATCAGCCAGCTGTTGATAGTGCATCTTCTTCTCCTGTGAAACGACATATTCGTGCTCATACTGCTAATTGCGATTCTTCTTGCTCTCACACTAATAACAATACATCTCCTCAAATTCACACCTCTTCAAAGTTCCAGCAAACATCTTCGCATTCACTTAGTTCAGTGCATTCACAAACATCTGGTAGTAACACTACAGTTCTAAACAAATCTACTCAAAGCACAAAGCATTATGATCTTCGCCCTCGCAATCGTAAACAGTATAAAGTGTAACTTAATCTTAATTTTTTTAGGATGCCTTTAACATTGTAAAAATCTTTTCTATACTAGCTCGATTGGATTGTCAAATGTGAAGACTGACTGTTTATTTGTTTTCTTCTACCGAAGCTGCAGGCAGCATTTGTGTTTTTTTTATTTTTTTTAAGTCACCTTCGCCTTGACACAATGGAATTGTCATCCTGTAAAAGTATGTAAATCTTATTTTGGTTTCTCCTGTTAACTATGTTTCTCACTGAAATATTTCTTCAAAACCATATTCATTTTTGGAATTTATGTTTAATATGAAATGTGCTGATAGCTCAAAACTCTAAAATTCAGTGTTTGATTTAAATTGTAATTCTTTTGAAAACTTATAATTCAATATTATAGTTGGAGATGAAATGTCATTGATTAAATTATTTTGATAAGGTAATTTAACTTAAAAAGTAATTTGTTATTGATATAAGGTATAATATGAGTACATATGTCATCACTTTCCCTATTGTGACTTTTAGAATAATACAAATGTTACTTCTTGCATGCCCTAACATCTAACCTCTTTTTAACATCTAAAGAGTATGCATGCTAATACTTCTAATATTATTATTGTTGGTGTATTATGTAAAAGGGTTGGTAATACATTAAGCTCTATAGGTGTTTGAAAACCCACAAATTGAAAAAAATGTTTATGCATATGCAAATTATATGCTTTGGATCCAAAGTTTGTTTTAAGTCATTACATTTAAATAAAATACTTATGTATTTTATATGTAAAAAATTAAAATTACATGTTTATTCTTAAAAATGTTTAAAAATTCGAATTAAACATTCAATAAGCATTCAGGATATTTTTGTATAGATATGTTGTGTGATATTTTTTACAAGGTCAATATTGTTAAAGTTATGTGGTAGAATGATACATTTATTTATGTACTTTTCTGAGAGCTTAAATATCCTCTCTTTGCCATTATTTACTTTGAAAGTATTATTGTTGTTGTATTAGAGTTGTTCAACTAAGAAAAGTTGATTTCTTAGAAAGTGCTATACATATATATTTCTTTTCAATGAGAGTCTAAATGTTCTCTCTTGACCATTTGCTTACATTTTGAATTTTTGTTATGAAAAAATTCTCAAATGAGTAATTTATTGAATTTATATTATCATTGTTCTAATAAAAATGTTAATGCAAAATTGAAATATAGTTCATCGACTGTGACTAGAAATACAGTTGTGATTCAAAGATCTTATTGTTGCTATTTCTTTTCCAAAATGGAAATGTTTTATTGCTAATGTTATGCTATATTGAATTAGGAAAGCCATTATTAGTATGATTACCAATTTATATCATATAATATTATTTGTTTTTGTGTACAATATTACAACCTTTTTTACTCTTTTAGTATATGCTGAACTTACTTTATAGTGTTGTATTTGCTATTTCACATATCAGTGAATGGACTTTTAGCAGCTTTATTTCAAAAGACTTTGTTCACTTTTTGCTACTGAACTTACTTTATAGTATTGTATTTGCTATTTCACATATCAGTCAATGAACTTTCAGCAACTTTATTTTGAAAGACTATACTTACTTTTGGACTTTCAGCATCTTTGTTTTAATAGACTGTTTACTTTTTGGACTGTTAGCAACTATATTTTGAAGGACTTTGTGTATTTTTGCCAGAAGAATGTAAATTTATTATTATTATTATTCTTTTTATTTTGTTTCTCATTATGTCAAGTTATATGTATATTGTATATAGGTGAGAAAATATTGACTCGTTGTCAAAATTGTTAAATTTCTCCATCTCACCAATATTTTCTCTTGGGGAGGCCGGAGTATATGTTGTGGTTCTTACTACCACTGCCATATTTTAATTCAATTTAAGAAATATTTTATTAGTCCTTATTCATTTAATTTTAAAATTCACATTCAAATTTATTTTAATTCTTTCCTTTTTAAAACTTCCCCTGTAAACTTTTCTTTCTTTCATAACATTTCGCTTTTTAAAATTGATAGTAATCTTTTTTGTTACCTCTGCACTTCCGGAATTGGAGTCTACTAGATGCTTCGATATCATTCTTTGCCTATGCTCACTTCCTGTTCTAAGCTCCGCCCCTCGCCAATCAGATTCAAATATTTTTAATACGTATTTTTTTTATCTCTGCCGATTGGCGTTTTTCAATTTTTGGCACCCCCTCCCCTTCATGCCCTGTCAGCGCGGATGCTGCACGCTTTCGACACACACACAGAGATGTTGGCTGCTAGAGTGTAACGTGATGACTTGCCTGGCTGTAAAAAAATGTTATGCTTCTAAAGCTACGATATGAAAAAAATATTTCTTTTTTAAAAGAAATTATGATGAATTTGACCTCCTTATTAGTTTGCTCTGAGTACAGCAACAATAAAAATCTTCTCCACCAACGCAAAAAAGAACGGCTGTGTGTGATGGTAGCTCACTGCAACCTGGCATATATGGCGAAAATGGCTTATTGTCATTCGAGTGGTGATACCTTTTTTTGTTCTACAAATTACTTGATAAAGTCGTATGTTTTATTTTTTTTTTTAAATCAACATATCCGAGTTTCCCAAGAGAAAAAATGTCATTAATTTCTTTATGATGGTGTTTAGTTAAAACGTCAGTTGTGTACTTATAATTTAAGAAATAGAGGTGAATCTATAAAGAAGAGACTCCCTCAGAAATACTCCTTTTTCAAGATTCTTTATAAATAAAGATTAATATTGAAGCTGCAATTTTCAGTGCAAGTTCTTTTAATCACGTCTCTCACTTGTGTTCTTTTTTAGGTTGATGCAGGTAATATTTTAATTTTATCTTCATTGTTCTTGATTATAAATTTGCATTAATAATTTATTTAACAAATCTTTGTTTTAATAATTAATGTCATGTCGAAGTGGTCTTTTGCGGCCATAACAATACTGTACCCACTATATTCTTTTGATCACAAGCCCAAATATATATTATTTGGAATATTAACAAGATTCCAGTGTATGAAAAAAGAGAACTATCATCCAACCACCACAACTACAATGCAGGGTAGGTGGTAGGTAATTAAACATTATTCTAAATAATATTCTAAAATAATTCTAAATAGGATAGAAGTGGAGGTGAGAAAAAACTGCAGTACTTACAAATTTTAAACTTTAAATAAAAGCTTGTAAAAATGTGATAAGTAACGTTTTTCTATTTATGTACATAATGACAATAATAAATTAATTTTAATGTAGCAGAACCACCAGGCTTCACCCGAGTTAACCTTGGCCTACCAGGTAACATAAGTAAAAATTCAATATTCTAAAAATACGCGATCACAATAACGCATCCGCGTCCATAAACCGTCAAAATGACATTCAGAAAAAACATATGTTATTTTGACGCAATCATGCAAAATCCCTCAGCTTTATAATTGATTAAATTAATTTCTTTTAAAAAATGTCTTACGCAAAATATCTAATAAAAAATCAGCAGTAGTTGTCTTATTCGTCTAATCTTCCATAATCGAGTTCATATCCTTTGTTTAACCCCCTTAGTGGGTGAATTTCTAAAATTGCTTTAAACACGTGTTTAACTATTATTCTTTAGTAGAATTATTATCCTAAATTTCATGCTCCTACCTGAAAATGCTGCTGAGATACGGTGAAATGACCTAAACGTTTGACAATCCATTTAACCCCCTTAGTAGTTGAATTTCTAAAATCGCTGAAATACGTGTTTAACTATTTTTTTAGTAGATTTGTTATCCTGAATTTTGTGCTCCTATCTAAAATTGCTGCTGAGATATGGTGAAATGACCTAAAACGTTCGAACCTGCATTTAACCCCCTTAGTGAATTAACTTTTTTTAATATTCTCTCTTAACTTTTATACAATTTAGTAAATATTTTATCTTAATTATCTGAATAAACTTATATAACCTTATTTGACGGTCTGGCTGGCAGAAGATGTTGTACTAGATTATTTTTAACACAATTATTTCAATTGGTAAAGCAATCATACAAGTTGAAATTTCCAACTGGACGAAAAATGTCCGAACCTGGTGTGTTCGCTCTACCACTGAGCTATCCCGGTTGAACCTGGAGGGCATAATTCATCCAGTTAACCTTATTGATCAAAGCATCTGGTCTGATATTTTTAATCAGCTCAACAGAAAAGATCGCAGGTAATGGAACTGCAGTAAACGCTGGATACGTGAATACACTGGATTATTTTTAACACAATTATTTCAATTGGTAAAGCAATCATACAAGTTGTAAATTTCCAACTGGACGAAAAATGTCCGGGCCAGGATTCGAACCTGGTCGAATCTGGAGGGCATCTATGCCCTCCAGGTTCGACCGGGATAGCTCAGTGGTAGAGCATGGCGGCTTCAGCCAAGCGATCCCAGGTTCGAATCCTGGCCCGGACATTTTTCGTCCAGTTGGAAATTTACAACTTGTATGATTGCCTTACCAATTGAAATAATTGTGCTAAAAATAATCTAGTGTATTCACGTATCCAGCGTTTACTGGAGTTCCATTACCTGCGATCTTTTCTGTTGAGCTGATTGAAAATATCAGACCAGATGATTTGATCAATAATTTTAACTGGATGAATTATGCCCTCCAGGTTCGACCGGGATAGCTCAGTGGTAGAGCGTGGCGGCTTCAGCCAAGCGATCCCAGGTTCGAATCCTGGCCCGGACATTTTTCGTCCAGTTGGAAATTTACAACTTGTAAGAAGATGTTGTGTTTACTTGTGAGAGTTAGGGCAATGCAGGTGAAAAAATTACAACATTAAATTTTGATAACATGAGTTTTGTTTATAACATTTGTTTCTGCAAACTATTTGTGATATTAAGCCATTAATGCCAGATGGTTTCAACGTTTTTAAGACCGTGCCAGACTCTGATTTATAAGTAAAAAATAAATCATCTACACGTCAAACACGTCATCTACACACAGTTCAAATTTAAATATGTTATTCTTTGGGTATCAGACAAACCATAATTAATTAGCCAGACACCAATTCCGTTGCTAAATTAATGCTAACATCTAGAAAGAAGTAAGCAAGCAATAAAATTAAGTATGAAAATACGTCGTAGTTGATAATAATAATGATTAAAAATAATATAATAATAGGCATAAATTAGCAATAACAGGTCAGCGAACTGTAGCGAACAGGTAAACGAAAGAAAAAGTGAATACATTCCATTTTGAGTTTTCAAAAAATATATTATAATGAAAAGTAAGTGCTATACATAAGTGCTATATATAATAATGAAAAATAAGTGTTATATATAATAATAAAAATAAGTGATGAATATAATGAAAAATAAATGCTAAAAAGTACATTAACTTAAAATATTATTTGAAAATTATTTCGCCTTGTGCATTTTCAAGGTCTTCATCTTCGTCACTGCTGTCATCATTATAAGAATTATTATCATCTTTATCATCATTAACATTGCCTATTTTTTTTCTAACCACTATAAGTTTATTTAGAAAATTAAGAGAAAAAATATATGTTGTATAGTTTAAAATTAACAGCGAATATTAATAAAGATTAATTATAATATTACTTAAAAATTAAGACAGAATTTAAATAAATGTTTGACAATTTACGGTGGAGTTTCAGTTTTGCTTTTTTTTCGCTCCTTTGGCGATTTTATACATCTCTATACTTATAAAAGAGCATGTCCTCATGACTCAGAATCGACGCCGAGTCTCAACCGCTGCTCCTAGGACTACGAAATTTGGAAGATATGTACCCACTAAGAAAGTATTTTTGAAAATTCAGCCCTACGGGGGTTAAATGGGAGGTTCGAAAGATTTAGGTCATTTCTCCATATCTCTGCAGCAGTTTTACGTAGGAGTATGACATTCAGGATAACAAATATACTAAAAAAATAGTTAAACATTTAAACATTTATTTCATGGATTTTAGAAATTCAATCACTAAGGGAGTGATGGTTGAGAGTTTAGGTCATTTCCCCGCCATATCTGAAAAGCAGTTTTAGATAAGAGTGTGAAATTCAGCATACCAATTCTACTAAAAAAGGAGTTAAACATATATTTCAGCGATTTTGGAACAAGCGATTTTAGAACAAGCGATTTTAGAACAAGCGATTTTAGAGCCAGCGATTTTAGAGCCAACATCGACTATGAACTATGGCAACAATTACGGCTTTATTGTGTATTGAAAGTAGACAAAGCACTACAAAATCTGCAAACTCTCATAATGGGCGCTTTCTCTACCAGATTTAAATCGGCGTCTGGCAGTAATTTAGCAACTGAATTTCGGTCTGGCAAATTAATTATGGCTTATCTGATAGCCAAAGTATAACATACTAAAATTTCAGCTATGCTAAAATGACGTGAATTTGACACCTCATTTTGCCTATAAATGAGGGTCTGGCACGGTGTTGGCAACGTTAAAACGGTGCCAGACTAATAACTTAATATCACAAATAGTTAGCGGATTCAAGTTTTATAAACAAAATTCATGCTAAAATGACGTAATTTTGTCAGTTTTTTACCTGCATTGCCCCTCCCCCACAGGTAAACGCAACCACTTTCACCAGCCAGACCGGCCGCGTTCGTACTACACAATAAAGACGGAGAATATATAGAAAAATGAGCCTTGCTAAAATCACGTGTTTTCTGACGTGACTCTTAGACTAAAAGTAAGAACTCATTACAGGAATCGGATAAATTTTGAAGGTAAAAGTCAGCGCGCGAAAGCAGGGGATGATGGGACAATCGAACGATATCTGAAAATAATAAAATAAAAAGAATGTAAAGAAAAAATATTCTGAAAGAATAAATTTCAATGTCTCAATAAAAGGAATTTAATCAAATGCTTTTTAGGAAGTTTTTGCAATTTAGAATAATTTTTAGAATAGGGATTTAAAGAATATTTTGACTAAGATATGGAATTAAACTAAACAGGGGATTTAAGATATAAATAAAAGACAGAGAAGTACTAAAATAATAAAATAAATAATATTTAGTAATTTAATAGAATGGTAATAATTTGGAATAAGGACTAAGAAAATGGCGAAAAGAAGGGAATTTTTTTTATTATTACACACACACATATATATATATATAACTGCTTTTTAAAACCCTGTAAAAACTTATGTTTCACATCAAAATTTAAATTTTCTTAAGTTAAAACGCAAATTTAAAAAAAGAAATTTCATGGTAAACTATTTCAGTGAAAACGGATTTGCTTTTCAAGAAACTGACAATTTTAATAAACTAAATTTCGTAGAATAAAAGGTATGCCGATCTCTGCTTAAAATTGCCTTTTCAAAGCAATGAAATTTTAAATACGTTTTCTGTTTAAAATTTATCATTAAAAAAACACGCACATCTCATTAAACAGAATGCTTTATTTAAATAGCAATATTTAGTTTAACTACAGTACATTTTTTTGCAGACAATTTTATTTAATAGCTCCACCGTTTAGCAATATTTATCGTTACCTCGTTAGTATAATTGAAAGCTACTACTAATGACTGTTATTAAAGTTTTTCTCTTTCACGAATCAAATAAATTTCATCGTGCAATGCTATACTAAAACTGAAACTGTGTTATCACAAATTCAAAATAAATATTTTGCAAACTATTGCAAATTGTAAACAAGAGAAAAAAAATTAAAATCTAATTTTACAACCCCTTCTGTTTTTTTGTAAACGAAATTTTATATAATTTTTTTCAATTATTTTCAATTCCCATTAAAACTGTATTTTTAATACCTTATATATATATTTTTATTAGGTTTACTATGTTGCAGATTAATTACTTTGTAAAAAAGATCTGCATAAATCATCTATTCCTTAATATTTTATTGAAAATTAATATTAAAGGAGTTCAATAGCAAAATTTGAAACAGGGAACTATTGCAAAGAAAATTGACTTACATTCAAATAAACTGACAATTTTAAAAATAGAAAATTATTAAATTTCAAAGAAAAAAATATACCAAGCTCTCTGTATCAAATTTCCTTTTCAAATTATTTAAACGTAAGGTATATTTTCTGTTTTAAATTAGTCGGAAAAAGTACCTCATATGATTAAATAAAATGCTTTCTTTGGATATACTTTTAACATAATATAAATTTACTTGAAGCTATATTTTAATCTTTGCAGTTAACTTAATTTTAAAGCTTCACCATTGACAATGTTTATCATTATCTTCGTACGATAATAGAGCGTTATAGCTAATGTCTTTTCTAAAAGCTTTTGTCTTTCACGATTCAAGTAAATTTCATCATATACTTGGATACTTAAACTAAAATTATTTTATAATAAATTGGAATTAAATACTTTCCAAAGATAAAATTGCAAATTATGAAGGAATAAATGCAATTATTTTGCAGGAAATTAGACTGAGAAGAATAAAAACTATAACAATAAATAAATAAATAAATAAATAAAAAACTCCAAAAATAGGAAGATTAAAGAATTTTAAAGTGCTTTAGCTTAAAGACAAATTTAATAATATTTAATGGTTTTATAGTGTAATAATATCATGATTGGATACGTATTTTGAACATGAGCAATGGAAAGTGGGAAGGGATTTTTTATATGTTAGCTTGATATTTTCTTGTTGAGCTATAACACTGGTATCAAGTTAAATATGTACAATTTTTATAAAGCATTCATTTTTCACTAATATATATCATGTTCAAAGCTTAGTACAAAATAAAATTTATACATACATAAGGACATTTTAGATTATTAATGCTACATTACTCATAACTACCGTACATCATTAAATAAATTGGTTCCTTTAAATAACTATCTTAAGTCAAACTATAATGTGTTCTATACAGAGAATTTAATTTTATAGCTCCACCGTTTAGAAATGTTTATCAATACCTTCTTAGGATAATCAAGCAAGCTAATGTCTTTCTTAAAAGCTTTTCGATTCAAGTAATTTTTATTATATACTGTTATACTTAGACTGAAACCATTTTATTATAAATTGGATATACGTAATTTACAAACAAAGAGAGTTGAAATTATAAAATAGAAAACTTACAGTTTCTTTTTAATGAAATTATAGAGACTGCGATATCTTGTAAGTATAAAAATGAAATAATATTGAAATTTGAAATATTATGAAATAAAAATTTACAAATAATTATTTTGTCATGATTTTAAGATATGTTTTACAATATTTAATGAACTTTTAGAATTTCATGTACAGAAAATATAAGTTATTTTAAAATTTAAATTAATATTTCTTTTCGCTAGTTAATGAAACTTCAGTAGGCTATTTAGAAAATGCACGTTCTTTATATTTTTGCCGTTTAACAATGCGTGACTTTACGTAAGATGAAGAATAATTTCATACGATTCAAACGTCACCATTGGTCTTTTTTTATTATTTTATGGTGATCTTAAACAAAATTGTCTACTTCATTCAATAGTAATTTATACGTTTACATTTCATCTACGTATATACTAAAAAATCAGAATCTTCAAGTTAACATATAATGTAAAAAAATCATGCTGAAGTGAACTTTTCTGTAAAGCGTTTTATTATAAAAAAAATATTATAATTTATTATGACCGAGAAAAGAAAGACAATTGAATATTTGCAATCTGTATTAATTTTAAAATAACTAAATATACTGACTGTAAAATAATTGAACGTAAAACTTAACAGGGAAAAGCAAAAGAAAATGAATTTATGCACTATGTGTTTAATTTAAAATAACGGAACATATTTTTAATTTATTACTATTATGGTTGAGTCTTTTTTCTACAAATAACACGAGATATTTAAATATACACACATATATATATATATATATCTGTGTGTCAATATAATTAAAAGTAAATGTAAGATATTCCGTAAAATATTTCTTATAAAAATTTACATCAAAATTTAAGTTTACCATCAATTTACTCGCAAATTCTAAAAATTGTTAAATAAAATATTCATCTCAGTTACGTATTCTTTAACTTTTGAAAAAAATAGACATTTTTATAGAAAAAAAGTTATTGGGTTTCATAAAGGAGATAAAAAAATAAACGATTTCTAAATTCCCTTTATGAAATCGCTTTTTGAAGATGCTGCAAAAGAATATGGGATATATTTTCCATTTGTCTCTTTTAAAATGAAATGTATAAAATAATTTTGCTTCAAAATATTTCTTTAAAACAGTTTTTCAGCCTAATTACTTATGGATATTGAGAAAAAAGATTAAGAATGAAGTCTAAAAGTTTTCGTCTTTATTGTAAATGTAATTTATCTTTAATCTGGAATAATAAAAAAATAAACCTTAAATTCTGTGTCTTAAGTATTATGGGGATTCAGGGCTCGCTGCGTTCCTAACTTATTCTACATTTCCTATAACTTTCCTACATTTTGAATTTATAATTCTCATGAATTACTATAAAGGTGACAAAACGTCATCGAAATTCGAGCACTCCAACAAATTTAGGATATGCACTGCTCTCGCAGATTATAATTAAAAAAACTTATTACATTTTTAGAAGGCGATAAAATATTGGTACAATATACCGGGTGTTTAAAAAATGACCGGTATATTTGAAAAATCAATAAAAACTAAACGGACAGTGATAGAAATACACCGTTTGTTAAAATATGCCTGGGACAACAGTAAATTTTCAGGCAGACAAACTTTCCAAATTAGTTACAATTTTCAACAACAGATGGCGCTGCAGTCTGGAAAAATCTAAACCATTATATGTTTCACACATCCACCATGCGCAGCAATAATATGGCGTAGTCTCTGAACGAAATTACCAGAAACCTTTGTAATCCTGTGACTTCTTTCTGTGGGGACAGTTGAAAGACCCTGTGTGCCGCCACTATCCAGAAACAATTGAACAACTGAAGCAGTACATCTCTTCCGCGCCCCACCTGTGGCTGAGAGGTTCTGCTCTCGAAGCTGGTAGACGGGAGGTGCTGGGTTCGATCCCAATCGCGCCCGTCGGCCTAATCGTTCGGAGTTTTCATGGTTTTCTTCGAGCCGTGGATTTCCCAAGTGTAGATAATTGGCCGTCAATAATCAACCCAACCCATCTGTTCTGCATGTGAAGCCATCCCGCCTGACACGTATACAAAGGTTTCTGGTAATTTCGTTTAGAGACTACCCCATATTATTGCTGTGCATAGTGGATATGTGGAAAATATCGTGGTTTAGATTTTTCCAGACTGCAGCGCCATCTGTTGTTGAAAATTGTAACTAATTTCGAAAGCTTGTCTGCCTGAAAATTTACTGTTGTCCCAAGCATATTGCAACAAACGGTGTATTTCTATCGCTGCCCGTTTAGTTTTTATGGATTTTTCAAATATACCGGTCTTTTTTTAAACACCCTGTATATATATATATATATATATATATATATATATATATATATATAAGTTATAAAAGCTTAAACAAAAATCCCATTATAAAATCGTTATAAAATTTGGTCATCTTAGTTAAAACAATCAAAAAGTGAGTCGGTATAACAAATTGCTAATATGAAAATTACAGACAGAAAAAAGTACTTATTTTTATGTATTTACTTCAACGCGATCCTTTTAATTTGTATTAGAGAGCCTTAATAATTTTGTTCCAGTCCATTTTCAATAGTCCTATCAATGTAGAAAAGTATACTAAAAATACAGATAGTACAATTTAAGTTATTATCCTGAATTACATAAGGTTAATCTACTTCTTATGGGAAAATAGTTTACAAAGTTTGCTTCTAATAAGCTGTACTAAACAAGCGTACTCACAAAATAATTCTTTGCTATTTTCGTTTATATGCTCAGTAATTTTGTGCATAAGAGGCTTACAGAAATGAGTTTTGTCACAAGCAGTAGCGTGTATCTACGCCTCTGTTTAAATACACCATTCCTCCGAAAACATACAAAATGTAAGATAATGAAGTTATGTTTTTTTATTCTTTTATCAAACTAGCTGACATTCAAATTAACTTAAATTCAATTGATTATATTCATTTTTATTACATTTATGAGCTAAAAAATATCTTTTTGCTAGTAAACAAACCTGATTTTCCTTTTAATTATCTTTTAAAAATCTCAAGAACAGTTAATGCAACTTCCTTTTTTCGGAAATATCGTTTTAAAACTTTTCCTTTTTCCTTTTAATTTCGCCATCAATTATATATTTTTAATCATTGTTTCAATTTTTCCCAATTCCGTTTTGTACGTTTTAGATTAATTGCTTTGTGCTTTTTTTTGTGTAACGATCCCATTTCGTCCATTTTCAATTAAAATTCACGTTTACATCAGATCAATCGCAATGCCCGGAAAGAATAAAAAGGAAATCTATTTCAGTAAAAATTAATTTAGTTTAACAAATTCTGACATTTTTAGGAAGAAAAAATATTAAATTTTATAGGGAAAAAAATATATTGCATAAAATTTTATTTCAAATAAATGAAAGATTCAACGATAGAATATAAATTACACTTTCTATTTCAAACGTTTCATTTTAAAAATAAAATATAAGATTGAGTTTTCACTTAGAAAAATATTTTCTGAAAAACAGTATGCCTTTACTTAATCAGCGACTGTTGTTTAAAATATGATTACATGCCAAAATAATTTTTCATTTGAATTGGATAACATAAAAGCAAACATTTTATATCTATATATATTTAATTTTATAAAGATCATTCTTAAAGAAAATATTTAATTTAAACTGTCAAGGAAATTTTTGCATAAGTATATTAACTTGTTCAGCTTTTAAATTTATTTAATACTAATAGATTTCCATGCATTACAACCAAGTTAAAAAAAAACAAGTTAAGTTACCTTATACTTTTAGAAAAGATCGTATGAAGTTATTTAAATTTTAAAAGCTTAAATTATGTGCAATGTTTAAAATATATGCTGAAGAACACGATTTAAACGGTTCTTAAAATGCTAAAGTTTTAAATATCTGGAATGCTTTTTATGCCGATAACTTTTGAATAATGAATTTTCTTAATTAAAAAAGTGTAGAAATTCTACAAAATTGAAAGAAGAAAATTTTTTTTAACCATAATGTAATTTTTAATAGAATTATAATACATTAGCATACAGCATTATCTTGTTAACAAACATTTTAAAAAATGTCAATTCAAAGAGCAACAACTTTTAAAGACTAACATGCTGCGTTTGTAAGCTGAATACTCAAAAGAGTTCTTAAATTATTTAAGTGCTTGAGGCATAAATTAATTTCATTTATGAAGCAAAAAAAAAAAAAAAAAAAAATGAAACTTTTAATGTAAGAAAATAAGTTTTGCAAATAGTAGAAACAAAACAAATTTATAATTAAAAAAACGAAAGAAAAGTCATGAATCAAGCATGGATTATGAAACACTATCCAACACTAACAGAATACTTTAACAAACCTTCGCTATTTAATACGGTAAAAAATACCTAAGTAAACATTATAGAAAACGTAAAACGCATTTAAAAACCAGATTTCAGCAATTACAGGCCATAGCCAGAAATGTACTCCAATTCTTTTGTGTAGCCTTGTATATGATATATAGATTTTTATATACTCTATATAGTATACTGCAATTTAGTTTAGTATAAGAAAACATATAACGCAGTTGAAAATGCACCTTCTGTAGTTTTTACCAATAGACGGAAATATATTTGAAATTTTTTGGACAGCGTTGTACACTACCGTAAGATTTTTATACACGCCACATATTAAGCTAAAGTTTAATTCATGCAAAAATACGCTGAAAAGTATTGAAATCACACTTACAAGAAATTATCATACAGAGGCGACCATGTATCCAATTCTTTGTGCGGCCCTGTATATGATTTTATTTATATTCAACAAACATATCTTAGTATACTAAATATGTTTCACGTTCAACATGCATATGTTTGATTTAAAAAAACTACTTGATTAAAAATAAACCCTTTAAGCAATTTACGCTGATACGCAGTAATGCTTACGATATCTTTTATATAGCCCTGTATATGATGTATAGCATTTATACATACCACATAATATGCAAAAAATTAGTTAAACGCATATCTAACTCAAACCGCACTTCTAGCAATTATCGCTTATTAATAATACTTCAGATATAGTACTGTATGCAAAATCTTTTTCTGTAAATGAACCCTGTTTTCTTAGCCCTGTAAATGAGCGTTAAGTGCTATGTACATCATATTATACAAGTATCTTATAGTAAACTTCAGAAATGCATATGAATTTCATTTTATTTCAAATAGTGTAATATAATTAAAGTACGCTGCAAACCATTATGTAACCGTATACTTTTGTGTGGTCCTGTAAATGAATGATAAATGCTTTACACTCCATATTCTACAGAAAGCATGTTTTAGTGCACCTTAGAAAATCAATTTCAATATGCTTACAGGGGCGCGCCAACCCGGTGTACTATGTGTGCGGCGCACACAGGCGCCGAAATAGAAAAGGCGCGCCAAAGATTTTGGTTGAGGAGAAACACCTCAAAAAGAAAAAAATTCTTAATTTTAATTATCCTAAAATATATTACATTTTCTTGACACCTTAATTATGATTTACCTGAGACAAATTTACTTATAATCATTTAATTTTTTTTATCCATTTTGTTTTTCTTGTACGTCCGAGTCTTCTAATAAGTGATTTAGAGAAAGAATGTAAAACTAGAACTTGTATGAGTGTGCTAATTAGAACTTGTATGAGTGTCCTGATCAATTTAGAGATTTTGGATTAGAGAGAGTGGCGTCAACTATTCGAAAATTTTTAATTGGTAAAAACGAAGCCGCTTACGAAGGTTTTGGAATTCCATGCCGTAAATTTCACGCTGTGTGATTTTAGTACTCATTGAATAAAGTCTGCTTTAGGCGGCTAAATAAATATTTTTTCAGTGCCCCTACAAATGATCACTTCTGTAGAAGCTATTATATATTGAACAAAAATTGTGTGTTTATTCCGATCATTAGGGTTTAAACCTCCGTGCAAAACATATATTTTTTATCTATTCTATCTTGTACTCTGGACCTATCTTCATGGTGTACAGAGGACTTTTGTTAAGGCGAAGGGGTGTAGAATGGGAAAAATTGGCTAAATCTGGTAACAAATTTTTACTTTTTCAAAGATTTAGATTGGCGACCTCCTGCATATGTCCATGTCTATCACAAACTCGATAGATAAATGCGATTATTGTCAGATCTATTCATTTGAATTCAGAACATAAAATTGAAAGTATTAAAATACATACTGCTTTTATTAGATTTATATGTAATTTTAGACGCTACAGATACTGAATTGGTCGAAAAAGTTAAATTTAGGCATAAATAATTTATGATTTACAACGATAGCTCTAATATGCAAGGAAAAATTAGATTTATAAAATATAGTTTTAAATTCCTGTGCATTTTATGTTCTACTAGCCTATTCGCCCGACACAGGCCGGTCGAAATCGGCTTAACTACTTAAAATACGAACAAAACAAACATGATAAACTATAGCTACGTACATTTTTCTTTCTAACGGTGCAGTCCGTTGAAAAAATATATTAATATTTTCTCTTAAAAAAAAAAAAAACTTTGAATTTGTGTTTTTTACCTCTCTCATCATTTCAAGCCCGTATCAGCTTAACTATTCGAAATACGAAAACAAATACCCACTTAATCTGGGTACCTTTGTCTCTTCAACGGTGCAATCTGTTTTTAATAAAATAAACTTTTACAAAAAAAATATTAACCGACTTAAAAAAGCACTAAAAAGTATTAAATAATTCTTTAAAATTCTCTAATGACAAAATGTTATCCATTAACCACAAATCTGATATCATGTGTCGGAATAAAAATGATAAATTTAATATGTACAGTTTAATACCCACCAAACATGGATTTTCGAGAGAATATATTTTACAAGAGATGAATATAAAGATTTATGATTTAGTTTACGAATATACACATATGAAAAGCAATCAATTACTTTTTGAGCTTGGTGCCAAACTACCTTAAGTTGAGTAAGAAAGGTTTTCCTAAGGGGTTTCCTAAGGGTCCTAAGGTCAGCTAGGTCAATATATATTTATCCAAATGAATTAATCACTATTTATCAAAACTTTACAATTGTGTTTTGGATTATTTTCTCATTGTCGGTATCTGTGGCATATATGGTATCCCTGTTTTCTAAACTTAAAATTATGAATAAATAAATAAATAAATAAATACGTTTCATAATGGTGCAAGACAAACTTTATGTATTGTATTATTTTCTCCAAGGCAATGAAATGTTTCCGATTAATGCAGTATTCCAATACAGAAAGGTTCATTTTCAAAGGTTTTACTGTATTTAAAATTTTATTTACATAGCTGCCAACCTTACTTATTTTTCAAGTTAAATAATCATATTTTGAACTAGAAATTTTATTTAATAAATGTAATCAAATAAGAACCCTATAGAAGCAAGACACATTTTATTAAATGCATTTTCTAGTTTGAAATATGTTTACTTGACCTGAAAAAACCCCGGAAGATTCGCAGCTATGCATTTATACTCTTAAAAAAAAAAAAAAAAATCCGGGTGTGGAGGGGAGACAGGGAGACATAGGGCGTCAACTGGAGTCAAAGTTTGGAGTTTTGAACACAGGCGCCGGATGTTGCTGGTTCGCCCAATTCTTCATTCATTAAAAAATAATATTTACATAAACATTAAATATTTATGTAACTTTTGCTGCAGAAGATATTGTTGGGTGGACAAATGCAGATGAACGGCAAGAAATAACAGATGACACGATTGCAGAAATCTTTGAAAATGGTGAATGAGAGAGCAGCGATGATGCGAACGAAATCCGTCAGAATTTAATGACGAACATCAAATGTTTGATTGTAAAAAACTATTAAATGCATTTAGCAGCAAGAAGGGGTTACATTTGCAATTCTGATGACACTAATACAATGGCGTATTATTGCAGCAGAGAAGCGTTTATAAACCAAGAAATAAAAATTTATCAAGGACTTCTTAAAATAAACTATTTTTCCCCCATTTTTATGAAAGCTTTGTAAGAGTACAATAATAAGGACTGCAAGTAGTACCATTAAAATTCATAAATTTTGTGTAAATTAGTTTGTGTCGATTTATTTGAATTCGGTTAATCCGAAGTGAGCGTGGTCCATATTAACTCATATGGTCTTATCTCTGCTGTATATTGTGATATATGCCATAAGCCTTTTTGACTATTTAGAGAAGCTATGGTTATTCCCCTGTCTATCAAGAAAAATCTGTAGCATATATCCTCTGATATTTTTAAAACTACAGCACTGCCTTAAAGTGTAATATTGAGAGTGTATTTGTTCTGGTTAGCGGTTACAAACTGTTATAACATACTGAAAATTTTAACTGCTGTAAAAGTTTCACCCTGATGAGGATTTATGAAAATCCAAGTGTTTGGGTACTTTTGTTGCTTCTAATTTCGCCCTCGAATCTTCAACGTTGAACGGAATTGTTTTACAGTTTTCGATTTCATGGAATCCAAGTAAAAGTAGCTGTAAGATTTATGTGTGTAAGAGAAATTTTTTTCAAATTTTTTTCATGTGCCAAGAAATAAAGATTTCAGCGTTAACAGCTTTAAAAAAAAATCAGGATTTTATTATAGAAGAAGTAAACTTCGAAACGTCTCATGGTCAACTGAATCTACGAATTAGTACTTTTAAGCAGCTTATACCCTTCATTGAAAGTGAAATTTGTTTTCATTAGGCCTTAAAAATTATCCTTGTGAAAAGAGAACATTCGGTTTAATTCACATTTTGTAACATTTTAATTCACAGTGCTGTAATAATAAAAAAATTACTGCTCTAGGCAAAAGGGTATACGCTGAGAGTACATACTATTGCTTCAATTGAGAGACACCAGATATACGGAGTTTCTTTAAAATACAAAAGGCATACGGCGTTAACCGTCGTATATCTTACACTACAGCCTTGCTATAGGGGCTGCTTGTCTAAGTGGTTAAAATTCTGGCTGCTGACAGAGATGTCCGTTGTGTTTCAGATAGGACTTTAAACAGAGGTCCTGGTTCTATTAGCCTTCGTGCCGAAGAGAGAGGGGAATGCCCAGAAAAAACCGGAAACTTTGAGAAAAAAACTTTTTTTCCGAAGGGATATTTTTCAATTTTTCAAAATTGGAAAATTTGAAACTTAATTTATAAAAGATTATATTCAAAAAGTTATTATGACTGCATTCTGATATTTTTTCTTTATATTTTTCATGTTCGGTGGCGCCCATGAGAATGTTAACATAGAAAATATGATCTTTAAGCAGTTTAGGAAGAACTTGATTCCTTTAAAGGATCCTTTACAATTTTTTCACCTTTAAACATACGACCCTTCACAAAATTCGGAATTGTTTTCAATCTCCATTCTGAACCTGCCAGAAATATGACGATTTTAGAATAACAAAACATGTCACATAACAGCTGAAATTGCCAATGAATCTCTTATCTAGTTGTAAATACAGTAAAGGCCAAAATTGTGGAAACCTTTTGGAAAAATGTTTTTTGAATTTTGATGGCTCACAGTCATAACACCCAATATTTCTTAGTTATACCATAAAAGCTATATACCACTGGAAAGATAGTTTAATTAGCCAATGCACAGAACTTTACTTTGTTTCCGCTCCCCATTACAGTGCATCATTTCATGTTGCACATACCGAGATGATTGTTTTCTGTGACTTCTACACAGGGACCTTACTCTTATACCGCTAATTTCTCTTCTGCACCTTTTACTGCCTTTACCAGTCTTGTTTCGCTTGACTTAGACATTCCTTTGTTTATTTACTTCTAATTTTACTTCAAATTTCTTCATAACTATAGCTTTCTACACTTAAGAATATTGTTACATATTGATTGCTGGATAACTAATCAACTCTTTATGATGTTTTGTTACTTTTATTATGCTTTACTAGCTCAAAAATAGAAAGGTGGCAAAGAACTTTAGCAACTTGATAGCAATTATAAAAAATAGTGATAAAAGTCCTCCTATAAATATCAAAATATGGCATACTTTTTTTTCTTCTTAAATCCTACCCTAGCTTTGATTGACACTTTACCAAATAAAATGGGATCTGTCTGGACACTCCAAACATTCATATCATTAGCAACATTCATGAAAAAAAAATTATTGTCAACCTAGCCAGGTTTTACTGCCTTTTTCTGATTATTAGGCTATAACGTATCACAAAATAATTCTAATTGATCCAACTGTATTGCATGATATTCTTGAGTAAATTCTCTTTCCAGTGGTATATAGATTTTATGGTATTACTATGAAATATTGGGTGTTATGAGCCATCAAACTTCAAAAAAGCAATTTTTCCAAAAGGTTTCCACAATTTTGGCACTACTGCATTTATGAAGGACCTTATTAAAAATATCTAAATAAGAACCTAAATGTAACGATAATTTCTATCTCACAAAATTTTATTAGATTTCATATGACAATTTTATATGATTTTTTTTAATAAGGCAATATTGTTTATACAAAATGTTCACAAAAACAGGATCGTGTGAAAAAAAAATCAAGCAGACCCCTGTAACTTTTCTTGTTAAAAATGAAAATTCATGTGCAAAATTATTTCAATAATATACCAGAAATTTAATATAAAATTTGAAATATGCATTTATTTTTATTGACATAGCTGCAATTTTTCATGTAATCAGACAATAATCGCCAGAAGTATTTAACTGTTATTAAAAACAAGTTATTTTTGTATAACATGCAATTGAAATTATTTAGTCTTTTGAAGCTTTTTTCTCTTCTCTTCTTTTTCCTTAAATATAGATTTTAAGACTTATCTAACTGTATATATATTTTTAAAATATAAATGCACACAAATAAACTTTGCAAAGAAAATGTAAAAATTTCTGATAAAAACTGTTTTTAACTAAATATTTCGAAGTATTAAAAAATCCATCTGTTTTATAAATTTCATTAAAGAAATATACATACATATATATATATATATTACTTTCATATTAAGAATCTTAAATTAAAACCAAAACATAGGGTTGGTTTAGGTTTAGACTGGAAAGCTATACCAAAACTAAATACATAAGAAATGAACATTCTAATTGTACGGAAAACAAAATGTAATATTGTAAATTATTATCAATTTTTAAGCAATAGAAGATATAAATATGATAATATTTATAATGTCACAACTACAATAATTTGTTTCTTTAAACATACATAGTATTGTCACATATTGCTCTACATAGCATTACTTTTGCTTTGTATATAAATACAAAGCAAAAGCAATACTATGTAGAGTGGATTTAAATTTGATTTGAAACTGCAGTGATATTGGTTGAAACTCATAAGATGTTTGTTGTTGTTATTTTTTAATTATCTCTACTGGTAATTGAACAAATGGAACTGAAAAATCATTTTAACACAGATATGATTACAAACAATTGTGTTAAATTAAGCAAGAAAATCTACTGTGAAAATTCTGAGACAGAAAGGCTAACTTTTAAAAGTTGACTTTTCTTTTTCTTTTTTGTAATATATTCATGTAAAGGGAAAAAAAAATTCTTTAGTGTGCAGAAATTTAAATTTTTTTTTATTATTTTATATTTTTTAAGAAAATGTAACTTATTTTTGAGAAACATTTGTAAAAAATCGAAACCGGTTCCGAAAGTGAAAGTATCTTCGTAAAAAAAATACGCAAAGAAAATCGAAAAAGTAATCAACGGCGGAAATAGAGATTGATCTCTGCTATCCAGTGCAAAAAAAATCGTTTAAAAATATTTTCAAATGCAAGCGAGATATTAGCAAAATAATGCCCCATTGGATTAACATTAGCACCGTATTCCCGAGCGCTTGCTCAACGGGAGCCTTAACGTACAGAAGTTTAATGTTCAACCGGAGCATAAAACGTTGGAGTAATGTTTCACAATCGTATAACATCTTTTATACTTATGGATGCTTCTATAATTTCCGAACCCCCTTCCATCCTCTCTGGAGCAAATGGTCCGAAAGAAACACTGTTCCGAAATGCAGATATGTTAAAATCTCAAGTGTTAGAATTGTTTTGTCCAGTAAGTATAGTCGTAACTCGCAACTATTTTACGCACTTCAGAAACAATATTTCTTGATGTTTAAAATAAATAATCACACACAGTCGCAGTAACCATTTTATTGGTCAGTCTTTTGTTTAAAAATTAACATGTTACGTAACATCATATAAAAAATTCAAAATATAAGCTTCAGTTAAAGTTTCTGAGCTTATTGTCACAAATCATGGGGAGCTATATATAAGCTGCAGTGAAAGTTTCTGAGCTTAGTGTCACAAGTCGTAGGAAACTAGATATATAAGCTTCAGTTAAAGTTTCTGAGCTTATTGTCACAAATCATGGGAAGCTATATATAAGCTACAGTAAAAGTTTCTGAGCTTAGTGTCACAAGTCGTAGGAAACTAGATATATAAGCTTCAGTTAAAGTTTCTGAGCTTATTGTCACAAATCATGGAGAGCTATATATAAGCTATAGTGAAAGTTTCTGAGCTTAATGTCACAACGCATAAGTAATTAGATATGTAAGCTGCGATGAATGTTTCCGAACTTAGTAAATAAAATCGCTGAAATGTCTCTGTCTTCTGGAAAACAGTAGGTTACTGCGCTTTGTCACAGTCGAGATTACAGTCAAAGTCCGTGTTTGTTCCTAAATGACTCTATTCAGTTGTTTCCAGAACCAATTCATCACCTTTCCTCCTCTTCTGGGAGTCCCTAAAGGGAAAAAATGGTCTTTTAAAAATATTTCTTTTTCATTTCAAATAAATAAATGACTGTTAACAGTTATGAATAAATAATTTTGTTTTGACCTTCAGATTTTTTATTACAAAACTTTCCTACCTTAAGTACACTAATTAAAAGCGTTGATTTTTAGTACAGATTAGCCGGTCTGCGCCCGTCTAGAGGGTCTCTTTGGGGAGAGGTGGGTGCAGATGCCTTCTGAAGCGTAATGCCCGCACTACTCCTGCTGTGCGCAAAGTGCATTTTACATGCAAACAGAAAAATATAAATAAAATACTTTATTTTAAATTATACGAAAATAACTAATGGAAATAGCATAAAAGCATGTAAATGAAGATTTCGCGGCCTAAATAAAAAATTTAATTCATGAGCCCTCTGACAAAGATCTGTTCTGCCCTACCCGTGTTTAACTAGAGCAGTGATACTCAACCTGCGGCCCGAGACACATAATCATTAATCCATGTATAAAATTAATTGAGATGGGCATAAAAGGTATTTAAGACTTGTTTTATATATATTAATGGTAGGACAAAATTTTTCCTGTTATTTATAATTGATTTAAAACTATGTTATCTTAAATGCTGGTTTTTTAGTCAAAATTTCTTTTTATAAGTAAGTCTTATTTGTGCTATAGTGTTGTATACCTTTCTTTATCTTCAACACTAATTAAACATTGTCCCAAATTAATTAGATTTGCACTATAGATTTCTACAATTAAAAGAAAATTAAGTTTTTGAATCGAGCAAAAGATTGGTTTAAAGAGAGAATCTCGTTATTTTTTTGTTTAGAACTTGAAAATTTTGCATTGTTATATTACAACGTTTTATACTTATAATATAACAATGCAATACTGCTAATACTGCTTTTTAGTGTTAAACATTTGTCTCATAAAAAATGGCACTAAACATTTTTTACACTGCTATTTCCGAACAACGATTTTTGCGGCCTATTTCTATAAAATATACAATTGAAATCTACCACGAAGTTTATTTTTTGGAAATAGTGGTGTTAAAAATGTTTGGTAACACTTCTTCTGCAACAAACTTTTAATCCTATGATGTTATACTACTTTTGTTAGCTATTATTTTAATTACCCTTTTTCTACTTTCCGTTAAGAGTGTTGTGGCCCGCTTAACGTTGCAAACATGTGTTTGCGGCCCGCGAGAAGAAAAGGTTGAGTACGGCTGATCTAGGGGGAAGGGGGAGTTCTGGATAAAATACATTGTGTGAGGAACATGTCTTCGAAATTTCATTATTCTAGGAGCAACTGTTGAGGTTCGGCGTTGATTATTATTCAGTGGGGACATCTTCTTTTATAGGTATTAGATAGATGCCATATGGACAGTTAGAGGAACTCACAATGAAGGTCTAGAAAGTTCAATGTAATTTACACTACATACATACAATGCAGTAACCTTAAGAAAACGAGTTCATTCTTTGGAATCACTGTATGCAAATTTTGTTGGTGATTCGTTGCAACATGCTTTATTAGCAACTAAAAATATAGAATGTTGATAAATATTTTGGCTGATCACTTATTTCTCAAATCGAACTAAGACATTATTATTTTTATTTTATTTTATTTTTTTTTCAAGTATAGTATTTTTCAAATGATGTATTTTATTTCGGAATTGTTTGAACGCATTGTCAGATCAAAATTATATAGAAAAATAAAAACAGACACGATATCTTGGATTGAATATCACTTCTTTTTATTTCAAATGTTTCATTAAATAAAGAAACCCGAAAGAAGCACTTTTTTTATGCTCTGAAGGCAAACCAGAAACGCAAAACCTGAACTAGATAAAGAAATAATGGATGCATACCTTCATCTTGAGTAGGTTCAGTTTCAGTTAAACAATGCACTGCTTTTATTTTCGAAGGGGAAACGTCGCCATGACTGTAAGGATCTAACTCACTTTGGAATACCTTGAAAGGATTACCTTTGGGAGACATTCTCTGCAAAGATTCTTTCCTAAACGGATTGGAAGTCATTTTCATCAATAAGTGGTGTTTCGCTCTCACTGCACTTGGTCTATCCTCCGGTTTTACGTTCAGTATAAACTTGATGAAGTGGAGAGCCACATTCAAGTCATATGGAGATAGGCAGGCCTTCGGGAATGACTTTCTCAGAAGTTTTTTAAATTTAGATTTCTGGAATAGTACAAAAAATTAATTTAGGAAAATCTAGGGTTATTTTTTCCCAACTTGAGCCAAAATAGAAGTTTCAAAAATTTATATACAGTTTAAATCATGACATATATATATATACGAGGATAGCACTGAAGTTTTTGAGACAGTGGCAGACTATATGCGCCAATAAATGTATATATATTGGTCAATTTTTTTAATTTGAACTCTTTTTTGCCCGCAGACAATACTTTGTGGCAACAATTGCAATTTCCCTATCGTAAAATAAATTTTGAAAGAAGAGAAAATAAAGTTGACGCGAGAATGTTATATAACTATGATTTTTTATGATTTTAAATTGAGGCTAAATCAAGAAGAATGATTTCAACTTCTACAATTAGCATATGGAAATGAAGCTCCAACACGTGTCGGTATTTTCAGATGATTTAGACAAACTAAAAGAAATCGAAATTCTGTCTTGGATGAAAAACACACAGGAATTGTCGATCGTACGATAAATGTTAATCGATGACCGTCGCTGTGAAGGAAATTAACATTGGATCAGTAGCTATACAGAAAACTATTCATGAAGAACTGCATGTGAAAAAATTAGTTTGTCTCTGGGTCCCCCATAATTTAACAGAACACTAAAAAACAAGGCGTGTCAGAATCAGTAAAGAAACCATAAAATTACTTAATGTTGTTAGGCACCACATTATTTTTTAAATCATAACTGATGATGTGACGTGCATGTATCTTGTTGACATTTCAACACGTCAAGAAGGTAAAGTATGTGTCTTTGAAGATGACCCCAAACCAAATATGGTGAAAGGTCAATGAGCAATGAAAAAGGAATGTATGCCGTCATCACCAGAACTACAGAGTTGATCACAACCATAAAGCTAGAGGTGACAGAAGCCAGTCTACGCTAACTGGTACACCACTGAATATTTTTTCATAAATTCTCCAAGAGATGAATTTTAAAAGATTCATGCTTCACCATGAGAATGCACTTGCTCATTCGTCAAGGATTACAGTCGAATCTCTTGAGTAAAAAATGTCAAAGTGATAGAATATCCTACCTTACTTTCCTGATCTTGCTATGTGTGACTTTTGGCTGTTTTTTAATCTAAAGAAAGTACGTGTGTGTAGTTTTCACTCCCAAGTTGAGATTGATGAGGCTATAAAAGCCTATTTTCCATCTATTCCAGGAAATGGATGTCTCGAGGCATTTAATCTTTGGAAAATTCACCTACAAAAATGCTTTTATCTTGGAGGAAACTACTTTGAAGATTACTAAGAGTTTTTAACTTGTACCATTTACCCACATTAAGAAACTTTCAGTGTAACCCTCGTAAGCAAAAAGTGCATAAAAGTATTGAAATGTAAAAAAGCGTAGTAATGTCAAATTTTCATTCACAAGAAATAATACAAATAATTTATTTTATTTAGTGAAACAAAACTTTTTCAATAAGAGCGAATAAGTAACTCTTTGTTATTTAACATAAACTAAAAATGAAAATCCCATTCCATTAAGCGGTACAATCGCTTTATTTGAAGAACTGTATTTTTTACAGTGGAGGGATCTTTACGCACATACAGAGTGCGAGCCAAAAGTCCCTAGAAAATTTCTGAATTCAATATAAATCAAGTACTTACCGTACGATGAGTGCGGTTGACAAAACTGCCAAGTTAATAAACTATTTATAACTGTCGATGAAATTAAATCAGATTCGGAAAAAGCCACACACGCAACTGCTGCTACAGCAGTGCATTACTCGCCAACAGAGTCGACCTGTACTAAGTACGCTGTAGTAATTTTACTTCTGTAGTAGTTTTTCAATTTTTTTTTTTTTTTGTTAAAAAGTTTATAATCTTATGAATTAATTTATTCCCATATTGAGTTAAGTTTATTCATATGTACACATGAAGTAAAAGCAATTATTGATTGCAGCTTACCTTTAAGACTTTCTGTAATATTGGCCACAGGTGTGTGGACCAATTCGTGAAGCTTGCTTTTTTGGCAAAGTAGTGCCCGGTCATCACATTGAGAACAAGCAAACCATAAGTCCAGATATCGAAGCCCTCCCCGCGGATGTTCTTGTTTGCATCTTGGACGAAACATTCCAGAGAGCGGAACACATCTGGCGCTATCAATCTAGAAAAGAAAGTATATAAATTCTAACAACATAAATATTTTTTACTGAAAACGAAATTTGCAAAATTGCTTACAGAAAAATGGGAGTTGACGGTTCTCGTTAAGTGGGCGGCGTACTCTAAAATGAGAAAGAAACAATCAAAATTATGAAATTTTGTTTTTGTGTTTTTACTAATATTAATTTTAACTCAGGTATTTTTTTATAAATCATATGAGTTGTAAATTAAAAATGTGAGTTGTAATTTTCCGAGCCAGGATTCAAAACCAGTTGTAAATAAAACATGTGAGTTGTAATTTTCCGAGCCAGGATTCAAAACCAGGGATATCTTGACTAAACCTCCCAATGCTCTCCCAACTGAGCTATCCTGGATGAATCTGTAGGATCTAATTCACCCAGATAACCTTAACTGGTTAGATCCCTGTTTCGAATCCTGCCCGGACATTTTTCTCCCAGTTGAAAAATTACAACTAATATAATTTGTGTCTTTAATTTTTTAAAACAAGCAATAAAAACGTATTGTCCTATGCTTACCAGAATGTGTGTTAAAACGAGCTTCACCAAGAGTACACTCATCAAAAATTATCTGTACGACCGTTTTGCAATGTCGGTTTATCAAGGCTCTCAAATGAGTCATAAAGTGTATTAACATGAAAATTTTCAATTAATAGTTTTGTTCCAGTTTTTGTTTTTAATAACTGTCTGTCAGATTAAAAAAATAAATGCAGACTATTTTAATATAAAGTCCTTGTAAATAATATTAAAAAAAATTAGTCGGATGTGTGCCAATCCCAAAACTTTTTTCCTCCTTGTAAATAATATTTTAAAAAAATGTAGAAAATATTTTGATAACTGAAATCTACGAAGCGTTTTAAATTAAAAAAGAAAATTAATAAATTTATTTTTCATTTACAGAATTCATTTATTGAACTCGTGATTAAAAAAGTTGTTTGAAAATGTCCTTGTTGGAATAAATTAGAACTACAATGAGAATTAAAAGAATCGAACTTAAAGGAATATTTTAAATATTTTGCTCACATATGTATATTTAAGTTTATCCTATTTTTTTAATTTATAAGATAAAGCATTATTTCTGTTATTGTCGGTGTTATACCTTATGAATCAACCTTCTTCCAGCTACTATTTGTGTATGAAAAATATTTTTAGTTCCTTTTAGATACAGTAAAAGTGCATTTTAGTTTTGAAGTACTTACATCATTTGGGAATACAGAGGAAAATTTAATTGTAAGTGTTATAAATTCTTACTTGTCCAAAAACATTGGCAATAATGTCACAAAGCCGCATTTGCATTTATTGTAAACTGTAGCCTAAAGTTTTTCTTCAGCTGTTATTATTGATTATTGCGATTAAATGTATACGTTAAAAAAGTTTCTGTAAAACTAGGACAGCTTCACTGAAGTTTTGCAATAGAAACAAATACTTAATCACGTGCTATTGGAAGGCAAAGGAAAATTCCGATTCTAATATGCTTTCGGGTGCTGGGAAAAAGTACCCGTTATGAAATATAGTATACCAGTAAAATAATTCAATTTAACTTTTTCTTTCTAATTAATTAAATCGTTTTCAACTGTTCCCGTTCCTGTTTTCCTGTTTTAGAGTTGAATCCAATTTTTAGACTAGAGTTTCCTGAGCAAAACTCAGTCAGGAAAAAATATAACTAAAATAATCTTCGAATTACTCCAATTTGGTAAAGAAACATGTATTTAATAACTTACTTTTTTATTTCATAGCTCAAAGATAGTTGAAAGATTTGCCTTGTTTACAAAAATGACTGAACTTTGCTGAAAATTGTATTAAACGGTTATTATTAATGCATAGCTGGCAACTTTTTAAGTGAAACAGGGGTGACTGTGTTCCGGTATTTTGTACTCCAATAAATTTATATAGCAATATTTTTCTTCTATAATCGATAAATTCTGCGATGGCATACTATAAATTTAGTGGTGTACAAAATACCGGAACACAATCACCCCTGGTGAAATAATCATACTTTAAACCAGAAAATCTATTTAATAAAATGTTTCCAGTTCCTATGTGTTACTTATTTGATTTCATACATGAAGCAGAATTTTTGGTTGGAAATATCTTAAGGTGGCTTGAAAAACACTTAAAGTTGACGTCTATGACAGTAAATTGTCAAATTTGCAATTAAAATATTTCTGTAAAAATGTATTACAAAAATAATACCGGATGAATGTAACGAAATTAACAAAACACATGTGCAACTGTAAGAAATTTACCTTTTTATTGGATCCTTAGTAAAATTCAATCCGGTGAAGTCGGCTAATATAGCGTTATCTTCGCCATCGATCATAACGTTGTCTGTTTTGATGTCCAGATGAGCCAAACCTTTCGTGTGCAGATATTCGATTGCAGAGAGAATCTGGAAGATCCATTTATTGACTCTCTTGAAACTGTTCGGATCCTTTCTAAACTCCTTGCTCTCGACTATCTCGTATAATGCTCGGGGTAGAACAGGCATTAGGTAAAGCTTACAATTCAGTTTTTTAATTTTAATGACATCGTAAACTTCAATTATATGAGGATGTCTCAAGCTTGGCCAATATTGGTCTTCGATGATCCATATGTCCTCCCTTCGCACAATTTTCACTGCGACGTCTCTGCCTGCAGGATCGTGGACTCCGATGATATCTGCGAATCCTCCTCGCCCAAGGAACTTTTTAAACTTGAAATCTCTCTTTTCTAAGAACCGGATCACGGCTTTTGTCATACTGTCACGAGACATGATAAGTTTTATATGTTAATGATCACTTTTTCCAAAAACGTTTTGAGAAACAAAAATCACTCACAATTTAAGAAATACCAGATAATTATAAACTCCTTTTCAAGAATATAAATAGCACACCAAAACTAGTAGACTACTTTGATCGCAGTGACAATTGCATCATTTATATTATTGAGCGTTATTTCGGAAACCATTGTTGGAAAATCAACAATGTACAAAACCCTTGTATAAAAATCAACAATGTACGTATCCTCTGTTGCACCACATTGTTAGAAAAAAGTAAAACAATGCTTGGATCTTTCTATAAAAACAAAATACTCTTAACAATCAGTCATTGTTACCATGATCTCGTGGAGGAATTGATCCGGGCAAAACGAATGGCAGGGCATACGACAGACTATTAAGTTCTAGAAATTGACGGAAAATACATATATTTTTATTTTTATTTCGTTAACAGAACACTACACGCACGCACACACAACCCCCCCCGCCCTCCTCGACTCTCTTAAATATATATATATATATATATATATATACATAAGTCCAAACGCATGGAGAACACCTCATTTTATTTTGAATATAAACTTAATATCAAATTCCGGACTTTAATGAAAAAACTTTAGCCAAAGTTTTTTTTACTTTACAAGTGCAAAGCGCTGTTCTTAACTCGCTACGATAGAACCGCTCCACTCGCATTCATCGATTTGTTAGGAAATCTTAATCTAGAAACTAGTTGACTAATTTCTAGCGATCGACCGAAACAACTTTTTCAGGCCGAAACCGAATATCGGCCGAAAACGAAAAGGAAATTCATCCAAACGAAATTTTATGTTTTAAATATATAAATACATATAAAAATATTATTAATTAATTGTTCAGAAACACACATACTTATCTACGGAAACGATTTCACTTATGCATATGCATGAATGGCATGTGTTTGTCTTCAATAAAATCAAAAATATCATTTAACCATTATTATTTTTTAAATGTTATAACCAAACATTTGAAGCAGTTATTCATTGTTAGTTTTATATTTATTCACACTATAAAACATTTGTACAAAGAGTTTCAAGATGCTTAATATTTGGCTTTTTACTTGGTTGGTCGAAAAGAAGTATTTAAAATATACGTTTTAAGAGTGTTTCAAGATGCGTTTTAAGAGGGAATGTCCAATATTAGGAAGGCGTGTGTGTGAGAGGAGGAAGACATCTATTTTCAATTTAAATTATTATTATTGCATTAGTAGCAAATTAAAAATACAGTATGTGTGTTGGCGAGATAATTTTTACACTTAAATGCTGAAGATATTTAATTTATGTAATTTTTAATTAACCCCTCAACTAAATTTCAACAGTGAAACTCGGTCGACACTATTGAATAATAAACAGGTGAACTTCCCCATTGCTAACTAAGCGTAAAACTGACAGAGTGAAAAATGTTAAAATTCGGACTCTCGGAATTGTTATAAATAAATTCTCATATTGGATTAACTTAGTATCTCTGCAACAACTTTAAAACCAGATGTTCAAAAAGAAAAACCAGCAGGAAGTTTTTTTCTACAGGTAGAACTTCTAAAATCCGGAATCGCTCAAGTGTACAGTATTAGAAACTCTACAGTATGTGTTTCTTATTTTTAAGTCTGGCTTTAATTTAGAATTTAAATTGTTATTTCTCAGTCTCTAAAATCTGGAAATTTCGAAAATATGGAATTGCAGAGTCCCGAGCGATTCCGGATTTTAGAAGTTCTACCTGTACTTAGTGCAATATTTCACGAACGGATTCATCGAAAATAAATATCTTGCTGACAGTTATAGCCAATTATCTTCAAATACAATACCCAGCTTATTTTTCATCAAAAGCGATAAAGAAATCATTTAATGAATATTTTGTTTACATCATCAAATAATGAGAAAAATGTACACCAACTGAAGAATTTGTATAATTGCTGCAACAAGTAGGAAATCCCAGACATTTGTGAAATGTGTTTATATTTGTAATATACTTTTTATGTTCGTGAATTGTGCTCTATCCGTGATGTGTGCCAGAAACTGTAATTATAAGAAAATCTCGTGCCGGTATATAGATCAAGAACAAACTTAAAAAAAAAACATTATCATTCCTTTTGACTTTAAAACACTTTTAATTCAGTCTGCCGATAAAACTAACCCTATCAACATCTCTAAAAAGAGCAAATGGCTCTCATAATCTCTAACAATCTAAATGTTAATATTGTTTTGTAACTTAAGGCTGCTCGTCAGTAAACTTCCCGTTTCCACTCGCTAATGTTATTCCTATGGGCGTAGGATGCATTCGTATTTTTAAAATATCACCTCGGAAAATTAATATTTTTAACTTCTGTTTTCTTTGTATTATTCTTAAAAAATGTCTCTTTTTTTCTTAGTTGTCATTTTTTTCTAAAATATATACTTAATTTTATATGAAATGTTAAAATCGTATTCAGTTTCGCTAAGATTTTAACACATAAAAATATAAATTAAGCACATAGTTTAAAAATATTTTGATTACTAAGAAAAAAAGAGACATTCTTTAAGAACAGTACACAGGAAACAGAAGTTAAAAATATTAATTTCCCGAGGAGATATTTAAAAAAATACGAATGCATCCTTCGCCCATAGGAATAACATTAGCGAGGGGAATCGGGAAGTTTACTGACGAGCAGCCTTAAGTAAATTTAATGTAAAATTTAAATTTAATCAATTGTAAAATTCAGTAATATATATATACTTAAAATTTATACACAAAAAAACCTATTATTTGTGTTTATTTTAACATTCTAAAAAGTTTTTTCCACCCTTCTAAATATAAAGGATTTTTTCATATCATGAACCAGCTTTCTCCATTCGATACGTTTATATATGGACAATAATGCAGAATTACAAGTACGATGATCACCGACAGAGAAGGTAGGACAATTCCTTTTCCTTTCTCTTTTATTGAAGATATCAGGTAGTCATTTATTTTTCTGAGAAACCTTTTTTCTGAGACAGCGTCGCTACTAAATTCACACCTCCAAGAGAGATTATGAGACTGAGAAATAGTCTCAGAATTATGTTTTAAAGATTAATATTCACTATATTAATAAAAATAATATTCAGCTTTCATACTAAAATAAAAACACAAGAACACTAAACAGAATTGAATTAATAAAATTTGAAACTGATAAAACTGTAAAATAGTAAACAAATTGTTAGGCGGAGCCAGCAGGGATTTTTTTTTTGTAAAGGTTGGTCCAATTAAAAAATTTGTCAATATAAAAGTTGTAGATAATACTAAGAGGATTTATAATAAATTTAAGCGGATTCGATATATTCTGAATTGACAAAGTTATGATTTTTTTTCTCCTTAAACCCCTATTTTTCCCTCCTTGAGTCCACTTTTAATTATATCAAAAATCTGTTAAATTTTCGGCCCTTTTCCCAGAAGTAATATTATCTTTAAACGGATTCGATACGTATCATAATTAAGAAGTTATGTTTTTTTTCCGTTTTCACAAAAAGCTCCCCCCCCATTACCCCCCCCCATGGTTCATGAACTTGACCGAGATTTTATGTCCCTTGATTTTATGTATGAGTTTGGAAGAGATTTGTGCAGAATTATTGAAGTTATCGTGTCCATAAAAAAGTGATATAGATAGATAGATAAAGTTTTGAACTGAATGGGGTAAGAAAAAAGTACTCCAAATGGCAATGTATTTAAGCAACAACAACAACAATCCCATGACATATAACATAATGCGTTGCTAGAATACTTTTTAAAAACATCTGAATTTTTTCTTTTATATAGTTTGATAATTTGTTATAATTAACTATATAAAACTTGTAATGTCCTGGGAAGCAGAAGGGGGGGGGGGGCATGATCATTCCTTACTACTTCTGGTGCAAGTAATCGTACAGAAAATATATAGGTACCAATCAACTGGGAATAATAATATCTATTAATTAAAGCTATGCATAAAGTATGCTTTAAAAATTTTACCATGCTTTCATTTTTCACATGGCAACACCCAATTTTGACACATTATTTGAATTCCTTGGATCCAATCATCTGGAAAGGTTTATGCACTTTAAGTTAAATCTTCATACAATGCGAAAGGGGTCATGATAAATCCACGTAACACACCGCAATTTTTATCTTCCCAAAATATTATCCAATCAAAATGTTTCTTTTTCTTTTTTTTATGACATTTTTTTTTTAATGGGCCCAAAAATTGTCTAGGAATTTTTTGTATTAAAAAAATATTTAATGATTATTAAATTCATAATAAAATTTCTGAAGACCTACATTATTTGTTACCAAAATAGGATGACCATTATCAAAAACCTATTTGCAGTTCATTCCTATCATTAGTTTTTAAGATAATGAAGCATTTTAATTTTCAACAGTCTAAGGGTGCCATTACCTGTTATTGTTTGCATCCATAGTAAAGAAAATCTGGGAAAATATGTATAGAATTTTCTTTTATATTAATTTATTTTGTAGTCAGATTTTTATAATTTTTTTCCACCAAATAATTGAATGATTCCTCTATTTTCCCCTATAAGATCTTAATTTTATTTTTCCAAATGTAACCTATTTTCTTTTATAACTATGAAGATTTAAGAAAAGTGCGGAAACTGTCTATTTCTAAACTAATTGCCAGAATTTTCTCCTGGAGTCCTGTTTTTCTAGAAACGTACTTTTTAATCTAAAAAAATTACAAGAATAAGCAGTTCATAAGGATTTCAGAGTATCATTGCATAGCACCGTGTTTAATTTAATTCTTCTCCGAAGCCTTTTTTGACGTATTTTATACAATTTAAAAACTTTAAATTGCGATTTGTAGGAACTTGTTTGTTATGCAAGGTGTGTTAAAAAAACACGAATTGGAGAGCTGATGTTGAGGCTCCTGATCTGCAGATTGATTAGTTATGAACTTATTCTGAATAGAAATTCAGTTTGTATTGTTATTTAAATTCAACTATACGGCTTAAAAATCTGTAAATGTTGATTTTTTTTTAAATGGCTAAATAGTAAAAACTAGTCGTTGGGGGCCACCGTAATACTTGCCCATCATGGATATGCATAATGTAAAATATTAAAATAAAAATGTGTAAACTACTTATAAAATGCATTGCAATTCAAATAAAATCGTGGCTTTATGACGTCATAAACTTTAAAGGCTCGATTACTGAATTGCTTGAAAGAAACATCCTTATAACTCGGAAAATAATAATCCTATTAACTAGCGGTTTATTTCATCTGATTAAGCGTCAAATTTCCAATTAAAATATATCTTTGAAGTGAAATTTGGATGAAATACAGGGTCATGAAAAATCGAAGAGTGTGGAAAATAGGATTCCAAATGTCTCGGCAACTAGATATCCGATCGACTTCATACTTTATGCAAAATTTATGTTTTTTTATTGTCTTTTATATTCATTTCTTAAAATAAACAATTTCGAAAATTTTTATATACCTTTTATCAGAACGAATATTTCGAGAGTCCGAAAAAAATAGTTCCAGTTAATCGAGGTTATTGAAATTAAATAGGCTTCTTCCCATTATTACATACTAAGTACATACCAAATTGCAAGTCTCTATCTCAATTGTTTCGGGAGATAGAGCGTTTACAGACACACACACACACAGACGGACGGCAATTTTTTTTTTTTTTCTAAAAATATGTTTTTCGGAATCTCCAGTGTCTGAAACGTGTAAATCCGTCATTTTTTTTTTCGATTTTCAGAACGATTACAAGACTTACCCTATACTACGTATGATGGGTAAGTAATAATGCTGAGTTAAAGTTCATTTGCTAAAATTTATTTTAAGTATGTGGTATTTCCATTAAAAATGTAACAAAATGCATGGCCTATGTATTCATTCCATAAGATTTATTGCATGCATTGGGAAAATAGGTGTACATATGTTTGAATTTGTTATTATAAAATTGTAGGGTGCAAGGTAGAGGAATGTAATTATTTTCTTAGAATTTGATAAAGGTTAAAATAGTAATTTATTTTTATTTATTTATTTTGTAAAAAAAAAAAAAAAAAAAAAAAAAAAAAAAAAAAAAAAACGAAATTAACAACCTTTTTTTAACACTTTCCAACCTAGTTGAAAAGTGTTTATGACTTCGGTTTGTCTGGCCATATGGCCGCCTGTCCGTGCTCTAACTCCCGTAAATATGCTCGGATTACTCTGCAATTTTTATATGTTATTGTCGCTATCTATAGCATGTTCCCTATTTCAACGGAAGTGTGTAGCACTTATAGTTTTTTTATAGGGACACTCAAAAGAATTCCGTTACATTGCGGTCTATGGGGAAAAATCATTTGCGGTTTATTTAAATAATGTTTCACTATTTTAAACGCATTGAAATTTATATATATCACGAAGGTGCATTAGAAGAAGTTTAATATGGACTAGGGTGTGCATAGCACTTATAGTTACTTTACAGGGACTGTCAAAAGAATTCCGTTACATTACGTCTATGGCGAAAAATCGTCTGCGGTTTATTTAAATAATGTTTCACTATTTTAAACGCATTGAAATTTATATATATCACTAAGGTGCATTACAAGAGACTTACTACAGAATATTGTGTGTATAGCAGTCTTCGTTTATTTACAGGGACACACAGAATAATTCTCTACTGTCTGTTAACAATAGTTCCTGGAAGTGCGTTTTAAGTTACTGAACGCGAAATTAATTTTAACTCGCTTTTTGTCTATTACGTGGTGTGTTTAAATTCTGTAGATCCTATACAGGGAAGCACAAAAGTTTGCGAACACATTTCCGTTTATTGACAGAAACTCCAGACGGAGACTTTTAAACTGTGCTACGCGTTTCCTAACTGAACTAAAATTTAGCATCCTATGTAGTATATATACAAATTTATAGATCCTATACAGGGCTGAATAAAAGTATTCGGATATTTTTCCGAATATTGTATATGTTGGAAATTCCTGAAATTATGTTTTTAAATAGGTTATGCGTTTTCCAAATTGTTTACTTAGATGTTATCTTTTAGCTTATTAAACGGTATGATTTGTAAAATTATTTTGGAAGCGTTGGAAAGTGTTACATAATCTATGCTTGACGCATGATTTTTCGTTCTTGTTTATCCTAAACTGCATTAATTCTTTTAACGAGTATTCATGTACATAATTGTCTGAATGATATTGTTATTCCATAGATTGTGGACATATAATCTGTAAATGTTTTACATAAATATATATAACAGTATACTTTTAAAAGAATTTTTAGCATAGGTTTCATTATTTTTCTGGATATTATTTTATTGATTTTTTAGAAGCTGGCCAATAAATTTTGTATGTCGACTGAGCCACTGAGCCGCAAAATTTTTACCTGCACAACTCAAGTACTTGTTTCCAGTAGAAAGCTAATGTAAAATAATAATAATAATAACAACAACAACAATAATAATAAGAATAATAATAATAATAATAAAGAATCATCTATCTGAAAAGTTTTGACACTGTTTTTCTTTTCCAAATAATTTTTTTTGATGCATAACAAAGTAAATCTGTGTTTGCCAAATACAGGGTGACAATTATTGAACTATATGAAATAAAATGAAAATTATTTAAAAACTGCTGAGTGCACAAACTTTATTCAACATGTAAACGTCACTACAGATATTCGGATTCAGGTTATGACATGTTCGATATGGCTGCCATCATTGGCTATGATGTGGCGCAGACGAATAGCAAAATTCTGAATGACCCGCTGAAGTGTCGGAACATCGATGCTGTCGATTACCTCCTCAGGGGCAGTTTTCAGCTCAACAATGGTTTTGGAGTTATTTCTGTACACATTTTTTTTAATGTAGCCCCACAAAAAGGAGTCACATGTGTTCAGATCCGGAGAATAAGGTGGCCAAGCGAATCCCATTTTAGTGGCCTCTTGCTACCCCAGAGCCAGAATTCGGTTTCCAAAGTGCTCCTCCAGGACATCAAACGCTTTCTTGGTCCAATGGGTTAAAGCTTCGTCTTGCATGAACCACATCTTTTCGAAATAAGGGTCACTTTGGATAATGGGGATGAAACCATTTTCCAAAACCTTTACTTATTGTTCAGTAGTCACCCTGCCGTCAACGAATATCGGACCGATTATTCCGTGACTGGACATTGCACACCACACAGTCACCTGTTGAAGGTCGAGAGACTTCTCGATTGCGAAATACGGATTCTCAGTCCCCCAAATGTGCCAATTTTGCTTATTGACGAAACCATCGAAATGAAAGTGGGCTTCGTCACTAAACCAAACCATATTCGCATCAAATTCCTGTTCGTCAATTCTCCCGACAAGAGTGTTGGCGAAACACAACCGCTGGTCCATGGCCATGGGGGTTAATGGCTTATGGGTTTGAATTTTGTATGGGAAGAGATGCAGGTCTGCAACAACAATTTGTCGCAGGATTCCCACCTGTTGTGCAGATTGTCTGATAGATTTCCTTGGGTTGGTTTGAAACACGGCGCGTGTTTTCCGGATGTTTTGAGGCGTTCTCACACTTGTTTGTCGGCCGACATTGCAAACACTCTCATCACAAACACTAACAGTTTTCTCAAACTTGCGAATCAAATTCTTGATTCTTAGCATACTTGGAGCGGTTGTCTTCAGCTTGTACTCGGTCGTAAACTTCCTTTGAAACGCAATCAGGCTGTTATTGCTCGCAATATAGTAGGCCTTCACAAGCGATATACACTCAGGTACGCTGTATCGTGACATTTTCACTTGCAAATGGAGGACAACAACAAGATGCGTGCGCATGCGCATACTAATTCCCATCATGCCCTGCGGCCGACCCCGAAGTTTGAACTTCATCTCGCAAACCGTTCAGAAGTTCTGACGGTTTATTTTCATATAGTTCAATAATTGTCTGTTTACAATGCTAATTATCTCAAAATTCCAAACTAATGTCTTCAAAAATACAATGTGCTTTTTTTTTTTCATATAGTTCAATAATTGTCTGTTTACAATGCAAATTATCTCAAACTTCCAAACTAATGTCTTCAAAAATACAATGTGCTTTTTTTTTCATATAGTTCAATAATTGTCTGTTTACGATGCAAATTATCTCAAAATTCCAAACTAATGTCTTCAAAAATACAATGTGCTTTTTTTTTTCATATAGTTCAATAATTGTCTGTTTACAATGCAAATTATCTCAAAATTCCAAACTAATGTCTTCAAAAATACAATGTGCTTTTTTTTGTCATATAGTTCAATAACTGTCTGTTTACAATGCAAATTATCTCAAAATTCCAAACTAATGTCTTCAAAAATACAATGTGCTTTTAGGTAGCTTTCAATACAAAAAAGTATAAAGCTACCTATTGCAGCCGTTCGATAAATTTCGATATATTTTCACCGATCATGACCCCCAGACCCCAAAACCACCCTCCGTTCAAATGTTGATTTATATATATATATATATATATCTCCATATATATATATATATATATATATATATCTGACCTATGTCATACGATAACGCTCGTATTTATAAATCAATTTTGATGAAACTAATTGTGTGTATTAAGCTCACCAATGTCTCGACCGAGTTCGTTGGCCAGCTTGGTCCGCCATTTTGTTTCAAGATGGCGGCCAATTAAAAATTTAAAACTAAAATAAATATACAAAAAAATGAAAAATTCAAATTTATTTTTTAATTCAGTGTTAGGCTTTGAAACGAGGATTCCAGAGCATTTTTTTTTTACCTCTATCTTAAAAAACGGCTGAGATAGAGCAGTTTGAAATTCTAGGGTGGCTGACATTTTGAAACAAGACAGCACATTGCAAAAATTTTCATTGTTGTAATAATTTTCCCAATCAAACGCATAAAACTATATATTCATATCCGTTAGCGCCAAATTCTCGCCAAACTTGGCGACAGTTGGCGAAATATCGCCAAATTTGGCGACCAAAATAAGTTTTCATTAAGGAAGCCAATTTGGCTATTGCTCAATAATTTGGCGAATTTCTTATTCAAATTCAGTATTAACGAATCTTTTGCATTTTAAGTTGCTGTTTTCGTGTAACATTAGCTAAAATTTTAAAACGAAGATATAGGAAAGCTACCTTTTCCTCCCGGTACAGGCCGGAAGGACTTTTTTTTCTTCATATAGTTCAATAATTGTCTGTTTACAATGCAAATTATCTCAAAATTCCAAACTAATGTCTTCAAAAATACTATGTGCTTTTTTTTTTTTTTTTTTTTTTAAATACACAAAATTCTATGAATGGATTGCATAATTAACATTCAAACAATAATAATATTTTCTGTTTGATATGAGTGTCAGAATGTAACTTGTGTCTTTAGCAAAATATATTACAGGTGAGAAAGTAATCCCTCTAAATTTAAATACAGAAAAAAAACCCTCTTTGAATTGTAGAATATTTTTAAGCAGTTTGATTGTTTGTAGTTGAATGCATTTATAATAATGAATTTTTTTTTATCTTTCATGGAATAAAATTGCGTGTACCACAAAATCTTAGAAATGGAATCACTAGAGACTGGAGAAATTTTGTTTTAGATAGATATAATCGCATAATACTCCTTCTATCAGAACTGTGATTTTTTTTTTTCATTTAAGAGAATTTTAGTTTTCACAGTATATGTACTGTATCGTACACACAATTTTATACCATGAAAGATAAAAATATTATTATTATAAATGCATCATTTAACAAACAGTCAAACTGCTTAAAAATAATTAGAGAAGGTTTAACATATCCATCTGAATTTTTAATACAAATTGTTTTATAATATTAGATTTGCTGACTTAATTTTTATATGAAGAAAACTTCTTAAAATCTGAAAGGAGTCATTGATTGTTACTTTCAAAATTAACAGAACTTAAATTAATTAGAGATGATGTGCGATGTAGTCCTAATGATGATATCTGTGTGTGCGGGAAACACACGGTTTGATTAAACAGGCTCTTATCAAATACTTTGATAAGTAATTATCTTACAATAAAAATAAAAAATAAAAACAGAAAATAAAATAACAAAATTAGAAAAAAGTGAGCGACAAAGAGCCCATTTGGCAACACTGGTACCTTCACAGTATTGGGATAATACAGAAAAGTAATCTACAGGATTCAAAACATACATGACTTATGGGGGACTCATTAGCCAGTTCTATACTATTTATTTTACAGGTAGAAATATAGTATAAATATGCAACTCGGAAATTTAAAAGATGCCAATACTAAAATTGGTTGGATGTTTTGTAAATTATAATTCAAATATTTATAGTTATGCCCTAATCACAATAAAATCAAGCTTCTTCTGATAAAGAAAGAAAAATACGTATTTTATTAAAATAATAAATGGTTCTGATATTCTTAATTTATTAAAAACGTAATATCAGAAGTGTTTTTCCTCTTTACGATGAGAAAGACAAAATAAACCCTCACACAGGGGCGCGTCAACTCGGTGTGCAATGTGTGCGGCGCGCACAGGCGCCGAAATAGAAAAGGCGCCAAGGATTTCGGTTGAGGAGAAAAACCGCAAAAAGAAAAAAATTCTTAATTTAATTATTCTAAAACATTTTACATTTTCTTGACACCTTAATTATGATTTACCTAAGATACATTTACTTATAGTCTTTTTTTTTATCCATTTTGTTTTTATTGTACGTCCGAGTCTTCTAATAAGTGATTTAGAGAAAAAATGTAAAACTAGAACTTGTATGAGTGTGTTAACTAGAACTTGTATGAGTGTGCTAATTAGAACTTGTATGAGTGTTCTGGTCAATTTAGAGATTTTGGATCAGAGAGAGTGGCGTCAACTATTTGACAAATTTTAATTGGTAAAAACGAAGCCGCTTACAAAGGTTTTGGAAATCCATGCCGTAAATTTCACGCTGTGTGATTTTAGAACTCATTGAATAAAGTCTGCTTTAGGCAGCTAAATAAATATTTTGTCAGTGCCCCTACAAATGATCACTTCTGTAGAAACTATTATATATATAACAAAAACTGTGTGTTTATTCCGATCATTAGGGTTTAAACCTCCGAGCAAAACATTATTTTTTATCTATTTTATCTTGTACTCTGGACCTATCTTCATGGTGTACAGAGGGCTTTTGTTAAGGCGAAGGGGGTGTAGAATGGGAAAAATAGGCTAAATCTGGCAAAAATTTGTTACTTTTTCAAATATTTAGATTGGCGACCTCCTGCGTACGCCCATGTCTATCACGAACTCGATAGATGAATGTGATTTTTGTCAGATCTATTCCTTTGAATTCAGAACATAAAATTGAAAGTATTGAAATACATTTGCATTTATTAGATTTATCTGTAATTTTTGACGCTACAGATACTGAATTGGTCAAAAAAGTTAAATTTAGACATAAATAATTTATGAGCTACAACGATAGCTCTAATATAAAGGAAAAATATAGATTTATAAAATATAGTTTCAAATTCCCGTGCTATTTATGTTCTACTAGCTGATTCGCACGAAACTGGCCGGGCGAAATTGGCTTAACTACTCAAAATACGAACAAAACAAACAAGATAAACTTTAGCTACGTACATTGTTCTTTCTAACGGTGCAGTCCGTTGAAAAAATATATTAATATTTTCTCTATGAAAAAAAAAAAAAAAAACTTTGAATTTGTGTTTTTTACATCTCTGATCTTTTCAAGCCCGTATCGGCTTAACTATTCGAAATACGAAAACAAATACCCACTTAATTTGGGTACCTTTGTCTCTTCAACGGTGCAATCTGCTTTTAAAAATATTAATATTTACACTTTCAAAAAAATCCATTTCCGAACGACATTTCGTTATTTTTCGTTTTTTCTACATTTTTTAAAAATGTTCATCAATTTTGGAAATCGAAATACGAAAAAAAATATATAAATATACCAAACCATAGCTACGTTCATTTTTCTGTGGAATGGTGTCATTTTTTTGAAAAAAAAAATATCAATTTAAACCTTTTCATAAAAATTATTTTTCGAAAGTCACTTTATTTTCATTTTCTCTGCAGAGCTTTTAAAATCGGCATTCAATTTCCTGTTTCGAAATACAAAAGAAATATTTAATTAATGAGTGTTCATTTTGATTTATAACGACGTCTTGGGTTTAAAAATATTTTAATACTAAACCTTTCAAAAAAAAATTGATTTCCGGAACTCACATAGCGATTTCGTCAGACTTTATTTTTTCTCGGTGAAATCAAAAGAGGGATTTTCACTTAAAAATAATAAAATCGTACAAATTCGAGGATGTACACTGCCAAAGACAGTAAGGCCCCCAACATTAGGTTCGTTTGGACAGAATTTCGTTTAAAAATATAAAATCATTCAACAGGTATGTTTTAGCTTTGTATCACGGTCCCGGCAACGCCATTGGGTGTCAGCTAGGTCAATATATATTTATTCAAACGAATTAATCACTGTTTATCCAGACTTTACAATTGTGTTTTGGATTATTTTGTCATTGTCGGTATCTGTGGCATATATGGTATACTTGTTTTCTAAACTTAAAATTATGAATAAATAAATAAATAAATAAATACGTTTCATAATGGTGCAAGACAAACTTTATATATTGTATTATTTTCTCCAAGGCAATGAAATGTTTCCGATTAATGCGGTATTCCAATACAGAAAGGTTCATTTTCAAATGTTTTACTGTATTTCAAATTTTATTTACATAGCTGCCAACCTTACTTGTTTTTCAAGTTAAATAATCATATTTTGAACCAGAAATTTTATTTAATAAATGTAATCAAATAAGAACAGTATAAAGGACACATTTTTTAAATACATTTTCTAGTTTGAAATATGTTTACTTGACCTGGAAAAACCCCCGGAAGATTCTCAGCTATGTATTTATACTCTTTGAAAAAAAAATCCGGTTGTGGGGGGGGGGGGGGGGAAGAGAGGGAGACATAGAGCGTCAACTGGAGTCAAAGTTTGGAGTTTTGCACACAGGCGCCGGATACTGCTGGCACGCCCCTGTATGCTTATAATAGTGTAACATGATTAAAATGCACCGCAAATGATTTTCCCCCATAGACCATAATAAAACGGAAATCTTTTGAGTTATCCTGTATACTAATTTTAAGTGCTACACGTGCTATATTCGGTAGTAAGCATCTTGTAGTGCACTACAGCGATGTATATCAATTTCAATATATATGAAATAGTGTAACATCATTAAAATACAGTGCAAAGGATTTTTTCTCTTAGACTATACTGTAGCGGTATTTTTTGAGTGCCCCTGTACGCGAAGTATAAGTGCTACATACCTCATTTTCAATACCCTGGTTTCCCTGGCCAGTAGCAAAAAGCGTAATAGCTTGTACTATGCTAATATCTTGAATATCAACTTCCTTAAGGAAGAAATAAGCTTAAAATACATGCAAGCCAGTGGGCCACATTGGATTTGGCCAGAGGAAGATGACATCTCAATTAAAAAAATTTCTGCTATTGTAAAAAAAGTAGCCGCCCCATCACTTATAACGAGTAAGGGGCACTACAGATTTTAAACTAACTGCATAAATATGTTAGTTTTTGTGGGAACGATTGTTCACACATTTTTAATAAATAAATAAATAACATGAACTTTAAACTTATTTTATGTATTGTTTAGATATACTGTATTATATTTATCTATGTCACATTATTTTCCTTTATATATATATTATACTTGTATATACCATATGATCGTCAACCAAACCAATGTTAGAGGTTTAAATTCACGGATACGCTAGCTAGGGAAACCGGAAGGGAATATCGTATTTCTAGGGAATCTCGCCTGTCGGGCGCAACTATCTCTAAAGAACTGCCCCTGATGGGAAAACATGCAGCTGCGAAATTAACCCATCCCAAAAGACATTACATTGGTTCAAAGAGTTGACCAATGGGATTTTGCTGCAACTAAAATTTGCATAGGTCATAAAGGGCATCCAATAGGAAGAGACTTTTTTTTCTATATCAACGCCCAGGCCGAGACATAGTCTAAAAAATAATAATAATAAAAAGAGACATTCTTTTTGGCTCTATGTCACTTCAAAAAAAAAAAAAAAAAAAAAAAAAAAAAAAAAAAAAAAACTCCATCGGTTCAAGTAGTTTTGCGAATTTCTTCCATCCAGTATTCTCTTCGAATTCCGGCCAACTCCACTAAATGTGTCATTCCATCCGCCTTATGGAGCCTACTGCTAAGCCCCGCTGACACAGAAGCTGTCTTCGCCGATCCCGACCCAGCGTCCCGCTACGAGGCCTTGGCAGCCGTTGAATGAGAAATCCCGTCTCACAGTGGTTCAAGTACGATGATTACTCCTGAACCTCCTTTGGAAAGCGGAACTAGCGGCCTAACCCAGACTCATCTCCGAGAATGATCACGGCTATTCCAACCTCTCACGAATGATCCATCCATATGTTTCCATTGTTAATAACAAGCAAGAATGAGCAAAGTCCTACGCCACTGCTAAGTATGAACTTCAAAGAACTGACAATTGGTGAGATTCCTTTAATACATTTTCCCTGGCTACCAAAGTTTAATAATAATAACGAATACTAAATTCTTACGTCTTGATTATTGTAAGAAAAATTGTTAAATTAATTTAGATTCATATGTATATTTGTAAATTTAAATATTCGGCATATTTGCCTTTCTCAAAATTTAACAAAGATTCAATGATGTGCTGTTAAATAATGATTTATCATAATTGAGTGCTCTAAATCAAAAAGAGTTATGGTTGCAGAATATAATTTTTATGAATTGATAATTTTGAGAAATAACTGTGTTTCTATTTGTCTATAATTTTTTTTATGATCTCACTATATAAATAAATAAAATGATTTTTCTTAGTAATTTTATCTTTCTATTTTTTATTAAAGAGTGTATTGTATTCTTAATTTTGGATTTAAAAAAAACAATTATTTAATTCACAGAAAGTTCAATCAGTAAATCTATTCGAACCCCTTTACCTTTATTATCAGTGTTCCACAACGCCGCTGAAAGGTAAAGTTCTTTTTGTATTTTTAATCCATCCACTATACATCCCCTTCGTAAATGTTGGAATTCCCCCCCCCCCACTTTTCCGTCCAACAGTTTTATTAAATTTCTTTTGTATATTTACTATTGTTGAGTTTACCGTCTATACTGATCACTGTATTTTTCGGTAAACAACTTTCAAATTGTACACTTTGCACAATGTCACACCCGTCACAGCAGAAAAAAAATTCTTATACATTAAAATAATTAAAATTTATTATGAAAATTACGTATTAAGTTTAATTTGAATCTCTTTCATTAGAAAAAAATTGATTTAATAATGACACAGTTAAATATTCACAGGAATTTTAACAAATGTGTATGCAAGTAAAAACTCTTGTCCCGAGAGAGTCACACCCGTCACAAGTTTAAATTTTTTTTTAAATATTGAAAGCTATTGAAGTTATATGTTTGCTCAATTATCCAAGCATATGAATGGAAAAACATAATTAAAATACTTTTCAGGGATTTCTTAGCTAATTTATTTCCCAAAATATAGATATAAACGCATAAAATTTTGTCTGGATGTCCCACCCGTCACAATGGTATGGCCCTTTTGCACTTCACTGACACCTATACGGTGACATACTAAGTTTAATACCCAAATGTCACAATGGCACCGGAATTTTGAAACAAACTTTTCGCTTTGTTATTTACACGAACAAATGCATTTACTTATTTTTAAATAAATTTGATCGAAAATTCCAGTGGTAATGTGAGATTAGGGATTAAACTTTGTATGTCACTGTATAAGTGTTATTGGAGTTATTTTTGTTTGTAGCCTTGCATATTTCATACCATGAAAATTTGAATTTTTGTTTTATGTTTTACATCAACGGCCTTTGACAACCTGTACCTATGCGGAAAAGAATAATTCAAATAATACACACAAACGAGATATTATGGAAAACGCTTCCATTGGCTTAAGAGTAACTTCCGAATGTGGCATGCTGCGAGGGAAGGCTCTAAATTATATGCAGTGCATATAAAATAGCAAAAGAATAATGGCCAATATTGGGCTATATTGGTAGAGGGCTTGCAGCGTTCCTAAATTTTACTACCTTTGCTATTTTAAAACAAAAATCCTCTTGGTAGATTTCTTTAACCTCTGCAATAGAAATATATCAGAATGTTTATCGTTTTATAATATTGGAAGCAATTGTAGAAAAAATTGCGAACGCTGCGAGGCCTGTATCCATAGCTAATATTTGCAATATGTAGTCAAAAATATTGGCCATTATTCTTTTGCTACTAGGTATGCGTTGCAATAATTAAGAGCCTATTCTTGCGGCATACCACATTCGCAAGCTAATGGTAATCCAGTGGAAGAGTTCTCTACAAATTGCTCGTTTACATTTAAATATTTTTAAGTTATATCCTTTCCCTATGATATCTGAGGTCGAAATCTAATGAGAGAGTTTATACTTTCTCGATTTCTGCTGCAGTTTTATTCTAAGGACACTTTGAATTCCGTCTCGAGTTATTTTTGTTTATACCTTTTCATATTTCATACCAGAAAAAATCGAAATTTTTATTTTATGTCTTACATCAATGACCTTTGAGTACCTGTAACTATGCAGAAAAGAATAATTCAAAAATATTTAAATGTAAACAAGAAATTGTGGAAAACGATTCCATTGTATTAAGATTAGCTTGCGAATGTGGTATGCTGCAAGGGTAGGCTTTTAATTATATGTAGCACATATCAAATAGCAAAAGAAAATTGGCCAATATTGGGCTATATTGGTACAGGACTCGCAGCGTTCCTAAATTTTACTACATTTGCTATTTTAAAACACAAATCCTCTTGGTGAATTCCTTTAACCTCTGCAATAGAAATATTCCACAAAGTTTATCGTTTTACTACTGTGGGCAAAAAATAGTAAGACTTTTTAATTTAAATTTCGCGCGAAAACCCATACGTCGAAATATTTTTTTTCTAGGTTGGTATGACTGTCAGTGACATCTGTGCCAAATGTCACATCAAAATAATCATTAGTGTTTAGTATACGCTTGTCTTTCTGAAGTACAAAAAGTGCATTCGGCGATTTTTACAATGAGTGAAATTATTCAACAAAGAAGTTCCATTAAATTTTGTGTGAGGAATCAAATTTCTGGTGCCGAAACGTTCAGAATGTTGCAAAAGGCCTTCGGTGATAATTTTTTGTCGTGAGCAAGTGTTTTTGATTGGTACAAATTATTCAAAGAGGGTCGAGAACGCGTTGACGACCAACCACGTCCAGGACGGCCATCAACATCAACTGATGATGAACACGTCAATAAAATCAAGGAATTGGTGCTTGAGAATCGACGATTAACAGTCAGAGACCTTACTGGCATCGTTGGAATATCGGAAGGATCAGTGAAAACCATTTTGAAAGATGCACCGATAATGCACCGTCGCATACTGCATTGATTCTTCGTGAGTTTTTCGTCAAATTTTCAACCAATATCGTGCCGCAACCACCATATTCACCTGATTTAGCTCCGTGTGACTTCTGGCTTTTCAGCAAACTCAAACGACCGCTCCGGGGAAACCGTTTTGAGTCAATTGAAGACATTAAATGTGAATCGCTACGTGCATTGAAGGCTATTCCGGAAATTGACTTTAACAACTGTTTCGAGGATTGGAAGAAACGTTGGCACAAGTGTATTCGGACCAGGGGGGATTACTTTGAGGGGGACGAAATAGATTTGGAAGAATAAATTAAGAATTTTAAAATTATGAACAAAGTCTTACTATTTTTTGCTCACAGTAGTATAATATTGGAAGCAAGTGTAGAAAAAATTCCGAACGCTGCGAGGCCTGTATCATAACCAATATATTTGCAATATATAGCCAATATTGGCCATTATTCTTTTGCTACTAGGTATGCGCTGCAATAATTAAGAGCCTATTTTTGGCGCATATTACATTCGCAAGGTAATGTTAATCCAGTGGAAGAGTTCTCTACTAATCTCTCGTTTGCATTTAAATATTTTTAAGTTATTTCCTTTCTATAGGACATCTGACAAGGGAGGTCTCCATAAGCGCATACTAAGAAATTTTTGAAAAAATTACAGAATGTTCTTCTCATGAGGATGTATACGTCTATAAAAAATTTTCTGCGGAACCTCGATATAACGTCCGTAAAAAATATGAAAATTTCGTTTATTTGGCGATTTATCATTGGTTGGCGACGGAATGAATTAACCCTTTCAGGGGCAAAGTACTTATGTTTGTAAAATGTTGAAATCATTGAGTCACACCGGGATTTAACAACAAATTTATTTTCAAATAAGTAAAAGATTTTCTGCAAGTATATTATAAAAGTAAATTTGATTCCAAAATTCCAGTGTCATTGTGTCATTTGGGAATTAAAATTAAGTGGGATATATTATATTCCACCGCCCTTCAAGGGGTTAAAAAAATACGCTTTATGACAAATACTCTTTAACGAAAAACTTTTTCATACTGAACTCGTTTATGCATGTTTAACACTTACATAATAAATACATTTTTATAACTACAATTTTTTGTACACATTTATATATATATATATAATGTAATTTAACGATTGTATTTTACGATTTAATTACGATTATTTTTTAAAACAAAATTTAAATTTATTAAAATTGTTTCAAGTTCAAAAATAAGCCCGAATCTGAACATTGTATTTTCAAGAAAGTTTTTGTTGCTGTGGAAACAACGACTTCTTCGATGTAGAAATGTATAACGAATCCGTTTGTCAACGAGCTTTTCCTCTTAAAATACATTTAAAAATTACTTGTACAACCGTTGAAGCCATTTAAATTAGAAAAAATCGTGGAATGGAGGATAAAAGAATAGGCAAAATTTCATTCAATCGGTAATAAATAGAGAAAAGAACGTGAGTGATTTATTTAATCTGATTTAAAAAATATTTAAAATAAGAATTAATGCAAACGTACAGAGAGTTGAAAATGTTGAACGCAAAATGCAAACGATTCTGAACAAGAGGGTATGGTATCATGAGCCATAGAATTAACCCATTTGTATAATTTTTTAATCTTATGACAATATTAAGCTTTCAAACATTACAAAAATCTCATAGACAGTTCTCATAACAAGAATTTCTTCAAACTGTTCGCTTACTTTAATATGCCTTTCAGATTCATATATTTTTAAAATTTCGATTCTTAACTAAAAGTGAAAATAAACATACAGATTCAATAATTCAATTATGCACATAACTTAAATGTCAGCTTCGCTATAACATAAAATAGATATTTGCAGCTTCCAAAAAATAGAACATATTTTTTCAGTGGTAAAAATAAATAACTGCAACAACAAGCATCTTGTATATATTATACAAAAAATAATAAATATTTCATCGTTTAAGTTTAAATTCATTACATATTGCGCATTCGAATAATCACTTTACAAGCAATTTAAAATGCATTAAAATCGTTTGCGTTTGGCGAAGGAAAACTGTTGCTAGCCAAATCATGTGTTTTTGCGCCAAATACTCGAAAATATTTTATTTTTTGCAGATTTTCTACTGGGATTCCGCAGCTAAATTTCACTGTTCCTTTATTACATACATGAGAAGCTTCATCATTTTTTTTTCAAAATTTTCTGAGCGCTTTAAGGAGGCCTTCCTTGTGAGGTTAAAAGCTAATGAGAGAGTTTATACTCGTTTGATTTATATTGCAGTTTTATTCTGAGGACACTTTGAATTCGTCTCGAAGTATTTTTGTTTAAAGCCTTGCATATTTCCTGCCAGAAAAATTCAGAATTTATATTTTATGTATTACATCAATGGTCTTTGACTACCTGTATCTATGCAGAAAAGAATAATTTAAAAGTATTTAACTACGAATGAGAAACTGTAGAAAACGTTTCCATTGGATTAAGATGAGCTGGCGAATGTGGTATGCTGCGAGGAAAGGCTCTTAATTATTGCAGTGCATATCTAATAGCAAAAGGATAGTGGCCAACATTGACTATATCTTCGCGAATATTGTCTATATTGATACAGGGCTCGCAGCTTTCCTAACTTTTTCTACCTTTGCTATTTTAAAACAAAAATCTTTTGTTAGATTCCTAAAATATCTGCGATAGAAATATATCTTGGCGAATATTGGCTATATTGATATCAAATACCTTTCCAGAATTGAAATGTTTATATTGAATGAATTTTGGCTAGAAACTTTTCGCCATTTATTTGCCATCTGTTTCAAGGTAAATTCAATATATGTTTGCGATATTCGAGTTTCATTTCAAATATTTCCATTACAAAACAAATATTTCTGAAATAATGGCATCTCAATAATGACATAATGTTTGAAGAGATTGGCAATGCAAAATAAAAGCATGAATTTCTAAAATTTTTTTATCAAATTGTAAAAATTGGCACATGTGCATTTCGTTCAGACATCAGCAACATGTAATATTCAAAATGTTTTTGTTGCAATATAAATTCTTAGCATGTTCTTTACATTAAAAAAAAATCAAAAATTTTGAAAAATGTTATGCTTATACCATAAGTTTATGTTGGTGTAATAATTACTTTACCTATAATTTGAAATTTGAGTGATGAACTTTTCACAGGGTTTCTTCGGCAGATATAAATGCGGTTATATATATACTTGTATGTATTTACATATAGATGTATGTGTGTGTATACAACATATATAGATAGAAAATAGATATACATATATATAGTTAGAGAATTTATAAAATATATTCATTTTTTCCCTTTAATCAAGTGAAATCATACATATAATACGCCATATCATGCGCAATATTAAAACAATATACTTTTTTATGCATTCGTAATTTATTTACATATAGTAATGCATTTTGATGACATATGTAGAACATTTTCACAAAGTAAAAAAAATATATAGTCAATTTTTGTCAAAAGTTTCTTCTTATTTTCCTGCTAATCTAAATTTTCCCTCAGAAATAATAAATTTTGTTTAATTTATTTACGATTAATTCGATGTATTATTGTCAAAATTAATTTTTTGAAATATTTTTTGATAAGAAAGTACAAAACAGAACTTTATGGTTCCCATTAATTGAATTTTCTTTCATGAAATTGAATTAATAATAGAATAACCACATGCATTTTGATTCTTTAGATAGATCATTAAATAAACTTACATCTTAATACTAATTCTAATTAAATAAAGCACAATGAAAGAAAAACTGAAAATGCAACCTTTTTGTTTTATTAAAAAAATAATTTAATCATAGACAGATAACAATTTATGTCATCTATCGTACAATAAATTAACATTAACAAAGTAAAAATTAGAAATAGTAATGGCATACTTAATGTATTACGCATGTTTTCATTTCATTTCTTATTTTATTATTGTTTTTCTTTATTGATTTATTATTTAATTAAAACTGCAAAATGTATTTGAAATATTTTAGTTAGGCAATGCAATTTTCTCAATAAAAATATTACAGAAAAAGAATGAACAAATGTCTTTATTAAACGTAGGAACAATTTATAGTAATCTTTTTTGCCATAAAAAATGTGTTTTTATTTTTTTTTTGAAAAACTATTTCGTACATTTGAGTTCGAATACTAGATATGAAAATTTGAATTTAAATTAATTATTGACATTTAGTTTTAAAAAATGTATTCCAATCTACATTGTAAAACAAATACTGGGCCTAAAAATAGTCTGATATTAATTTTTAGTACCGTGGCAAAAATCCTGTCTTAATGTCCCTCTTTTCTGTGCAAACTATATACAGGGTTATTTTTTAACACAATTATTTCAAATTGGTAAAGTAATCATACAAGTTGTAAATTTCCAACTGGACGAAAAATGTCCGGGCCAGGATTCGAACCTGGGATCGCTTGGCTGAAGCCGCCACGCTCTACCACTGAGCTATCCCGGTCGAATCTGGAGGGCATAATTCATCCAGTTAACCTTATTGATCAAAGCATCTGGTCTGATATTGCGATCTTTTCTGTTGAGCTGATTAACATATCAGACCACATGCTTTGATCAATAAAGTTAACTGGATGAATTATAACCTCCAGATTCGACCGGGATAGCTCAGTGGTAGAGCGTGGCGGCTTCAGACAAGCGATCCCAGGTTCGAATCCTGGCCCGTACATTTTTCGTCCAGTTGGAAATTTACAACTTGTATATACAGGGTGTTTCAAAACGAATATCGGGGTTTTAACGCTTGGTAGTATTTATTACATACAACTTAAAATTATAATTAATACATAAAATGAAAGAGCAACTCAAACAGTTTTACGTACAACCTTCAATACGTACGTACAAAGTGTTCAATGTGAACACCTTTCGTCACACAGCAAACATGAAGTCGATAGCTCAGTTTTTCCCAAACGTTAATTAGTGTTTGTGGGGTAATTGTTGCAACAGCTGCCTCAATCCTGTTTCTTAGGTTGGGTAGGTCGGCTGGTAGTTTAGGAACATACACTCGATCCTTTATGATCCCCAACAGGTAGAAATCACATGGCGTCAGAGCATGTGATTCTCTGGCCGTCAGATCGGTGAGCGTAGAGTGGCGTTTGGGAAGAACTGAGCTATCGACTTGATGTGTGCCGTGTGACGAATGGTGTTCACATTGAACACTTGTAAGCTTGTAGGTAAAACTGTTTGAGTTGCTCTTTCATTTTATGTATTAACTATAATTTTAAGTTTTTTATAATAGATACTACAAAGCTTTAAAACCCCGATATTCATTTAGAAACACCCTGTATTTCTAACTTCATTAATTTTTAAACTATCAAATATTGTTTTAGTCCACGCGGTGTAATACATTTTAATCCTTAAATTCTCAGATAAAAATTGTTTCGTAGCTACTGCGAGCGGTCTCTGAGACAACATAAGCGACAGATGAATAAAAGGCTTATTTAATTTATATAGGATGCTGTTTCGGTACTGACCTTTATGTACAGGACTATTATAATTAAATTTCACCTATTCAAGTCTCCAGCTACAGTACTACGGCTCCAAACGAAATTTCACTAGTATATATAGTTAAGCTGAGAAGAAGTAAAACTGTGAAAATGGAAAAAAAATTCCTGACGGCTCGGCCTACAGGCACAGGTAGATTTCGAAGACGCAGACCGTGGGGCACCTGTTTATTGGAAATTGCAGAAGAAATGACCTTTTTTGCCATGATGCGGCAGTTGGAACCGCCCACATTGAAATCTACCTGTGTCAAGTAGGCGGAGACGGCAGAATTTTTTTGTTTTTAATTTTTTTTGCTGTAAGGGTTGGTCCTATAAACAATTTGTCAATATAAAAGTAGTAGATAATATTAAGAAGATTTATAATAAATCTAAGCGGATTTGATATCTTGTAAATTCACAAAGCTATGAATTTATTTCTTCTGAAACCCCTATTTTTTCCCCCGCTTAGGGCCATTTTTAATTATATCAAAAATCTGATATACATAAATTTTCGGCGATTTTCCTAGAAGTGCTAATAATAACTTTAAACGGATTCGATACGTATCATAATTAAGATGTTATGGAGATTTTTCTGTTTTCACAAAAAGCCCCCCCGTTCCCCCGCCCCTTGTTCGATTTTGCCCATTTAGGAACTTGACCCATATTTTATGCCCCTTGACTTTATGTATCAGTTTGGAAGAGATTTGTGGAGATTTAATGAAGTTATAGTGTCCATAAAAAGTGATATAGATAGATAGATAGATAGATAGGTATATAAAGTTTTGAACTGGGGGTGGTTTTGGGTTCTGGGAGTCATGATCGGTGTAGATCTGCAAAACTTTTCGAGAAATTCCAACATAGGGGAGAATGTAATAGGTAGTATTTCTTACGAATCTACCTAAAAAATCAGCGGCCTGTGAAATCCTCTAACAGCAGTTAAGAGTTAAAAACACATTTTATTTTTTTAGAGATTTAAATATTTAAAAATGTACCGGTATAAAGTATCTGGGAGGCAGAATATTTCAGATTAACATATTGCATAAAGATTATTTCAACAATATGCTAAAGTTTCATTAATTTATAAAAAAAATAATTTAAATTTTAAATGAATTAGCCTTTATTTTTTATTTTTATGAAATTCTAAAAATTCCCTAGCTGTTGTGAAACGTATTTTAAAACAACTATATTGTATTTATTTTTTGTTTTATATTATTTAATCCATACATTTGTAAGATATTTCATTCTCATCAATTTAGTTTCTTGAAACATATCTTGATTTTATTCTTTATCCATTAATATACAGTCTCTTTTTGCAATACATTGACTTCTAGTTTGTGACAAAATGTCTTTAGTTTAAGTATCATTGTGCATAATGGAATTCACTTGAATCGTGAAAGACAAAACCTTTTAGAAAACACATTAACTACAAGACTTGATTATCCTAACAAGGTAATGATAAACATATTTAAACAGTGAAGCTATAAACTTAAGTTATCTGTAAAGAATACAATGTAGTTTAACTAAATATAAGCTATTAAAAGAAAAGCATTTTATTTAACGGTGCACGAATGTTATGTGTTATGAAGCTTAATGAGTTTAAAATGACATTTTATAGACACAGCTTATTTTGTGCTAAACATCATGTATGACATGGATTAATGAAAATCTTATGCAATATAAAACTTCTACTTATTTAATCCGAATAAAAAAGTTACAGCTGAATTAGAGAAAATGAAGCTGACTTAGAAGAACTTTCGTTACTAATTTTCTTCTTTGAAATTCAAAATGTGCTTTCTAAAACATTGTTCTTCTTTTTATTTACATTTTCATGAGATCATTCAAAAGAAGTTTTAATAATCTGTTTTTAGACGATTCTTTCAAATAACGCAGTTTATATGAAGATAACTATTATAATAGGGTTTTTTCGGTTAGATAAAATAGTCACAAGGTTTAATGAAGGAATATTTATATAAATACGGATTCGTGGTATAAAATGTATATTTTACGTACTTATTTATATCATATGATTGTAAGTCCTTTCTCTACGAAAATACATTAAGAGATAGAAATTATAACAATAATCTAGACACAACTTAAACATTTCGCAGAATATGGTAATATTCTAACAATACAGATAATTGGGCTAAGAAAACCCTTAGGGGAATTAGAATTTTTCCCTTTTATCTATCTATATATCTATTACATATCTATATATATATATATATATATTGTTTCTACTGTCAGAAGCATGTTGTGACTATTCAGAAAATTACCTTTTTTAAATTTCAAAAACGAAATTAAATTATGATTATGGCACTTAAAATATTTTATAATTCTTTCGCATATAATAAGATTATAAATGTAGCGGAACAATCTTCAAATGTTACTTTGAGGATTTAAATGTTCTAAATATGTTTGTTTAATGAAATAATATTTTGTGCATTTTATTAAAAATTACATCATGTTTTAAAATGTTTTCTGCATTGCTCGCAAGTATAATTTTCAGACTTCATAAATAAGATAATGAAGAAAATTTGTTACTTTTAAGTAACAGAATCGGAGTCATTTAAAATTTTATTGCTTTTAAGGCACTTTAAAGCCATTTGTTTAATATTGTTATTAACACTATAAATAATTCATGGTAAAAACTTGTTTGGCTTTCAAATCGTAATGTAATTTTTAAAAATTATGTCAAGGAGAAAATTATTTGAATGTTTTCTAATCACATGAAGCATTTTTTGAAAAAAGAAAGAAATTTGAGTTTAAACTACGAAAACAAAACTGAGTTTCATCAAGGCGTTTGTCAAATGCTTTTACTCTTTTGTCTCTGGTTTCTGCTTTATCAATTCTTTTAGTGTAAAAATATTAGCAGTTTTTGTGCATACATAATAATACTACCAAGAAAAATATAATTATATATAATATATTGAAATGCTTCTTAATTATTTATTTCTCGGTCGTCAAAGTTTAATTTGGAAATATAAAAACAGTGTTGTTAAATGCTTTTTCTCCTTTATATTAGTTTATGAAGCTTTTTTTTTTCGATTAGACAAAAACAAAATTTAGAAATTTTCATTATCTAAATGCATAGAATTAAACATTGATGCAATTTGATGAATAAATGTATAGTTTGCAAGGGCGAATCTTCCTATTCAAACTGGTCATGCTCTTTCCCACCAGTAATTTCTAGTAATTATTTGTAATAAGTGTTTTTGGAAGTTTTTAAGATTATATAAAGCGAAAGAAACTATCCGAAAAAAATGGTGTGAAAGAGCATGCCTAGATTGGGTTAGGGGATTTGCCTCTGGTAGACTGTACTATCAACGAAGCATTCTTTCATGGATTTTTCATTAATACAAACATACAAACTGCGTAAACTATCCTCACTACAGTGTGGTCAATGTATAAAATAAATTCTTCAAAATTTCTCTGTAAGAATAATTATAAAACGTGCCGATCTATGAAAGGTGAATGTACACCTGCTTTGTTGCATATTACCCTATTTACTTTCGTCTAGAAACACACTGTTAAAAATCTGCAGCAAACTGTCCAGTCATTCGTCTGTTTTTGCAAATAACGGTTATTTGACCATTTTATGTAGTTATTATGGCCATATTATGGACAGGATCCATTAAAATTACGGTTAAACAAACGTTATCTATAAAAACTGCACAGTTTGCTGCAAATTATCAACAGTGCACAGGTACCACTTTTCAACAGAAACAGATGACACAGTTGCCGAATATAGATCGTTGCAGATTCAGATGATATTAGGGTGTATAAAAAGTATTTTCGTGTTGCCTTTTCTTCAATTCTTGTAAAGTTCTTATGCTTGTGTAAAGCTCGACATATTGTGTTCTTTGAGTGTCCTAGTTACTCCGACATTTTTTGTAATCTAGTGTTTGGATTTGAATCTCAACTTCTGAAGATTTACAACTGATACCCTGTCACTTCTACGTTTGATTTAAAGGTTGAGGCTTGCACCTTCACGACTTTTGCGAACAGCTTCAGTGGTTTTAAAACATAATTTGAAATGTCTTATAAAATTTTAATATGCGTATCCCCTATTATATGAATTAAAATCAAAAGAAAGAAGTATGTATGACTAGTAAATCTGCAGATCAGGAGCCTCAACGTCAGCTCAAGTCACTGTTTTTTAATCTCACTTTTCATATTATCTAGCATCTTACAATCCACAATTTAATTTTTTTCTATTGCATACATATTTATCTACCCTATATATATAAAATCCTAATGAAACGAATTTGTGAATCGATTTTATGAAACGAATTTATGAAACGATTTTATGAAACGACTGATTAAACGACTGATTATGTTTCAAGGCTATTTTTAATAAAATATTAAACGCTTGATGGTGAAATTAATACCAATTGTTCATAAAAATCCGCGGATGTCAAAACTGGTAATAGAATTTTGAAATTGGAATTAGTTTTCGAGACATTAATTTTTTTCTAATTTTAATGACATTTCTGTAATGATGGCAACTAATTACTCAGTTTTTTTGTGACAAAAAAGGCAAAAAAATTTAAAAGGATCCCGATAGGGATTATTGATTTCTTTTTATTTGTCATTTTCAAATTGAAATTGAATTTATCTCTTATTTAAATCGATAATGAAGACAAATTGTAATTAAATTATGTTTTTCAGGAAAATTAAAAAAAAATCACATTTCTATCGTTAGGATTCAATCGTCTGTCAGCATTTAATTTAATTTATAAACTGAAAATATTTTGAATAAATTCGTCCAAATGACGTCATTTATGTAAACGCAAAAGAAAGGAGCAAAAAAATATTTATACAATTTGTTTAGCGTAAAATGTCATTTATCCTATTTTATCTATAATCAGAAGTAATTTGTATAGAAAAACAATAATAATATACGTATAATTAAAATACGCATATAAACAAAAAAATCTTCGAATTTGTTTCCATGGCTGTTTATGTCATTTGGCTCCAAATCTCACTTTCTGATGCTCGAATTGCGCCAAGCTTTTTAAAAAAGCGTCAAGACCCCTATAATAGAAAAGCACCAAAAGCTCATTGGGTTTGTTTTCATAACTTTTGGCAACAAATCTATGTATATTAACGAATCTATCCCTTTTCGAAGCTCGAATTACGCCAAACCTAAAAGCAAAGGATCCTATACTGGAAAAGTACCCGATTTTCTTATGGACAATAGTTAAGTGACATAACAAGGTGTAAAATTATCGCGGATTGCAAATTTGTTTAAATATGTCTTCAATTGATGCCGAATAAATGCATGCATGCATGCACAAAATATTTAGGTAATTTTGTATGATAAATAATTATTAGAAAATTTGTATATACATATTAATTGAAATAAATATTTTACATATTTAAAATAACATGAAAATGTGCATGATGGTGCACTAAAATAGAGAAAAAATTAAAACCTGTTACTGAAAATGTCTTTAACAGTACTTTTCAATACCGTAGTTCTTAATGTTATTCACAAGCAGATGGAATTTTTCTCATCCTTAAACACAAAGGAAGAATAGAATACAGATTGTTGTTATAAAAGTCCGAGAGGTAGCCACAATTTAAATCTAACCATTTTATACAAGCTGGTTTTCAAGTTGTAATTGATTTTACTTATCAATCCCGAAAACAGTCGTCAGTTGTCGCAACAGCTGTGTATGAGGCCATGGTAATAAAAAAATGCCCCATTAAAACGTTAAAAGCATGGCAACCCAATTACAGATTTACCAATATTTTAAAAAAAAAGCACGCTGTCATGTTTTTAGAGGCTTCGAAGTCTGAGCGGGGGTTGGCGAGCGTAGCTCGCAGGGGGTAGGCCCCCTAGTAGGCATATAAAATTCTTCGGTGGTTTCAGAAATTAGAAACGTTAAATTAAACACGGTTTATGCAATGATATTCTGAAATTCTTATGAACTTCTTATTCATGCAACTTTTTAGATAAAAAAAAACTTGTATTAAAATAAATTCTTCCTTTATGTCAATAGAATACAAAAATAATTTATTTTGCTAATAAATCATTGGAACAAAATAGTGCGAGTTACTTCAATTTTATTATTTTTATCTTCTTTGAAATATCGGTGCTAGGCAGCTGATAAATTAAAGAGCAAAGTAAAAAGAAATGCATTTTAAAATTTGTAAAAAATATGAAAATAAAAGTTTTATATTTCCGGAACAGATGCAAAAAAATTTCCAAAATTTAAACAATTAATATCTCAATTCTAATAAATGTATCGGCAAATTTTCTAAATTATTGGATATATTTAACACCTCCATATCGAAAATCAACATCCATAATTTTACGTTGAAATCCGCTATTCAAATATGCGATTTCCATTTCAGTTAAAAATGAAATTTTAAAATCGTCTGCAGTCCCATAGGAAAGTATTATGACCTAAAAAGAAATGTTCTATATTTTACGAACGAATGAACCAAATGTTACTAAAACCTATACAGCAAATTCCGGGTACCTCACCAACATACCTACCAAAAATCAACCTATTCGGATAATTTTTACGGGAGTTATCGCGGAACAGACAGACAAATAGACAAACAGACGGAAACCAAAAACTTTTCGCGTCTCCACAGTGAGCCTTCACTGACGTTTCGGCAATTATAGGATATAGATGTACATATATACACTTATGTAGCATTTATGTTAAACAATAGTGGTGAGCAAGTGCAGAGCTACAGTCTTTTGTATAATAGTATTAAAAAAATCCCTGATGACTCGGCCTACAGGCACAGGTAGATTTCGAAGACGCAGACCGTGGGGCACCTGTTTATTGTGAATTGCAGAAGAAAGACCTATTTGCCATGATGTGGCAGTTGGGACCACCCACTTCGAAATATACCTCTGCCTGTAGGTGGAGCCAGCAGGGATTTTTTTGTTTTTAATTTTTGTTTACCGTAAAAGTTGGTCCTATAAAAAACTTGTCAATATAAAAGTTGTAGATAATTTTAAGGAGATTTACAACAAATTTAAGCGGATTTGATATCTTGGGAATTGACGAAGTAAAGAATTTTTGTCTTCTAAAACTCCCCTTCCCCCCCCCCCCTTGGGGTCATTTTTAATGATATAAAAAATCTGGCCCTTTTCCTAGAAGTAATAATAACTTTAAACGGATTCGATACGTATCATAATTAAGAAATTATGGGTATTTTCTGTTTTCACCAAAAGCCCCCCCCCCCCCCCCATTGGTTCGATTTTGTCCGTTAACGAACTTGACCGAGATCTTATGCCCCTTGATTTTATGTATAAATTTGGAAGAGATTTGTGTAGAATTATTGGAGTTATCGTGTCCATAAAAAAGTGACATATAATATATATATATAAAGTTTTGAAATGGAGGTGTTTTCGGGTTCTGGAAGTCATGATCGGCCGTAGATCTGCAAAAAGTTTTCAAAAATTCCAACTTAGGGGAGAATGTAATAGGTAATATTTCTTACGAAATCTACCTAAAAGGAAATACATTTGATACATTCTAATAGTTGACACACTCAGTAAGGTTGAGTTTTGTATACATAGTTTTTTTATAAATGTTATTAGTTTTATACTATTTATTTATGTTATTTTATTTTTACGCAGGATATTTCCCTGACCGCTGACCAACGACTAACTCCTGCAGCATTAGATTTAAAGGTATATAAAAAAAAACTTGTATGCAAGTATTATTCTCAATCATACTAAAAGGCATTTACTCAAATTATTCATTTTTGCAAAAGTTACAAAATTTAAATTTTTATACGGTCCCTAATTTCTATAAGTTATGTTTAGACAAAAAATTTCAATGCTCTGACAATATAAACAAGTTATAAATTGTTTTTCAAACGTGACAAATGAGGTGCGTTTGTACTATTATTTCAATGAAATTAATTATATCGTCTCTTATTATATGATTAATATCCGGAATAAAATAAGTACATTTTAAGTTGGCAACATTTTATCTTTTGTTGATATTTACTGAAAATTCCAATGGGAAACTTAAGCCTAGCTTTGAATATTTCCGAACTTGAAATCCATATTTAGACTCTTTCTCCATTTAATATCTATTTCTCCGGAAAAATCTATCCAAAAAAATGGCGGTAGATTATATGACTGCTATAATTAAACAATTTTAGTAATGGCATGGCAACCTAGAATCATTATCTGTCACAGGATATGATTGAATTAATTCCGTAATGATAGGATTTAATAGAATGAAGAAAACTTTTATTAATAGCTTTTAAAGTTTCGATTCGATTTTCATAAAATTTGAAATGACTCGACAAAATTCTGCAACGATTATAATATATTAAATTTCAAAGCATTCAGTTGGGTAGTTTTTGCGCTGTTAAATGCAGACAGATAGACAGCCGACAGCTATAGGTGCTACGTATTTATGTCGTACCTAATTATGAACGTACCTAAAAAGCATCTTTATGTTTTCTTTGTTTGTAAAATATATTTATGTAGAAAATATGTGTATGCAATTTTTTGTTCAGAAAATTGCAAAATATATTCTATAAAATGTATTAAACAATTATTTAAGTAAGTCTTGTTGTATTTAAATTATATAAAATAATATATCACTACAGAATTGTGCAACTCGAAGCAAAATATTAATAACAAAAATAATATTAAGAGGTAGTTATTAGTGTTATACAATTAAGGAATGTATTTCGCACACCATTTTGTAATATGGAAACACATGGTGAATTAGTTTATAAAGGGATTTTTCATTTTGAGATTTAGTTGATGTCCTTCTGAAATGTACGCATGTTAACATTCTTATACTCAATATATTAAAATTCATTATGTGGTACAGCACGGAATTTTCCAACGGAAAATCTAATGGAACTCGAATACTGCAGATGGAACTAATGACTTTTCGTTGAGATTCTAGGTTATTATCACATATATTATAAAACAAAAGACCCTAAAAGTGTTTGTCTGTATTCCAAGATAATTTCAACTAGTCGGATGGGCCAATCACAAAACTTTCTTCTATCTTACACAGGTTTCGCATACACTAAAAAAGAATCGACAGCAATTTATATTAAGGTCTAACTAAATCTAAAGTTTTATTAAATTCCGTGCATTAGTTCTTGAGATAAGACTACTGCTAAAATCGTATAAATCCTACAAAATGCAGCATAGCTGCGCCACCTATTGGGAGATTTAGACTAAAACCTAATCAACAACAACTTATGTCAACGTCTTACTTAATCTGAAGTTTGATGAAAATCCGTGTATTAGTTCTTGAGATATAGTTATCGTGATAATAATGAAAAAAGTAGCATAGCAGCGCCACCTTTTGGAATATTAACACCACAACATAAGCAGCATCTATTTATGTCAATGTCTAACAGAATTTGAAGTTTGATGAAATTACGTGCATTAGTTCTTGAGTTGGAGCTATCGTAAAAATATTGAAAAAAGTGGTATAGCAGCGCCACCTGTCGGGATATTAACACCACAACGTAGGCAGCATCTATTTATGTCAGGGTCTAACTGAATCTGAATTTTGATGAAAATAAGTGCATTAGTTCTTGAGATAGAGCTATTGCGGAAATTGCGAAAAATGCAGCATAGCAGCGCCATCTGTCAGGCGATTTTCACCAAAAACTAATCAGCACCAATTTATATTAAGGACTAACTAAATATAAAGTTTTATCAAATTTCGTGCATTAGTTCTTGAGATAGAGCGCCCACAAAATTGATATCGCATATAGACAGACAGACTCACAGACTCACAAACAGACATTTTCTAAAAACGGTCAAATCGTGTTCAGGACCTTCTAAAACGTATAAATCCGTCGAAAACCGGAAGTCGAAAATTTTCATGAATCCAATACTTTCTTCTTGTAAAGATACCTTTTTTATTTAAATGCTATTACACATTTACCAAATAAAATATTTTGAGTTTATCTATCTTTACTAAAATATTATATTTTATGTAAAATTCGACTTAAGTATTTTACTCCGGAAATGCTTTACTTGTTTCAATAACTGCAATTTTTTACATATGTTTTATTGCTTGAAATATTTTCTAATATATGCAACCGACAACAATGTAACGAACAACAAATGGTGAAACTTTTTTCTTCTTTGAGCATCGAAAAACGGGTTTTAATATAAAAAAATATTTTTTGTGTTTGAAATACATTTTGTTTTCAACATAAATTGCATTCTTCAAACCATTTTAGATATATTGGAATACTTTCAAAGAATTTCCTTTAAACAGTATTATTTGAAAAATAATCTATTATGTTTTCTTTACAATATTAAAATTGACTGAAATGGAAATACAGTTTTTTTATTCAGATCTTATGTTATGATTTTTTACAGTTTTTAATTGATTAGGGAGTAGAAAACGTAACAATATATAAATAAAGAAAAAAGGGAAATAAAATAGAATTCTTAGGATTTAGAGACTTTTAATATTTATTTAAAAAACTTTAAATGCTAGCAATTTTTCTAGATTTTGATGAAGATGGGTACCAAAAACATTAATAATATGCTTAGAGTAAAATAGTTTGGTTAATATTCAAACACAAACAAAATTAAATGCTATAAATTTCTTACAAAATGTTATATGTTTATTTTTGAATATATTTTATTTTATACAACGAATGTTTTCTAACAGAAATAATATTTTGAGAAAATTATACGCTATATAGTATATAGTTATACAGGGTGATTCATAAAAGATGGGCAGAACTTTAAGGGGTTATAGTACACTTAAAGACAAATAATATTAAATAGGAGACTAAGGGTCCCAGACGTATTCCCAAGGAGATAGGGGGCATTAAAGTTTAGGGTCCGAAATTTCAAATGATTATAAAACATGGAAAAATTGGTCGATTCGTTTGCGGTTTTTGCAAAAAATTTTCTTTATGCCAGTATTTTCTTGAAATAAAATTTTAAAGTTCAATTTCAAAAAATGCCGATAGGGGGCGCTTTAGACTTTGGAGTAACAAACAACTATTTTTTTAACGTTATTTTTTGTATTTCTTTAAATGATTTCGAAAGCTTAGACTTAAACTTAAATTTTGATCTAAAAATCTGAGTCCTAACGAGTAGTTAAGTAGCGTAAACTGAAATTTGAAATTTGAAACCCTTCTCCCCCCAGAACAAAAATCAGTTATTCCCGATCTTTGTGTCGTAGATTAGGCTCTAACTACTGCCGCGTTTTGCTAAAATTATTCTTTATGTCAGTATTTTCTTGAAAATAAATTTTAAAGAAAATTTTCAAAAAATTCCGATAGAGGGCGCTTTAGACTTTGGAGTAACGAACAACTATTTTATACCGTTATTTTTTGTGTCTCATTAAATGCTTTCTAAAGCTTAGACTTAAACTTAAATTTTCAGCTCAAAATCTGAATCGCTGAGCGTGGTTCAGTAGCGAGGGGAGGGGGTTCAAATTTCAACTTCTGAACATAGTTCAGTTTGCACTACTTAACCATGCCCAACGATTCTGTGCTGTGATACGAGGCAAAAATACAACTTTCGTCAAGGACTGCATAGTCGGAATTCACTCATAAAGGCACTGGCACAGTTGTAAACGTCGCTCATGCAAACGTTAAAGCTCCATTCCTGACGCTAGTCACCGGGTGAAGAAGGAAACAGAAAGTATGCAAATGTCAAATGGGGAAGAAGAAGAACACGTATGCAAAATTTCGACACGATTCAGGCATAAAAACCACTGAACGGTGAGTCAAGTGTAAGTCGCTGTAGTAATGAATCGGAAGATGGTGCCCTTCACGAATAAGGAAAAGGCTGAGATGCATTTAATTTACGGAGCGGCAGATGGAAATGGTGCAGAGGCACAACGAATGTACGGAGAGAGATTTCCTAACAGGCGGTTGCCTAACCGCAAAACTTTCGAGCGCTTGCACAGACAGTTGTGTGAGACGGGATCATTTCTCGCTTCCCGGTCGAATGCAGGTCGTGCAAAAAAGGACGAATCAGTAGTTGTTGCAGAAGCCATTCTGGATGTAGTAGCGGCGCAGCCAAGTACAAGTACACGAACAGTGGCTAGCCAGGTGGATACCTCACAGTCCACGACTTGGAGGGTACTGAAGGATGAACATTTGCTCCCGTTTCATGTGCAACGAGTCCAGAAAATGTCTCCAGGGGATTATCCAAATCGTATTGAATTCGCCCGCTGGTTTCTGCAGCAGAACGCGCTAAATCCACATTTTGGACGAACTGTGCTTTTCACCGATGAATGTACCTTCACACGTGAAGGTACATTTAACACACACAATGCACATGTATGGGCGGATGTCAATCCACATGCTACGTATCCACATGCTCATCAGAGACGCTTTTCCATCAATGTTTGGGCAGGAATCCTCGGAGACCACCTAATCGGACCGTACCTTCTTCCTGAACGCCTCAACGGTAAAACATACCTCACATTTCTGCAACATGTGCTGCCAGACCTGTTAAACGTTGTTCCTCCACGCATCCGGCGGGTCATGTGGTTCCAGCACGATGGAGCGCCAGCCCATTACGTACGAGACGTCCGCAACTATCTGGACATCACATTTCCGAACAGATGGATTGGTCGAGGTGTTCCTGTTGCTTGGCCTGCTCGCTCGCCAGATCTTTCACCCCTCGATTTCTTTTTTTGGGGACGATTGAAGGCTCTTATGTATGAGACACCCATTGAATCCCCCGAGGAACTGGTCTACAGACTTTCCGCCGCTGTAGGGGAAGTGCTCGAAAAGCCTGATGTTTTCGCGAATGTTCGCCGTTCCATTCGTCGCCGTTGTTCTGCGTGCATAACCTCTGGTGGTCACAATTTTGAACATTTATTGTGATTACATGTTAATAAATATGCTTTGGTAACATAATCCTAATTTGTGTCTTTTTACCTCGTATCACAGCACACAATGTGTGGACATGGTAAACTGAACTGTGCTCAGGAGTAGAAATTTCAAACCCCTCTCCCCAGAAACTTAACCACGTCTAACGATTCAGATTTTGGGCTGAAAATTTAAGTCTAAGCTTTAGAAAGCATTTAATGAGACACAAAAAATAACGGTATAAAATAGTTGTTCGTTACTCCAAAGTCTAAAGCGCCCTCTATCGGAATTTTTTGAAAATTTTCTTTAAAATTTATTTTCAAGAAAATACTGACATAAAGAATAATTTTAGCAAAACGCGGCAGTAGTTAGAGCCTAATCTACGACACAAAGATCGGGAATAACTGATTTTTGTTCTGGGGGGAGAAGGGTTTCAAATTTCAAATTTCAGTTTACGCTACTTAACTACTCGTTAGGACTCAGATTTTTAGATCAAAATTTAAGTTTAAGTCTAAGCTTTCGAAATCATTTAAAGAAATACAAAAAATAACGTTAAAAAATAGTTGTTTGTTACTCCAAAGTCTAAAGCGCCCCCTATCGGCATTTTTTGAAATTGAACTTTAAAATTTTATTTCAAGCAAATACTGGCATAAAGAAAATTTTTTGCAAAAACCGCAAACGAATCGACCAATTTTTCCATGTTTTATAATCATTTGAAATTTCGGACCCTAAACTTTAATGCCCCCTATCTCCTTGGGAATACGTCTGGGACCCTTAGTCTCCTATTTAATATTATTTGTCTTTAAGTGTACTATAACCCCTTAAAGTTCTGCCCATCTTTTATGAATTACCCTGTATATGCACTTCTATACTGTAAAACATACTTTTAACCTGTCTTTCGAATTGATTACGCCTTATAATTTTCCTTTCTCTTAAAATATTCTGTTTTCAGTTTACTTAAAAAATGTTTAATTTATGGTATTCCTTACGGTTTATTTTTTTATTTCCACTCTTATTTACCCATATCTTTCTCTCAATTTATTTTATCATTTAATTTCGTATTAATGAATTGGTGAAAAGTCCATCCTGTTGTATTACAATAAAAGGATTCAGCGTTGGGAACAGGCAGCATTTGTGTACGTGGAGTGTTTTTTAAGTAAGGACCGTTTTGTTGTATACACTAATAGGTGGCGCCTGCGTGGCAGCGAGTGCTTGCGTCGTGTCCCGGCATTCCTTAGGAACAACTGTGCTCAGTTGCAGCCGTGTAGGTAACCTGTACGGTCTGTTCTGTGTCTTTAAAATGTTCGAGATTATCGAATCACCCGCCCCGTGGGAGGTACGGTTAATGATACGTTTTTCGTCTGCAAGAAACCTGTCTGATGCAGACATTCACCGGCAGATTTCTGAAGTTTATACTGCATGACAATGCAAGGCCTCAGACCCGAGCTTTATTGGACTCTTTTGGCTGGGAAGTTTTGACCCCCACCCCTACACCCCCGACCTTGCGCCGAGCGATTTTCATCTTTCCCGCTAACTCAAACATCATGTCAGCGGCAATCACTACAACGATGACGAAGACGCAAAACGGCTCTTGGTTATCAAAGCAGAAGGCAAGTTTCTGTGAAGAAAGTATTCAAAATCTAATTCTAAGGTATGATAAGTGTTTAAACAAACTTGGCAGCTGTGTTGAAAAATAGAGAGAGGTATGTAGAATATGAAAATAAATTTGGTTTTTGAAAATTTTCTTTCGTTTGGTTTTTATTTGCAAACGGCCCGTACTTAAAAAACGCCCCTCGTATTAGTAGCATTTGTGTGGTTAGCAAATTGCTGGTATACTTAGTTTTGGTCTAGGTTCGATTCCTAAATAAACTTCTATTTTCGCAGTGAAAATATTCATCAATTCGAACAACTGAAATATTATTGAAAACCTTCAGCATCACACCGGCGAAGAAAAAAAAAAGATGAGATAACATTAACCGCTGAAAAATGATTCAGAAAATGAAAACTATAATGTCACTGCTAAGATCAAATAGGAAATAGGACCACATCTATGATTAAGGGAAAAACATGAAAAATACTTCTGGAAAAGCAAGAAGAAAAAAAAAGAATGTTTTAAGAGGAAGATTACTTTATAAGTGGATAATTAGGTAAACAAATTAAAGATTTTTAACACACACTCACACACACGTGTGTGCATATTACTCAAAATTATATATACAATATATGTTACGGTCAATAGGATAAATCAGGTAATTATTAATACTAACCAGTTATTATTAATAATGACCTGTCAAAATGACCGTTATTATTAATATGAACCGCGGTTAGTATTAATAATAACCGGTTAATAACTACCAGATTTATCACATTGACATATATATATACACACAATAATAACTTTTTCTTAAGTCATATTGATGAAATCAAAAAGAGAACCTGAACAAATAACACCTTAAATTCAATAACAATAAGGAATGAAACATATAAATATAAACGATAGATTAACTTTGGTGGACTTTGGTGCATACGTCACTATCCAGTATCTCACCTAATCAGCAACATTGCAATCTCTATCCTCTCAGATTCAGTTATCAGATCTCATATACATAAGTATGCCAAAAGAATTGAAACGTATAGATGCATATATATATATATATATATATATATATATATATATATATATATATATATATATATATATATATATATATATTTACACACATGTAGTTGTGTATTTTTTATAATAACATTATGCATTGTCATAGTTATGTTCTATAATTTTAGAATGACTTATAAAAGTGCTTCCGCGAAGAGTAAGATTGTATGAAAGTGTTCAAATTCCTCGCTTAATGAAATTTGCTCCTAAATTAGATAACAATGCAGGAGTAATCTTACTTGTAACTGGACGTAAAACTGGGAATAATGTCTTGGATGTTAGACTCGAGAATTTAAGAGTATCTCTCATGGGGGATTTTAAAAATAGAAACTATCTTTTATCGCTAGACACAGCTGCCTATAGTTGAAGTCGAGATCAAATTAGCTAAAAGGGAATAATAAAGATTATTACACAGAAGCTTCAAATTATTTACTGTAGTATCTTAGGCAGATTTAAAATGCGAAATTTAAATATCCCTTTTACTTTTCCTCCATTTAATGAATATGTATGTTATATGTGATTCATGCTGCTTCGTATTTAAATAGAAACATAGCGTTAAACGATTGCCAATGAAGGAGGTCATACAATTCATTTGTGTATATATATATACAGTGGTGGCCAAAAGTTTGGACATTTTTTGAAAGTTTTATGTTTTTCAACTTTGTGTGCTTGTAGAATATATTAATTTTCACTTAAATACAAACGTTTGTATATCAAATTGAAGGTAATTTAATGTAAAATTTAATAATATAAACAGTATTACAATATCTGTATTACAAAAAAACTTATGCTCATTTTAGTAGAACAAAGAAACACAAATCGTTTTGAATAAGGACGTGTTTTGTAATAAAAGCGTACTAGCCAATCACAAACACTGTTTTGAGGACCAATCAAATGTCTGTAACTATAGTTTAGGTTATTTGGATGGTAAAAGAGTTATTGTTGTGGATATATTTTGCGGAATGATGCATACTAGTACAATTAAATAGAGTATTGCTGTTTTCGAATATTTAAAGTCTTTTTTTTTAAATTAAACTAATTTTAAACAATGCCATCAACAAGAAGAACTAATTGGACAACTACAAAAAGAAGCCGAATTGTCATATTGAGAGAAAATGGCCTCTCTTATGCTGAAATTGCAAGACAAGTTGGTGGTTCAGTGACTTGTTCTGGTGTACGAAAGTTCTGTTTACGTTATGAAAAAGCGAAATCAGTGGAAAATAAGGCCAAATTAGGCCCAAAAAAAATGCACAAGTGCTACTGCCGATGGAAAAATTAAACAGCTATGCCTTCAAAATAGAAAAATTTCATCAGATGCCATTAGATATGAAATGAATGCAGCGGGTATTGCAGTAAGTTCAAGAACAATAAGAAGAAGTTTATCAGGATTTGGACTACAAGCTAGAATTCCAAGGAAAAAACCATATGTAAATCAAAAGCAACGCGATAAAAGAGTTAAGTGGGCAAAAGAACACATTAAATGGTCATAAAATCAATGGAAGCGAGTAATCTGGAGCGTTGACAGTAAAGTATCGCTCTTTGGTATTGATGGTAGAAAATATGTGAGACGTAGAGTAGGAGAAGCACTTCATCCTGATTGCATTGAAGCAACTACAAAAAACCCAACAAATGTCATGATTTGGGCATATATGCCTGCAGATGGTGTGGGCCGAATTCAAGTGATTGATGGCATCCTGAATGCCAAAAAATACATCGAAACTGTCCTGGAACCAAAATTGATACCTTCCATCAGGGATCTCTTCCCAACAACGCAACATTTATTTTTCATCAGGATTCAGCTCCATGCCACACAGCAAAAATATGCAAAGCATGGTTTCAAAATAAAGGCATAGATATATTACCATGGCCAGGAAACAGCCCTGATCTCAATCCAATTGAAAATTTGTGGCGACGTTTGAAAATTCTTGTACGAAAAAAACGTCCATCCAATAAAAGACAACTTATTGAAGCTATAATTGATTCTTGGCACCATGTGATTACGAAAGATGAACTCCACACACTCGTTCACTCGATGAAAAGACGCTGTGAAGCTGTTTTAAAAATAAGGATTATCCTACTAAGTATTGATTCTGTAAGTATCACTTTAAAAAAATGCAAATCTAAGATAGATCTTGCTATTAGTTGAATAACTTTTTTTGTAATACAGATATTGTAATACGGATTTTATTATTAAATTCTACATTAAATTACCTTCAATTTGATATATAAACTTTTCTATTTAAGTGAAAATTTAAGCAACACAAAAGGGTTGGCGGGACTGAATCCTGTATGACAAATGTGGAGGTTTTTTTCGCATGATAGGGTGCGTGGGTATGTGTGGCTGTCCAATATGAGCTGCAACACGGAATTATGAAATAAAACGTCCTCTGAAAACTACGCCTTGTTTCTTCAACAATACTGTGATTTAGGTGGTGAAATTCTAAGCGAAGAAATATCCGTTGTTCTAACTAATAAAACATTTCTGCACAGCAACGTACAATTTCTGAGGAGCACACGGTAGCATGAGGACGGCAAATTATAGAACAGCGATCTGATTGAGAACGTTTCCCTACAGATATCACAGATTTTCATAAGCACCATCTGTTGGCGAACTTCGAAACTAATATTGAATTTTTGTGTGATTGGAAATTTACTGGTTTCCTAAGTAGAATGCCACAAACGGAAAATTTTCACCACTTCCCATTTTTCTTTTTTTCAATTTTCAAACACTTTTGAAACACCCTGTACATATATAATATGAAGGAAGATAAAATCATACGATCAGATCACAAGATCAAATTAAACAGAATTTCAGAATAAATTGCAAAAGGCTATAAGTAAATGTAATGGATTTGCAATATTTTTAATTTATTTTTTTAGAGGTGTAATTTATCATTCCGATGAACATTTCTATAAACGCAAAAATATTCTTAATAACACCAAGTCCTAATTTCACGGTGTTAGTAAGGATGTTCTTTCTTTTTTTTTATGGCGTTTATTGTATTACCCCAATCTGTGCAATATTTTATTGTGGAACTGTTCTTTTAAATATTAAAATAGTGTCATTTTATCCAGATTTCTTCAAAATATCCCCAAAAAATTAAAAATCGTTTCTGTATAATACTATGCTTATTTGAGATACGAATTGTCAATCTATGAGGACATTTAGAACACTTAAATATTGTAAGCGTTGAAAGGAACTGCCGCCATTTTGTTTAAAGCGATTAACGTAAAAACCACTTTTCGGAATGCTTATATTTTTAAAACTTGGTTAACAATTTAACGAATGTCGTAAAAGTTTTTTTTGAATGAAATGATTAGAAATTGTACTAGTAAATCAACATATAAAACGGAAAGTTTTGTGGGAATTTGCCATATGCGTGAAAAGTACTCTAAGAACAAAATGAAACAGGGATATCAATATTAAAAAATCTTTATTGAGATCTTTAGTATACATGTTGACACAACTTTAGAACATAACATTAAAAATCCCTATTGTAATATTATATTTTTTTAATGTAAAAATCAGTTAAAATATAATACATAACATAAAATAGAACAAAATAGATATAGTGTAATTATAGCTAATAAATGTGTGTACATTTAGATGCAATCATTGCTTTATCAATATAGTTAATCATATCAATATATCATTTTCTCTAGCGGGCAATTCTCTAGCGGGCTTGGAAGAGAAAGGACGATCTCGAAAAATCGATTTTTTGTTGTTGTTTTTTCTACTTCAGATAGATGTAGGCAACACCTAGGTAAGTCGTTTTGTTATGGTTCGCCCTTAGTATTCTTACAGTGTCAAGCTAGACCCCACACAAAGCGCTTAATCACAGTATCAAGCTAGATTTCCCAACACCCAAATTTTGGGATTCGCCCTTTTTCTTCCTAGGTCCTGAATTGACTACTAATCAATTGGTGACTGGTCTTCTCCTTGTCAGTAGTCACATTCTGCTATATGGCAAGGATACTTTTTGGTGGCCTTTTATGATCCATAAAAGACAGCTTAAAAATTAAACCGAATGCAGGAATGAAATCCAAAACACTGTTATGAGGGTGTTAATATATTTAAAGAATTGAAGAAATTAAAATAATACAAACAGAATCTGATTAAGAAAATTTTAAATGACAGGCAATACTAAATAAGAAATATATATATTACCTTTTGCACATAACTGATCCACAATTTAATATGATATGCGTCTTTTATAAGAATAGAAGTTTAGCTTTTCTTTTCAAAATCTTTACTACATTTATTGTCAAGATATGTTTTTCACGTTTATGCGTCAGAAAATATCTTGCATAGTATGGATTAAATGTAAACTTTATTTATGTCTAACGAAATATTCCTAAGCGTATTGTATAAGTTCATATTTTTTCTCACAAAAGCTTACCAACATTTTAATGCAAAAAAATTACATATGGTGGATGTGGAAATGACGATTCAGAGCATGTTATAATCAATGACTTTTCATCATATGTAGCAATTTAAATTCACAATGGTGTAATTCAAATTTTCTGACTGAGAAAAATGACACTTTCAAATCTGAGTAAACCGATGTTTTTATTTTGTTATGAAACTTTTTATTTCAAATATGACAACTCCATGCTTTCAATTCTGAAATTCCAGAAACACTCAGAATATTGAAACATGGACATACTCAACACTGAGCACATATAGGTCAGTTCATACTCATTTTTGAAACATAGACATATTAAAAAATTATTAAGGTCAGTTCAAACTCATTTTTGAGACATATGGTCATACTCAAAAATGAGCACATAGAAGCCAGTTCACACTCATTTGTGAAACATGGACACACTAAAATATTAGCACATGGTGTTTTATTCTTGAGTGTGTGCATGTTTTCAGAAATGAGTATATACATGTTTTAAACCTGAGTAATTTTGATTCGGAGCAATTTTGACTATGCGACATACTCAGATTTGAGTATTTTTTGCTCAGTTTTGAAAATTTCGTTTTCAGAGTGCTTAAACGGATCTCAAGATCCAAAAAAAAATTGCGAATAAAATTCTACAAAGTTAAATAAATTAAATAAAACAAAACGCGCATTTCTACGATTATTACATCAGGAAATATAACAATACCTGTGTTGTAATATGTCCTGCGCTGCCCGTAACTACAACTTTAAGTTTATTTATCTCCTAATGAAATTTTTCATAATTTGTCAATTTAAAAAGAGATATACCTAAACTTTTCTGGAAGATATGCTTCTGAAATTTTGTATAAACTTTTTTGTTAAATTGTCTTCACAATTTTAAATTTTATGGAAAAATTATGAAAATAAGTTCCTGGAAGTAAAAAAGTACTCTCAAAGATCTTTTATTTTACTTTAAAATTTATCATAAATTTGTCAGTTATATTTTTATAAACGGTAAAGACAACTTAACAAAAAATCTTTTCTGTACACAATAATGAAAAAAGTAATGGATTAGGGCAAGTGGTTCATGGGTTTTATCAAAAAATAAAGTTTTAAAATTTAAACTTTTTTTCAAAAACTTTTTATTTGATAAGTAATTTTTATAGTAAGACATATTTGAGGAAAAACATTCATTAAAAAAATCGTATAAATAAAATAAAAATAAATTCTTTGCCACCTGATCCCCTTATACGTATATTCAAAAACAAAGGATTTACTGAAAACATTATTAATATATTCCAATCCTATAGAATACCTTCTTATGCTATCCACAAGGGTTATTTGAAACCATGACTTATAGTGTTATTTCTATTAAGAGTTTGATAGGTATTGAAATAATCCATGCATTCATCGCTTGTTTCGAAAATTAATTACTTAACCACTAGGAATTTAACGGGCTCACATAAATACGAATACACTTGTGATCGATCAGCAAAAGACTAGTATAATAAATATTTGGTATAATTAGTGTTTCCAGGTCCACTGTCGCAGAAAAATGGGACAGGAAAGCAGAAGAAGAGCATCAGTGGTTTCCAAATCGGAACTTAAAATACAGCAAATCCTCTGAAAACGGATATTTTTTTTTTTTTTTTTTTTTTTTTTTTACGGAATCGGGCTCTAGGAATTTTATAAAATCAGTACGTTTTACGGAAATCGACACACCTGACAATACTAGGTGTCATATGCGTGTCGACCATAAGTGTCGGCTGTCGTATTTATTGGAGGAAATCGAAATGTTAAGGTCATAAATTAAAAATTGCTCTGTTTTTAATATCAAAAATTCAAATATCTTATCACTAAATTCAATTTCTATTTCGGGTACGAAATTAATTTTTGCTTTCTGTATTTAAAATATTTGAAAACTCTTTTAAGAATAATTAAGTTACAAATGCCGTACATAAATTTTACAAAGTTATTTCGAGAAATATATTTTTTGATAAATATTTGCTTTTAAAAAAAGGAAATATTCCGTGCATTTTATATAAAATTAAATTATGGATTGTGGTTATTTTTAATCCAACGTATCCTTACAGAAATAGTAAATGTTACGATTAAGATAATGAGAAAAATTTCAAATTGGTATATACTGAAAAGCAAACATTATAAATTTGCCCTTTTAAAAGTACCCTAAAACCATTTCTTTATTTCTTTTTCTTTTCGACACATGCACATTTTAGAAATGCAGATATTTTTAATTTCACGATTTTTTTATTTTATAAAAATGTATAAGTGTGAAAAGATTTTTAATTATTTGAAATAAATAGACAGGGTTTTGAAAAGAGCACTTTGATTTCGAATGTAAAAAAAAATAATAATAAGATTTATACAATATGTGTACTTACAATTTTATTATTCTTTAATTTTTATAAGTTTAAAATATTTCTTTTCTTTTTTTTATCCTTTTTAATCATTATTTATTCTGTAATGACAACAGCAACGTAATAGTATGATAGGTTTTAAAAGTTCCTAAATATAATTGGATTTAAAAAGAAAGATATTAATTGAAATAATACTTTAAATATACAGGGTGATTATAATTAAAGTCCCACTTTCAAAATGCTGTAAAAAAGGAACCACGGGTCAGAATGACATCAAATTTGAACTGAATATTCTGTAAGAAGGGGGAAATGGTATGGCACAAGAAAGATAAAGTTCCAAAGCGTATCAATCGCTGTAAGCTGCATAACAAAAGTGGACTCTGCTACAAGTGACATTTTTTAATCGAAATACGACGGCTTTGGCATGAGTTGTACAGTAAACCAACAGTACATGATGTACGTGAGAGTTTCGGTTGATTGACAGAAAAAAATTACTTCTAAATCAATCAACAGTTGTGGTACTATTAAAAAAAGACGCTTTGCCTTGGAAAGCCCATCCACCAAGAGCCCATACAGCAAATGGAAATCCCATCCTCACGGCAAGGCCGTACCACATTGGATGGGGAAAATCGGTTTTTAATTGTCCTTGAGCCAAAAACTGCATAAAAAGCACATAATGATTCTATTTTTAATTGTGCATGAGTGTCTTTTAATTTTCATAGTATGCCGCTTACCGCACCATCTATTGATACACTCTGGAACATTTTTTTCTTATGTCATACCATTTCCCCCTTCTTCCAATATATTTAGTTCCAATTTGAAGTCATTCTGACCAGTGCTTCTTTCTTTTTTTACAGAATTTTGAAAGTGGGACTTTATAATTATAATTATCCTGTATTTGTTTGGATTTTTGTTTTTCCTTCTTTTATTTCAGGTTTTAGTCAATCAGCTTATTATAAAATGATGACGAATAATTTTCACCAAATAGTACCAAAATATGTTCTTCATTGATATATATATTCATAGATATACGAGGTTTGCAGGTGGTCTCCATTTTTGAGTGTTTGCCGTGCAGTCAAAGACTTGTATTGCTTAAACCTTTTTGGATGTTTTTACAATGATGATTGTGATTGTGTGGCAAAGGACACAGAACGGACTTGGATCGATTGTCGAACATTGGATTTTGGTTTGTTTTGTGGCTGCGTGTCTCAGGTTTGGGTACAAATGATACTTATTTTCTGCTGTATAATACATGTATCAGTTTTAATTCAGCTGCTTCTTTGGACTGTGATATACTTGTTAATGCGGCGTCGGGTCCGGTGGGCGAGTGTTTGCAATATGCTTTCGAATGTTTTTGCTTTTGATTTATGCATTGCGACACTCTAGCCGAAACCCACTGCCACTTTTGCACTATTTTATCCTGCATAATTTTCGTTCTGAAACATGGCTGTTATTTTCCCATTATACCCACTGCTAATGAGGCCACAGCCTTTTAGTTTAATTATCTTGTTCTCGTTTGATTTATTTAAAAAAATTCTTTAATTTTTTTTTTACGCATTCATGTTTAAATAGGGTGTGGAATTCTGGTTCTGCCAAATACATGCATATTATGATCTACTATATATAATTTGTGTGGTTGTTTGCGGCATTAGCACTTATCACATAGATGCTATTTAAAAAAAATATTTGGCTTATACACACACACACACACACACACACACACATATATATATATATTTATATAACTTATGAAAAATTTAATTGCTTATATAAATTAAATTTCTTTCCTTACGAGTTCAAGGTGGCGATAATGAAACTGGCAGTACTCAGCGTGTTTAGTAGCGAGACCTAATTGCCAGAATGGAGTCAAATTTTGTAGAATGATTAAACAAGACGGGGCGTGAAGAATTTCACAAATAATGATAATATTATTAAAAAAATAGTTCCAACAGTCATGGCTAGGGGATTTGTGGCGCTGTTTTCTTTTTTAAAGAAATCATTTGTTCCCTTTCTTGTTTAATTATCCTACAAAATTTGGCTCCATTATCACAATTAAATCGTGCTACATAAAACGCTTAGTTCTGCCAGTTTAATTACTGCATCTCAAGAGGACAATAATTCTGGAAACTTTTCCCATTATCTACACATACTTTTAGTAGAAGAGCCAATAAGAAACTGTAGAAAGCGTTTTCGTGCATGATCATATATAAATCGTACTTATGTGATAGTTTCCTATTTGTCAATCATAAATGATGCTGGAAACAGTATGGCTGTAATTGAATGCGGATAAGAATCGAGTGATACCACAAAATACATTATGTTGTTACAAAAAATTATCAGTAAAATTCTTCAACTGTCATGGAATAAATAAATGTAAAAGTAGTAATAACTTAGAGTCGATTTTATTAAAAAAATACTTATTGAGTACATTTTTTAGGAATGCAGGTCTCGCTACCAGTATTGAATAAGAAGCATGACTGATAAATTGATACAGAGTAGCGATATCAACATCCAAAATGAAAACAAAATACGTAGGTTTATGTTTGTGTCAGAGAAACTCATATTTGTGTCAGTGAAATGTGTATACCTAAAATTATGTTTGATTAGTTATGAATTCAAACGTGATATGCCAGTCACTTAACCACCTTTCTTTAGCTTTTGAGTTGTATAAGGAATTCTGAATTTATTAATGATATTTTGTTTTAAGAATTTATTAAGAAAGAAAATATATCTATCATTTTAAAACAGAATGTTTAAAGGGTGTTAAAATATTTATGCAACAATAATTTGTTAACGAATGTAGCAATACCCATCAGGAAATTCAATAAATAAAATTATAAATAAATAATACAATAAATAATATTAGTAAATACTGCAATTTCTATAAATACGTAAATAGAAACATGTATGCGTTCATCAGTACAAGAATGTGCAAAGTCCATCATTTCCACATAATTTTCTTCTAATTTCTGGCAATTAGTGGTGAAATTATGAGCAAAAATGTAAACTTGACAACATTAAAAGGTTTCACATAACATAAAAATCGCATATTTCTTAATACAGCTAAATATAGCAAGTCAGCGACATATTTGAATGCGGATAAGAATCGAGTGATACCACAAAATACATTATGTTGTTACAAAAAATTATCAGTAAAATTCTTCAACTGTCATGGAATAAATAAATGTAAAAGTAGTAATCACTTAGAGTCGATTTTATTAAAAAAATACTTATTGAGTACATTTTTTAGGAATGCAGGTCTCGCTACCAGTATTGAATAAGAAGCATGACTGATAAATTGATACAGAGTAGCGATATCAACATCCAAAATGAAAACAAAATACGTAGGTTTATGTTTGTGTCAGAGAAACTCATATTTGTGTCAGTGAAATGTGTATACCTAAAATTATGTTTGATTAGTTATGAATTCAAACGTGATATGCCAGTCACTTAACCACCTTTCTTTAGCTTTTGAGTTGTATAAGGAATTCTGAATTTATTAATGATATTTTGTTTTAAGAATTTATTAAGAAAGAAAATATATCTATCATTTTAAAACAGAATGTTTAAAGGGTGTTAAAATATTTATGCAACAATAATTTGTTAACGAATGTAGCAATACCCATCAGGAAATTCAATAAATATGTCGTTGACTTGCTATATTTAGCTGTATTAAGAAATATGCGATTTTTATGTTATGTGAAACCTTTTAATGTTGTCAAGTTTACATTTTTGCTCATAATTTCACCACTAATTGCCAGAAATTAGAAGAAAATTATGTGGAAATGATGGACTTTGCACATTCTTGTACTGATGAACGCATACATGTTTCTATTTACGTATTTATAGAAATTGCAGTATTTACTAATAACTAATATTTCAAAATATAATTATTCCAACTGCGCATGCAATTCATATTTGAGCTTTTATAAAGTATCATATAAAACAATATGTAATGGAATATATTTTTTTGTGTTTGAGTTATAGCTAAATAATGAAAGCTTATCTTAAACATTCATTGATTGGTTAATTTTCAATACTCATATCTCACTAACTTATTATTCATAATTAACAAAATATGTTTGATGTTCTGCTCATTTCAGATTCATTTGACTTTAATCTGTCTAAATGAGCTTTGATATATTTTCCTGTTACTATCAATGAAATTGAATACACTTGGTGGTCGAATTATGATCGACTTGTATTATTTTTTAATCGAACTGACCGATTGTCAGTCGAACTCAATTAGTAGCCGGAGAATCTGTATTGAAATGTTTAAATATAATTAAAACTAGCTTGTTATTAATATATACAAAAATACTGAAAACATGAAGAAAATTTAAAAAGAGAGAGAGAGAGAGAAAAAAAAATTATAATTTGGAGTTGCTATCAAGTGAATACAAATGGATTAAGAAATGAAATATGAACCATATACAATGGAAAATTGGACAACAAGATAATTAAATCAGAATTGGATATGAAAAAACACATGTAGATATAATCATCAGCCTGGATGTACCCACATGTGTTTTAAAAAATAATTCAGTATTTCATAATTCTACTGGCATATATGCTAAGATCAGTAGAATCACCCAGGTATACTGAATTATTACCAGAAAACTATTGGAAATATTAAAATTTGAAATAATAAAATTTGAAATAAAAAACCCGTAAAGAATAGATAAAATATTTTACTCTGAATAATTATCCAGAATCCTTAAACATCACAAGTTCTCCATGATACCACACGTCCACATGGCACACATCATGAAATATCTCATACTTGTTGACATAGTCGAGTTGAGAGAAATTATTTGAAAGACAAGTTGAGAGCACATCTTTTGAAATATTACCCTAACTATGATACCCCAACACAAATTGATTCAAAAACACACAAATTTATTCTTGTGATCATACACTAATAACAAAATTATATCCGTGAATATACAAATACTCCATTCAATTTTAATCCCTAAAAGTAAAATAAATATACAAGCGATAGCGCCCTCTATAGGTAAATTAAATATAATGTTAACAATATTATCAACATCTACCTGACAAGTAAGGTGTCTCCATCTATTGGTATAATAATTATTCAAAATTAAGATTGAGTTACATATCCACTATATTAGATTTAATTATATATATAAACATTAAAAAACAATACTCCTTGTAGTTTTACATTAAAATCGTACAAAATCCCACTATATGAATAAATTTACCCAGAATTAAATCCATCCTACACAGCATTTCAAATATTCTTAACAAGAGTATGTATTATGTGAAAGAGATATTTTTAATACAAAGTGCTGGTGCCGCCATCTGTGTTAATCCACTTATATATATATATATTTCCTGCTTTTAAATTTGGTGGTCGATCATAAGTCAACGACCAAGTTTATCTTCTGAAAATAAAATATTCTACTTAATCTTGAACAGGTAATTAAAAGACCGATTGGAAATGAATTTTTAAGCATGTTCAAAATGTAGATTAAAGTAATTTATTTTCAGAACACTTCAGAACAAATATTCCATTTGTTTGAATATTTTCAGATTTATATACATCTATTCTTTCTTTCAAATTTCTTCGACTCGTATGTAACTAATAGTAAAATAAAGAACGAAAAATGGCAGAACAAATTTTCTTGAAAAACATAAAAAAGAGAAATTGTGTAAAAGATTGCTCTGTATTTGGAATGTACTTTGTTTTGAGTATGAATTGCATTTTTCAAATCGTTTTAGAAGTATTGAAATGCTTTCAAAATATTTCCTTTTAACGTAAAGCTTTCAAAAGTAATTCTTATATTTACATTACAATGTAACAAATTGTGTAAACAAAGGAATAAGAATTATTTACTCAGATTTTGTAAAGCGATGATTTTCTACACAGAAGCGCGTTTCATTATTGATTAAAGGGCATAAAAATGCAAAGTATGTAATTATCCACAAAAATTACAAAAATGCATTCAAAATTTTAATAATTCACGATGCTTTAGTAATTAACGAAAAACGTTGAAGTGAACATTAAAGGTCTTCTTTAGAATTTAATGTGTATTTTTAACTAATATCTAACAATTTATTTAGAATTAAAGCTTCAACTTCTTCGTAGGATTTGCCGGAGCAAATTTTATTTTTTCAAGAGTTGTTTAACCTCTTTGTAAAACAAATATAATCAATTTAAAATGAATTTACACATTACAATGTAACAAATTCAATTACATATGGATAATAATTATTTATTCAGATTTTGTAACGCGATGTTTTTCTATGTAGCAAAATGTTTCGTTATTGATTAGAGGGCAAAAAAAAAATGCAAAGTATGTAATTATTCAGAAAAATTACGAAAAGGTATTCAAAACTTAACTATTTTCTGGATATTTAGCATTTAATGAAAAACAGTCATAACTGAGTAGAATGGTCACAAATAAAGATAGAGTAGCGTCACGCACACAGAGAGCATAGTTATGCTGGAAATTGTCATCGAAACTGGATTAACGCATAATATAGAACTTGGCAATATTTTCTTCGACTAGGGTGCTTCTATACGAAACTGGCAACAAACAGGATTTAAAATTTGATTGGTTGAGACGGTTTTGGGCAAAACACAAATCGCCAAGTACCTTGGGTAGCCTACCATTATCGCGAAGCTAATGCTTATTAACTTGTCTCACTCATCAAATCAAACTCGCTTAGTTGAGTAACGCCAAGTTCTGAAATCCACGTTTGTCATCATTTGGACAAACATTTCTGTCTGAGAACTGTTGAGCATGCACCCTGTGATTATGTCATCACTCAAATATAGAGGCTCTCTAGATTGCACAAGTTTGCTTTGACCAGTTATACACTCAACCGGCCAAAGTTAAAAGCCGTGATACGTCTACATCTGTTAGCTGTAACGTGATCAAAATAGGCTGGTAATAATAATAATAAATAATCTGAATAAATAATCTGCGGTACTGGAGATGCTGGAAAACAACTGCATATTCTCTACGCAATAATATGTTATTGTTAGTGGGATGCCATCTAATTGTGCTTCAACAATATTAATACTGACTCATTTTATTAAAAAATAGATAAAATACCTCTACTTGAACCTTTGAAAAGAATATTGCCATGAAATATCACGATTATAAATATTGGATATTTTTTAAATTTTATTTTAAATATGATCGTTTCACATTGGAAGCATCTGCAATGAAACACCAATATTTCCGAAATACTGTCGTTAGAAATGTTGTTAATTTTTTTTCCTAATGCTGATGCAATGTTGTCAAAATGAAAACAATGTAATGTTGGGGAAACATTTAATGCCAATATTTTTAATATTAGCAAGTCATAACCAAAATTTTCTAATATACGGCAAGTTTAAATAATATTTCATATTATATTGTTTTGATAGTAGGGATATTATGAAATAACAGCATGGCGGTCACAGTTTGAAGTTATGAGTTTGAATTTCAAATAATGGAAGGTTAAAAAAAAAAAAAAAAAAAAAAAACGGGCGGTAAATAATTGAAGCCGGTTTGGTCTTATATTTTGAAATAATTATTTTGTTTACCAAAAAAAAAAAAATAATAATAAATAAAAAAAATCATTCTATATTTTTTGTGTCTGCGTTCCATTTTTAGGGTTTCGTTCATCTCACGAAACCCTATTACTCCCGCTCCGTTGCCTGTCCGTCACAGAGCCGTTCTCAGAAACTATATAACTTACAGACATGGAAATCTGTGTACTTATAGCTAAATACCTACTATGAAGCTCAAAATATTAAAATTTGAAAAAAAAATCGTATTATTTTAATATAGAGAAATAAAAAACCAAGATTCTATCAGCCTTTTCCTATTAAATTTAACCATTTTTCGTTATAGCAGTTGCCAACAATTAAAAATGCACAATAAAATTATTTCTACAATAATTAATTTTCTATTGAAATATTTCCACGTGAGAAATGAAAATGAAATAAAAAGTTTCACCAATTGAAAAAAAGATTAATATGACGTCATATTGGTAATAAAACGGAAATTTTCAAACATTTAAATCTCAAACATCTCAATAAGTACAATAGAAGTATGAGTGTGTGTATGTACAGAAAGCAGATTAATATCACATCATTAGAGAATTAAAAAGAAAATTTATCTGACGTCATATTAGAAGTTTAAAGGATTTTTCAAATGTTTGAGGATAATACAAAGCGAGTATCAATATGAGTAATAGAGAATAGTAAATATATAAGTTTGAGGAACGTATTGAATCATGATAAAAAACCGATTATGGAAATATTCGCATATTTTAACATTTTGAAGGTGTACAACATGCTTAATTTTGAAATTAATTTTTTTTAAATATCGCGTTTAGTCCACATGGCAGATATTATTATGACTGAGTATAATAGCGGGCTTGTTCAGATATTCGAAAAACGGGTAACACGTCACGGGTAACAGCCAGTAAAATATAAAATAACTAATCTTCCGTAATCTGTCGGCAAGGTTAACTCCAAACATGGGCGTTTGCTAGCAACAATATACGTAGTTTAAAATCAATGTAGATATTTTTATAGAACTGTCACAAAAAGTCCCACTTTCTAAAATTCACAATTTGGGAGTAGGACCTGGATTACAGAGGATTACACAGTAGGTTTAAATATCTATTTTATATAAACTATTTTTTTTAACTATCGCATTTAGTCCACATGACAATTATTATGACAGAGTATAATAGCGGGCTTCGTCCGCTATCGGGCCGGTTCAGATATTCGAAAAAACGAGAAAAATAGACCGGTAAATTTTTACTTTATAAAAAACATGACTTTTTTTTTTTTTTTTTTTTTTTTTTTGGAAAATGAAATTTATTTGGATTCATTAAAGAAAGAATAAAGTGTTTTGAAAGGAATATTAAACGAAACTTTATGTGCGATCTTCGATCACCGTACCCACTTGTTTGATCTTGTTAGTTCTTAATACGATGTTCTTAGATGATTACCTTAAAAATAAATAAGATAAAATTTTATTTTTATTTATTCTTTTAGGGCATAACTATTATTCTGAATATTTATCCTTTTAACTATATATTCTATAACTTTTAGATCCATGTTTATTTGACTTTTATATTTATTTGTTGTTTAACTTCAGTCATTTTCCCAAAGCTAACGTTTGAAATACGATTTTGAAATTGTTTAGCCTCAAGTTTTGATGATTTTTTTAAACATAAAAATACTTTTGAGTGCACGGCAAGAGGTATGTTTCAAACATTTGCTTTCATATATGTAAATGGATTCCCATCTCTAAAGCAAACGTCCATACATATTACATATATTCTTGAACGCACAGTTTTGTTTGGTTATTGTTTTATATTGTGATTTTATTCATGTATTTTAAGTAGAATAATTCTAAAACATATTGTAGAATTCTCTAGTAAAATGTGATTTATTTGATATATTTATAGAGAATTCGAAAAAATATATATATTTGATTTATCGCATTTTGATTTTTGTAAACATATTGAAAGTTTATATGAATGTTGTATTGATCTCTCAGTTAAACGTATTTAATAAATTTTAGTAAATTACTGCTTGCTGTTATCTGTAATTATTCTGGTATCCGCTGAGATGAAATATGACAATAACAAAAGTAAATAATAACTAACAATAAAAAAATACAATTTATATGTTGGATGATTAAAAAAAATACAATTCAATCAACTAATTAGCATTTAAGATCCATTATTAGAGGATTGTATTTAAGATTCATAATTACAGGATTGTTTATTCGATACTTTGACGCGCTACTAAAATGGGTTCTTATACTTAATGCATAATTGCTTATTTTTAAGAGAATAGCTCTTCAAAATAGCTCCAAAATAAAATTTCTTAAGTTTGAAGATACATGTTTTTGTTTCTGAGACATACCCATTTTTCCAAAATAATTCAACATGTGCTCTTTTTTAATAGTTCTAATTTGGCAAGCATTTTTTGAAGTCCCGCAAATTCAATAGATGTTTTATTCAGTCATTCATATTATTTTTCCTCAAATGGTGTTGTGTTCTGCAGCTGCACGTGGTATTTAAGCTAATCAAAAGCCTAAATTGACTTTTGTATTTCTACATTATAATGACTATTAACTTTATTATAAACACATTTTATCATCGCATCAAAAGAGGCTAGCAGAAGCGTTTAAGACGAAAGTTTCATTTATTTTCTAAGGCCTTGAATTACATTCTTAGTGGCACCATCATGAGCAATAAGTAGTTCTTCAATTCCGTATTGTTGCTCTTAAAATATTTACCATAAACTGTAAAGTTAACATTGCTGTATAAACGATTAATTTATTACGACTGAAATAAAATTACATTTACCATTTTTGTAGCTATGAGAATTTTAAGTGGGCATCGGCACTTAAATCTGAAAAGAGCAAATACGTATTTTCGACACTAAATTACTTGCCAACAATAAGCAGCTTCTAGTTTTTAACTATTTCTCAGGCTTCAATTAAACCACATTGATTTAAAGAAAAGTTATGTTTTGGTATTTTTGATTATCACTGTTTTTTCTAAAGTGGCATGACATACATGCCAACTACGGCGGTCAACTGGTAAATGTCGAATATTAACGTTGCAAAATGAGTCAATAAATTTCCGTGCATGATTAGGAAAACATACTCAAAGCCTTATCTGACACTCCATCTCATTTAAAATATGTTCAAAGTGGCTGACACCTGTTGTTAATGAAATAGCATCGCTAAAATAGCACTGAATCATAAAAAAAAAGTTCTTTCCTTAACAACACATTATAATTTATTAAAACGCAATATACTATTTAATACAGAAAAAATTATATTACCCTCCATTAATTGAGAAAAGAAATGTGCAGGATGAAAGGAACACATATAATAATGGATAAGAACCCAATTTCAACAAGGTCAGAAAAATGCGCATCTATTTGTTGAGAATTTATCATTTCAAACATACATTTGCTTTCTTGCCTCACAAGATTTCTATTCTACTCCATAATTACGTGGGTTGCTCAATTATTTCTGCGTGTGGCTTTTTAACCACTTGGCAAAGTAGCAGGCTATTTTAAAGAACCATAATGATCATTGTAATGTACTAAGTTGTAGGAGTGTTTTAAGTAAATTCTATTTAACTTCTATGAATCAATGCCAGTTCCTTTGCGTTTTGTTTTATCGTAAACCGGATTTCAAACGTATCTTGCTTGAATACAAGATCTTTAATGTAAGATTCTGAATATACATTCTTGTTAAATCGCTTCTACAACCTACTGTATTAAGCGAGCAAAACATAAGCGCAAATGCATTATAAAGTTCCACAAACCTATATAGCCCATACGTTTCACAGTGAAATTTCTATTTACAGGACATTTTTAGAACCATTTTAATATTTCAGAAACGATTTGGAAATTACGATTGATATGAAAAAAAAGTACATGTCAAATACAGAACACTTTTTACATTAGATTCTATTTTTCAATGATCACGAAAAAAATAAGTTCTAGCATTTATTATTCTAAGTTTTGTTTTTAGTTATGTACTTGCGGAAAATATTTTGAAAATAATAGAATGTGCGTAGAAATTCAGAAATTTCGGGAGTTTTAAAAGTAAAATGCGGAAGTCTATATTTTAAAATGCGCTCAGTATTAAGTGAGTTACGAATAGATTTTAGATTACTTGCTGATAGAAGAATGTTTGTAGATAAGGATTTCTTTTGAAATAAAAATCTGTTATATTCGGAAGATAAATTATCTTTAAAAATTTCAGCACGGTTATACGAAAATTAAACATAGAAAATGTATTAAATACCTATTTAAACTTTCTCTAATATATTACATTTCGCTTGATTTAATGATAGATCAACCCACATTGAACAGCTGTACCTAACTATAATAATCGCACAGATAATCGATGTCACATCATTGTGATGTCACAAATGGTCACAAGATTACATTCATAACGGTAACTAAAATGTAATATATTTATTTATTTACCTTTGGTTATCATGGTAAACCTCTGAACGCCCCCGCAAAAGAGTAAAATTGCAATGTTGTTTTCTTTAAAGATGATAAATGAAAATGATGTTTGCAATATGATATAAAAAATTTAATTACATATATGAATATAATCCTTGGGAGTATTTACAATTAATCAATGTTTTCAAACTGCATTATATCTGTAGAATTATATTAATTTAAATAATGCTTCTATTTCAGGAAAACATACAGCTTAGTATACAGCTGTTCACAACGCTGAGAAGGTTAAAAATAATGACCAGATATCTTTCCAGGACTGGTTGATTTACCTCTTAGATTACCCAGTAGTTTCAAACTGTGCTATCCAATGTATGCATTAATTGAAAAGAATGAATTTCTCTTACCAGACCCATAATCACTATTTTGATGATCCAGGGTAGACTTTGTCTACGAGAAGACTATAATACAAGTTGTTGTCAATTTTTTATTCTGGCTTTATTATTTGTATTTTTTTTCACATTAAGTAACTAGAATTGTTCAGCAGGTAATCATCCTTTTCATTCTATAACCATCATTGTTCATTATGTAACCACCATTATTCATTATTTAACCATCATTATTATGTTCCTTCCATTAGAATTTCTCTGACCACAACCCGTTGGCAAAGATTTTCAATGGTGGCTTCGCATAACCAAGATATACACCCTATAAAACTTAATTGTAATTGGGGATCTTGATTCAGGGTGTCCCTGTCCCCGTCTCCCTATCACGATATGACACCCATGTGATTCTATCTTATGACTTCATTCTCAACTCTCTAAAAAAGATAAATGTTTCTTATTCTAACTCATATGTTCCTGAAGGCTTACGTAAATATAGCATATCCTCTTCGAAGTTATCAACAACTGTGAAAAGCGCTTTTTTTGCATCTAAAACTTTAGAAACCGATAGAATTTTGAGATTTAAAGAGACATTTCTGAAGTCAAAGATTCAAAGTGATTCAAAAGTCTCTTCTGCTGCTCCTTAATTTTTAGAAAAGCATCTGAGTAATTTTTTATAGCGTATTAATCAGTTTTCTCAGCCCTTATATCCTTTGTTTTCGGATGCTATCAATTCTCAAGTAAACGTTTTCATGTTCGACAAACATGATAAATTAACAATATTAAAATTAGTAACATACATATTAATATTGAAATATTGAAATAAATATTATTTTGTTACTCTTGCATGTTTAAATTGTCAGTTGAAAATGTTTATTTGAGAACTGATAACAATCCAAAAAACAGATATTCAAGATAGAGAAAACCGGTTAATACACTGGAAAAATGACTCAGAAACGTTTCCAAAAATTACGAGCAGAAAAAGAGGAATCGCGAAATTTTATTGATTTAAGAGTTTTCTAACGATAAAGGACCGCTTTTCAGAATCGCGCGTAACTCGGAAGAGGTTATATTATATATTTGTAAACCTTAAGAAACGTAAGAGTTATATTAATAAACCTCTGTTTTTTCTTTCACCAAAGTCACCGTGACCGATGTTTGGGCCACACTTCACAAGGCGACAAAAAACGCCATTTTCAACTCTTTACAAAACGAGATATATTGACGTCACAATGATGTCCCAGTTGGTCATTTTTCATTTTGCAATGAGGAATGTATGAATTATATTTAGGTCACGATGCTTTCACATTTTGGTCTTATTTAGGTTACAGCGCTGTTGGGATAGTAACAGTTTAAGTTTTGGTGTATTTTCTTAGTAAGGGTTTATTGAATGTAGTACGTGTATTTACTACGACGTGTGCTATGGAATAAAGTGTGTGCGCAAAACAAATATTTTACAACGGTGAAGCTACTCTCATTAAACAAAAAGATACCAAAACTTTGGTATATTTTTGTTGGTTATAGCTATTCAATATGGGGTGAAACAAAATAATTTGAGTAAAAACTGAAGAAGACCGTATAAAGTGGAAAGGTGAGTTTTGCATGTTATGGTCAAATTTCTTTATAAAATTCGCGACAAAGCAAACAGATTGGTTTGTTATAAAACATTAATAAAATATGCTTTTCATAATTTTCACTAGCTAATTTCATTCGTCTCGATTTTACCCTTTAAATATTTTGGCCTGTTGCCTTCCTTTTATTGCAATTCTATCGGTCAATGCAGCTCTACTACATATACGCTTCTGTACAATATGTGTATGTGCAAGAATTGCATTATTATTTTTGTAATGACGGAGGTGATCTTAATGTTCCTGAAACGAGTTTGCGATTTTAGTAAATCTCTTTAATAGTTCTACTTGTTTTTTAAGTGTTACTGTAGATTCGGGGCCAAATTTAATCTCATTTCACAGAGATTTACAAATATATTAATATAATTTAGATATTTATACATATATTCATGTACATAGAATTATGCAATCATTTTGTTTTCGCGACTTATCATTTTTATGATATTCTTTTTGAAATTTTAGGTGTCGATTTATCGATTGTGTGCTAGTACTATATGCGCTCGATTCACGATCTGTGCTCCTGATCCAATAGAAATAGCTTAACCATAATTAGCTTAAAGTTATTTATAAGGCAAGCAAATTTTTCAAAAAATATAACTAACAAGGATTTTTTTCTCACGCTCTTGCATTTACTGCAAGCCAGTTTGTGTTTTTTAGTGAGAGCGGTTTGGTATAATAGAGTGTTTGTGGAAATCGTTTATTATTACCAACATACATTTTAATTCCCATTGTTGCTCGAGTCACTAATTTTGACACGCAGTAGACGATTATATATTAAAATGTTTGACATCTCCCTATAAAAACTATGCACGATATATGACGACTCTTTTAAAAACATAAAGTTTCATTCTGTACTTTAAAAATGTATTCAAATTTCGCGACAAGTGGCCAAGTTTTATGAAAACTAGAATGTATAAAATATAAAATCTATAAAAAACCATAACAGATAATCAAATATACATTTTTATATCTTCTTGAAATATATACAGCACTAAGATCAGCACGAGCGCTTTCCAGTTTAAGAAAATTGAAAAACGGAGAATCTATCTGAAAAATAGAGGTGGAAACATGGAAATACAGGGAATCCGATAATTATTGGACATATTACAAAATTAGGTAAAATAAAAACTAAGTGGAATAGAAATAAAATGTCTTTACTAATTTACAACAGAAGTACAAAAGTTATTACATCTCGATATGAGACCCCTTGGTTACGCGTATTATCTAAATCGATTCTCGATTTCATTCTATATATTTTCAAGAATAGGAAGAGTTATGGAATGAATAGCAGCTGTGATCCGCTGCTCCAGGTCCTTCAAATTAGTACAAGGCACGAGACTAATTATTAGGACGGAGACTAATTATTAATACGTGACATATAAAAAAACACGCTGCTCTTAGTACTGTTTTTATAATTTTGTAATGTGTCCAATAATTCTTAGACATCTTCTAAATAACGAATTGTACAATCGCTTTTGTTATTCATCGTCATCATCATCATCATCCCAAAACATGGTTTCAGGCTATAAGCCTGTTCCGGCCTCAATCCATCTTTTTCGCGGCCTTCCTTTGTCTCTCTTCCCCCTTGGCTTATAATTAAAGGCTGCCTTCGGTATACGATCAGTATCCATCCTTTCGATGTGGTCCCTTCATTTCCTTCTGTAATTTCCTATTTTATTTAATATTGGTATAATTTCAAGCTCTCTTCTGATGTAATCATTCTTTATTTTGTCTATTATTGAACATCCCTTCACACTCCTCAAAAATTTGTTATTCATTTAAAAATGAATTTAAAAAATAATTTATGGAATTTTTGTTCTGTTAATACAATTTTATTGGCGGGAAAAAATACAATATTTTAAACAAGTATAAATATAAATTATGTATGAAATCTCTAGTTTAAAATCTTTTTTTGAGATTGGATTTTACGCGTTTACCTAACTTTGATTTCAATGAAGCTTCAAAGCAACATGAGATTACATGCAGAATAGTTCATTTGAATTTCGCTTTTTCAAAATATGTCATAATTTTAAATTCCGTTTTTTCAAAATCTAATCATTTTGTTCTTTGTTTCAACATATCTTGAGGCTTAATTATAATTTCAGATAGTTTCTTACTCACATAAGCATTGAATTTCAAATAGATATCACCGCAAAGATATATTTTCTTCTGTTTTAAAATAATTTAATAGTTGTTTATTTAACTATTATTAATAAAATAAGTGTATTTTAAATGTAGAAAAACATATATATCTTTTATATATTTGAACGATGCTTTTGTTCCATTGAAATGAAATATTTCTTTTAACATATTATAAAGAAGGGCGGTTGTATACGACCCATAAATTTGATATATATATATATATTTGGTTGAATTTTTTAAGTTTTGCTGTATGATGTTGTCTGTCTTTTAAAGGCATGTTGAGAAAAACGAGAAAAATGTTTTCATTAATTTTATTGCAGTACTCAATGCACAGGAATGCAACATATAAAGTTTTTTTTCCGGATTTACAAGGGATGATTTTCAAAAATGAATTGCGATTTGTTCATGATAGTCAGGTATAAAATTTTTCTCAAGTTAAAACGACTTCACTTCGGATCATCCGGTCAATACCTTTCCCAAGTTGCGAGCAGAATCCTTTGCGTACACACACTGCCGGTTCTTTTGCCTCAGTTTTCAATCACTTCGACTTCTAAATACAGCTGCATGAGAAGGGATTTTCTGCTGATTTTTTATTTTTGACAACTTGCATTTTCCAAATTATTTCGGCAACTGCGTGACTTTACGTAATGAAAAAATATATTATATATATTGTGTTGAAAATGTCATGCAGTGAGGTGGTATATTTAAATAATTCTGTCTTCACTGTCTTTTTCACTGTCTGGTGTAACATTTTGTTACTACTCTAGATTATGATTGTCTTCCGTTATATTTCTTTTATTTTCACCGCTTTTAATTTTAGACTCTGAAGAAAATATGTCTGCTTTGTGCTTTTAAATAAAAATTAAACAAAACAATAAGTGTTTTTGAACATTTATTCAGCTTGTAATATGATATTTCCCACTGCGTTTAACACTGCTCTGATCCGGGTTTTAGTTGACTAACCTCGCCTGTTAGTTTAGATAACAAAACACGTATCTTAGACTTTCCTATTTCGACAGTGGTTATCTAAAGGTGAGAAATAAATATATATAGATAGAATTCAAATGTCAGAATTTCATGGAAATAGTAAATAATTGTTTGGGGTCGTACATAACCCTGCGGTCATATTTTGATTAATATTGACTATGATTCACAAAAATACTGAATGTGCTCATACTCTATCTCCCATATCAAAGAAAATGTAATGAAAAAAAAATTAATTTTATATATTTTTTCTGACTTTGGCCAAAATTAGTTAATATCCCTGTGACAGTATTTCTACAAAATAAAAAATAATTTGTGTATATGTAAAAGTTACAGTAAAAAAATCTGTATGTTTTTAACAAGATTATACAAATGGTTTAAGGTAGTTTTAAAACAACAACAGTAACAAAAGAAGGCAAGTCAAATTTCTGTCATTTATACGTAATAAAGTTTCCTCATTATCTTAAATATTATTTATATTGCATGCGAAATTTATTTCAAAACTAGTATATAACCCCCGTCAAAAATGACAGATTGTTGATCTGTGTTCCATTTTCATAAGACTTCATAGAAACAAACAGTATGAAGGTTTTATTATTGAAAGGTTTGTATTGTAGGAAAGAACATTTTAAAGCCGGTAGATGGCGTCAAAACAATATTGTTCGCAACAGATTCAGATTCAGTTTCAACCAAGCAGGGAGGCCTACCATATGGCTTTAGCCTCTGCAAGCCCTGATTGGCAAGTTTATTAAAAAAATACATATTTGACAAAGCAGCCCTCATTGTTTGCAACAGTGTTCGTTTGTTTATATCATGGAGATATAAATATATTAGGAGAAATTTCGCCTATGGCATCCTCCAAGCAAACTTGGGTCTGACGCCGAAGTGGTCGCATGCGGCCCTGCGGTCTGTACCAGCATCAAATTATCACTGTTTTCTACTCCTAGTAGGCTTATATGTAATGCTGATCTAATATTTAACTGATTTTTATTTTTATTCGAAAGAAAAAAGGAGTGAGTAAGATAATGTTTAAAATAACTTCTTACAATTCTTTCTAAAAGTCTAGTTTAAGAGTTTATACAAAAGTTTCATAAAAAAATTCCTAATAAAACTTTGACACTATGTTAAACAGGCACTTTTAAATGAAATGTTTAATGTAAGTATATAAAATCAGACCTTGTATTTGCTAAATATTTTATGACTAAAAAGTCAGTTATTTTTCTCCGAAGTCTTGTTTAAAAGTTTCATGATACAAAAGCTTTATTTAAGAATTTTCACAGAGCAATTTGAAATTAATTCTTTTAAAATCTGGATCATTTTTATATTGAGGCGACAGATGGCAGCACCAGCGAAAGTCAATATCCAGATGTTTAATTTTTTTAATTCTTGAAATTTATTTTGTTTGTTCTCTCTTTAAAAATGTTTGTCAATTGTTTCTTACAAAAATCTGCATATCTTTATTTATGTAATTTTTATTTAAATGCACACACATAAGAACAGAAGTTTTAATTTATCAAAATATATTGATCAAATGCACTATATACACAGACATCAACTTATATTTTGATAAGGAAAAAAAATAGGAAAAAAAATGTTAATAAAAAAAATACTTTAAATAGTTTGTTCAGTACAGTAAAGTTAAATAAAAAAAATAATAATAACTTTGCTTCAGGACTTGTCTTGAATAGGAATTATTTTTTTTTCTTATACAGCTGAAAAAAAAACAACAACAATAAAAATAATTGTTGTTTTAATTATTTGTAATTTGTAAAATGTATTATGAACATTTATCAAATTCTTAAACTGAATAATTCTTTTGTTCATGTTTTTTTAAATAATAATAATAATAATAATAATAATAATAATAATAATAAACGCGTATAAAAACATTGCAGGATATGTTTTAATTAGAAAAAATAAGTTAATCCATGAAATATTTATCAAAATTAAACTGAATAATCTAAATAACTAAATAAATCGTATCCAGAATTTTTATCTAGATACTGTCTTAATTACTTTAAATAATCTGAGTACAGTGAAATTTAAAAGAAAAAAATTAACTGTGTTCTAGGCTTGTCTTGAATAAGAATTAATATTTTTTGTTCCTTTTTAATAATATAGTTGAAACAAAAATATTTGCAGTTTGTAAACTTATTATAAATATTTCACAAATTCTTAAAATAGTTCATGTTTCGTGTTTTCTTTTTTTTTAATTATAAAACTCAATAAAAACAACGCAGCATTCTTTTTAAATGCAGCTAAAAAAAAGTTATACTTAAAAAAAGGTGTTCGATTTTAAATTCAAATCCAGACAATAGATGGCGCTTCGGCCAGTATTTGAATTACTGGGCATTACCAAACTTCATTTTGGATTTAGAGTCAAAATCGTAACGCAGCGTTCCCCTACCTAAGATATTCTATTATATGGCTTATATCTGGGATTCGGATGTTTAATCTGGATTTTTAATTAAGGACTTGAAACATTATAATAGGATATGATATACATGTTTTATTGGAAAAATAATCTGAACAGACATGATTTCAAGATAATTTAGCATAGCTTTTTCATTAAGCCTAACATGGCGTTTAACTACAGTCGATACGCAGACCAGAGTGGTACGGCCTGGAATGGTTACAGACAGATTCTTGCCTTCGGATTTTATTATAAGTAAGATATTCGCAACAATTTAATTTTTTATGAAATGAACAAAAATTTTTTAAACAAGTTTTGCAAAAATATGAATTTTTTTAAAGAAATTAAATATTTCATTATTATACTGTTCATAAGTTTATTAAAAGCAAAACAAATTATAATATTGTAATTTCGTCAACCATAAATGCTAATATGAAAGTCAATAGAGCTCAATGTTAATTAAAAGGCGACATTTAAAATATAAATAGATGTTAAAAGATGTTAAAAAAATTCTCCAAGCACTTACGGCTGGCATCGCAACCATCTTCAGGGATACAAAATTTCCTTTCTACTGCCGTCTTGCGTACCTGAACCTTCGCTTCGTTTTGAGGTGGAAAAGTCCATTGTTTCTTGGGTGTTGCTTGAGTTGGTTTCTATGGATACCTTGATTAAAAATGTAAACAATTTGAAAACCCTGTATTTGAAAACTGTCTATAGGTATCATACAATATAACCAATATATGATTTAATATCCTGAATATTAGAAGATAAATGCACAGTACCCCCCGCCCCCTCCTGTTTCACATAGGTTTTCAAATTGTTTACATTTTCAATCAAGGTATCCATAGAAACCAACTAAAGTAACACCCAAGAAATAATGGACTTTTCCACCTCAAGACTAAGCGAAGGTTCAGATATGCGAGACGAATGTAGAAAGTAAAACTTTTTCTCCCTGAAGATGGTTGCGATGACAGCCGAAAGTGTTTGGAGTATTTTTGTTATTATTATTATTTTTTAATGTCGCCTTTTAAGTAGCATTGAGCTCTATTGAGGTTCATATTAGTATTCTATGAAGGACGTACTTTGAATATTTGCATTACGGACTATGATTTTAATTTTAGTTTTAATAAACCATAAATAATTATATTATTAAAAATGAAAGAGCAATTTTCGTAAACATGAACGTTTTACTGATTGGTAACAAAATTATTATGTTATGACAGAAACAACAATATGTAGAATTTTATTCAATTATTTCATATCATAAAACTTTTCTAACTAACATAATCTTATAATTACTACAAATTTATTAAATATATAATATGAAGTAATCCTTTTACTCCACAGATTTTTTAAAAATATAAGCACAATAAAATGGCTGAAGAATTTTCAAAATTGAATCCTTTTATATTATTTAACGACGTTATTTTCATTTTCAAAAGGATATATTTTATTAAAAGCACTTCTAAACGTTACTTTTATAAAATTAATATAAATTTATAAAATAGTTATGCATCTGATAACAAGATTAAAAGAATGGTTTTAGGTTACTTTGAAACCGACAAAAACAAAAATAAAAATAAAATACGTATTTCGTTCATTTTTAAATATTGAAGTTTTCTGGTTATCTCAACTTTTATTAATTCTGCACGCGGAAAATTGACTTCAACAGTCCCCCAAGCAACAATTTAACTTTTCTATAAAGCACATAAATATGATCTTTTGTAATTAAAATATATGATTTCTCAAGATAACAATGTTTCATAATACTTCTGTCACGTTTTTAAGTTAATTAAATGTAAACTATTTTACAAATAATTTAAATACGTTAAGCATAATATTATAGCTTCAGAAAAATTAAAAGGCAATTTCGGAGCGAAAACATACCACTGTTATAAGAATAATTTTCTGAGAGTAGAAGTACAATTAATTTTATTTAAAATAACATTAAAACTTTTCTATTTCTCATAATAATTAGGATTTCCAACTCATTCCGGACAACAAAAATAAAAATAACTTTTTAAAAAACACTATGTTTAAAACAAAACATTAAACAAAGTGTTTAACATAATTTGAAAACAACAGCAACATCAAAGAATCCGCATTTCTGTGATTTAAAAACAAAAAAAAAATTAATTATCTTAAGCTCTATTAATTCTACTTGAAAAAAACTGACTTCAAAACACCCTCAAGCAACAATTACATTTTCTGTGAAGTGTACAAAATATACAAGTAGTTTAAAAATTTAAATTCGCATGGAAACAATGTTTCAAATTTAGTTTGATGCGTTTGTAAATCAATCTATACTAATCAAATAAATATGTTGTCTCTGTGTGTGCCAGTCTGCGATAGCTAAGAAAATCGTAGGAGAACTCTGAAAGTTTGGATAAGTATAGTCCAAGATATGTTCTAATGCACCTGGGGTTCAGATTTCTAATTTTTTGATAATTGGCCGATGTATTAATTAAAAATCTTAATTTAAAAAGTCGACTGAAAAAGCTGGGATGGTCGGATGATGATGATCGGAAAATTCAAAAGACTTTTCCACATTTTTCGAAAAGCGCATCGAACGAACAGTTTAAAATACGGTAAAACCAATGACACTAAACCACATCTATTTCTTTTAATCTTTCGAACGGCGCAATCTGGTTAGACAAATACGAAAGTTAATCCGTTCGAAAAAATTAATTAAGAAACCTCGAAATTCGTGTTTTTACCCCGTTTTTATAGGTTTGCATAGGTGTAATTTTCCAAAAAAAAAAAAAAAAAAAAAAACGATTACATCAAATTAAAAAACTTACATTTAGATTAAAATGCCACAATTCGTTCAAAAAATATCAATGTTAACGCTTAAAAAAGTTTCCCGAGAGCCTTTTCGGTGTTTTTTGCGATTTCTGCAATATTAAAAAAATTTGCATCCCAGCTTCTGATCGAAATATGAAAACACTAAAAATACCGGACCATATCTACGATCATTTTCCTTTCAAATGCCGCAATCCATTTCGAAAAATAGGAATATTCACTCTGTCAAAAGAGTTTGTTTGCGAAACTTAGTTTTGCGAATTCCGTTTTTTTCTGCAATGTTTAAAATTTCGCATCGGCTTCTTCGATTTAAAAAAAAAATATATTAATATTAACTCATTCAAAATGTTCGCTTCCGCAAATCACTGTCGCGAATTCCGTTTTTTTTTCACATACTTTAAAATTCTGCATTTAAATATATAAAATCATTCAACACACCCTTTTTAGGTATATTTAAGTCTATTATCATGGGACCAAGCAACGGCGGTCTGCGCAGCTTTTTAAACATATAAGATTTTATAAATATTTCAGTTACATTAAGCATAAAATACTACCTATCGAAATCAAGAAGGGTAATTTTAGATCATAAACATCTTATTAATAACAGAATAATCTTTTGACAATGAAAACAAATATGTTTTCAATTTTATTTACTTATTACTAATCATAAATCTACTTTACTTAACATTACTTTAAATTTTTAAGAATTATTAAGATTTTGTTAAATAATAATAATAAAAAAAAAAAGAACTTTTTAAAATAATAGTAATAAAAAAATTAAATAAAAAATCATTTTCATAAATCCTTTTCTATTACTTAATGATGTTTTAAATTATCAAAAATAAATCTTTCATTTAATTTTATCATATATATATATATAAAAAATAATAAAAATTTATGAAATACATAAAAGTTACATAAGTATGTTTTTAATAATATGACTAAACAAATGGTTTAAAGATAAATTCTAAGACAACTTTAACAATAAAAAACTATATATCAGCAACTCTGTCATTTAAAAATAATTACGTTTCCTCATTATATTAAGCTTTATTAATTCTACATGCAAAAAATAATTCCAAAGCATTCTTGAGACTCAATTAAATTCTTTATAAAATTCATAAAATATTTTTTTTTAATCAAGCACTTCAAAAGTTTGCATTTTCACAGGTATAATGGTTCATTATTAATCTGTCGCTTTTATAAATTAAGTAAAGGCAACAGAATTTCTAAACATTTTAAATGCGTCAAACATAAATTAATATTTAAAAATAAAACAAAAACAGAAAAGATAATTTTGGCAAACATAAACATTCCATTGGTAAAAGAATAGAATTTGTCCTTAAAAACAAATAAGTTTTTAATTTTATTTAACTATATAATTTAATTTCATACATTTCATAGAACTCTTTTATCTAATATTATTTTTTAATTTTTAAGAATTTATTAAACATATAAAACAAGTAATAATTTTAATTTAATCCAGTTGAATTTATAATTAATTAAAGAAAATTAAATAACAAACGTATTTTGAAAATCCTTTTTTATTACTTAACGATGTTTTGCACTTTTAAACGAAATAATTTATTTAAATTCCCTCGTAACATTATTTGTATAAATAAATAAATATTTATGAAACGAATAAAAGCTATATTTATAAAATAGGCACATAATTTCAAGATTAAACAAGTAATTTAAATAAACTTTGATTACAACAATAACAAAAACAAAATAATCTAAATTTGTGTTATTTATAAATCATAAAGTTACCTTATTATTTTAAGTTTTATAAATTCTGAATGTAACAATTGACTTCAAATTCCCTCAAGCAAAAAGTTGCTTTTCTATGAGGTGCATAAAATCGTCTTTTGTTAAACAAGTAAATGAAAAATATGTATTCTCATGGAAACAATGTTTCATAATTAATCCGCTGCGTTTGAAGTTAATTAAACGTAAAAGAATTTCTAAATATTTTAATTTCGTTAAGCTGAAATTAATATTTTTACAAAACAGAAATGGTTATTTTGGTAAATGTAAACATCCCATTGATAAAAGGAAAAGTTTTGACAACAAAAATAAATACGTTTTTAATATATTTCACTATTATATATCACTAAACTTTGCTGTTTAACGTTATTTAAAAACTTATTAAGAATTTAATTGATATATTAAAGCAATCAATTAATCATTTTAATTTAAGCTAATTGATTTTTTTAGCTAATTTAAGAAAATAAAACAGCAAAAATATTTCCAAACCTTTTATATTATTTACGAGCGACTAGGTATGGCGTTCCCTCCATTAAGCAGCGCATGCGTCACTGCTTGACGATATTTACATATTTTAAGTCTTATACTTTGGCAATTTATCTCTTTCATTCTAATGTTTTTAAAGCTTATAAGTGATATGAATTTTAAAATTTAGTTTCATTAACAGAATTGAACTTACTATAAAAATTACATAGCAATTGATAACAAACTAAGAAATATCGACTGATCAGTCTTTATTAACTAACTTAATAAAGATCAACTTTTTAAACAGGTGAAAACATAAGAGAGTGAAAATATGAATGAGGACACAATGTTAAACTGTAGAATTTCAAATCTAGTATCTTAACCATTGCACTAGATTGCTCATATGGTCACATGTAATCTAATAACAATAAAACAGCACATAACCGAAATAGTATGTGCCTGCTATATTACAATACTTTATCAAATGCTTGAATTTCGTCGCCAACTCATTGACGCGAAGAAATCCAAGAATCTATTGAGGCATGTGCTTTTTAATGGAATGACAGTTATACGTAGTCGCTCCTATATTACTTAACTTTTTTTTTCTCATTTTCAGAAGAAAATATTTTGTTTAAATTTCCCTATAACTTTAAATTTCTAAAATAAAGAAATATTTTGAAGCACATAAAAACTATATTTATATATAAAAAAAGAAATGTATGCATTTGATAACAAGATTAAACGAATGGTTTTAGGGTACTTTGTAACAAACAACAACTTAAACCAAAATTAAAGTATATTTATTTCTGTCATTTATAAATAATAAAATTCTCTCGTTATCTTTAGCTTTATTAATTCTATGTGCGAAAACTGGCTAAAAAAAACCTCAAGTAACTATTTAATTTTCAATCAAGTGCATAAAATGTTTTGTTGAGCACGTAATTAAAAGAAATGGATTCTCACGGAAACAATGTTTCATAACTAATCTGATGCATTTGTAAGTTAATTAAACGTAAAAGAATTTCTAAATATTTTAAATACTTTAAGTATAAATTAATATATATAGAAATAAAAAAATAAATAAGAGGGAATTGGGGTAACGATAAGCATTTTATTTGTAACAAACCAATTTTTTATCAATAGAAACAAACGTTTTAAATTGTTATCGATTTTATGTCGATTTTACCATCTGTTACTCATAAGGTTTCAACTCTTCTAGCTTCTAATTCCCGTATTCACCATCTACCTCTACCTAGAAAACCTTGGTTGAACGCTCAAATGATTTTCCCGACTAAAATGATTGGACCTGATCGTGGCTGAAGTACAAGCATACTAATGATAAATACCATTTGAGAGTTCAGTCCAGGTTTTCTAGGTTGAGTTAGATGGTGAATAGAAGCATAGGATATTCTTACACTCGTATTCACCATCTACCCCAACCTAGAAAACCTTGGTTGAACGCTCAAATGATTTTCCCGACTAAAATGATTGGACCTGATCGTGGCTGAAGTACAAGCATACTAATGATAAATACCATTTGAGAGTTCAGTACAGGTTTTCTAGGTTGAGTTAGATGGTGAATAGAAGCATAGGATATTCTTACACTCGTATTCACTATCTACACCAACCTAGAAAACCTTAGTTGAACGCTCAAAGGATTTTCCCGACTAAAATGATTGGACCTGATCGTGGCTGAAGTACAAGCATACTAATGATAAATACCATTTGAGAGTTCAGTCCAGGTTTTCTAGGTTAAGTTAGATGGTGAATAGAAGCATAGGATATTCTTACACTCGTATTCACCATCTACCCCAACCTAGAAAACCTTGGTTGAACGCTCAAATGATTTTCCCAACTAAAATGATTGGACCTGATCGTGGCTGAAGTACAAGCATACTAATGATAAATACCATTTGAGAGTTCAGTCCAGGTTTTCTAGGTTGAGTTAGATGGTGAATAGAAGCATAGGATATTCTTACACTCGTATTCACCATCTACCCCAACCTAGAAAACCTTGGTTGAACGCTCAAATGATTTTCCCGACTAAAATGATTGGACCTGATCGTGGCTGAAGTACAAGCATACTAATGATAAATACCATTTGAGAGTTCAGTCCAGGTTTTCTAGGTTGAGTTAGATGGTGAATAGAAGCAAAGGATATTCTTACACTCGTATTCACCATCTACGCCAACCTAGAAAACCTTGGTTGAACGCTCAAATGATTTTCCCGACTAAAATGACTGGACCTGATCGTGGCTGAAGTACAAGCATACTAATGATAAATACCATTTGAGAGTTCAGTCCAGGTTTTCTAGGTTGAGTTAGATGGTAAATAGAAGCATAGGATATTCTTACACTCGTATTCACCATCTGCCCCAACCTAGAAAACCTTGGTTGAACGCTCAAAGGATTTTCCCGACTAAAATGATTGGACCTGATCGTGGCTGAAGTACAAGCATACTAATGATAAATACCATTTGAGAGTTCAGTCCAGGTTTTCTAGGTTGAGTTAGATGGTGAATAGAAGCATAGGATATTCTTACACTCGTATTCACCATCTACCCCAACCTAGAAAACTTTGGTTGAACGCTCAAATGATTTTCCCGACTAAAATGATTGGACCTGATCGTGGATGAAGTACAAGCATACTAATGATAAATAACATTTGAGAGTTCAGTCCAGGTTTTCTAGGTTGAGTTAGATGGTGAATAGAAGCATTGGATATTCTTACACTCGTATTCACCATCTACCCCAACCTAGAAAACCTTGGTTGAACGCTCAAATGATTTTCCCGACTAAAATGATTGGACCTGATCGTGGCTGAAGTACAAGCATACTAATGATAAATACCATTTGAGAGTTCAGTCCAGGTTTTCTAGGTTGAGTTAGATGGTGAATAGAAGCATAGGATATTCTTACACTCGTATTCACCATCTACCCCAACCTAGAAAACCTTGGTTGAACGCTCAAATGATTTTCCCGACTAAAATGATTGGACCTGATCGTGGCTGAAGTACAAGCATACTAATGATAAATACCATTTGAGAGTTCAGTACAGGTTTTCTAGGTTGAGTTAGATGGTGAATAGAAGCATAGGATATTCTTACACTCGTATTCACTATCTACACCAACCTAGAAAACCTTAGTTGAACGCTCAAATGATTTTCCCGACTAAAATGATTGGACCTGATCGTTGCTGAAGTACAAGCATACTAATGATAAATACCATTTGAGAGTTCAGTCCAGGTATTCTAGGTTGAGTTAGATGGTGAATAGAAGCATAGGATATTCTTACACTCGTATTCACCATCTACCCCAACCTATAAAACCTTGGTTGAACGCTCAAATGATTTTCCCAACTAAAATGATTGGACCTGATCGTGGCTGAAGTACAAGCATACTAATGATAAATACCATTTGAGAGTTCAGTCCAGGTTTTCTAGGTTGAGTTAGATGGTAAATAGAAGCATAGGATATTCTTACACTCGTATTCACCATCTGCCCCAACCTAGAAAACCTTGGTTGAACGCTCAAAGGATTTTCCCGACTAAAATGATTGGACCTGATCGTGGCTGAAGTACAAGCATACTAATGATAAATACCATTTGAGAGTTCAGTCCAGGTTTTCTAGGTTAAGTTAGATGGTGAATAGAAGCATAGGATATTCTTACACTCGTATTCACCATCTACCCCAACCTAGAAAACCTTGGTTGAACGCTCAAATGATTTTCCCAACTAAAATGATTGGACCTGATCGTGGCTGAAGTACAAGCATACTAATGATAAATACCATTTGAGAGTTCAGTCCAGGTTTTCTAGGTTGAGTTAGATGGTGAATAGAAGCATAGGATATTCTTACACTCGTATTCACCATCTACCCCAACCTAGAAAACCTTGGTTGAACGCTCAAATGATTTTCCCGACTAAAATGATTGGACCTGATCGTGGCTGAAGTACAAGCATACTAATGATAAATACCATTTGAGAGTTCAGTCCAGGTTTTCTAGGTTGAGTTAGATGGTGAATAGAAGCATAGGATATTCTTACACTCGTATTCACCATCTACCCCAACCTAGAAAACCTTGGTTGAACGCTCAAATGATTTTCCCGACTAAAATGATTGGACCTGATCGTGGCTGAAGTACAAGCATACTAATGATAAATACCATTTGAGAGTTCAGTCCAGGTTTTCTAGGTTGAGTTAGATGGTGAATAGTAGCATAGGATATTCTTACACTCGTATTCACCATCTACTCCAACCTAGAAAACCTTGGTTGAAATTTCAAATGATTTTCCCGACTAAAATGATTGGACCTGATCGTGGCTGAAGTACAAGCATACTAATGATAAATACCATTTGAGAGTTCAGTCCAGGTTTTCTAGGTTGAGTTAGATGGTGAATAGAAGCAAAGGATATTCTTACACTCGTATTCACCATCTACGCCAACCTAGAAAACCTTGGTTGAACGCTCAAATGATTTTCCCGACTAAAATGACTGGACCTGATCGTGGCTGAAGTACAAGCATACTAATGATAAATACCATTTGAGAGTTCAGTACACGTTTTCTAGGTTGAGTTAGATGGTGAATAGAAGCATAGGATATTCTTACACTCGTATTCACCATCTACCCCAACCTAGAAAACCTTGGTTGAACGCTCAAATGATTTTCCCGACTAAAATGTTTGGACCTGATCGTGGCTGAAGTACAAGCATACTAATGATAAATACCATTTGAGAGTTCAGTCCAGGTTTTCTAGGTTGAGTTAGATGGTGAAGAGAAGCATAGGATATTCTTACACTCGTATTCACCATCTACCCCAACCTAGAAAACCTTGGTTGAACGCTCAAATGATTTTCCCGACTAAAATGATTGGACCTGATCGTGACTGAAGTACAAGCATACTAATGATAAATACCATTTGAGAGTTCAGTACAGGTTTTCTAGGTTGAGTTAGATGGTGAATAGAAGCATAGGATATTCTTACACTCGTACTTACCATCTACCTCAACTGCCGGTTAACCAATTAACTGCCAAAACTATGTGGGCGGAGTCTTCGATATTTTTATTGAAATGCGTTTCCCACCAAAAAATCTGAAAGATAATATTTGGTAACTTTAAGAGCAAAGATTTTGTCATTAAATAAAGTATTTTTAAACATATTAAAATAGTGGTGGCTAGGCAGTTTTTTTTATCATACGCTTGTATTTTGAATGTTGACAACGACGAGTATACTTGTGGTTGGCAGCGAATGAGTTAAGCACGAAGCTTCGAAATCACAAATGGTAGACACGAATAATCTGATTGAACTTCAGCCGCGATCATGCCCAATCAAGATAATGGTGAATACCATTTGAGCGTTCTACCGGGGTTTTCGTGCTAACCGACAGTTCAGATAGATGGCGAATACCAGTGTTAGTAATATACTCTTAGAAACAGTATGAGAATTAATTTGCCCTCCCGTAATTGTATAAAAACGATCTATCATAAAACTTTTCTAACATTCATTTTCTTTTACAATATTAAGAATTTATTATTTTATTATATAATATTAAGTAATCACTTTATTTTAAGCTGCATTAAAAAAATTAAAGAAAGTTAACTCCCAAAAGCATTTTTTATAGTATTTTCTGATTGAAGTAGGGTAAACATAAACATTTTATTTTTAACAAAATAATTTTTTATCAATAGAAACAAACGTTTTATATTTTTGTAATCGATTTTACTACGATTTTACCATCTGTTACTCATATCTTAAGCTGATTTATTAAAAAAAATCAAAGTAAAATCACAAAAGCATTTTCATAAATTCTTTTATATTACTTAACGATGTATTTTTCTATTTTAAAAAAATATTTTATTTAAATTTAACCAAATCGTTACTTTTATAAGAGAAATAAAAATTGTTGAAACGCATAAATCACATTTTATAAAATAGTTATACCTTTGATAACAAGATTAAAAGAATGATTTTATGTTGCTTTGAAACAAACAACAAAAAACAAAGTATTTGCCTTTCTGTCATTTATATATAATAAAGTTTTCTCATTACCTTAATCTTTATTAATCTGGTAAATTGACTTCAGAATACCCTTAAGCAAAACTTTCATTTTCTATGAAATGCATTAAAAATTGTTTTATTAAATAAGTAAATCGAAAATATGAGTTTTTACGGGAACGATATTCTATATGAATCTGCTGGGTTAGTACGTTAAATAAACTTAAACGAATTTTTAAATATTTGAAATACGTCAAACATGAATTAAATTAATAACTTCAGAAAAGAGAAGAGATAACTTTGGAGCACAACCATCCTATTTGAAAAAATATAACTTTAAGACAACAGAAATAAAATAAAATTTTATTTAAAATAAGAATTTCTCTCATAAGAATTGGAGTGGCCAACTCTTCCATGAAAGCAGGAATTAAACAATTTGCATTAACCTTTTATTACTTTCCGAATACATAGGGCCCCACCTATGGCTGAGAGGTTCTGCTCTCAAACCTCCTTTCGCGCTCGATGACCTAACCGTTCGGAGTTTTTCGTGGTTTTCTTCGAACCTTGCCATAAATACGGGTTAGGACCCATTCGAAAGACCCCACGGAGGGCACCCCCCCTAGGGCCTATATACCTCGAGTAGGTAATAATTGGCCGTCGTAAATCATCCAACCAACCAACCGAACACATAGTGTAAGGATGGTAATCATGATTTGTGTGTTAGTGTAAGTTTTGCCAGGTCCAGTTTAACAATAAGCGTGTCAGGGAGACAAAAAAGCGGGACATAAATTACGGTAAACCCTATTAAAACGGAAACTGTCTATAACAGAATCCTGCTTTAAAAGTAAAAATTTTATTGTCCCCAGGGTAAGAACACCATACAATTATACCTTATAAGGCGAAAACCTGTTTAAAGCACAATTTTTCTTTTCTTTCTGTCTCTTTTGACTTTGTCTTAACAGGTTTTATTATATTAAATAAACATAAAAATCTCCCACAGTAAAATCTATGAAAGCGGAATCGCTAGAACAATGACATTTTTACTTTTAAAACAGAATTTCGTCATATATAAATATGTATAAACGCGTTTCCAATGCTTTTTCCAAGACCCCTATGTACGGTCATTTTATCCCCTAAACCATTTCGAATGCACAAACCGGTTTGAAGGTGAAACTAGACTAGGTCATTTTTTTTCCCGAAATCAGACCTGCAAGCAATTAGGTCAGTAATTGGGCTTTTACCCATGATTCAGTTCGGGTAAGCAAAAGCCGCGTTTCCAATGCTTTTTCCAAGACCCCTATGAACGGTCATTTTATCCCCTAAACCATTTCGAATGCACAAACCGGTTTGAAGGTGAAACTAGACTAGGTCATTTTTTTCCCGAAATCCGACCTGCAAGCGATTAGGTCAGTAATTCGGCTTTTACCCATGATTCAGTTCGGGTAAGCAAAAGCCGCGTTTCCAATGCTTTTTCCAAGACCCCTATGAACGGTCATTTTATCCCCTAAACCATTTCGAATGCACAAACCGGTTTGAAGGTGAAACTAGCCGGGTTTGTTTTTGTGCTTGCGTATGGAAACTTGTGCAAAATGAAAGCAGGTACGATAGCCACATATCACCCCCTCCCTAAAAAGCCAGTTTTATTTTAGGGTGATTGGAAACGATGCTTATAGGTCCGCTTTCACAGGTTTTACTGGACAAAGTAAGTAAAACTTGTGAAAACAGAATCCCTATGAACCGCAAATTCCTTTTAGGCATGCAGATTTGTAATGTATTCTGTTCAAAGAAACTATAACAAATTTCTGTTATAGCCAGGTTCTGTCTCTACGGGTTTTAATGTATTCAGTTCCACTCGATGCCGACTAACAAATAGCATGGTACGAAAAGAAATTTAAAAGAATTCGTGCATCATGAAAAATCGGGATATTATGTGGTTTTGTAAGTGTTAATCATCCCATTGTTAATTGTTTTAAAAAGTTTGTTTATCTTCTTTGTCCGTTCGCTACCTCGTATTTATATACGCAAGTTGTCTTTTCTTTACTTTACTTCTTTATTTATTTTTTTACTCTTGTTTGGCGCAGCATGTCCAAATATAGACTTTGTACTAATAAAACCAACGAATAAATCAAAAATGAAAAATCGAGACTTTTGCTGTCCCGCGCAGTGGTTATGCGGGACAGGTCTGGGAGGCCTTGAAAATCACAACATCCCGCGTGAATCCGGACAGGTGGCAATAATAGTACGAGGGGAAGTCATTAAGTAAGTCACAAAAGATAATTAAATAATAACTTACGATGATATTCACTTCAAAACTATTTTTATTTCTCAACATATTTTCCACCAATATTTCTGCACCTATATCACCGTTTTATCAGTGTCATAACACCAACTGCATGACATTCTTTGGGTTGCTGTCTCAGCCACATTAGGACTTCAAGTTGAACACAGGAGGCAATTCAAAAGTTTGGTTGCCAACTTTTTCAACATCCACCATACAGCTTCGACTTAGTCCCAAGCGATTTTCATCTGTTTAGTCCACTGAAAAAAACATCTTGGAAGCAAGATGATGTTCACAGATGATGAAAAGGTTCAACTTCAAGTCCTAATGTGGCTGAGACAGCAACCCAAAGAATTGAATGCAGCTGGTGTTGGGGCACCGATAAAACGGTGATATAAGTGCATAAATATTGGTGGAGAATATGTTGAGAAATAAAAATAGTTTTCAAGTGAATATCATTGTAAGTTATTATTTAATTATCTTTTGTGACTTACTTAATGACTCTCCCTCGTATGTGTGTGTGTGTGAGTGAACAAAATAAATCCAAACGGTACCTCCGATTGAGTTCCTATTTGGTGATTGTCATAGGCATCCGTCACAAGAACTGCATACATTTTTGTAAAAATCGTTCGAAGAATAGATATTTAATAAATTTTTAAACCATTTTCCAAACATTTTACGATCTATTCTATAGAAAAAATCACCCAGCAAATGTGAATATTTTGGTGTTGTAATTGAGCATTAGTTACGCGCAGGACCGTGCGAAGAGAAAACTGCGCCTGGGGAACAGTTTCAATTTGGCGCCCCCACCTCCCCTTCTTTTTGGGACAGGTAACACAAAACTTATAAAGTACAGAATCAGAAATAAATTCCATTGAATAACATTTCGCGTTTATGTTGGAACTTTAAAAGGTTTAATTTTAATTCAGAAATTGCAAAAAACTAAATAGCGTAAGAGAAAATTGCATTTATTTGTTGGTGAGATCATGATATTTTGAGACAGAAAAAAAGTATAATGAAAAGAAAAAAAGAAATTCCCCAGAAAATGATGGATGACCAAAAAATGAATAAATAAATAAATTAAACCGTTGTTGGTAGTATAAATTTGGCGCCCCCTCAATTTCCACGCCCGGAGCGAAGGCGCCCCCTCGCCCCCCTCTTCGCACGGCCCTGGTGACGCGAAGGTAAGGTCTTCAGTTCCAAAACGGAAAATCCAGGGTTTGAAGTCAGTCTGTTCCATATAATGTTAAATTCATATTACAAACTTGATTACAAATATTCTGTTTTATTAAGATTTAATAAATAGATCTAAACCTAATTTGGATAATTCATTACATATTTTTCATTAATAATTATTCATATTAAAAAATTAGGAATTGTGACCTACATTAATTGTTATTTAAAAGGAACCGACGCAGATGTGAGTTTGGCCTCCGTTGTTATTTAGCAATTTCATATTCATACAGGAAATTCAGAAAGAAGAATTGCCTCTTTATGTAATCAGAATATATCTATCATCAAATAAAGCAAAAATTACTAGAATTATCAGAATTTCTGATATAAGTTTTGAAGTTCAGAATATAAAAGGCAGCCAAACTGGCAACCCTGAATCAGTGTCATCAAAAACATGGCTAGGATGCTTTACAGCTCAATCTTTTGATTAGTTTTCGTGTTATAGAAATATTTCAGTTTTCAAGGGTCTAAAGAGGCCGTCTCCCGTTATCATTTGCACAACAGAAAACAAACTCTCAAAAAATCACCTGTTAAAATTTCACAGAATTTTATTTTATATATTTTTAATTTATATTGTATTTAGATTTTCTCTGTAATTTTTTCCTGGCTACTAATTGATTGTTCCCGGTAATTTTCAATATATCTTAATTTTATTTTTGTAAATTTATGTATGAAACTCATTTTCTTTCATAACTCTATGAAGATTTAACAAAAAGTATATTGACTACATACTTTTTCGGGCTGGTTCGATCCAAGGAACTCAAATAAAATGTCAAAAATGGGTGTTGGCATTTGAAAAATGGAAGTTTGTGGAATTTTTAATATGTTGGTGGACCAGATTCATAATTTTGTATATTATTAAATAGGATGCATTATTTTCAGTTTATTGTCACCTACATCTTTTTATACTGTTATTTATAGCAGATTTAGTAAGTGGTGATCACTTTTTTTCCAGGACTGTAAGTATTTTAAGTTTATATTTTAGATTACTTGTAAATGAAAATAGAGAATAAGCTTGCCTTTACTGCTTGATTACCACTAATGTTTGTTTAAACAAAATTCAATATATATACAGCAATGTCATCGGGCATAAATGCTATTTTTTAAAACGTCTAAATATTTCTGACAGGAATCACCCTACTTACCCGCCCGCCGTTAAGCTTAAGGATCAAATAGGTCGCAAGGGGAAAAGTACACTTCCACTACCCAGCCAAGCTCCAGACCAAAAGCCCGGGACCGGAAAGTATATCGGATCGGAAAGAAGACCTTCGGACCACAGCATGACTCCCGAGAGAACATAAGAGGTCAAGTGTTCGGTCTCCCTGCCGTCGGCGAAAATTTATTATAATGTCATATATTTTGTTACATTTAAATGCATTCTTTAAGTACTATAATTGAATATAGTAGGGTTTATAAATACAATTACATAATGTTAAATATAAGTATTTTTTTTTATAAGTACATGCTATTAAAAGTTAGAATTATTGACGAAATTTACACCATGATTCACACTACAATTAAAAGTATACATAATATTAAACGTCATAAGTCCAAATAACACAGAAAAATAGAAACACTTCTATGTTAGTGCTGACATGATACTTATGATTTTTATATAATATGGAAAAAAAATTGCTATATAGATTCTAACATTATAGATAATTTCATATTTACAGCTATTATTTGCTGTGTTACTGAATGCAAACATTCCAAAATTGTATATTACTGTTTAAATTATAAAAATACTAATACACTGTACAAGACTTTTACATACAAAGAAAATATAAATATTACATAGTTAACTTTATATCCAGATATTCAGTACAATATATAAACTTAGCTATTTGAATGCAATAAAATTATATAAACATTAGATCTTACTCTTTGAGTGCAAATAAGATTCAAAATTTATAGATATAACTATTTGAATGCAGCATTATAACACTGAGAAAATAGATATGTTACTTTTGGGAAATATTTCTGACATGTAACAAAGCTTGTTTTATGTAAATTTATACTATATAGGTAAATATACATACATCATTTATTGCTATACATCAAATATGATTCGCCATACGGTGGAAAATTATTTTTAACACTTTCCAAGATAGTTGAAATGTATTTCGTTTGTCTGTCTGTCTGCCGTCAATCCGTGCTATTACTCGCTTAAATGCACACGGATCGCGATGAAATTAATATATGTCATTGGAGTTTACTATGGTATGTTTGGTATTGAAATAAAGTGTGTAGCCTTTTTGTTTATTTTACAGGGACACTCAAAATACATCACATTACAGTCTATGGGGAAAAATCATTTGCGGTGTATTTTGATAATGCTACACTATTTTAAACATATTAAAATTGATACATATTACTAAGGTGCACTACAAGGCGTTTGTGGAAAGAATATGGTGTGCACAGAATGTATCGTTCATTTACAGGGGCACTCAAAAGAATTACAATACTGTATATGAACAAAATTGCTGGAAGCTGGTTCTCAGTCGTGTTACGCGTTTTTAATGTAACTATTTTTTGCATATTAATTGGTGCATATAAATTATATAGATCATACACAGGGCTGCTCAAAATATCTCACATACCCTTTTTTGGCGGATATTGCTGAAGGGGAATTTTCAATTATGCTATGTATTTCCTACCTGAAATGAATTTTAGTGTGTACTGTGTACTATACATACAAATGATATACAAGGCTGCACAAAAGAATCTCAATGTGTTTAAAAATGTTCCATAATCTATGCTTGAAGCATTTGTTTTTTGTTCTTGTTTAATTATATAAATTTTTATCTTTTCGTATACATTATGACTATCAATTGTTTTTAGAATAAGAAAAAGAATGAAATTTAAATTTAAAATAGCAGTTAAATTTTCAAGTTTAAAATAATATTATGGTTACTATTTCATTACATCAGATAATGAAAAGTAAATTTGTAACTAAGTAACAATTAAAAATATTTATTCGGACTATAAATTAAAGTTAAAAATTTTCATTGCCGTACTTACCTTCCATACTCTGTTTAACATTTAAGGTGTAAATTATTTGATGTTTTAATGAACTATGCGTATGCGGGTTTATTTATCATGAGTATAGTCCTTTATTTAAGACTATAACAGAAACATTTTTTGTTTTCTTCTCGTTATTCACTAAGTAAAACTTTGAACACATAATTTTATTAGAATTTGATATAATCAGTGAAAAGCACAAATTTTTTGTAAAATCTGCACGCTTTGAATTTGATCTTGGAATATATTCATTCTTTCAAAATATAAATATCTATAGAGAAATTATCAATTACCTTTCCTGTTAGGTATACAATAGGTATAAATTATAAAAAAATTAAAATGCTTTAAATTGTGCTGACAGCGTACGAGAATTAATTAAATATACGTATAAAGAAAAGCATAGCAGTATATTTCAATATAAAGCAATATCAATTACAAATATATTTTAATGATTTCATTAAACAAATATGTAAGAGAAAGTGGAATATTATTCACATAAATTTTTGCGTTTAAAATACTTTATTTGTAAAATCAAAACTATTATAAATGTAGAACTTTTATTGCAATATTCGTAATAATTCTTCTTCTAATTTGATTTTGAATCCCACTTTAAATAATTAGTATTTAGTGATAAGAGGCAGTTCCTGTTTTTTAAAGTCCCCACCTTTGATTTCTCTAAACTGACATATAGAACATCATGCTAGTTATAATTATAGGATAAAGTAAGAATACTCCTGAATTGTGCTTTAATAGCAAATTTCATTAAGCAATAGTTTTGAACTGCTTAAAATTTTAAGTTTCGTTTCATTAATTCAATGAATTATTCCAGAATGTAAATATGTTTATTTTACATGCAATTTTATTGTAGAAAACTAAGTAACTGTAAATTTATGTTGTTAATGTTGTTATTCTGTACATATGTTACTCAGAGGGAATTTTTAATTTTTAAGAAAACGACAACAATATGATGAAAAATATTGTTAAAATTAAAAATTAAGTATGATCTTATATTCACTTTTCTTTATTTATATTAACTTATATTCCCGGAAAGTCAGGCCAACTGTAGACAACTACCTTTTTTAGTAGAAGTTTACCATACTGATTAATTACTGTTTGGAAACCGTGGTGAATAAAGTAATAAAAATATATTCACTTGTGGCAATTATGTCTATAATTTATGATTCAAAACTTTTTATACATTGATTATACGGAAGAAAAAAATATGCTCAAGATTAAATATCTTGAATTTTACAGCAGTATTTTATGTAACTATATATATTTTAATCTAGTCTCAAAATTTGCACAGCTAAATTAAGACAAAATTTCGAATTAAAATATGTAAGGGCTTCATTAATTTAGAATTTTCTTTATAATAATACTACTTAATTTTATTTCAACTTTAACTGTCTTGGTATATTTGATAATATCTGTCCTTTAAGGCTCCCTTGAGATGACATATGATTTCACAAGTGACATTAAGGACATCGTGCAAGGTTTAGGTTCAGTTAATGTGACATTACTTCTGAATTGTTATCCATTTTAGCAGAAATTTTCATTAAGCCATGATTTTTAATTCTTTGGGGCGATTTTATATTTCGTTAGTTACTTTAATGAGTTACTTCAGGACACATTTAACATGTAATGGCATTGTAACCTTATTCATTTGACACGCAATGACATTCTAACGATATTTATTTCACATGCAATGACCTTGTAATGAAACTAAATAACTGGCTATAAAAGTACTATGAATACTCATAGAATTATATTTTTACTCGCAAGATATTTTGAAAGGAAAAAAAATATTATTAAAGAAAAATTAATTAAAATAACTGAAACAGTACACTATGTTTAAGCTATTTTTGGTCTTTTAAATCATAAAAAAAATGATAGATTACATTTTTATTAAAATCGTGTTATACGCCAGAATAAATGGTAATTAAAGATTTTATTAAATGTATTTTGATGCATTGCATACGAAGTATTTAAGGGGACCATAAAAGGTTTAAAATGACGAAAATTGACTGAAGTTTGATCGAGGATTAGGAAGACCGTAATTAATAATGTACATTACTTATTTTTGCATTTATTTATTTATGTTTCATAGAAATGAAAATAATTGATAAATTCTAAAAAACAATACCAAACAATATAATAGTGTATGGTAAAAATTATCTTGTGAAACTAGTTTTGGCACGATTTTGATGTTCAGGCAGGGCCCGATTAACCTTTGAAGTAGGGGAAGGACAGTATCATTTTGGGAGCCCATTGTATCCAGATAAAGTTTTCTAAAATCCACAAGTATAGAAAATGATTAATGCTGCATATATTATTTCCGGGGGAAGCTTAACAGAATTATCTTTTCATTAGTCAGAATTGTCTATGTCTCCTGTGTATAAAATACTATAGAATATTTTTGTTTTATATATTTTTGTTGTATGTTCAGTCACACAGGTAGTTTCTAACCACGAAACCAGTATACCTTTTGATTGGTTAACATTATTGATAAAATTAATAACATTCAGATTTCCCGTTAAGAAAGCAGAACATTTATTATGTAGTGTGAAGATTTTCTTGTTATAGGCAAACTTTCAAAATAAATAAATAAATATTCCTTTAAAAATGCTATGTAAAAAAAACAAAAATGTGAATTGTAGACCCAGTTTTCAGACTATTCAGACATAAGAGACCCTTAATAATTTTAGAGGTGGTCTCTTGCTTCATGTGCCTGTTAGGTAATCAGGCACTGTGGTCAGTTTCCCTATTATTGAATCGTCATTAATTATTTATACTGCTTATTACTTTGTCTCTGGATTATACTTGAAACAGAGAAAAAATGTAAAAGATTATGTTATTACAATTATTATATTATTAATTAAATTATTATAATCAAAAATTCGCAAATCAATAAAAAATAATTATATTTTTGGTTTTAACTTGTAAAAACTGAGAGGGATGGGGTCGCTTTTCAGGTGTAGATTTCAGAGAAATTAATTTCCATAAAAAAAGAGAAAAAAAATATGCAAATCTGTTAACTTGTTCAAAAGTTATATTGGTAAAACCGCTGAAAAATAGTGTTTTGAAATATTTGAGTTTAGAGTTTTCTCTTCGCACGTATCGGCGGTCTGTGCTGCTGAACGTTTATGGTTCACACGACCGTAGTTTTAGGCATTCTCCTATCGGGCCAACTCTATGATATTCTTAAAGCTTCAAAAATTATGAATATTATAAATAAAGAAAATAAATGTTTTCTGTATTTTAAACCTTTCTGATCCCTTAAAATAACACTTCATTTTAATAATTTTCTTTACTCTCATTAATATTTTCTTTCCAGAAGATCTGATGTTAACGCATAAAATTTTTATTAATTCCATATTTATTCTCTTTTACAAGTATTTATAATTGTTCTTGTTACCAAAAATGAATATTAAGTACATTGCTTACGATTTAGTTTAGCTAAATTTGTGTTCATAAACTTGCATTAATATTATATAACAATGACATCCATTAAAATTTCTTTTTTTATAGAGCTTTAAAATTTATTCCCTTGTAAAGATGTAGTTACGCAACTTTATAAAAACAAAATAAAGAGAAGTTTTATCTTGCCTTTATGATAAAATAGCTCCAGTGTAAACAGAGAACAACTTAATTGCTTTTTCGGAAAACAAATTAACATAATAAAGTTTAAGAGATTTTATGAGTCTTAATAAATAATATTTGCATTTAATTTCTTTTAAAGTTGTAGATTTTTTTAATTAGTTAATTATACTTAAAGAAACGCTTCATTTCTTTTAATTTAAATTACTTATAAGAAAGGGTATTAATAAATATTTCAATTTAGTTTGTTATTTTAATCAAGAGAAAATGTTTTTATTATAGTTAACAAAGAAATTTCATTAAGAATGGGGAATGAAAGCAATTTGGTATTCAGGAAAATCAATCAGAAAAGTCTTTAGTATTTTTTATTTTTAATAATTTAGTTTCCTATATCCTTAAAAGCTATTCATATCAACATTTAACTTCAAAACTATTTTCGATTTTTACTATTTATTGAGATTTCATCTCATAAGCTTTTTGTTGCAATGATAATTAATAAGATTAAAAACTTTGCTGAGCTTTCCAAACGATATTTCCAAAACTAACTTCAAATAAAATAAACCTGAAGGAAGAGAGAAATACTGCCTTCGGCAGCGTATACCCGTTCAGTGTACGCTTGCTCCGCTCGCATATTAAATGGACCATTTATTTAATGTGATTTCTTATTTTGGCCTAGATTAATTTCAAATTTTCACCATTGCCGTTCACGTTACTATGGAAACCAATTTGACAGTATTTTAACATGAATTTATTTATCCTGCAAAATTTACCGTAGAGCTAATTCCGTTTCATAAATAAATTTTCAAAAGAACGCGGTGAACTTTTCTTTGTAGTTTTTATAGTGTGTTTCAAACCGGAATATCTGTTTTTGGGACGCTATCAATTTTCAATTAAACATTTTCTGCTACTAATTCAATTTATAAATGCAAGACTAACAAAATGTTATTAATTTTAACGTTAATGTCAATGCTGTTAATTTATTACGTTTATCTGTAAAATACATTTGTTGAGCATGAAAAGGTTTACTTGAGAATTGATAGCGTCCGAAAAAAACTATATTTTAATTAAAAAAAAAAAAAAAAATACTGTTTAATTCATTACAAAAACTGCTAAGAAACGTTTGTGATAACCGGTGGCAACAAAAAAAAACTTTGTTTTTATAAATGCTTCTTTAAAATATCTAATATATATTGGTCTTTGAGATTTCTATAGATGCAGAACGCTTTTCGGAATCATCGGTAACTCAGAAAATGTTATTGTTTATTACTTACCATCATACGTAGTATAGGGTTAGTATTATGATCGTTTTAAAAATCGATTTTTTTTTAACGGAGTTGCACGTTTCAGACACTGGAGATTCCGAAAAACATATTTTCAGAAAAAAAAAATTGCCGTCCGTCTGTCTGTGTGTTTGTAAATGCTCTATCTCCTGAACAAATTGAGATAGAGACTTGAAATTTGGTATATACTTAGTATGTAATAATGAGAAGAAGCCTATTGAAGTTCAGTAACCTCGATTATCCGGAACTATTTTTTCCGGACTCTCGAAATATTCGTTCTGATAAAAGGTATATAAAATTTTTCGAAATTGTTTATTTTAAGACGTGAATATAAAAGGTAAATTTCTAAAAGATAAATACATAAATTTTGAATAAAGAATTAATCCGATCGGATAATTAATTGCCAAGATATTTGTAATCCTATTTCCCACACTCTTCGAATTTTTCATGATACTGTATTTCATTCAAATTTCAATTCATATATATATATATATATATATATATATATATATATATATATATATATATATATATATATATATATATATATATATATATATATTGTGCTGTCCTCTAAAAAAAACCCATTTTTTTTAATTTATCTTTATATAAAGTCTAATAAGGAATACAAAAAAATTAAACATAGCTATATTTTCACGGCTTGTTCTGACTAAGATTTTAATGCTGAGCATTTTTCATTCTATCAATATGTTACAAAATGACAACCAATTAAGCAAGAAATTGAAAAAAACCCACCTTTTCTCAAAAAAAACCCATGTTACCTAAAAAAAACCCACATGTAAAAATACTTGGAAATAAAATTATTTGACAGCAAAATATTTTTTTTTCATTATTATTTATTTTTAAACCACAATTCTGAAAAAAAAAAAATATTTAATATTTCAGTATTTTTGTAAATTGAAGGAATTTCAAATGCAAAATGCAAACTATAATTATTTGTAAATTCGCTCCAGACATTTCACATTTCTTTGTATACATCTTTAGTAAATTTAAGAAGAAAATTATTAAATAGCATTTGTAAAATCTTCGAGAGTTTATTAATGGAAAAGCATCAGTAATAGCCACATTTTGGTTTCTTTTGTTTGAAGAATATGGTCATTAGATTCAAACTTGAGAACTCTTAATTTTTGATGGCATTAAGCAATTTATTCGAAAATCATCATTTACTTCTTCAGTAATAATAACATGAAACTTTAAATCATCTTATTTAATAATTTCCTATTGGTCACATTGTAACTTCTCAGCTTCTTGTACAGAACAGAATAAATCATTGTCTTCATTTTCGGTAATATCACTTGCCGTGTTCAAAATTGCGGCTTCTTCTGTATTATGCAGATCTGCATCTAATAAATCTGAGTTCCATAAAGATTTATTGCTTTCCTGACTACCATCTTCACTAGTAGTAGTACTTTCATTCTCAATGCTTGTTTTTGAATATATTTTATGCAGTGAAGAGTGATTACAATGCTGTTACGTGCTTGGAGATTCGTGTGATTTTAACACTTCATCTATTTACTTTTGTGTAATAACTGAAACACTCATCTTTATTCTTTCCTTACAACTTGTACGAGCTGTAGTTTGTTTTATTAAATTGATCAGTGTCAATCTAGAAAAAAAAAATCTAATTGATATTAAAAAATATTGAGTACTTAGGTAATAAAGGGAATGGATTGGTGCCGGATTGGCGCCGTTTCCAGAACTTCTGCCAAACATTGCCACACAAAATCTTATTTTACTGATAACATTTCTCATACATTTTTGCATTTGCATATTTTTAATGCTTTCATTTTTTCCTACCATTGATGCAGTAACCCTAGGGACTGCAAGTATCAAGTCATACTATCATATCTGTACCTTTAGCCCATATTTGGGACCAAATAAATTTCCATTCCCTTTAATATCTAATTACGTCTGTCATCGGACACCTTAATGCACTTTTCCCACAAGGAGAGAGTAAAATTTTCTTGCATTCTATCAAGGATTCTACTTTTGCTGGTTGCAATATGTTTATATTAACATATTAATTTGCGCTATTTAATTTTAGATGAATACTAAATAATTTGTTTTAAAGTATACTGTTTAACATTTTTAAATAAAAAAGTGGCCACTAGTTTAAAGTTAGTGGCCACTTATAAAACTGCTACCACTGGCCACTAATGAAATTTCCCAATTTTGCCTTTTACCTAATATTATTAGTCCTCGTTTTACCCAGGGTTGTATTGGTTTAAAAATGGAAACTAACAGTTTTAACTTTTCTGGTCAAAATATGTTTTGATCATCAGTAATTAAGACTCATTTTGATTTGGAAAAAGAGATTAAAATTTATTTTATTAAAATAAATTTAATACAACATGCGTTACTTATCAAGTAACAACTTTTCTGTATTAAGGCTAACACAGATCAAACTTGGAAAATTATCTTTATTGCTGAAGAGTTTGCACAACAATTCACCAGGTGCATTATGAAATCCAAAAATTTCAAATGTTTTTTTAAGAGAGTTTCAGTTATTTTTGAGTGGTTGAAGCAAATTTGACCACTTTTAAATGGTTAAAACCAGTTTTGACCACAATCCTGGTTAAAATGATTTTTGACTGATCAAAATTACAACCCTGGCTTTACCTTCTCAGATGATAAAGCAAAGGTAATGAAGTTCATCGATGACACAGAAAGGATACACTCTTGTTCTTGAAAGAAGATTTGCTGATTAAATTGATGCCACTTCCTTCCTGAATTGTATTACGATTTTCTTCTGTGGTATATTTTAAATTACATAGAAAAGGGGGAATGCATCAGATTTCCCGTTTTACCTTTTATGCAAAAGACAAAATGATATTTTGCAATTAACTTACTGTGTTTTGCTCAAAACTGCACAAACTTACAGTTCATCTGTATGCTTAGAAGAGAAATAGTACAAATTAGCATCTATGCATCTATATTAGTTATTCCTACCTTAAGTAAAATATTTTGCATTAACAAATTAAAAGAGTGAATAAAATAAAATGAATAAAAGTTTGAAAACATCAAAATAATGTGTAAAATACAAGTGAAGAGTATCTGTGTGTAAGAAAGATTGATGGGTTTTATTTTTGCAAACATGGATTTTTCTATGACATACTAAAAAACAATCCTTAGAAGTGCCTTCAATATGCATTAAATTTGCATAATTTTATTATGTTCCTTAAAAATAAATGTCTTTTTAAGAAAATTTGTATATTTTATCATTCATTTATTCAAATTTTTTTTTTTTTTTTTTTTTTTTTTTTTTTTTTTAATTCCAGCATGGGTTTTTTTTAGCTTCACTTTCAAAGGTTGCCAGCCGAGCCCTACAGGACATAATCAGCTGGAAATGTAACATTTTATTCACATTTTAATGGTTTAACATAAAAACATTTCAAAATTGATGTACATCATTCTAACATAACGTAACATAACAAGCAAATATGTGAAAATGAAGCTCATGTTTTGCCAAAATTCTGCATTATTAGATTAAATTCTTTTAAAACTAAATAAACACTCCTTAGGCATTATCAAATGTTTTTACTGTTGAAAATGGTGTATAGAAACAGCGCAAAACCAAAAAATTGACATCAGTGAAATATTTGATAAAATACTAGGGTGGTTTTTTTTTAGGAAACATTTCACACTGGGTTTTTTTTAGAGGACAGTACAATATATATTAATTGTAAATGAGACGCTTAATTCGACGCAACAAACTGTTAGTTAATATGATTGTCATTTTTGGAGTTATAAGGATGTTCTTTTTACGCAATTCAGTAATAGAGCATTTAAAGTTTATGACGTCATCAAGCCAGTATTTCATTCGAATTGCAATGCATTTTATAAATAGTTTACACATGTTTTATTTTCATATTTTATATTAGGCATATCTATAATGGGTAAGTATTACGGTGGCCCCCAATGACTAGTTTTCGTTCGTGGTTAGATTATACTTTTTCTAGATGAAGAAACATTTGTCTTTTTTTTACATTGTGTGTTACAATTTTTGCTTTTTATGAAAACTGTTCTAATAGCACAAAACGTCTCTGGTAAAATTTATGAATACTATTAAATATAATTTTAATTGAATTGAAATTTTAGTAATGGATTGCTTGAATGGTTTTCCAATTTATGCCGTAATATATCAATATCACACACAACTGGTAAATCAAATGCTTTGGAATAGTTTAGAAAATGATTTATTAGTGGAAAAGTCTGATTCGTGAAATGCAATGTCGATTACTCATTTTAATGATGTATTTTAATGGTGCATTTTATTGAAAGAAAAGTGTTTTCAAATATTAATATTTTAATGAGTAATAAAATACATTAAATTTTCTGGAGGCCCATTTGTTATAAACAATTTAACTGTCACTTAAATGAAATACTTCGGACTGTCCTAGAAAATATATTTATAAATTAAAATGCCATATTCATAAAAAACGTTGTTATTGTTTAAGCCATTTAAATATATAGGCATATAATGTTATTTAAAATAAAATAACTTTTTAAAATTACTTTTCAGTTACGTTTAATGTATATATTTAGATATTTTTATAGCATTTAAGGTAAAAAAAAAAAGAAAAAGAAACCCTAAACTTTTAGTTTGAAATTTAAAGCTAAATTTAACTAATTATCTTTGTAGTTACATTAGAAATTTCAACGTGCACGACTAATTATTTATCAGTTTTCAGCTACATTCTTTTATGATGTTTCTTTTTTGCATAATATGCAATTTAAAATAGCTTAATTATCTCATCATTAGCTTAATTAGTACAGAATTATCACTGAAGAGAGGTTCATCATCATAAAATAATGCTGATTTTTAGATTGTTTCGGGCATTTTTTAAATGTGTGACGTGTTAGTTTAGAAAACTTTCTGCAATTAATACCATAATTTACGTTTTTGTTCATTTACTTGCATTAATTATGAATGCTTACCAAATATAAATTCAAGAAAGTCTTCAAAAGGTATTTTAGATATATTTTTTATAAATTACACAAAAATTTAATACCATGTAATCTCAGTAATCTTTTTCTGTATAAAATTTTATATTATTACTTTAAAAAAATTGGCTGATTCCAAACTTCTTGACACATTTTGAAATTAATTGAGAAATCAAGGATTTTGCTTAAAAAAGCGAGTTTTGCATTAAATTTTTTCTCATAATCGTTTACGCAAATGACAAAAAATAGTTCCAAACTTTTCCTCTAGATGGTTCTACACCTTTAAAAGCAAACAAACAAAAAAAAAAAACAAGAAATTGACAATATAAACAGCTTTCAAGCAAAGGTATCAGAGTCCTCGGTGGTGAATTTAGATTTTTATAGCTCATTCAATTTTTCTCATTGAGCTTAGCACACTGATGTCCTAAAATTAATTGACAGTGATAATTTTTTTCGATTTTAGACATTTTATCGAATATCTACTGAAATTCTTTACGAATTGTACTACAAGAATGTAAAGAACAAGTTTGACTTTAAAATTTTCAGTGAAGATATTATCGCGAGGACAATTAGGGGGGGGGGGGTTGATAATTTTAATGATAAAATATTTGCGATCACCTAAGTAACAGAAAATGTTCAAAATAGTCTGTCACTGCAGCAAATGACTATGTAGGTTCTGTTCGACATTTTTGTGCATTTGTGTAAGAATAGCACGCATACTCTTGAAGATATTAACGTTTCTGTGAAAAATTCAATTTTTTTTTATAGCATGCAGATATTTCAACCGAATTTAACACCGCCTTCTAAAAACTTGACAAAGAATTTTAGAAATAGTATACTGTAATTAAAATATTAATATATTGAATATTTGATGAGATTTAGGTATTTGTATGAAATAAATTTTAACTACGCATGCGCCAACTACACCAAAGATTTTTGTCATGATTTGGTAGTCAATACTAGAAAGCAACTCATATAAAAAGACCAGTCAAATATAGTGAAAACTCAAAAAGGAACAGGCAATACAGTGAGCTAATTGATAAATTGTGGAGGAAATCCAATATGATTATATGGGACTTCCTCCCCAATTTATCAATTAGCTCTAATATTATCTGAATTAGCTCAATAAAGTCTGAAATCGAAAGTGTCCGGTCACTGCCCTTAAATTCTGGACATAAGTGTAATTTGATACCTCGCATATCAGCTATTGAGTTTTAATAATGACAGGTGCCGGGGTCAAAGTTCAAAATTTCGTTTATTGAAAAACAGTTGCCGTCAGAAAGTAAGCATGATATAAGGCTAATTAAGGTATTTGTACTGCCATACATTGATAATAAATTTTTGATACATTGTTCTTTCCAAAGAAGTTTGTAAAGCAAAAATATTTCTCGTAGTGAGCACAACGAGCAAAGGCTTCTTTTTCAGCTGACTCGACAACGAACTCAAAACAAGTTTACATCCTTTCTTGAATTTTAAAATAGTAGTTTGCGGGGGTAACGTAATTTTCATCTTTATCAATTTATCCTCATTTGATAAATCCATATTTTAACAAAGGGAAGAGCTTAAGTCATACAAACTGATAGTGTGGCCGTGATTGAAGATTGATGACGCTGTTTATAGTTCATGCTTTACTCATTTCTTCAGAAAAAACAATATGTCCAAAATTGATTACCAACGATGTAGGGTAGTGGAAATACTTCAATTAACCTTATATAACGCTTATTCTTTGACGGCAACAGTTTTTAAATAAACGAAAATTTGAACTTTGTCCCGATTCCCTGTCATTATTAAAAACCCAATAGTAGATTTGTATCAAATTACTAAACTCAATGAGACCAATCGATTGACCTATAAAAATCTAAATTCGCCGCCAAAAACTCTGATTACCTTTGGTTGTAAAATGTTTTGCCCACCTTGTAGTGAACAAAAGATTAAATAAATATGTATCATTTTTACTCTACAAGCCTACATATGTTTACTTTTTTTTTCTAAGAGAATAGTAAAACAGATTCTGTGTCAAATATTAATTTTTTTTATTTTATACATTAAAACTTAGACAACGCGGAATCGCAAGAGACCGATATAATTTTCGGAATTGGGCACATTACTGCATTATACAAAAGTATATACGAAGCTTATTGGAAATCTGAAGAAAGTAGTTTTCATAACTTACAATAAAATACAAATTGGTAGTAATCTATATTATAAAGTAAAGACATGTCCGTAAGTAATTCTGACATCATAACGACGGTGGCAACAATTTGAGTAATCAATTTTACTTTTATAGCAAACTTATTAACTTAATAAGCATCGCACAGCTTCAATATTTACACAGTCTAATACAAAAATAAAATTACTTCCAAATGCAATTTGTTTGATAACTGTATATTATGTACTGTAAATTTTGAAATAATTTTCAGGAATGCATTTTTAAAAAAATCTGTCCGGCGAAAAATGGCGTAAAATCTAAATACGGAAGATTAACCTGTTTGCGCTTAAAACAATGTAAATAAATGAGCGTTTGTTTCTTTCCGTGTAATATTCCATAACTACATGGTCAATGAATGAAAACTTTACAAATAAATCAATTTATACTAATAAAAGAAAGATGTTTATGATGGCTAGGAAAATCTAATGTGCGTAGGGATCTGCAAATTTCGATGAGGATAGTCCAAGGCAGGTCTGGAGAATTCCGGGTACCTCACCAAGTTGCCTACTTTATTACAAGCTGATCGGGTGCTTTTAGTGGCAGGTATCGCGGAATAGACAAACAGAAACAAAAACTTTTCGTGTCTCCACCGTGAAGCTCCACTAATGTATCGGCAATAATAGTTTTTTTTTCCATGATAAAGATGTCTTTATCGTAAATGATATTAGGTCCAGTAGAAATAGCGCAAAAAAGGGACTTTCCTTACAAAAATTCGGGTAACTCTGATTTTTGGATATGTTTCATAGGTTGACCCTCTCATAAAAAAAAACAAGTTTTCGACCGTCTAGACCTTGTGCGTTTTTCACAATATCGAAAGAACCAATATTTTTCGGCTCTTTTTTCGATTTTTCTTAAATAATTCACTTTTAGTGCATTTTACAGAAAAGCATTTTCACCATTTTGTAGAAGATAAAATTCTCTACAACATGCACTATTCATGTTCGTTAATTGTACAAATAGGGGGTGAGATACGGAGCCGGGAAAATAGGGAAAAATTTGCAAAAAGTTCAAAAATCCACAAATGACGTTAGTTTTTGCTTAATAACCCACTTTTAGTGAGTTTTAGAGGCAAAAGTGTCATAATAAAAATTTTGTAACGCATGAGGTAGTCTAAAAGTTTCATTTATGAGATTATTAAATATCTATAATAGACTCTAAAAATCAGAACAACACGATTTATGTTTAAAACAGGAAAATACCGCCTGACAAGTCACTAATTTAAAAACGAGCTATTATGTTTTATATTGATTAAACGATGTGGTTAATTAATTATAGTATGTACAATAAAAGGTAACTGTTGAATAGTTGAGGGGGGAGGGGGCGAGCGAAGTTAACAAAAAAAACCTAGTCGGTAGATAAAGGCGCGGCAAAGAGGTTGGGCCAAGAATTCAAAGTCGAAAGTAAAATTAATAGCTAGGAAAAATGTAAAAAAAAAATACTTGAAAGATAAATTAGTTATAATTTAGAAATTTTAAAAGGGAAAAGGAGTATCTAAAACCGAAACTAAGGGAGGTGGGAGCAAAAGGAGCATGTGGTCCGGGCGCTAGAATGGAAGGAGGAGAGGGTACACAATGAAGATTTGGTTTGTCATGTTCGTATTAATTTGTCCCACATATTTTTGTTAGTTACTCAAAGTTTACATTGATTGTAAATGTATCTCATGTTGCGAATGTTAGTCCCAACAGAAAGAATACCAACAATTATACCTGATAAGACAGAAATCTGTATAAAGGGGAATTATTTTTTGGGGTTTTGAATTCAGTTTTAAGTTTTAAAATAAAGAAAATATTAGAAATTAATAAAATTTTCTCTGTAAATTTAATTTGCAGAGGAGGGGGGGTGGGGTGAAAAATCCATGTTTGTCCAGTGTGAAAAAAAAGCAAATGTCATCTCTAAGAGGGTCGAATAAGAATAACTGTTAAAAGTGAAGGAAGGTATGCGCAAAGGCACCAAGTCGATGTTTTACTCTGCTTTAACCCCCCTAACAAGTGACATAATATTGGGAACGAAAAGAATGGAGGTAGTTGATGGAGGATACCTTCTACACAAAGTTCGTTGGGATCGCAACGAATGTTTCTCTGCCATTTTCGCAAAATATGTGAGGTAAGTACAGCATCATCACAGTGAAAATTATGTCGTTGTCTTTGATGGTTATCCTGAACATAATCTAAAAAAAGTATTAAAGGTGCAGAAAGAGCTCATCGCTGGAAGATTCATACTTCTGCTGAGGTTAAATTCAATGAGACTATGTTTCCACAGGTGCCACAAGAGAAATTGTTGGGGAATGAAAAAAAACAAAGAAATTTTCATTTCATGCTTCGAAATGAATTTAAAAAAGCACAAATGATCACTAAGCAGGCTACTGAAATTGCGGATGTGCTAATAGTGAACACAGCTATATCCTTAACCCGTGAGTACGATGTTGTCATTGTCAATGATGAAGTCATTGACCTTCTTATTCTTGTGGCTTCTCTAGCTCCAGACAATGTTTATTTCCAAAGGGCCAGGAGAGGGAAACTGATTGATGCTCTCTACGCCAACAAGTGTGTCAAGTTTGAGGAAGTTGCCAAAATATTATTTTTCTTCATGCAATAAGTGGTTGCGACACCACTTCTGCGCTCTACAGCCGTGGGAAAAGGAAATATTGCAGAATTATTCAGAACCCATCCCTGAACAAAAAAGTTCAAATCTTTAAAGATTCAAATGCAGAGAGGCACATACTTGTTGAAGCCACAGACGCTGTATGGAGGTGATCCCAGCCAAAATTTGAATGTATTGCGTTAAGTTGACTTCGCTAAAGCAGCTAACAATATTAAATTACATTTAGCGAGACTACCACCTACTCGTGATTCTACTGAATATCATGCGTTCCGAACATACCTATAAGTTCAGACATGGCTGGGAAACGAAAAGGATCCTCTCGAATGGGGCTGGAAATGGGGTGGTCATGGGCTCATTCCACTCAACATGATGAATGAACTAGCCCCTCAAAGTTTACTCGATTTCATATCTTGCCATTGCAAAACAGGTTGCAGTACGAAGTGTAGTTGTAGAAAGGCAGGCTTGAAGTCCTCAGTTATCTGTGTGAAGTGACACAACCAACTATATGACAACGCTCCTGATATTATACTGGACCTTGATGACTTAGAACAACCAATCGAGTAAAGTACAGAGACGGACGATGAAGTATCCGAGACGATGATAACCATTACTAGGGTCAAGCAGCCGAAAAGGAAACATGTATGACAAAGTCACTATATACTTACTATATATTTGTTGATTAATTTCTTGTGCATTCTATAATTAATTAACCACATCGTGTTTTCAATATCAAAAATAAAAGCTCGTTTTTTAAATTAATAACTTGTCAGGCGGTATTTTCCTGTTTTAACCATAAATCGTGTTGTTCTGATTTTTAGAGTATTATAGATATTTAATAATCTCATAAATGAAACTTATAGACTACCTCATGCTTTACAAATTTTTTTATTAAGACACTTTTGTCTCTAAAACGCACTAAAAGTGGGTTATTAAGCAAAAACTAACGTCATTTGTGGATTTTTGCACTTTTTGCAAATTTTATCCTATTTTCCTGGCTCCGTATCTCACCCCCTATTTGGACAATTTACAAACATGAATAATGCATGTTGTAGAGAATTTTATCCTCTACAAAATGGTGAAAATTCTTTTGTGTAAAATGCACTAAAAGTGAGTTATTTAAGAAAAATCAAAAAAAGAGCCGAAAAATATTGTTTTTTTCGATATTGTGAAAAACGCACAAGGTCTAGAAGGTCGAAAACTTGTTTTTTTTTTAATTAGAGGGTCAAACTTTATAACATACCCAATAATCAGAGTTACCCGAATTTTTGGAAGGTAAAATGTTATTTCTACTGGACTAATTATGTTCTTCTTGTCATTGAAAGCAATAAAACTTTATGCCATTTAAAAATATTAATTTTCCGTAAAAAAAAATCAATAATAAAAGAAATAATTATAAATAATAACTTATTTATGTGGGAGCATCTAAGACAATGGACATAAAATAAAGTTATTTTTATCATATAATCTTTATCCTTATTGACAAGGAATATATAATGACAGAGAATAATAATGACAATATCATGACAAACTTAAGTATGCAAATGTAATATATTTTTTCCCTGGAGAGAAACAAAAGAAATTAAAATGAAGAGGAGGTCTTTAAATGAAGCTTAAACAATACTTCATTGAAATCAGAAAGTAATGATTCGGATTAGTGTACTTAAGAAAGTTAAATTTATTCTATTGTGAAAGAATCAGTCATCATTAGCTCTGAATAATTAGAATAAATTTAATCATCTGTTGTTAAAAAAGAAAACTTGAAGAGCTAAGAATATAGATTTGTTTATTAACGAAAATATATTGAGCTGTTAAGAGAAATGTATGATTATATAAATTTTAAAACGCATAATACTCTATAAAAGCTTAGAAAGAAGAAAAATGATGTATCATAAGTAAAAATAAGTAAAGTTATTTTTTATGTATTATTTTTTTAATGCCCCAAATGATCTGAAAGTTTCAGCGAAAGTATACGCTTTCGTAAATTATGTTATATTCCTTTTCATCTTTATCTTCTACCTTCATTCGAATTTTAACTGAATAAATTAGGATTTTATTAAATAGCAAGCTGAAATAATCTTAAATAAACTTCTCAGAGTATGTTTAATTAAAAAAAAAAGATATATAAGTTTATAATTTTTGTGTAATACATAATCGTTACCAGAATCCTATTCATTTATGTAAACTTCAGCACATACTACCAGACTACGGCCAAGAAAGCTCTCGTGGCACTTAAAAAAATGATCAAAATATTTAAGTTTCATAACTCTTTTTATGTTTTTAAAAAACTTTACTTATTTAATAAGTGCATTTTTTACCATATTTGAAATATTTGTTTCCTTTAAATTTGATGCATTTTTGAAGATTTGTTACTATTGTGTAAAACTTGTCTAAATTGTAACTCGTATAAGGCAGAAACTGGTCCAATTTGAACCACTTGCTTGGTCTTGGTCGAGAAATTAGGCAAATATATTGTTCTATACTGTTTTGGCACTACTCGTGGCACTTAAAAAAATGATCAAAATATTTAAATTTCATAACTCTTTTTATGTTTTTAAAAAACTTTACTTATTTAATAAGTGCATTTTTTACCATATTTGAAATATTTGTTTCCTTTAAATTTGATGCATTTTTGAAGATTTGTTACTATTGTGTAAAACTTGTCTAAATTGTAACTCGTATAAGGCAGAAACTGGTCTAATTTGAACCACTTGCTTGGTCTTGGTCGAGAAATTATGCAATATATTGTTCTATACTGTTTTGCATACAATGGAATATGCCTAACGCGAAAATGGAAAACAATAATTAAATAGTTCATCAAAATCGCGTACGTAATGCAGAACTCTCATAAAATGTTAATGCAAATGTAATAAATTTACTATCCGAATCGGCTATTTACTATCCCATTTACTATTTTTAAATTGCCCAAGTCTGCTGACTCAAATAGAATAAATTGTTCAAGTGCGAGTACAACTCGCACTCAAAGGATACCGTACATTGAATTTATTAATTGCTATTTATTAATTAATAAACTCCTACTACCCCTAATTTTTTCATAATTTTCGTTTCAGTAGATTCGGAAATAAGAGGGTATTTGCATATTTTTTCAGTACTTTCGACGATATTTCTGAAAATATAATACCAAAATTAAAATAAATAAATTGTTGAGTTCGTTGTTACGAGATCTTTCACACGATACCATACACGATATATAAAATTAAATGTTTTTTTTTTCAAGGAACTTAATAAATATCTCGGTTACTTGCTGCAATTGCTTTCGAAAATCATTATGAAATATCCTTGGACGATTCTGCGACGATAGATACCTCAAGAGCTCGTCAACTCCCCTTCTGAAAGCCCGAAAAGTAAAGTTTCTGTGTAACGAAAAAATGCGTTTTTCTCAAAAACTACGTGACCTAGGAAAATCGCTATAGTTTTCCTGCAAGCTTTAAATAAACTCCTACTACCCTTATTTTTTTCATAATTTTAGTTCAGTAGATTCGGAAATAGAGGTGACGGGGACAAATTTTTGCAGTGCATTTTCGACGATATCTGAAAATATAATACCTAAAATTAAAACAAATATATTTTTGAGTTTGGTATTACGAGATCTTTTACACACTACCCCAAACAGGATACAAAAAGAAAACTTTTTTTCAAGTAAAATAATTATCCTCCTAAATGTCTCCTAACCATATTTGTGAATGGATAATAATCTAAAAATATGTGGGTAAAAAGGCTTTATATCTTTCCCAAGTTCGAACTTTTCACGTCCCATAATTTACGAGAAAAACGACTGTGACAGACGGACAGACAGACACAAGAGTGATCTTATAATGGTTTCGTTTTTATTTTTTAAGTACAGAACCCTAAAATGGAATAAAATCACGATCTATAAGAAAACATTAGATGCTAGCTGACAGAAAATTAGATATTCAAAATAATTTGGAAGCAAGTGTGGTTTCATAATTGAACCCGCACGCATTTTTTTTAGTAAAGCCTTGAAATGCGCCCATCTCTCTACTAAATTCGATGGGAAACATTACTGTTTATTTGCAGATAATCTACTTTTTCAGCTTTTAAAAAAAAATTTTGTTGTGCTATTTTTGCATATTCCAAAAATCGCTAATGTGGCTGTAGTTTAAGTTCCAAGCAGAGCTGACAACTTACGCGCGAACGGCAAAACATCTTCATACTGAAGTAAAATATGTGCATCTTTTGCTTATTATAACTTTACTAGTATATACCCCCTGTCAAAAATGACAGGATATTGACTCAATATTCAATTTTTGAAATAGTTCAACGAATGGACAAAACATTCAAATTAAATATTTAAAAAAAAATAATCCATGTGTGAAATTTTCTGAAAAAAAAGTGTTATCAGTGTGTTTCTAAAGAGCTTGACTCACCACATAGCTCATTTTTTGATTATATAAGCAAAATTAAATGGAAATTACTCGGTACTATTTATTCCTTATATTTTAATTACGTTTCATAAGAAAAAAAATAATTTTATTTACGATGGAAACAAAATTTAAAAATTTGTTTGTATTATCTACCGGTAGATGGCACCATCTTCCCTTATACGGTCCAATGTTGCTTGTGATTTCCAAGCAAGCCACCTGGACTGTCTTTCTCTAATTAATCGCCGTCTACGTTCAATCGGCGTTTCATCATTTTAATCAGACATCGCTAAAATAATCCTTAAATAATATAAAACAACAATAAAAACTGATTTGATTGAACATATTCAAATCCACCGCGCGTTCAAAACAGCATTTAGAAAGATCAACAAAGATGTTAAAGCAGTAAAACTCACGTTGCCAAATAGCAATCAGTACAGAACAAATAATTTTTATGAATGATTCTCAAAAGTAATTGACTTACTTTTTTTTTTTTTTTTTTTTGCAACAATAATAATAATGATTAGCAAAGTGAAATGTAATTTCTGAAAATTTCACATTAAATTCTAATATGCTAATTATATGCATATATTACTTGTATTTTTATCAAAGTTCGATTGTTTATATTAATTGACGAAAGATGGCTGCAAAAATAGTTTTTGAAGGTTTTAAACAAAATTAAAATATTTAAAGACTTTAATATGCTTTTACAAATATTTTAAGAACAGAATCAGATAATTAACCTTTTTTTTTATGAAGCGTTCAAAGAGTCATTCATTTGTTTCAAGATTTAGAAATTCTGAATGGCAACAGTGTTTGTTTGTTTATATTTAGTAATTTGATGTTTATAATACCTTATTTTTAATTTGTAACTTAATACATTATAATTGGATAAGATATACATGTTTTATGTGAAAATATGCAGAACAGACATGATTTCACGTAGAAGAAATTATCGTTTAGTGGTCATGTGTTAGCATATCTTTTTCAGTAAGCCTAACATGGCGTTTAACTACGGTCGACTCGCAGACCAGAGTGGTTCAGTCCGGTACCGTTACAGACACTTTCTCGCCTTTGGATTTTATTATAAGATAATTAGTCGCACTGACAGAAAATATTAATGTGAATTCCATTGAGTGCATACTTTACGTCGAGCTAAGTTTGAACATTTACCAAAATCGATTTAGCAAAACTTATTAATGAATTGTTTTAGTTCTGAATTCCTGTGAGTGATGGCTTTGCTAAGTATATATCACTTTCTTTAAAGAATAAAGTGTAGGTTATCGAAGTGAAGAAAAAAATTAACTGTCTGTACGAGAAATTGATGATGTGATTTACCTGCAGAGAGAGAAAAAACACAAATCTACGACACCGTAAGAAATCTAAATAGAATAATAGAAGAATGGCTGTAGAAGAATGGTCAAATAAAAAGGAAAGAAAAGAAATCCGACAAGAAGGAAATTAACGAGACAATGTGGTAATGGTTTAATAATGGATAATCGAAAATCATGTATACATTCAGACGAATGTTTGAAAATGAGGCTCTGGTTGCAAAAAAAAGAAATTCTTAGAAATGGTCAAGGGCGTTTACGGGATTGTTGAATAGTTTCTAGAAAAAGCACAACATTTTGTATAAAAAAATATGTGAGGAATATAAGGATATCATTGTAAGTGCAAATGTAAAAAAATTGTTGATTTTACTGCATAATACTGGCAGCTGGTGTGCCAGTATTATAACGTAAAATCAGCATTTTTTTTTTTTTTTTAGTCAGTGTTTATTAGGTGGAAGCTAAACCTGATGAGTTTGACTTCAGATTAAGAATTTAAGAACGTTATAACGCGAACAAAACAGGACTATTTTTTCACGCATATCTAACAAAATCAATTGTCGTTAAGACAATATGTCCGAAGTAAGACTTATGTTGTTGTTATGCGGAAATATGGATGGAGACATGGAAAATACCCATGTAACTGAAAAGGCTGTGAAATGTAGGTGCTTCAAAAATATGAAAATTGATAATCTCGCAGTTGTGTGGGGAAATATCAAGAAGGCGTGGATGTCGGTTCAAATAATGGAAAAATGGTTGAATGGATTTAATGCTAACATGAGGAATACAAATCGGAAATCGATTCTTTTTCTTGCCAACGCCACACATCATTCAAAAATAATACTTTTAAATGTGAATTTGGCTTGCTTACCCCCTAATGTAGTACGTTTAGTGTAGCCTATTTATATTGAAGCTGTTTACACATTTAAAATTACACTATACTCGGTTTCTAATTCAAAACTTGATAACAAATATTGAAGAAGTCAACCAATCTTATATTTTAGCGAGATCCTTACTAGACACTTTTAGCTGACTTGGCTTAGCAGTAGAACAGATTAAAGTGCATACTGTACGCAAGTGTTTTCTGGAAGCTGATTTAGGAGAAAATGGTTATTCAAGCGCAGTTAATGAAGCAAGTGACATCATAATGGCAATATTCAACCTCTGTGAAAATATAGAGCTTTCGTGTTACGCGGACAGCATCATTAAAATTGATGATTACTTTACAACTCACCACAATTTCGAATCAGCTACAACCGTATTGCCATTAAGAAATACAAAACAAGAAGAAAAGGAGAAGGAAGACGAAGAAGATTAAAAAACAACCATACACATCCTGCGGCTCTTAGGAGTATTAATAACATAATTCAGTCTGCACTTTATTCGAACAATATACTCTAACGTTTGCACTCTGTAAATAACTATATTTAAAAAGACATGGGCAAAAAACTTCTTCACTAGATCTTTGAAATGAAAACGTAATAGGTATGCTTTTTAATTTCCTTTTTGCTTTGCAAATACATAAGCTTAAACATTGTAATATGGTGTAGTGAAATAATAATAATGTGATAATAGATAAATATACACGATTTTGCAATAAGCATTATTGTAAGAATGTCATCAGTAAGAATCCACAAGATATGTACTAAAGCTACCATGATATGCTATTATTATGATCAAACGATCCTATACAGGTTAAAGATAACACATTTACTTGCCAGTGTAGAGAACGTAGGTAAAAATTGTTCGTTTTTAATTAAAAAATAAAAAATAGTTTTTTTTTTTTTTTACATTTAGTATATTTTTAGTATATTTTATTTATTTCCACTATCTAAACCAAAAAGGCCTTTTGGTACATTTTTATAGACGCATGTCAGTGCTTGATTCTAAAGATTTAACTATTTATAACAAACTTTTTTATTACTTACCCATCATACGTAGTATAGGGTAAGTCTTGTAATCGTTTCGAAAATCGAAATTTTTTTTTGACGGATTTACACGTTTCATACACTGAAGATTCCGAAAAACATATTTTTAGAAAAAAAAAAATTGCGTCCGTCTGTGTGTCTGTATGTCTGTGTTTCTGTATGTCTGTGTGTCTGTGTGTCTGTAAACGCCCTATCTCCCGAAAATATTGAGATAGAGACTTGAAATTTCGTATGTACTTAGTATGCAATAATGGAAATAAGCTTATTGAATATCAATAACCTCGATTAACCGGAACTATTTTTTTCGGACTCTCGAAGTATCGTTCTGATAAAAGGTATTACAAAGCTGATGCAAAGCAGTGATTAAACAGCTTATTTACTTTCTCTTTTCAGCTTTTGAGCACCATTACAGCCATGACCTTTTACTTACCCATCTTTTGGTACATTTTTATAGACGCATGTCAGTGCTTGATTCTAAAGATTTAACTATTTATAACAAACTTTTTTATTACTTACCCATCATACGTAGTATAGGGAAAGTCTTGTAATCGTTTTGAAAATCGAAATTTTTTTTTGACGTTTCCGACACTGGAGATTCCGAAAAACAGATTTTTAGAAAATAAATTTTGCCGTCCGTCTGTCTGTGTGTCTGTGTGTCTGCATGCCTGTAAACGCTCTATCTCCCGAAAAAATTGAGATAGAGACTTGCAATTTGGTATGTACTTAATATGTAATAATGGGAAGAAGCCTATTTAATTTCAATAACCTCAATTAACCGGAACTATTTTTTTCGGACTCTCGAAATATTTGTTCTGATAAAAGGTATATAAAAATTTTCGAAATTGTTTATTTTAAGAAATGAATATAAAAGACAATAAAAAAACAAATTTTGCATAAAGCTTGAAGTCGATCAGATAATTAGTTGCCGACATATTTGGAATCCTATTTCCACACTCTTCGATTTTTCATGACCCGATTTTTCATCCAAATTCACTTCAAAGATATATTTTAATTGGAAATTTGACGCTTAATCAGATGAAATAAACCGCTAGTTAATAGGATTATTGTTTTTGGAGTTATAAGGATGTTTCTTTTAAGCAATTCAGTAATCGAGCCTTTAAAGTTTATGACGTCATCAAGCCCCGATTTTATTTGAATTGCAATGCATTTTATAAGTAGTTTACACATTTTTTATTTTAATATTTTACATTATACATATCCATGATGACCTGTGATAATAACATTGAATGAAACTCAAGTTCGTATGATTTTAAACCTTTAACCCGATTATGTAAGAATTTATAATTTTAAACGAAAATGTTCCAAAAGAATTTCGTATCAAGACACCACCCCCTACGTAATATTTATAATTTTTAAAATCGAATGCGTTCTTTTAAAGCAAAATCTACATTCTTTAAGTAGGTGTTATGTGCTATTACGTATTTCAACACAAATAAAGGCGGAATTAAAAATTTAAAGTGTGCAGGTTTTTTTTCATAGCGAGTCATTTAATATTAAAAAATTGTTCTTATTATTCAAACTCTTTGAAATTTTTATGAGTCCTAACTATAATACTTAACAACACTGTATAATTTACACCGAACACCGAATTTACACCGATTACAAATATAATTTACACCGAATTTATACCGAACTCTTAGAAACGACCCGAATTTAAAAAAAATCCTTAAAAGCGGCTTTATCACTAAATATCTGTATCTTATATCTTTTCACTAACTTTTATTCGTGCAAAAATATTGATATTTAGTACAGTAGGACCCGTATTTAACGAAGAATTCGGGACACAGAAAAATGCTCGTCAAATCCGGTCGCTCGCTAAATCCAAATCCTAGTTAATAACTAATACTATATACATAAAAACAACTTACGTGAATTACTGCTTGGTAATCTTTATTGAGAATTGGAAAAATATCCATCCAAAGTTGGTTGTTTGAGTTTACAAAATTTCGTTTCTTTCAATTTTCGTCTTAAAACACTTAATGCATTAAATGTTGCATCATCAGTATTTTTCATTGCTTCAAAAAACTGTTTCAGATTTTGTAATGACTCTTCAGCACAGTCACGTGTCGGCGTTTTAAATACAGTTTCTTCTTCCGAGTCACTATCACTTGCATCTTCCTGTTCCTGGGCTTTTACCACGTCCACGATGATATCCTCAGTGGAGAGTAAGCCCGACGTTAAGACACCGTCATCTTTGATATTGTACTCATCGATGTTTAAAACATCGTTAAACTTTTCAATGTTATTTTGTTGCAACCAGACTGAGAGTGGCAAGTCATCTTCATCTTCGAAGTCACCTTCATTTCTGTCAATGCATCCAGCTTTCCTGTAACAATTTTGTATACAGGATTGAGTCACACTTTCCCAAGCATCTGTCATCAGGCGTATAGCGTCAAGAACAGAAATTTTAAGCTCCTGATCTTTTTCATTTCTCTCTAACTTCATGAGAATCAATTGCTTTCTATAATAGCATTTGCAGCTGCGAGAAACACCTTGATCGAGCGGCTGTAACACTGAGGTTGAGTTAGGAAGTAAAAAAACAAGTTTTATGTTTTTTAAATTGCTGACTTGCGGGTGAGCAAACAATTATCAATGATGAGTGCAATGTTTCTTTTCTGTTTTTGAAGCACATTATCCTACTCGTGCAAATAAGATAAAAATAATTCAGAAGTCATTCATGCTTTTTTGTTCGATTTGTAAGTCACTGGGAGACTTTTTACCCCTTTACAGCATCTTGGATTTGCAGATTTACCGACGATAAAAAGTTTTTTCTTGTCTTTGCCTGACATGTTGCAACACATTAACACAGTTAAACGATTTTTCAGCAACTTACCGCCCACACATTTTTCACCTTTAAACTTCATCGTTTGATAAGGAGTTAGATTGTAAAAGACGTCTGCCTCACCAGCATTGTAGATGTTATCGTCAGCATAATTTTCAGGTACATCTTTCCATGTGCAATCTAACCAGTCTTTCACATCCTTGTCGTTCACACTGGAGGCTTCGACGATTATTTTTCCTGCACAGATGTTATGACGTTGCTTGAAACGATGTAGCCATCCATTAGAGCAAGAAAAATCTGTGTAATCTAGCTAAGCTGCAAATTTTTCCGCTTGGATTTTAATGATGGGCCCAGTTATCGGTAAACAAGAATTCCGTTTCTGAACAAACCATTTTAACAGTGCTTCATCCAAGTTCTCTTTTCACATTTCTTCAACCATTTGGAATCGGTCACATATACGCTTCATATGCTTTCATTAAGGACTCTTTGTTTTTTAAAAGAGTTGACACAGTTGAAGAAGAAAGTCCATACTGCTTACATATTGTAACATTTTTTTCACCTTTATCCAAGAGTTTTATAATTTCCACTTTTTCTCTTACGGATAAAACTTTTCTTTTCGACATTTTAAACAGCAGAATAAAAACACGCTCTCCAGAAAAGGCACAAGCCGAAAACAATTTTTTCTTACACATAGTTCTGAAACCGGTAATTACACATGATTTCGATTGGGTCAAACCATTGAAGGGAGGAGTCACTTGACGCCGTCCCTAACCCCCCCCCCCCATTCTTCCCTGCGTCCGCCATCTTTAACTGCTGTAAAGCACCAAGTGATTTGGAATTCCATTATTTGTGAGTTAGGATTCTTTCATTATCTCCCGTACCATTTCTGGAAAAGAACAATAGGACTGGTATCCAGTTAACACCGCCTCCCTTCCAAGAAACTATGCCTGTCTCTGATGATTGCACCTGTTGTTGGATAACTTTAAATAATGCTTATTTTTCCTTTATAAGAGGAGTGGGGAAATTTTAGGGAAACTGTATGTTTTTCTTTTTTTAAATTATTATTTCTGTAACTATTTCATGCTTCCATAATTATTTCCCTCGTTAAATCCGAGCAAAGTACAAACATTTGCTCGCTAAAAGAGTAGATTTCAATACATTTATTAACATTATACCAAGCAAAATACTCCATTTTCCTCGCTAAATGCGGAATCTCGTTATATGCGGGCTCGCTATAAACGGGCTCGACTGTAGTAAAATCGCTGTAGGGATTTTTTTTAAATCGAAAATTTAATCGTTTAAAAAATATTCTTATTCTCCAAACTCTTTGACATTATTTCAAGTCAGAAATATAATAGTCTTGAAGCCTGTGTAAAAAAATTATGAAAACATATTGATATTTAGTTGAAAAGATCTGTGTTTTCTGCTCACTTTTTTTCTTCGCGTCGAGTCGTTTAATATTACAAATAAAACAGTTCTTAATGTTCAAACTCTTAGAAATATTTATGAGTTTTAAATATAATGTTTCGAAAGCCTGCGTATAGTTTTCTTGCAAAAATATAGATATTTATTTGTGAAAATATCAGCAAAAGCCCCACACGTATTCACGTTCTGAGCAAAAAGTTTTCAGATTTTATATTTAAAAAAATACTTCTCCTCGTCCGATTGTTTTGAGATATTTATACGCGATGTAAATCAAGTATACAAAGAACGTGTAAGAAAATTGTATTAAAATACCGATTATGAAAAAATACCGATATTTAGTTACTTTTAGCGTAGAAAAGTAGAGTGTCTCCGGGGAAGGCGAAGTGATTTCCAGTCGCGATTTTTTTGAAAGGGTTAATATTTATATTTTTGAAAACGAATTGCACCATCGCGTCGTAGAGAAGAAAGTATCAGAATTAAATGTTTCTTTGTTATTGTTGTTGTTTTTCCGCATCTCTAAAATTAAACGCGATACGACCTTCAAAAACGGGGGAAAAAACCGTGACATTTTATCAAAATTTTCTTGAAAAGGTTAACATTTGTATTTTTTATGCGTTTTAAGGCGTTCGAAAGTAAAAAGTACAAAATTTAAGAATATGTGTTTAGTTTGTTCGTATTTTGAACACTTCTCCCAGAGCGCGTTTAGAAAGACGGGGGGTGGGGGTGGGGAAGAAAAGGCTGCTTTCGCACTTTCGGATTTTTTGGATTTTGATTCTTCGAAACGTTTTGGTCGTCTTACGGGAATTTTCAGAACATTTTGAGATATTTATTTTAGATCGTGGTTTTTAATTAATATCTTCGTAAATTAATAAAAATTTAAAAATATGATCAGGAGACCAGCCTTCGTATGCCTTGCCTGAGCAAGGCATCGACGATTGTTTGATTGTAATTCCAGTTTTAATGTAATAATTAATAATTATTATTTTTTGATTTTCTTTATTCAAAAGTAGATAAAAAATTCCATATTATATTTAGTGACTGTTATAGTGACTTTTAATGTTGATAACAGAATGTGCCTTTAGACAACACCGTGTTAACATCAAGAATTGTTATGTTGATGATTATGTCAGCACCTGTTTGCGGTATTTTGATATTACATGGTTGGGCAATCAGATGAAAACTGCAAGCCTACGGTAAATTTTCTGATAAATGTGGAAAATAACCAGATAGTATTAAACATGCGTCCACATCTGTATTGTAAGAAAAATGGAATTGTCAGCGATGAAAATGCGTCCTCTCATCGAACTGTCATATGCAAAGAACTTCCAATGTGCATTAAAGCGAGGATAGAAACTGATGCATTACAAAATAGTTATATTGATGAAGATGGTGTTCAGATTTAGAAGCGTAGTACATTTTTTTGTAAACAGAGCCAGCCCAAAACTTTTTTAAACACAAAGTACTCGGGCAATTAGGGAACCAACAACAAATTTAATAAGAAAGAAATATTCGCAGTCACCATGTAACATAAACTGTAAATGATCTATAGCTATAGTTCATTATTATATAGGCCTTTTGAAATATTTTTGCGTTTTTGTATACGAATAGGATGCGTATTCATGTAGATTTAAAAGTTTCTTTTAAAAATTCAAACAAATTAATCATGTTTTTTGTTTATAACATGCAGAATTTTCAACCCAATTTAACGCCAATTTCAGAAAACTTGATAAAATAAAAGAGAAATATTTTGCAATTAGAAATGAATATATTAACTGTTTGATAACATATGAGAATTTGTATGCAGTGTTTTAACTTCGAATGCTATACAGGACAACTTATATAAAAAGGACAGTCGAATAACGTGAAAACTCAGGAAAATATCGTCGAATATATTCGACAAAACCTCCAAAATCACCTTATCAATGGGAAATGACTGAAACCAGATTGCGGAAGATCACCACTAGCCACAATAATATATTTAAATCTTCTATAATCAGGTGTCCGTAAATGTTAATGTTATCAAATTGTCGTATAATATCTGTAATGCATTTTGTCTAGTTTTCTCAAACTTCCGTTAAATTTGGTTGCAAACACTGCCTGTTATATACCAAAAACGTGAGGATTTGGGTCTTTCAAAGAACCTTTTACATTTTTATGAATATACCTGCTATTATTTTCAAAACATACACAAATATTTCAAAAAGCACACAAATATTTCAATAATTATGTCATTTTAATGTAATTTATAAATAGCAAAAGTATTTAACCAAACCATTAATGTATTTTACACATGTTTTAAATTCAGATTTAAAATATATTTTTAAACATTTTAAATTATTTCAATTTATTTTAAAATTTCTCTTCGGATATTTGTCGGAAAAACGAATTATGAAACAACTAAAAGGTACATTAATAAATTATTTATATGTTTTAAAATAACAAGATTAAACAAATGGTTTTATGGTACTTTGAAAATGGGAATTTTTTTTTCTTTTTTTTGTTATTTTTACTAAATTTTCTTTATAATATTATTTTTCTGTTTTATTAATTCTACCTTCAAGCCATAATTTAATTTTTAATGAAATGCATAAAATCTTCATTGTTAAATAAATATTTTTGAAAATTTGAAATTTAAAGAACATATTACGCCTAATCTGTTGTGCTTACAACTTAATTACACGTTAAAGAATTTTCTAATGTTTTAAATACTGAGAGAAGTAATTAATTTCTGTTACGAAAATCCAATTTTCAAACGCAAAATTCTTAATGTACAAAGAACAAATTTTTGAAAAAAAATGTATGTATATATATAATAACGGTTAGAACTTAGATTCACAAAATGAATTGTGGTTTGTACTTTTCTTTTATTGTAGAGAAATTGCTTTGTTTTATTAAAATTTAGCACCGTAATATTTCCTATCTCGTTTAAATATGGCAATGTAAAAATATTTTATTTTGCAATGTATGATAATGTTGTTTCTTAAAATTGCTTATACTATGGAATAATAAATTGTATGCATCACTTGAGTAATAATAATCAATAGCATGACATTTTGTACGTTCTTATCTTCCTTCGAGCTACAGACAGCTCCAAATAGAGATACTTATATTATAACCAACCTGTATATAAAACCAAAATAAAAAAATAAAAAATAAAACAAATAAAAATAGACCATTATTTTTAACTCCGTCATATTGATTGATAGATAAATCATACGAATTGATAATTCTCGAACTGGGTGAAAAGGTGGCCAGGCAGGGCATCGAACCCGAGACCTTTACATTAAATTGTCAACGGACTTTAATCAAGTTTACTTTATTATTCAATATTTTCTTACAGGGCTTTGTTTATAAGTTTGTTTTGTATTTGAAAATGCCTATTAATTTGAATTATATATTATTTTTCCTCCAACAATTTTAAATCAATTTTCTGAACAAATTTTAAGATATTTTAAAAATTCAATATAGTCATAATGACACTTCCCTTACCTTCTTACTCGTATGTAAAATCTTTGTTATTTAAACCATCAAACATATATAAATTATAACAAGACCTTATTGTACAAAATTGGCGCATACGTAAACTTTATTAATAAGAAACTTTTTTTTTTGTGATTAAATAATTTTTTATGTCAATCCTCCAATTCTATAAATATCGCCAGGCGCCATTAAAAAATGAACACAAGAAAAACACTCTTAAAAGGTCAAACAACTTTCATCAATATCTAATTACATTAAAAAGAGTAAATCAAAAAAATCTGTTACCATAAAAACGATTTTAAAATTAAGCGTAAGAAAATAGATAATGGAAAAAAGCAATATACGAGCTGCTGCTAATTAATACTATGATAATAGCAAACAAACTCTTGAAATATTCTATGAATTAAAAAACGGTGCATCTAAGTTACTCATAATAAATTATTCTAAAATTACATATAAGCAAATCTAAAATAAATGCATATAAAAACAAGCACTTATAAAAATCCGAAAAATACTGGCCGAAACTCAGATGGTAATATGACTGCTATTGAGAAATTAGGGAACTGTAATAATACATTAAAAAATAAAAATATTTAAATAAACACAGAAAGTGAACAGAAAACGGTTCGAGTGTGATATAATTATATTTATTAGAAAGTATATTCGGGGTGGGGGGGGGGATACAAAATTGGAGTTTTGAAAAATATATAATAATAGCGAAATAAAGCATAACTAAATAACAAGGATATATTTTTGAAATTCTGCATGCGCAAAGTTTACCTGCTTTACTTAGACACATATTATACGTAAATAATAATAAAGTCTTGTAAGAAAGCACTGAGAGATAAACAAATAAAGTAATATTATGCTTACTTCATAACTTTTCATTTAACACTAGAACGGTCGGAAACTTTACTCAAGTTTCATAAAACTATTTCACAGCAGAAAACTTATTTAAAACTATTTAACTTATCTCTTTAAAATATATATGTGAGGTACATATTTAGTTTATTTTTAAAAGAATTTTCTGGTTCGAATCAGATTATATTCATTTGGTAACGGTCTAAATGACCGCTCATGGCCGTTCTAGTGTTAAGAAAATGACGAAACGTATTATCACATATTCGTAAAGTACAATTCAAACAGTTTTTTCTTAATAACACAAAAATAAATATTCTCCACAAATTTATGGAGTAACCCTAGTGGTGTCACATTGTGGAAAGCTGGGACATGATAATTAAAAATGGCAAATGCACACGAGAGAAGGGAATCTGTGTAATGTGGTTCGCGGAAACAATATACGCCACCACTATACAACATCGATTCAGGAAGTTTCGACTTATTGATAAATTTGATAAACATTTTAATAATAATTATAATTTTTTAAATCTTTATTTTATTAAGAACATTTTGAGTTGCAATTTTACGCATATGTACCTTTGTTTATGCTATTAAACACCCTTTGAGATGTACTTTACGAATATGAAATAATGTTTTTCGTCATGTTCATAAATCAAAAGTTATGAAGTAAAGAAACCTTTACAATGATTTAGAGACGCCCTGTATATCTGTTATTATTTTTAATTTAAATTAAATTCCTTTTATAATTATTAACGTTCTTTGGAAAGTACAATTTTTTTTATTGAAATATTTGTGTACTGACACAATATTTAAGATTATAGAACATTACTGAAACAATACCAACATTACTTGGTATTGTACTACTATAAAATTAATTCTATTTGGCTATACACATATAATTAATGCAATAGTATAATTAAGAATACATTCTTTTTCTTTGTTGATATATTCTTATGTTAATATTTTTAATTTAAATTGAATAAGGAAAAATACCTTAAATTCATTTTATGATGATTAATGATCTTTAAAAGTAAATTCTTTGTTGTTGAAATACTCTTGTACTGAATATTTAGGATTTTAAAACTTTACTGACCCTATATTACTTCTTTTATAGTGTACTCTTATAATATATTTGCCCATGGAGATATAATTAATACAATAGTATAATTAATAATGCATTATTTTTCTTTGTTGACATATTCTCATACTGATGCACTATTACAAAATATTTCTTTTTAAGGATTTTTATTCTACTTAGTGCAAATTTTATTAACAGAAATTTAAACTTTATTTACTGAGATATTCTTACTAATTCAATCTCCCCCCCCCTCCCCTCCCAAAAAAGCTTTCTAATAAAGAAAACTAAATTGAAAATATTTGATGCTATCATTAATTGAATTTACATTTAGAAAACTGCATTTATTTCAAAATACCCCACTCAGATAAATTACGACTATTCCCGTTGACAGTGTTTACAAATTAAAGTTAAAAAGTAAAGAATTTCGAAAAAGTGCAAGAGAAAAAATCATCTTGTCTTTATGAGGAAATATTTTCATCATGAATTGGCAACAATTTAACTGCCACTTCAAACAAGAAAATCATGTTAATATAATAGAAATTAGAAGCCTTTAAAAGAATGTTAAGAAATGACATTTTGCATTTTTTAAAAAGTAAAACGAATATTGCAAGTATTTTTTGTTGTTAATTTTAATTAATGTTCCATTCCTAAAACTCTATTAATCTAAGAATAATCTTATCCCTTTAATATTTCTAAAAATATTACAATAACTTTTTTACATAGTAAAAATGACATTAAAATAAATTGAAACAAGAACAAAAAAAAAAAAAAATGCACAAGAAAAATATTAATCTTGTCTTTATAATCAAATAATTTCATCATGAACAAACAACAAATTAATTACTTCTCCTAAAAATAAACTAATATTAACATATTACAAATTAAAAGTATTTCTAAGAATGTTAAAAAATAATATTTGCGCTTCGTCTCTTTTTCTAGGTTGTTCCGCTTTTGGTTTCTTTGCTCATTTAATCAAAATTGCATAACATAATAACTTAAAAAAAAAAATTAGTTGTAGGAAAAAAACGTTGATCAATATTACAGTTTATTGCTTTATTCAATAAAAAATATATATTATGCAAACTGAATAAATAAATCTGCATTATCAATTGGAATGGAAACAATTTCGCATTTATATCTTCAAAAAATATAAATAACAATTTCCTCCCCCATCAAAAAAGTAAATTTAATGTTTTCCTAAAGTTAATTAATACAATATATATTTGGTTTCAAACTCTGGAACATTATATTATAGGATGATCATATTGTATTGTGTAAAAGAAAATAAAAACAGCTTTTATGATTAAATTTAAATAAAGAAAAAAAAAATGTTTGAATTTTTTATAAGCGGCATTTAGATTTTCGGATAATTGAGAAATATCTATTGTTTTCATATTTTCTCTCATTATTTATATATAAGATGGCATGTAAGAGTCATTTTGAATTATTTAACTTTTAAGCTAAAGCTTTTGAGGCGTCGTTCACTAAGCATATTTTCTATGAAGCATACTAATCAATGCATTAAAATTTCTTTATGTAAATGCATCAAAATATAACAACAGTGAACAAATTGAACCTACATGATTATCAATTCGAGATATCTTATTCAGTTTTGAATATAAATATTATTATTAGAGTGTTTATTGATTAACAAAAACTTTCTCAATTATTTAAACACAAAGCAGAATTCAATTCAATTACATAAACTGAAAAAAAAGTTGATTTTTTAGTATAATACTGCCACCCCAGCTGCTAGTATTATACCGTAAAATTAACAGTAATAAACAGTAAAATAAGCAGTAATACGCTGCCGTGTATGCGCGGCAGCGTATTACTGCTTATTTTACTGTTTATTACTGTTAATTTTACGGTATAATGCTGGCAGCTGGAATGACAGTATTATACTGTAAAATCAACAATTTTTTTTGCAGTGTATGTAGAATAAGAAAGTACTGGGTTCGTGAAAATTTTCGACTTCTGGTTTTCGACGGTTTTATACATTTCAGAAGCTTTTGGACACGAATCGACACTTTTTAGAAAATATCTCTGTCTGCTGAGTGTCTGTCTGTAAATGACACAACTTTTGTGGGCACTCTAACTCAGGAACCACTGCACGGAATTTAATAAAACGTCATATTAAATTAGATCTTGACATAAATGGATGTTTAATGGGTTTTGGTGTATATAAACCTACTGGTGATACTGCTGTGCAGCATTACATTTTTCACAATTTTCGAACTAGCTATATCTCAAGAACTAATACACAGAATTTCGTCAAACTTTATATTCTGTGAGACCTTGTCATAGATAGATGTCGATTCAGTTTTGACAGAAAGTCAAAATTAAATTCAGAAAGATCAAAACTTTAATGTTATATTATTTCTATAACAATCATTCCCTGACAACTCAACACACATTCTTGTGGTTCAAAAACTTCTTTTTAGAATTTAAGAATCAGGATAGTTCTAAATCTTAAATGAAAATTTCATTGTCTTCATTTTTCTGTCCATTTATGTTTATATGGATGCAGAACTTTTGATTGAAATATATATATATGTATATATATACATTAAAATACTTTAATTGAATTGTATTCTGAATTCAATTCTGAAACATACAGTCGTAGATCATGAAACTTTCACAATTCATAGATAATAAAAATTACAATTATAGTAATATTATTTTTTAGAGACACGTGTAAGTACTTACATACTCGGAAACATAAAATAAAAAATAAATATGTATACAAATAAGATTTAGTTATTTTACAATTTTGGTAATTATTTTTTTATCAAAAAGTTAGTATTGTGTTTGAAGTTCGTGCTAAATTGAGTTCCAATAATTAATATATGCATATAAATTAATTAGTGTTTAGTGATACAATGTAGAAAAAATTATAAATTTTTACAAGTAATTCATTTTAGCAGATCTGTCAATTAACTGTGTCAAACTAACAGTTTAACAAGAGTTGATTTTCATACAAACATCAAACACTTACTTTCTCATAAAATTCACAAAATTCTCATAAAAACAAATAGCGAAAAAGCTAAATACGTGTTACATAATACGTGTTACGTGTTACATGTTTATGAGAAGGTTCTCCTGAAGATGACTATGAAGAATAGCCGAAACTTCGAGAGTTGTTTATTTATGTAGTTTTTTAAAAGAGCTCATATTTAAATTAAACGAAATATACGTTGAAAGCAAGTGTTTGATGTTTGTATTTATATTTGCAACGTAAAGTCCTTATTAATTAATTGTTGATTTTCATTTTCATATGATTAGATTACTTATTAGGTTCTAGCATAATGCTTTGTCGCACAATTTTTAATTGTTTTAACATTCAAAATTAAGATTTGTTTTGCAATCTTACATTTGTAACTTATTATTGACTATTTTTATTTAAAAATGTTATTTTTTACACAAAAATATGTATTACTAATATTAATTCTAAAGCGTCAATAGAAAACTGGATTATAGGCAGACTTTATTTGCAGAACAAACTGGTTAAGATTAATAAATACTTAATTTTTAAATTTACTTTTACGTTGATTATTCCAAACTTAACACAATATCTCTTCCTTGAATACGTGGTTTCTCTAATTATATGTTTACATTTATGCGCATTTGATACTTATTCCATCTCGCATATTTATATCCATATTATATACTTGGATACAACTTACAACATTATACATACATATTTATATATAACAACTTTCAATAAGTGCAACAGATATAACGATCATATATATTTATGCCAACTTCTTTTCTTATATGCAAATACAAAATCTTCATCGATGAAAGGGGTATCATACGAAAGGTTTGTGAAAAGGGTTTTGAAATAGCACACTTACATTTGGTTAAAACACGTCGTTTGATTAAAAACTGCAGTTAATTAAAAATTAATGAGAAAACGTATCAGCAAATATTATCAAAGACTGCAGTGTGAGAGCCTCGCAAGGATCTACAAGTTCTTTTATAATAAACAAAAGTGATAATGACTAAATGGAAATATTACATATTCCTAATTCAACTAAATCTTAACAATCTTAATCAAATTGGTGTCGGGTAGCTGTATTGGTCATGTGGTTGGTAAAATGTTAGTCGCATTTAATTTTTATTTATACTGAACAGAATACAAGAATGAATCATTGCTAGATTATTTCCCACAATACAAAAATAGCTAAACAATGGTTATATCTCATGTTGAAGCTAGTTGTATCATAATTGACTTTCCTGGTGATTGAAAGCATTTAACAACTTATCTAAAAAAAAATAGAATTTACATTACACGAACTAAATGAATTTGTGAATAATTTACATCTGTTTTTCTAACACAAGTTTTTTTTAAATAAATAAATAAATAAATAAATAAAACGAATATTAAGGGATTGTTTGTTACCTTCGTGTTTTGTAGCAACACTGTATTGCTATTCACATTACATTTATGCACGGGATATACCTGTGTTATATGTCGGGTTATACCCGATCTGAAACACAAAATTCTATTTGAAATAAACCCGAAACCGACAAACTTCACCCCGAGACCAACACGAACCCGAAATGAAAGAAAATTAATCTATTTGTTTTAAGTAATTGAGTAAAAATAATGTATAATCATGTGTTAAATATCAATTTTATCTTTTATGTAGAAAATGAGAATATACGTATACTCATATTCAAATATATAGTTTTTCATCTTGAAAGATATTAGGGACTTTTCGGATTACGAAACCCGACTCACAGGTATCAAAAAAGTACTTGAAACCAACCCAAATACGCAACAGTTGAGTCCACTCAACTCGACTCCGATTCTAAACGAAAACAGTTTTCCCAACACTACCTGTCCCGCGGATTCGGTCGCATTTGGGCGTTCGTAAAATCCAACTTGGTGCAAGACTCTAATAATTCGCATTCATTTTAAATCTCATTATTACGAAAATCGCTTATTTTAAGGCGCAGGACACGATGATACATGGAAATTTTGATGTGTCCCTCTAAAAAAAACTATACACAATACCATGACTCTTTTAAAAACGCAAAGTAGTAGGGGAGATGGGGGATGAATGGGACATTTTCACAAAAATATTTATTTTAAATATTTTATGTAAGTTATTATCAATATTATATATCACATGTCATACATTAAGTGTTTGACTACATCTTATGCACTATATTTGTTCAAGATTATTATTATACAGAAATATAAATGAAATTTAAAAAAAAGTTCTTCTATGTCCCAATCATCCCCACAAATGGGACACAAACATTTTCCTCCCCTTATTCAATGTTAAGGACTAAAAGCTCACAAAAATGCCCTCTTGGCAATAGCTGAAAGATTATAAATTGTAATATGATCTCCAGGATTATTTGTTAGCCAATTATCTTGAACTTATCTCAGCTTTGCCTTAAAATGTCCATAAACGAAAGCATTCAATGGCTGAAGACGATGGCTACAATGAGATGAAATGTTAAAAGAATAATTACCATAAAGTATTAATTTATCAACCTATATAATATTATTTAGTTAATAAATATATTTTTAAGCATCCTCTAGGGATGAATGAGACAGTTCCATTCATCCCACTTGAAATGTCCCAATCATCCCCATGATGCATACATTCAATTGTCAGCTATTTTGTTTCAAAAATTATTTTGTCACAATGGCTAATATGCATTTATTTTAATTACCAATATTGAGCCTTGAAATAAAAAACTACAGCATATCTTAATTGTTTATATTGCATAAGATATTTATGTAACTTCAAATGTAAAAAAAAATTACTTTTAAGCAGAGTTTTCAGGAAATAGAAATTTGAAGAAAACTGAAAACAGACATGTGCCCTTGCTTTTGGTTCTGAAGCACACTATGGTATTGAAATCTATGAGGATTGGAAACAACTTAAAAACAAATTTATTGCTTGAAATATTGCGAACGTCCCATCCATCCCTTGTACCATTCATCCCCCATCTCTCCTACTCTGTAGCTTAACACCATCCTAAAACTTGGTCAATTTTTCAAAAGTTAAAGTCTCTAAAGTAAACAAAGGACATGAAAACTTATAAGCAAACATATAATTTTCAGATCCTTATTATATTAAAATGGCACAACCAGATGACGAGACCAATGCTATTAAAACTTTCCAAGTAAAAAAAGGTATGAAAATCGGACCATCTGGTCAAATGCTTTCCGTTGACATAGGGGAGACCGGGGCAAGATGACGAATGTCTTAATTTTTCCGTTTTCCACTAGGTGGCAGCATCAACCGGACACTACTGGCTCTCCTATCGGCCGTTCGTTAAACAATAGTATAGAGACGCTGAAATTGCCATTTTTGTGTTAGTTGTGAAGCTTTGGTTATTTACCGCTGCCACGTTATAACTTTTATGCATGTTTAAATAAGCTCTGCTACAGATACAGGTAAGATATGTCGTTTCTCTTTAATATTTATGAGTAACTTAGTTTAAATACTACCTATTACCATGAATAAATGTCAATTAATCGCCTTCCTTCATGGCAATGAAAACGAATATTTTTAAACAGGCAGTCCAGGGCAAGATGACGACAGTGTTTCGGAATTTATTAAACTATGTTGTCCATTCTATTTAAATCCTGTAAACGCTTGTTTATCTGTGTGTTTGTCCGCGCGACCTTGCGCTTCTATCTCCTCTGGGACTAAGGAGCGCATCGGATCAGGGGAAGTGTCGTTCGAAAGGAGGGGGGACCAGAAGAAGACATTTTTGCTATCCGCTAAGCCCCCCCTAGAACAGGAACGTTTAAAAAACAGAGAAAATAAGCTCGTGAAGCTAAAATGGGAGTAAAAAACTCAAACTAAGTTCCTGTAGGCCTAAGTCTATTAAATCCAGGCCAAACAGTCCAGTTGCATCAACTTCAAAGGATGGTGTTTTCAGATGTCCTGCTTGTGACGAGGAATATTGTGACCCACCAACAGAAGAATGGATCCAGTTCTGTAAATGCCAAGAGTGGTGGTATGAGGAATGTTCCAATTATAAAAATGGCATTTTTGTTTGTGACTATTGTTTGCTGCACAACTAAACACTTCAACATTACGTTACAATGCATTATGCTTAGTTTGATACTTTGTAAGATGTAAAAACACAGTTATCATTTGTTAAACCATGTAACATATTCAAAAGATAAAATATGTTCAACCTTTTTCAGTGTTGTCATCTTGCCCCACGCCAAGATATCTTGCCCCAAGTCAGTACTGGGGCAAGATGACGATTTGTTAATGTTATGAAAAAATAAAATTATCCTTCATTTTTTTTTAATTTGAAAAAATAATTGGTAATATATTTAATACTACAAAGGAATACTCTAACAATTCATATAAAATTAATTTTACTATTACTTAAAAATAAATTAATGAACAACAAAAATTGTTAACATAGTCATCTTGCCCCGGTCTCCCCTACATAGTTAAAAATAAAACGCAAAATAAATCTATGCAACCTCCTTTGTTGGAAATCGGTTAAAAAGAGAGTACATTAAAGTATTGCACGTTGATTGCCATAAATACTGTTCGCTTATAAGAATACAAGTGTGTTAAATGTTTTGGCATATATATAAGTATGTGAGAGCTCACATACATATGATTGACACCTATGTAATATGCTTACAATACCAGAAATATATAATATTTATTCTTTTTTTTTAAATTCCTTTACAATATTCATAAATCAATAAAATTCTTCAGTTCTAAAATATATCTTTGACAAACGACAGTGGAATATAAAATTGGTAAATAATTTTATACGCATATTCATTTTAAATCTATTTGGCTTCCGAAGCTACTAAGATGTATAATTATAATGTAAATACGAAGTACTTTACACATGATTAAATTTCATTTGCGGGAACACATACTTTCCACTTAAACTTCATAAATTGTTGTGACACGATAGTCCTAAAATCACGAATATTAATATAGCTACTGTAAAATATCGTAGTCATTTATAAAGCCTCCAAAGCAGGACAGATAGACAAGCTGAAAATCAGAGCTATCACATTTCATATTCTACTCCATTTATTTCTGAGCGTTTCCAGGTGCATGATAGCTTTTAATGTAAAATGTTTCAAGAAAATAAAAGTGAAATAGTTTTGTATTTGATAGTTCTAATAAAACATCTGTATTTAGCTATATAAGGCACTTTTGGTAGATGGATAAAATGGAAAATTTGTAATATATATATACAGGGTGGTTATTAATTAACGTGAGGTGTTCAGAGCCCTCTAGCGAGTAAAGTATTGGACGAAACATAACCAAATTTGATGAGCATGCATAGACCACGGAATTTCAAATTCTAAAAAAAAAAAAAAAAAAAAAAAAAAGCGCCAATAGGGGTAATTTTGGCGCTGTTTACCGACTAAAATGCATTAATTTGCATAAAATTCGTTCTGTGTAGCGATCATGAGTATAAAAGGAAAGCCTGGGAGACTTCTCATCATTCTGAGACTAACTGCTTTGCAATGGCTCTTACCTTACGGGACCGTGCTTTGCTAGTCAAGCTGTATTATCAACGGAATGAGAATTGCAATGCTGCTTTTCGTGAATTTCGCCTATTAAAGAAGTTGCGAAAAGGACCGATGAGCATAACAAATTTACGAAAGATGATTCAACGATTTGAAACTACAGGGACTCTAGCACGGCAACCAGGCCAAGGATGCAAAGTGACTAGTCAGCAACAAGTTGACGAAGTTGCAACTGCTATTGTCGAACAGGAGATGGAAAATGTGCAGGGTACCAGCAGCGCTCGGGCAGTATCTCGGCACACGCAGATCCCATATTCACCGATGAGGAAGATCCTGCATCAGATGTTACAGTTTTATCCGTACAAAATCTCTTCTGTTCAAGAATTGCTCCCAGGCGATGCGGCCAACCGATTGGATTTTTCATTGATATTTTTAGCACGCATGCAAGTTGATGCTACGTGGCCGATTTTATGGAGTGATGAAGCGCACTTTCATTTGAACGGTGGCATTAACACCCGCAACTGCCGCATTTGGGCTGCGAATAATCCGCACGCTTGTGTGCAAGAGCCTCTCCACTCGCCAAAAGTCACAGTGTGGTGTGGCTTTACGGCATCCTTTATCATCGGTCCTTACTTTTATGAGAAAAATGGAGCAAGTGGACCAGTGACCTGTACCGTTACTGCTGCCAGCTAAGCAGATATGCTACAGAACTTCACGATTCCACAACTACAGCAGCGAGAATGTCTCGATTCGACCATATTCAAGCAGGATGGTGCACCACCCCACATTGGACTTAGGGTACAGCGTGTGTTGCGGCAACATTTTTCTGACAGCAGAATCATTAGTCGGGCATTTCCTACGGCATGGCCACCGAGGTCGTCCGATCTTAATCCTTGTGATTTTTGGTTGTGGGGATTTCTTAAAGGTGTTGTTTATCAAGGACATGTCTCCGATATCGCAATGCTGAAAGATCGAATAACGTTAAAAGTGAGGCAAATCAACTCTGATATGCTGCGAGCGGCAGTAGAAAACGTCGTGCATCGTATGCAGTTCTTGGAATATAACAATGGTGCTCATATTGAACCTAATTTGTAAGTAAAAAACATTTGTTGTAAATAAAATTGATGTGTACTGTATTGTTTGGCATTTAATCATTCAATATTTACACTAATACACTTTTGCAGCGCCAAAATTGCCCCTAGTGGCGAATTTTGGAACTACTTTTTTAAAAGAATTCGAAATCCCATGGTGTACTATGCATGCTCATCAAATTTGGTTATGTTTCGTCCAATACTTTACTCGCTTTAGAGGGCTCTGAACACCTCACGTTAATTAATAACCACCCTGTATATAAAACAATAATTGATCTTTTTGATAAACGTAAAGAATTTAAATTTAAAGTTAATACATTTACTAATTTTAAATCCTGTCTTCATAATTCTGTATATCGTAATATACTCCTTAATCATATTTACATAATAAAGAGTTTATGTTCTTCTCAACTCATTAACAGCAACATTAAAAAACTAATCTATGATGCATTACAACATGGTTTTTCAAAAAAATTCCTATATTATTTAATATATAATTAGTACTTATATGATCTAAGCAACCAAATTAACACATTCGTTAAAAAATTTATAAAAAAACATATAATATTATTAAAAAAAATAATTAATTAATTAATTATAATAGGACGGCTGGGTGGGTAGATGTTGGATTGAGGAGGTGTGTGGTGGAGTTGTATGGTAAAAACGCATGGTAATTTATTTTTAAAAAATGGGAGCATTTTGATTTACACATACGTTTGCTAATACAAATTTTATAATGGACTTTGATGTAGTACTTTTATATGCGTATTACTGTAGTTTTATTTAAATCTTCATTAATTAATTTAAATGTATTATTCACTACTATTAAGAATGTTTATTGATTAATTGTATTTACTTTTATGACCATGGTGGACAATATCATATTCTAATATAATTTAATACTTTCTTAAACGCTAATATAATATATATTAATTTAAATTAATTTTCTTCCCTAATTACTTCTATCATGTGTATTTAATTCTTAACTTTGTTTGCAAAAACATAATATGTTACTATTCATTTCAATATTTAATTAATATTATTTTTAAATCCATAGCATCTTAATTCACATAATTTAGTATTTTAATTAGGCCACGGTGGACAATATCATATTCTAATATAATGTAATACTTTCTTAAACGCTAAAATAATATGTATTAATTTAAATTAATGTTATTCCCTAACCTCTTGTATCATATGTTTAATATTAAATGTAACTCCATAGCATCTTAATTCACATTTAGTATTTAAATTAATCATTACTACATCCATTTTTACTTTAATGTAATTGGATTTATTATTCATTTTATATTTAATTTCATATATATTTATTATCTAAATATTATTTATTTTATTTTTAATTTCATTTATATTTATTAACTAATTATTATCACTTTAGTTAGAATGGTTTTATTTTTAATATTGATTTTTCCATTGTATATTCACTACATATTCAGATCATAGATGGCAGCACCATGGTTTGTTTGCTTTAAATTATTCCATATCCATGTAATTTATTTTCTAAATCATAGATGGAAGCACCATGGTTTGTGATGCTTTAAAATATTCCATATCCAAGTAATTCATTTTCTAAATTGTTTTGGCAACAGGGTTTGCAATCTTCTAATAATGTTTTTGGCAACATTTAGAATTTTTTTTTTTTTTTTTTTGCAATTCATTGCCTTTATTGATGTCTTCATCTATCTGGTCAGTGTTGTGTTGCAGGAATCCATCTTCATCGCGTTGTTTTTTATATTTGGAGATCTATTATCAAGTTTTTCTCTTATAAATATGGGTAAGGTATCTCTCCATTTTGGTATTGTATTAGTAATGTATTTGTTTTATGATCTTTAAGTCTTTTTTTCCCCTAGATGGATATGTGTCTGAGTGGTCGTCCCAAATTCATATTCTTTAGCAATTTTAATGCTAATATGAAGATGAAACCACTCATATTATTTGTGGAATTTATGCATTTGGGACTTGATAATTCTGTATAAATTCCACAAATTTCATTCATTCTATTTATTTCATCCAATTTTTAATTTAATTTCTACTTCTTTTAAATAAGTATTTAATATCTATATTCATAGTGCTGGGGTTACAATTTCGTTGTCAATAAATTATTACTTCCTAAATCATAATTTCATGTTTCAGTTGGTGTTTCGGTAATGTTTCATTAATGGTTATATATATATATATATATATATATATATATATATTATATAGTTGTACTTTGTGTAAATAAAGAAAATATTCTTAAGTTAAAATATATACACTGCAAAAAAAGTGTTGATTTTACAGTTTAATACTGCCACCCCAGCTGCCAGTATTATATCCCCTCGTCTCTCCCTGGGTTTTTGAGTTTTAATAAATTTTTTGAATTTTAAATAAAAATATAACAAAACATTTTACGGTATATATTGATCTGAAACTACAGCAGTATTTTATGTTTTTATTTTCATAGTTAATTCTTTTTTGTTACTACTTTAATTTTAGCGGTTGAATGTTCTGTAAAAACGATTTTACAAGCAAATCATAGATACACACATCTTACTTACTTTTTGTATTGGTGTATTTAGAATCTCTCTCTTATTTGAATGTTTCACATGTTTTACGTAATACGAATGTTTACGTAATACGAATGTTATGAAAATTACAAAAGATTTATGGGTAAGTTTCATTATAAACATTGTTGATTTTATTCCCGACACACAATCTTTTATTTATTTTATTTCTTGTCAATTTTAATGCTGCTTAACTTTTATAAAAGGAAACTCATTTTAAAAAATGACAAAGTTGATTATTGTTTTTAGTCCCTTGTAATTAACCTTACATGTATTTTCATATATAAAATTGGCCATTCGAATATTTAGATAACGTATAGTCAAAAATAACATTATAAAAAATCTTTTTCTTTGTCCGAAATAGGCTCAGAAACGGTTGCATGACAAACACTTACAGGGGCAGATATAGAATATTTCTGGATACAATCTGCAGTTTGTCGCATTCCTATATCTAAAATAGTATTTCAAATAACAAGGAAAAGCTAGGACTCAATTCATCCACCAATATTTCAATTATCAAAAACTGGAGAATTGCTTGATCAATTTTAATTAATCTTACGGAGATTGAAAGGTCTAATTGTGATTTATAAATGATAGTTGCGGATACAATATGCAAATTGTCACAATAAATTTTGAGAGAAAACTAGGAAAAACTGTAAAATCTATCAATCAACAAATTGTTCAATGTTTAAAAACTTCAGAACTAATTGAATTATTTTATGGAATCTTACAACGATTGGAAGGTCAATGAAGATTTATGTTTGATAAAAATTGCATTTTTGCTTATAACTTACATATTTTAGTGTAAAAACTCAAAAGATCTTATAGAATACAAATGGTACACAACGACTTTCCACGCAGCTAATATATAATAAAAATCCACCGGATCATACAAAGGAATCACTGTTTTAGTTTTGTATTGTAGATTTAAATTATAGAAGTTTCTTCATTAACCACTATTACGCTTTTAATAAAACAACAAAGAAAAATCATGTGTAAAGCATAGATTACGAAACACTTCCCAGGACGTCCACAATACTTTAACTAAATTTCACCGTTTAAGGTGAAAGAGGGTGTCGAAGAAAACAATTTGGAAAACGCATAAAACATTTGAAAACCCAATTTCAGGAATTACCACCAATAGTTGGGAAATTATACGAATTATTTTATGCAGCCCTGTATATGATCAATAGATTTGTATATATATTACATAGTATGTTAAAATTTAATTCAGCTAAGAAAAGCACAGCGCAATTGTAAATTCTTCTTCAGCAATTTCCGTCAGTAAACGGAAATGTACTCGAGATCATTTGTGCTACCCTGAATATCATCTATAGAATTTCTGCACTCCATATAATGGGCAAAAATTTAGTGTAATTTAAAAACGTACCACAACTTAAACTGCACTTACAACAATTATTATGCTTTGACAGTGCTCTAACCGAATTATTCTGTGTGTCCCTGTAAATAAACGATAAATGCTATGCACACCATATTCTATAGTAAGCTTCTTATAGTGCACCTAAGTGACATATATCAATTTAAATAGGTTTGAAATAGTGTAACATCATTAAAATTCGCCTCAAACAATTTTTCCTACACAGACCTAATGTCACGGAATTCTTTTGAGTGTCCCTGTAAATGAAACAAACGCTATGTACTTCACTTTTTGATACCGAACATGTCATAGTTCACCTCATTAATATATATCAATTGCATGGCAATCCGAATATATTTACGTGGGTTAGAGTACGGACAGAGAGACGAATCGAATTCATAAACAATTTTCAACTTTGTTCAAAAGTGTATAAAATATGTGCATGGATAAGTAGTAAGATTAATAAAAGTAAACTATCTTATAAAAGACACGTTGTCGTTTGTATGTACGTACGTATATTATAAGAGTACGTATATTATATGAGATGAATGTAAGTAGTATGTCAGTGTACAAGTACAAAATGGATGCATAAAAATATGGAGTTAATGTATTAAGTACAGAGTATTTAACATCCCGTAAGGCATGGTGACATCACGGCGACATCACTGTGAAGTCACACTGGGACTTTGTGACAGTCGTCGTGACGTCAAGTGACGTCGATGTGAAGTCACTGTGACGTAAATGCGAGGTCGTTATGGCCGTTTTCAAGGCTTTCTGTGACCTCACAATGTGACTACTTTGTGAAGTCACCGTGCGACTTCAATGTGAAAAATGTGACGAATCTGCATCGATAGGGTGACCAGATTTTACCCGAATCCTATAGGGATTGTTCGGATCAAAATTTTTTTATGGTTCAAGTTTGTGACGTTTGTGACGACACTGCACCGGGTCGGGTGACCAGATTTTACCCGAATACAATCCAGAAACTTCGGATCGATCTTTTTGGATTTGTTTGGCTACAGAATAGATTTGGATTAGTTGTCGTGTGACCTGATTTTCGTGAACCCGATCTGACCCGAGTCGGTTATAATGTTTTTACTGTAAGTCTTGTTCAGAATAAAATCTTGCATACGACCAAGTAATCAGATTTTATCAGAAATTGTGTTATGATACAATTTCTGATGTCGGCTCGGATCTAGAGTCATGCACGAATCCGGTTATATACTTCTTGAACATGATTGAATGTCTACTTGAACATGAATGATGGTTGACTGAAACTATATTTACATTCAACCCGTAATCTTACCCTAACCCAACAACAACAACAACAAAAATTCTGTAGGCCCACAACCCGACCGAACCTGATAAATGATTTCGCATAGATTCAGATAACAAGATTTCACCAAATACGGATAAGATCGACGATAAGGATTGGATCGGCAATCATTTTTTTTATGCAACTCGTATTCAAATTAAAACTTTGCATCTGATTGGGAAACCGGCTAATGTAGCCGTTAAACAAGAAAATTATAAATGTAAAAAACGCATACTAATATAAAAATAATAGATGAATCCATTAAAAATTATAATAAAATTAAATATTTTAATAATATGAAATTCTATTGTGCAAATAACCACTTTTAAAAATAACTTCGACTTCCATTTGTTTTATGTAACCACCAAAAATATTGACAATAATTAAAACTATGCTATTTTGCTTTTAAGTATTGAAGTTTTTAAATGTGTATACTTTGCCATATTTCCCCTCGTTCAGTATCACGAAACTTTCTGACACATTTATGAACAATTTTTTAAACGCTTGGCATTTGCATGCCTGATTATTAAAGCGATTTGGAATGAATAGCGTTTTCCATTTTTAGATAAATGCTTAAGAGAAATTTTGGTCACTTTTTTCCGTTTCTGACGCTGCGCGTCTGAAATTTGGTTCAAAACACCGACTTTGATAGTGTTTTCTGAAAATCTTTTGTCAAAAATGGAAAATGCCATTCTATTACATATATTCTGAATAAGAACACCTGAGAATTTAATGTGTTTCCGAATAAAAATGAATTCAGAAATTAGTTATTTTGGATTTGATTACAAATTTAATGAAAATAAAAGTATAGACTTTTAAATAAGCATTGTGAAAAATTTATATTAGGAATCCATTTAAATAATAGATCTACCTATTGTGCGATATTATTAAATAATAAACATTGTATCAAGCAATAAAACATTTTTCGAAGCAAATGAAATTTAAAACTTAGGATTATAAACGCAAAGAAAAAAAAATATTTTTTTTTCTTTACAACTTATTTTATTTATAGTTTTTGATAGAATACTAAATGCAGAGCTTAAATATCAATTTTTACTATAAAAAAAATTCGATAACATAACTGGAAAAATTACCTTAACTGAATAGCTGTTTTATTGTTTCATCAATATTCATTATTTTTGTGCACCTAATATTGACATATCTTGACAACTAAATTTGTAATGAGTTAAATTGTCGCAATTATTTCAAATATACCAGAAAATTATTTCTCAAAACCTCCACTAGCTAAGTAATTTTCAAATTGTAAATCAAATATTAATAGTTTTAAAAATTGCAATGTTTTTAATTACAATGAATAACTATGAAAATTGAACTGAGAAACGCAAAATATAAATACATTCCTCGTTATAAATAACACTTTACATTTAGAATATATATTGTTAGTAAATACTTTAAGCTTTTTTCCAAACTCTCTATTTAAAACGATTTAAAACATTAAAGATAAAATTTTATACAAGTGATTAAAAAAAAATAAAGATTTAAACATCTTAACATTTAAATAATGCATTATTAATGTACCATTACTAAATATGCACTATTAACAAAACTACGAAGACATTAAAAGTTACCTATAAGTAAAACCACCAGTTCTAGGGATTAAGTTTTAATGGTCGTTGACTGCTTCCTTTTCATTGAAAAATGAGACTCAAATCCACTGCTTTAATTTTCCAAGTGGTCCAGCATAAGTGTGTTCATAGATCTGAGATATCAAATATCACGCTGACCTTAATAACGCACCCAGCTAGACATAAGGATGGGTTAAAATGGATGATTCACTTTAAAACGTTAATTTACTTTCACGGTATAAATTCCACAATATACTTCCACAAACTTAAAAGAACACCACACACTCTAATCCGCCGATGAAAATAATCGTCTGCCCTCAACATCTGCGATCATGATCTGCGCAGCTATGTTTACCACAAAGTAACATCTAGCAGGTGTTTCCAGAAAAAGAATAGAAAGAAAACATACGAGTTGTAATTTTCTAACTGGACGAAAAATGTCCGGGCCAGGATTCGAACCTGGGATCTCTTGGCTGAAGCCCCCACGCTCTACCAACTGAGCCATCCCGGTCGAATCTGGAGGGCATAATTCATCCAGTTAATAATTGTGTTAAAATTGTGTTAAAATTAATCTGTGTAGAAAGAAAACAGTTAAATAAAGACATTTCAAATGCTTTATAGTTTATATGGCTGACAAATAACTTCTAATAAAACTATAATATTCTGTTTTTATGTAAGAGAGTTTAGTATTCTTGGAAATAAGCTGTGAAAATTTAAATTTTTATATATTTTTTAATCAGTTGCATTTGCTTTAGGCGTCCAAAGTAAACATAAATTTTAAATAAAAATGGATTTAATAGTCTTTATAAAATAATTACGACATAAATATAAATACTATTCTGCAATCAGATTTCCTAAATACGATTTTTTCATTTTTTACACTCTATTGAAAAGAGCAATATATTTAACAGAGGTGATATCTTACTAAGCACTGACCAGTTTTGGGTCAAATTGCTATAGTAATATCATATACTTTAAGACATATTTTAAATTCGTTTTTATTCGGAAACGCATGAAATTGGCTGGTGTTTTTATTCAGAGACTATGTAATTGAAAGACGTTTTCCATTTTTTAGTAAAAGCAGAAGATCGTTCAGAAAAGAATGTCAAAGTCAGCGTTTTGAACCAAATACCCATTGTAACAGTGAAAGAAAAGAGAAAAACCAGTCGTCACGTGACACGAATTGCTTATAACTCGATAAGTAATTTATTTATCAAAAAATGGAAATCTCATTTCGATTCCAAATTGCTTCCATAGTCTGTCCTACCCATTTTATGCCTTTGCGTTTAAAAATGAGTCAAAAATTATGTCATAAAGCTTCGCGTTGTTGAGCAGGTCAGTTGAGAACCACTTTAATTATTCAGTACAAGGAAAATCTTGAACGCGTTCGACGATAATCCGGAGCAGACCGTGTTGGTGTCGAACTCGCAAAAATGGTGTCCTCACTTTTTAAACAGAAAGCTGGTGATTGGGTTGAGTGGCCCCTCAAAATAATTAAAGATTGGATATTGTTAAAGAAATATTTTTAGTATCACAAAATTAGAAAATGAGTTCCATGCGGTAGTAGGAAAAAAATTAAATGTTTGTATTTAAAATGCTAACAAATCTCTAAATTTCTAACAGTTTTATTAGAATGGGAGATCTATTTCTGAATTACTTTTCGCCAAAACTTTCCTACGTTACTAAATTTCTATTTAAGGATTTTTACCTGTGTATTATATAGTATATTTTGTTAAATTTCATGAAAATGGTAATGAAAATTGTAAAAAATTATCTGTCTAGTATACGTAGACAGATATTTATTTATTATTTTATTTTGGAAATACAATATATTTAAATAATGTTTGACAATGTTTTTATTAATGATTTAGGTACATGACATAATTCAATTCTATATTTTATGGGTTTTTTTTCCAAATTCACTCTCTGATCACACCGTGAAGTCACAGAGTGTTGGCATTTTGGTCATATGTTTTACGTGACTTATGTGACTTGCAGTGACGTCATTGCAACGTCACAAAATTTTTTAAAGCTATCAAAAAGTAATTTTCTTCATGCCATAAGATGTTCTAAAGTTTATTTTAAGTTTTCTTTAGATCTTCAAGACGTTCACATTTTGGTCACAGTGTGACGTTACAAAGTGGTGTCATTTTGGTCACAGATGTGACGTGACGTACGTGACTCACAGTGACGTCACAATGACGTCACTGTGACCGTGCATGCTATGCGGGATGAAGATAACTTAAAAATTAAAATGTTTTTATTCATTTTAGCCACGATAGAGCGGAAATAAAATGTTCCAATAAGGCTATTTTTTATATTATTTCAATTGCTAATGTTGTATATATTAAAGAAACGCTATGCACTTATAAAAAAGCCAAAAAAAAATCCACTGAGAAATTCTTAATATAGAATATATTCAGGACTCCATTACAAAGGAGAATGTCTTCGTGACTCATTTATTATCAGAAAGCTACTCATGCAGCAAAAATAAAGTAAAAATTACCTACATAAAGAAAGTGAATAACCTTCCAGATGATGTAGCAGAAACATTTGATCGAAACTGCCAAGCTCTGGATTTTGTCGATTTAACCTTCGAATCCTGTTCGATATATCACAAAATACATATCATGGAAATGGCCCAGCCATTGACAAGCTACATTCTGAATCGTAATCTATGAAATAGTTTATGTGCTGTCTATGTTCTGAAAATACAGACCTCCTTCGATTATTTATTTTATTTTTGATAAATTTTGATTCTTTTCGATTTTTATAAAGAAACACGCATGTCTTTTACAGTTAAAAAATTATAAAAGAGTAGATATTTCGAAAAGTTACACATGCCTATCGAAAAAAACTGAATAGATTTAAAAGATAATTTAGCAGAAACAGTTGATTGAAATTGTATGTAGAAAAACTATTATGTAAAAATATAAATCTTAGTATAAAATGTCTTCGTGGCGAATTCCTTATGAGAAATCTAGTCATTCTGCAAAAATAAAGTATAATATACGCATCTAAAAACATTGAATGGACTTACGAATAATCTGGCACAAACAAATTATAGAAACCCACAAGTACTGGCTTTGGTCTGATACGTTATCACATCCTGCTCGATATATCAAGAAATGCAAACTATAGAAATTGCCAAGTACCTGACAAGCGATATTCTAAGTTCATAATACATAAAAAAAATTCATTTTTTTGTCTATGTCCTTGCACTCAGTTTGAAAATACGCATCATCATTGTATACTAATATTTATATTTATCTTAATTTTGACAAATGTTATGTGTTTTCAGATTAAAATAATATTTTTTATTACTTTTACAATAAGTAAAAAAAAAAAAATTATAGTTAGAAAACCAATATCTATGAAAATACACAACCCCATCGATTATTTATGTAATTTTTGATAAATTTTGATTCTTTTAAATTTTTATAAAACAAAAATACGTCTTTCACAGCTTAAAAATAACAAAGGAGTAGATATTTCGAATATAAATGTAATGCTTGTCTGCTACTTGGCGATTTCTATCATTTGTACTTCTTGAAATATCGAGCAGCATGTGATTGCGTATCCGAGCAAATCCAGTACTTGGTAGTTTCTATCACCTTTTTTCTGCGGAATTATTCGCATCATTTTTTTAGATATGTATACTATACTTTACTTATATGGTTTACCTGATTATTTTAAATATTAGAGAAACTCCAATTGAAGTCTAAAAAATCATCTGAAAGATTCTTAATATATAATCTAATCAAAGCTCCATTACAAATCAGTATGTCCCCTTGACCTTCTTATTAACTGAAAGATAGTCATATAAGAAAAATAAAGTATCATATACCTATCTAAATAAACTGACTATTCTTCCGGATGACATAGTAAAATATTTTGATCAAAACGAAAAAGATCTTGAGTTTATTACTTGAAACTTCTTCTATACATCACAAATGATCAAGCCATATTAACGAGATATATGCCAAGCTTGTGATACAAAAATCAATTTGTGAACAATCTGTAGTTAATATTCAGATCTGAAAACACTTATTATCATTCTTTACATATATTTTGCTTTTTTTTTGATAAAATTTTATGTTTTCTGATTTTTTCAAACATACAATCATGGATTTTAAAGTTAGAAAAAATATAATTAAAAATTCAATAGAATTAGAATTGTATGTGTCAAAGATATACGAAATATATTCCATGACACCTCAATGAAATCATTTGAAAAACTCTAAATATAAAGTGTATTCAGAATCACATTAAAACTCAGCATGGCTTCCTAGCTGTTTTATTCTTAAAATCATGTAATGATACAAGAATAAAGTATAGCATATCTATTTAAGGAAATTGAATGGTATTTTCGATGATACAGAAGAAACATTTGACCGAAACAGCCGAGTTCCGTGTTTGGTCGATTAAACATTAATATTGTTCTGAATATATCATGAGCTACAAATCATCGAGATAGCTAAGCCGTATTGATACGCAATATTTTGAGCTCGTAATACACAAAGCAATTTATTTGCAGTCTGTTTCCTATTATTCAGTTCTGAAAGCACACATCATCCTTTTTTTATTTTTAATTCTCTTTAATATTTTTGGAAAAAATTTTTTCGTTTAATTCATGCATTAAAAATGCATTGTTAATGAAGCCGCAAACAAATCATTTAAAAAGTTCTTAATATAGAATGTTTTCAGAACAACTTTAGTACAATGCACTACATCTCCCTTAACCCTTTCCGGCACAGTGGTCCCACTCCGGGCACACCTAATTGTAATTTCAAACTTGCATTCGGCACCAAGAATATTTTAATAAAATTTTGTTTTTACAATGAGAGTTTAAAATAAGGAGTTCTTATTTTCCAAAAAAGTCGTTTGTAAATTCCGGTGTCAGTCAGTAATTTCTCATTTTACGAACAGAATTTGTCTGTGCCGGAAAGGGTTAACTGTTTCAATATCAAACATCTTACCATTCAGCGAGAATTAAGCATATTATACCTATCTAAAGATATGAAATGGCCTTCAGGATTATGTAGCGGAAATATTTTATTGGTACTACCGCGCCCTGGGTTTGGCCAATAAGCAGTGGCATCGTGTTTGATACATAACGAACAAAAAATCCTCGAAATGGACAAGACTGTCAAGCAATATTTTGAGCTAGTAATAAATTAAACAATTTGTGTTCTATTTCCTAACATCCACTTTTCAAAATATACATCGTTCTCATTTATTTATTCATTTATTTATATTTATATTTATTTATTTATTTTATTTTTAATAAATTATAATTCTTTCCGATTTATGTAAAAAAAAACACTCATATTTTTTGTAGTTAGAAAATAGCTAAATACAATTAGAGTTTCTTATTTTATATATTAAAGAATTTCCAATGTTTTTTTTTATAAATATGAAATACATTATCTGAAAATGCCTTATACAAGCTATTCAGGACTCCATTACAACTCAGTATGTCTTCGTGATCCATTTATTATCAGAAACTTTGTCATGCAGCAAAGACCAATTAAGTATATCTACCTAAATTAAATAGCATTCCGGAAAGTTTATTAGAAACATTTTATAAAGATTGATGGGTCCTGGATTTGGTCGATTAAGTATTAGCATCCTGTTCGATATATCGCGAACTACAAGTCATCGAAATGTCCTAGCGATTTTCTGAGCTCGTTATACATAACACAATTTATTTGTCCTAGCATTCAGTTCTGAAAAAATACACCATCATTGTACATTGCATAGCTATATGGTAGAATAAATTTTCTGCAAGCTTAAATATTTTTTGTATAGATATAAATGGAGTGCAGAGCGAATAATCTATCAATTTACGAGGTGTGGCTATTAAATAAAGAGACTGGTGTGATAAATTATATTTATTCCAAATAAATTTATTATTAACTTTTATCCCCCTTCAACTTACATTTCTCCTCTATCAATACACAGCTGAATAAGTGTCTTCCATTGTTCAAAACAATGCTTCAGCTCATCAGTTGTAAGCCTTTTCAACAACTTTACCGCTTTTGCTTTTACTTGTCCAACAGACTGAAAATGTGTTCCCTTCAAGTGTTACTACCCTGTGTCCTTTTTCACTTTTAGGAACAGGGAGAAGTCACATGGGAAATACAGAAGATGATATTGTTACCGCTTCCCTTGACCTTGGCTGTTGCGCGCGCCTCCAAGGCGCATTCCATTGTAATTTGTGTTTTGCCGTTGGCAACATTTAATATTTGTTATTCGTTTGTTTATCGGCGATCTAAGCGGACCTATGGTGCGTTCGCTGGATCTATAATCTTCGAACAATGTAAAAGCAACATGTATAATATTCGTGTACATAAATCAATTTTGAAGTAATATTTAGTTTTAATTGAACCAGCGACCATTCGTATTCACTCGCAGCATCGACATTTATTTGGTCCGCTCAAGGAGTAATTTGATTCTAATTAGTTAGTGCTAGTATTATAGTTAGTTCATAATGGCTACATTAGTGACTTTAAATCGTATTAGAGGCTCGGTAAAAGCTCAACTCACTAGATTAGAAAATCTAGTAAAGGACGAATCAGTTCAATGGACTAAAGTTAAAATAGAAACGAAACTGAAAGTTCTTGAAAAGATTTCCAGTAATGTGGATACCCTGCGTGCAGATTACTATGCAACAGTTCCTGAAGATCAAAATATGACAGATATAGATAAATCGCTACTCGAACTGGAGGAAAGATTGCAAGAATTAGAGGTAGTGAATATGAAAATAAAAATTCTCATTTCAAATTACATAGTTGTAAGATAAAATTGCCAGAAATTCCGCTTCCTCAATTTAGTGGGAAATATGAGGATTGGAATATGTTTAAAATTGAATTTAATAATATTGTTACAAATAATGACGAACTGTCAGACGTTCAGAAATTACATTATCTTCACTCCGAATTAAAAAATGAGGCTAAACTGTTAGAAACTCCAGAAGATACATTTAATTCGTTGTTCAAAGCTTTAGAAAATAGATTTGAGAATAAAAAAATTATGGTTAATATTCATTTAAAAGCTATACTAGAATTTGAAAAAATTATGCATGAGTCTGCTAAAGAATTAAGACGTTTAGTAGATGCGATAAATAAAAATATCAGGGCTTTAAATAACTTGGGATTTGAAAGAAATAAACTTTCGGACATTTTGATAATAACTATCATTTTAGATAAACTAGATAAAGACACGAGAAAGCAATTCGAATTGTCTATAAACACGTCAGAAGTACCAAGCTTTGATAATTTAATGACCTTTCTCGAAAAGCGAAGTCAATCGCTCGAAAGCATATAAAAAAATATAGCTACAAGAATAAAAAACACTAATGAAATGAAATCGAAAGCATTGGTCGTTAATTCAAATTCTTCCGAAAAACAGTGTGTTATTTGTGATTCATTTCACCCTCTTTTTAGATGTAAGAAATTCCTTGACATGAAATTTGATGAGCGATTTGCGATCGTTAAAAAATATAAACTTTGCCTTAATTGCTTCTCACCGAAACATCTGGCAGCAGAATGCGGATCAAAATTTATGTAGGCATTGCAACTCAAGGCACAGCAGCCTTTTACACAGAGAAAACTCGGTTGTTCCCAATGATTCATCACGTCATCAAAAGCGAGAGATAGAGCAATTAGAAGAAAGGAATGTGACGCCGAATATCGTTTCGCAAAATCTTTCGAACTGTTTACATTCAAATAAGAATGTTATTTTATCAACTGCAATAATTGATATTAAAACTATTAAAGGAAATTTTATTCGAGGAAGAAGTCTTTTAGACTCATGCAGTCAAATTGGGTCATTGTGTGTCATTTGACTTTGCAAAAAAATTGGGTTTAAAGAAAGTTAAGGTTGTCGCTCCTGTATCAGGGTTAAATGGAACATGTACAACACTTAATCATAAAATTAAAACTATAATTTCAAATAAAAATAGAGCTTTCAAAAAGGAACTGGATTTTTTTGTAGTGCCAAAAATAACAGAAATAACGCCATTAATGCCCATTCATATAGAAATTTCTGATATACCTACACATATTTCGTTAGCAGATGATACATTTAATGTACCAGGAAAAATAGACTTGTTATTGGGTGCCGAATGTTTTTTTGATTTATTAAAAACAGGTCAAATTCGCTGTTCTTCACAAAACCTATTATTTCAAGAGACAGTGTTCGGTTATGTAGCTAGCGGTGTTGTGAATAATTCTTCCCTGATTCTCAATACTGCGGTCTACTCACTCAAAATGAAAAAATAGAAAAATCATTGCAAAAATTTTGGGAAATAGAAGATATTAGTGATTCTAATTCTTAGCTTAGTAATGAAGAACAATTTTGCGAAAAGCATTTTGAAGAGACACATTATCGAACATCTGACGGTCAATATGTAGTGAGTATGCCTATGGAGAATGCTACATTTTTAGGAGAATACAAAAAACTAGCTGAAAAAAGAATATATCAAGTTTGGCAGCGGTTAGATAGGGACTCAAACTTGCAACAACTCTATTCAACATTTATGGAAGAGTATAAAAATTTAAATCACATGGAGTTAGTAGAGGAATCTGAACCCGGAGAAGTCTGTTATTATATACTTCATCATGGGGTATACAGACCAGAGAAAAGCACAACACGCTTGCGCGTTGTTTTTAACGCGTCAACGCTCACAACGTCTGGTTTGTCATTGAATGACATCCTTTTAAAGGGTAAAATTCCGCAACAGGAATTGATTCAGATTATTATTCGCTTTCAAAAACACAGGTATGCGTTCACAGCTGATATGGAAAAAATATATCGAATGATATTAGTAGATCCCTCACAAAGAAACCTTCTTAGAATTTTGTGGAAGGACAGTATTGACACGCCAGTACAAATTTATAAGCTGAATACAGTGACATACGGGACATCGAACGCCCCTTACTTAGCTACTCGTGCTCTTAAGCAATTAGCAATAGCTGAACAAAACAATTTACCTCTAGCATCGTTGGTCGTCTTAAATGATTTTTATGTTGATGATGTTCTTTCTGGAGAATCAACTCTCGAAAGGGCTAAAATCCTTCAATCTCAATTAATTAATCTCTTAAAACTCGGAAACATGAAGTTGCACAAATGGTGTGCAAACCACCCAGAATTGATCGAATCTGAAAATAGGGTTGCCACCGAATACAGTTTCGATGATCAACCAGATCAACCAAAAATCTTGGGTGTTCTATGGGATCCACAGAGTGACTGTTTTCAATATAAATTAAAAATTTCCGTCAAGGACCTTTATAGTAAACGAGATGTTCTCTCTCTTATGTCAAAAATCTTTGACCCGCTGGGTCTACTTGGTCCTGTAATAACAAGAGCCAAGATATTTATGCAGAAGCTCTGGCTAGCCAAAATCGATTGGAATGAGCCATTGCCGGATTTCCTGGCAAGAGAATGGAATGACTTTGTATCCACCCTCTCAGAGTTAAAGAACTTAAAGGTTCCCAGACACGTTTTTCAAGAAGATCGCATAATAATGCATGGGTTCGCTGATGCTTCGTTGTCAAAATATGGAGCTGCAATATATGTTCAATCCTTACCGGTTGAAGGATGATCTCCTACTGCACAACTTCTGTGCAGTAAATCAAGAGTGTCGCCCATAAAGATTGTGACAATTCCCTGGCTGGAATTGTGCTCTTGTCTTCTATTAGCTAAGTTGATGCATAAAGTTCTACCATCACTGGACGTTCAAATAGAAAATGTTGTTCTCTGGACTGACTTCACGATTTCTCTCGCATGGATTAGAAAACCCCCACATCTGCTAAAAACTTTTGTTAGTAATCGAGTTGCCGCTATTCAATTCCTTACGGACTCGTACCAATGGTAACACATATCCTCCGAAAACAATCCAGCTGATGTTATATCTCGAGGACTGAATGCCAAGGAACTGTTGACCTGTGAATTTTGGTTTTGTGGTCCGAATCTTCTTCGTGAAAAAATTCAGCAGGCAGAAAATCATCCGGTAGATCTTGACAATAACATTGACTATGCTGCAGAACTTAAACCAATTCTGAACTATACCTTCGCAATTAAGACTGAATTTTCCTTGTTTAATTATTTATTTACTTTGACTAATAATTTTCTAAAATTGATTCGTGTCATAAGTTATATTTGTAGGTTTGTAAGTAATTGTCGAAATACTGAAGAAAAAAAAACTTGGGCCATTATCCTCTACTGAGTTAAAGAAAGCTGAAATATTTCTTATAAAACAGGTACAGTATTCTTCATTTGCTGAAGATCTAAAAAATTTGAAGAACCAGAGGAACCCTTCAGGTAATAGTAAATTAAAATTTTTGAATCCATATTTAGATTCCGAAGGAATTATTCGTGTAGGAGGTCGCTTAGACAATTCCAGTCTGACCTATGAAAAGAGGCATCCTATTGTACTACCTCATAATCATAAATTAAGCGAAATTATTTTTGAATTTTATCATGTAAAGTTTTTCCATCTAGGGCCGCAGTCATTATTGCATAATGTTCGGCAAAAATATTGGATACTAAATGGAAGATCTTTGGCTCGTAAAACAGTACACAAATGTATAGCCTGTTTTCGAAATAAACCCATGGGGGCAAATCAAATCATGGGAAATTTGCCCTCAGAAAGAGTACATCCTAGCCCACCATTTGAAAAATGTGCGACTGATTTTTGCGGACCCTTTCTGATTAAATACAAAAACCAAAGAAAGGGAAATTATAATAAAATTTTTGTAGCATTATTTGTATGTCTCGCCACTAAGGCAATCCATTTAGATATAGTTACCGATTTAAAAACCGAATCATTTATTGCTACCCTCAAACGGTTTTTTGCTAGAAGAGGTAAAAGCTTAATTATCATGTCAGATAATGGAGCTACTTTTGTAGGTACAAATACGGAGTACATACCTGGTATGTAAGCCTGATGAAGAATTTTCTAATTATTTAGCCTCCGAGGCTGTCAATTGGAAATTCATCCCTCCTCGTTCGCCCAATTTTGGTGGATTATGGGAGGCTGGGGTGAAATCTTTCAAGTACCATCTTAAAAGAACCTTAGGCAATTCTCGAGTCACACTCGAAGAATTTTGGACATTAACGGCAGAAATCGAAGCAATTTTAAATTTTCGCCCCTTAATACCTTTGTCGCCCGATCCAAATGAAATTGAAGTGTTGACCCCTGCCCATTTTTTGATAGGTCGACCCATCACTTCAATTCCTGAACCTGATTTGACCAAAAATATTGATAACCGACTGTCAAATTGGCAGGCAATCACAAAAATGACACAATTGATATGGAAAAAATGGAAAAAGGATTACTTGAACCATTTACAGCAACGAACTAAATGGTATGTTGAGAAAAAAAAGCTAAAAGAAGGATGTATGGTCCTCCTACAGGAGGACAATTTACCCCCAGGAAAATGGGCCGTGTTATAAAAGTAATATCTGGATATGATGGAAAAATTAGAGTTTTAGAAATTAAAACAGCAACAAGTGTAGTTACGAGGTCCATCTCAAAAGTTTGTCCTCTGCCATTAGAAACTTGAAACATTAATGCAATTATGTTAGTGTCATTTATTGTTTGTATATATGTATATATGTTTTCAACTTTTTTGAAGGGTTGTTATGCATATTAAGTACTATATTGTTTTAACGGTTAGACATGTATAACGTTTTAAAAGGTTAAGTATGTAGGTGTTTTGGAACTTGTATGTAATTGTATTTTAAGTAATTTTTATTGTAAGCAATATGTTTAAAAATATTTAGTGTTGTATTTGTTTGAATGTTGGCACATGTCAACGGGGGCCGGTATGTTACCGCTTCCCTTGACCTTGGCTGTTGCGCGCGCCTCCAAGGCGCATTCTATTGTAATTTGTGTTTTGCCGTTGGCAACATTTAATATTTGTTATTCGTTTGATTATCGGCGATCTAAGTGGACCTATGGTGCGTTCGCTGGATCTATAATCTTCGAACAATGTAAAAGCAACGTGTATAATATTCGTGTACATAAATCAATTTTGAAATAATATTTAGTTTTAATTGAACCAGCGACCATTCGTATTCACTCGCAGCATCGACAGATATAGTACAGAAAAGCGCTTGTCCTATAGAAACAGTTTCACAAATAAGACATTGTGAGCTGGCGCGTTGTCCAGGTGCAAAATCCATCCACAAATATGGTCATTTCTTCCTTACTCTTTCTCTCATCTCTCATAGTATTTCTTTATCGATCATACGAATGCTCAGACGTCGGTCTTTCCGTACAGTTTAATTAATTTTCTGAACGCTTTCTTCAGTTCTTGCAGTCGCAGGTCGACCGGGACGTTCATCATCTTCGACCGCTTCCCGACCTTCAGAAAACCGTATGTGCCATTCAAAAACTCGCTCACATGATGTAACGTTATCACCAAACACTATCTCCTTTAACTTTTGTAAACATTGCGTCGGGGATTTCTGGACGCTTCCATTTCAGTCTGTTGAACTAGTAAAAGCAAAAACGGCAAAGTTGTAGAAGATGCTTACAACTGATGAGCTGCAGTATTGTTTTGAACAATAGAAGACACCTGTGAAGTTGTGTGTAGATAGAGGAGGAATGTATGTTGAAGGAGATAGAAGTTAAATATAAATTTATTTGGAATAGATATCATTTCTCACACCAGTCTCGTTATTTTTTAGCCACACCTCGTATATTTAAAATTAAATAACTAAAAGCACACTACATTTCATTTTATGAATGTTAAATGATTGTTATTAATGAACAATGTACAACTTCAGTTTAAAAAAAATACTGCAAATGCAAACAGTCCAATCTAAAACACAATTGTTCAAGAAAGAAAAATATTTTTATGTAATATCGTAATAAAATTTAAAATTACAATAATTCAGTCACAAACTCTAAAGAAAAAAAATGAAAATGAAAATATATCACAGAAAAAGTTCAATTAACTTTCAAGAAGATGAAATTTTCATAAGAGAAAATATACTGAATTTTATACATTAAAAAAAAAAGTTCTTTCCTCAAACTTTTTTTTATCAAATGAGTGACATATATTATAAGAAAATGTCGTTTGCCAGTTTCAAATGGTAACTTAAAGATAAATGCTGTCTCCAATAGATTTTTAAACTTCTGGAAGATATTACCCGGACTTTCCACGATTACAGAACATGGGTAAAACTTTATTTTTTATTTTATTGAATACTCTATTAGATCTTTTATATTTAAGTATAATGTTTTGGTTCACCCACTAACAACACCAAAAAGCATATTTCTATGAAACATATTAATAATGTATTCAAATAATGTTTTGAAATTTATTAAAAACTATACTTTTGTATTAGCCGCATGCAAGGAGTTAATAGCCGAAGAAATCACCAAAGATTTCGCTATTCATTGCAGCCTTTTTATTCTGATAATTTTAACGGTTTAATCGATTAAACCGCTAAAATAGATAATTTTGTATCAGCCTCATGCCAGAAGCTAATAGCTGACGAAACTGGCAAAGATCATCACTTATGGCAGCCTTTTTTTATCCTGATAACGTCAGTAGTTTAAGAGCATAGTTCGATTACATGAATTTTAAATTTGTGTTTTATTTACATTATTTTATTATTTTATTTATTTATTGATCAAGTTTAAATGTCGTTATGGAATATTTCTCGGAAAAAATGCCGAACTATTTATATTGTTTTAAGTGCAAAAGAGCTACTCTTTTGTAATCTGGCTGCACCAAATAGAGATAGATTTTTTTTAAAGTGCTTGAAAATTGTTTTTAAAACCACAGGAAAATAGGTATATCAAGATACGTTTTCCAAACAAATTGAATTAGAAAGGAAAGAACAAATTTCTTTCCTACTCCATAGTGTAAAGATTTAAATTGTGTTAAAAAATTGCAGTAAAAGTTAAATGTATTGCTCAGATGTAACCTCCGTCAATATGAATACAGCTTGACTCACGGAAACGTTTTTGCTTTATAATATATATATTTACAAATTGCGAGCTATACTATAAACACTTATTTTGAAAAAATAATAACTGAATTTCAATACATTTTTCTTATTTTATTATAAATACAATTCTGCATGTGATTTATTTATTTATTTTTGGTAAGAAACATATTTTTCTTTACAGGTACTAAATATGCAGAACTTACTTAAAAAAATAAAATTAAGATTTTTGTGTCCGTAAAAGTATTTTTCTTTAATATTCAATCAAATTTTAAAATCAGGAACAAACTCTAAAAAAGTATAATGAAAATCTATCGCAGTAAAAGTTAAATTATTTTTCAAGAATATGTCATTTTCATAAATGAAAATAAATGGAATTTTATAAATAAAAATAAAAAGTAATGATAGATAAGTTCCTTCAAAAACGTTTTTGTCAAATGAATGACAAATACCGTGACAGAACAAGAGATATATATTCTACTTAATGCTTGTCACTTTTAAAATGAAATATAATGATAAATTATGATGGCTTTTAAAAAAATAGAACTTGATTTAATGATTGACTTATTTCTAAAATAGTAACTACACATCAATTTTTTTTTTTTATAATTTAAATGTAACTGCTATTCTCCATGTGATTAAAAATATTTTAAAATCAGAATACAATTTGGCTAAATGTGCAAAAAATGTATAGCCTTGTTAAAAAAGGAAAACCACTCTGACTTTAAACATCTAAATTTAAAATAAAAATTTACGTAAAAAAAAATCATAATAAATCAAAATTTGAAATTGCATAAGTTCAATCACAAACTCTAAAAAATAAAAATCAATAAAAATCTGTCACAGTAAAAGTTCAATTACCTATCAAGAAGATGACATTTTTATAAAAGAAAATATATTGAATTTCATAAAGTAAAAGGAAAAAAATATTGCTAAGTTCCTTCCTAAATTTTTTTATCAAATGAGTGACTGGGATATTGTGGAAGAGAATAAGATATATTTTTTACTTAACGTTCGACACTTTAAAAATAACTAAATTCTTAGTTTAATAGAATGCTTACGCTTTTCTACGATGCTTTCATTTATTTTTTTAAAAGCGTTGTGTTGCTATAGGAAGTGACTTATTTTTCAAAAAATAACTGCTATATTAATGAATTTTCTTATTTTATCACAAATACAATTTTTCAATTCTGAATTTGAACTTTAAAAACGCATTTATTTTATGTTAAATGTAACATTTACTAATAAAACTTAGTTTGTTGTGGCCATGACAAAACTTTCTTTTATAACATTCTAATATATTGATAGAAATAGCGAAAGCACACTAACAATTATGAATCTGACGTACAATTCATTTCGTTAAATATAGCAAAGAGCTACAGTGATTAATGAATATAAACAGCACTGTAATACATCCCTTAAACTCAATATTGAACTTTAATTTTTATATGTAAGTTTTTAGGATTACTGACTGGAAACAGCCTTGAACTTTTTTATCCAAAACTTTAAAATGTCGATGTGTATTTTTTCTTTTTTTTTGTAAAAAGTTATGTAGTTGTTTTAATGTTGAAGTGATGTACCATAAGCATATTTATTTAAGACGCTTTTTGTCGTGACGTTCGTGTTATTTTGTATATAGTACCAGGGAATTTAATTATGTGCAGATTTTCATAAATAATACAGAATGTTTCAAAAAGAATCATTCGATTTAAAAAACTCATTACTGTTCAGCATTTAATCCGCTTTGGAGCTAATGATCTTTCTTCGTCCGCCACTTGAGTTTTTGTGTGGCCTCCAATATTGAAGGACATCTCAGTGTGCGATTTCTTCTTGTGGAGGTTTCTTCTTGTGAGGGTTTCTTCTTGTGGGGATTTATGAAATACTACGTTTATGTGCCCCCCCCCCCCCTTCCAGCTACATTAGCCGAATCGAATATACGCATAACCATCGTGGAAGCAGTGGATGCACACAAGTTCGCAAAAGTTTGGGGATAAGTTGACTATCGTATAGACATATGCCTTGCATCCAAGGGTGTAAATGTTACGGTCAATATGATTAATCCGGTCATTATTAATAATAACCGGTTATTATTAATAATGACAGTGGTTATTATTAATCATAACCGGCCATTATGTCCGGTAATTTTTAATAAAGACCGGATTAATCATATTGACCGTAATATATATATATATTGAGCACCTTTAATTTAGTTTGTAAAAACAATTTATGATTAGCCATGTAATAAAAGATAATCTTAAATGTATATGTTCAATATTTTTCATAATATACGCATTTCAAATAGGGTGATTCTTTTTCACACACTCAGATTCCTATTAAATATCATTCGCCAAGAAAACGATGGTTAAATTGGCTCCCAACATGGAGCCTGATCAAAAATAGCACATAAGTATTTTTTCGTCATTTACCTAGAAACATGTATTTATATGAAATAATTCTGTACAAGTATAATCAAAAACTACCACATAAGAATGCCCATCTTGATTATTATTATTTTCATCGCAAATTTACACGCGCCTATCTCTCCATAAAATTTCATTATGGTTAGTAACATTTCTATAAACGAATTCAGGGATTTAAATTTCAGATGATTTATTTTATCCAGTATAACAAATTTTTGTTATGACTTGAAGTGTTTTCTATTAAATTATGTAGTTATGTGTTAAAACTGCAATTTAACTAGTTGAATTAAAAAATATTTATTGTATTTAAATTTATTTTCATTGTCATTTCATTGAATGACAGTTTATTTGCTTACAGTTTATTGCTTACAGTTTATTTGCTTGTACTTTACTGTTGCTGTCAAGCAGCAACAGTAAATAATATTTGTTTTTGTTTTGGTAAATTATAGCGAGTGAAGTATTTTTGATAGTTTAAATTGTTTTTCATAAATATTTGAGTATTTTACTACATAAATACGAAAATAAATAAATAATTAGAGTTGGAAAATAAAATTATCCTTTCAAAAGTTAAGAAAATAGATTTTATCTAAATTAGCAGTAAAATGAGGCTTGAAACACTACCCCCGTAATATAAATGCCTAACGCATTCACTCTCTATATAAAAATTAGAATTCAACTTAATCCCAAAGTGCGCTGCCTTCTATCGATGACAACTGGCATGATATTTAAAGACATACAAGTAAATAAAGTAAACAACAGCTGTATTGAGAATATTTATATGGAAAATTTAATAATAAATTAGTTTAAAAAATAAACTTTGTTTAAAAAAATTATAATTATTATTTTCTTGAATTTCACAACTATATTTTATTTGTTTATATTCACTATTAATGCCAATTTAAATTTCTGTAGTAACTGATATTCTTACTATTACATATTTGAAAAGAGAATGAATTTCTAGAGTCATGTCAAATGTACATCATCTATTTTATTATATAAATTTTAAAATATATATTCGTTTTTTAATTAATTATAATATATAAATTAATAGCACTTACCTTTATTTGTAAATAAGTTTCCATCAAAAATAAAACAAACAATATTTGTGGAGTGAAAACATTTATTAACATTATAAAGTTGCACATAAAATTTATTTAATGGATAAAAAAACTATGAGCAAGTTTTAAAAAGCTTATAAGAAAATATAAAAGTAGTAGATTATATTAAAATCCACAAAAAATAATATGTAGATAGGAAAATGTATTTACTCCAGAACCCGAAGAAAAATGTCATCACAATCTGTGTATTCGATACCACTTGTTAAAACGGTTTAAACTATCAGTGAAAAAAAAATTAGAATACTTTTCTGGCCAAAAACACGTGGAAGGATTTTTACTTCGAAAATGGAAGTTATTTTGAGGATTGGATCAGGAAATTGAATGTTCATACATTTGAAAATTTATAAAAACTAATGATAAATGAACAATTGAAGAAACAAATGCCCTCCCAATTTTAAAGATAATTATTTAGGCGAATGTCTTTATATGAAGCCTTTATTGATTCTCTAAATTTAACTAGAAAATTTGAGAACATCTCAAGCAAAGATAAACAGTAGAAATAAAAGAGGTTAACTTAGTAAAACTATGGATCAATGAAATAGAAAATACAAGTATTTAGAGAATAACAGTTCTTTCCACAGAAATGCTCTGAAGAATGTGTATCGACAAGTCCCATTCAATTGCTGCGTTTGTGCTCAACAAGGTTTTATTAAAGTCAGGTGTCCTACTTGTTCTCCCCAAAAACAAAGCAGTATCAATACAATTTAGTGATATAAAACTATTCTCATTTTCAAAAACTGCAAAAACGTTTGTTGAAAGTAAGAATAAACGGGATAAACGGCATAATTTGTGCTGATGCTAGTTCTGCGCACTGTATAGCTGGGGAAACACTATCGTCGTTTTAAACAAACAGCGAATAAGTTTGAAAACACAGTTATGGATCTTGCTGATGCGTTACAAAGAAGTGTTCAAGCTTGTTAAATTCAATTGTACAGAAATATTGAAAATCGTTCTATTAGAACTGTATTGTTCATCATACTGTTTTCCCAAGACAATAGAACCTCACTTAGAACTGATTTCTTACACAAGGCTGAAATTGCTTTAGATGTTGCAAACCAAAATATGAACTTCGTTAGAAATCCTATGAAGAAGTTTCACCCCTTAGGGACGAGCGACACGCACGAGGCTAACGAAAAATAAAGGCTACCACGGTGCTTTATTCATATCTTTTTTTACAGACAGCGGGAGTCACGTGATGCTCGAATGCACCAATGAAAGTGCACGAAAAGAGCATCACGTCACTCTAGCGGTCTGTAAAAAAAGATAAGTGGAATGTACCGCGGTAGCCTGTCTTTTTCGTTAGCCTCGGACACGCATACGTGACGCATAAGATGCTCAGAATCCTACATTATTCCCACCAGTTATTTTTTAGTGTAAGCTTTGCCTTATTTAATGGTAGCATTTCTGCGATTCAATTAGACGAAATTTTCTGTTTTAAAAAACCGGTGGTAAAAGATTAGAAATTCCGTAAATGACGCTCGTCGCGGAGGGGTTAAATTTGCAGAAGATAATTACAGACTTCTGAATGAAACCACAGAAACCTGGTGAAAAATGTTTATATTTTAGAGAAAATGAAGACAAACACTTTCCTGGAAATCAAACACTACAATTTAGTAAGAAACAGTTTTCTGATTGTGGTTTTCTTTTACTATGGGAAGGTATACAAAATATTAAACCATCTCCAGTATTCCTATCACCTCTTGGGAAACTACGTCAGTGTCCTGTAAGGGATAAATCATACAATGACTGTTTCCGCAAACAAAACAATTTCTCTAAACGTGATGACCATACAAAAAAAAGTTTTAGAAGACCATGTTAGGGCGATCAAGCTCCTAAGGAGAGTTACTTGGACCAACCTGGTCCTGAAGTTAGGCAAATAAATAACAATTCCACATTTGATGGAAAAGTTCGATGAAAGGTAGTAGATTGGTAACTCAAGATCAATGTTATCACTTAGTCCAATGTATAGATCCTTCCTACTCAGAAGTATACTAATTAAGTAAAACTTTCGGGTGTAGAAAGTGGAACATGTTGAAACGGCATTTGGCGGATTGTAAGAAATGTCGTTTAACTGGGAAAACGGAGAGGACTGTAAGCTTGTAAAGCTGTAATGTTTAGAGCAAGAGAGAGAGAACACCACATACATTATAATCACTAAAAAAAACACAGAAGAAAAAAAGGGAAATATTCCTTCTACTGGAATTGATGTTAAAAAAAGAAGAAGAAAGAAACTTGGTTGTCTTCATATTGAAATTGTATACTTTATTCTTCTACAATTTTGTATTCGCATATTTGAATCTTCTAAAGGTTTCTGTTATAATATGCGTAGGTTACAATTCATATTTTGTCGAAAAGTAAATAGAAAAAAAAAATATTTTTTAACTTTCGAACAAAAATTATGAATTTTAATCTATAGATGTTTTTAACAGAAATCGGTTTCTAACAGCTTTAAATATGTAAATCCAAAATTACAGTTCATTCCGCCAACTAGTTTTTGAATTATGCTTAAAAAGTGGATGCATTGGAATCTCTTATGCAATGATTACAAATGAATTTAATATTATGCGTTCCAAACTTTAAATATTCATAATTCTTAAACTGCTTGAATGATTTCTCAATCGGTCCCCTGGTGTACAATCTATCGAAAAGCCAAACAGGATGACAAATTAATTGTTTGTATTAAAGTTTTCAGAATTCGATACATTTTTAATATGAAAAACATAATTTGAAAAAATGTTTAAATTCCTGTCGATTGAATATTTACTTTTTTTTGTGACAATTTGGAGATTAATGCATCGGGTGTTTTCTCTCTCTCTCTCTCTTTTCTGGCTGACTGTACATATAAAATAGAATGGCAGCCTTAAATTTTAGAGAACTCAGTTAAGTTTTAACTACGAAAGTGGCTCAAGTAATCCCTGATGATCGTACAGGGGATAGAATACAAATGCTTAATTGACCAAATCCGCGTTTCCCAGATTAAATGTGTGCGATGATGAAAATTTTCTTTTCTTTATTTTTAGGCATTTTTAATGAACTTTTCCCTTGAAATATGTCTTTCTAAGAAATATTATTTTTCAAATAATTTTTTTTTCTGAAAACTTTGAAGTTTATTTTAAAAAAATTATTTGAAATTTGAAACTTATTTAACTTGTGATATAACTCATGAACCACATGCCCGATTCCATTACTTTTTCTCTATCGTGTCGAGAAAAGGTTTCTTGTTAACTTGTCTTCAGCATTTATAAAATTAGTAGTTAAAAAATTTATAATATATTTAAAAGTAAAAAAAGAGGATTTTTGTGAGTAATTTTTATTTTGAGGTATATATTTTCAAAATTTTCACATGAAATTAAAAATTTTAAAGACAATTTATTGAAAACATAACATAAAAATCTGTGTAAAACTTTACTCGCATACCTTGGGAGAAAGTTTACATATATCCTTTTAACCATGACAAATTATGAAATAATCTATTCTCAGATAAATGGACTGGAATATTTAGTTATGGATGGGGCAGGACTGATAGTACAACACCAAAACTTTTATATCAGTTGATATATTTAATCATCATAGAATTACGAGGTTTGTTTTATTTAGTGTACCGAGTACACCATAAATTCGTTAAAACTTTAAAAAATCGTTAAAAAGGATCAAATTATGCTAAAAATTTGAAGTTTGCACGAATGCAATTGGCGAGAGATCGATTTTTTTAATAACAAAAACAACTAAAACAACAACAAAAAAGCTGAAAGTAAAAAAATTGCCGAAATATGTCGTTGACATGTATAATATGAAGTAGATTTATGCAAATCGAGGTGTCAATAAAACACCTCGATGCACATAGATTTTTCATTCGATGACAGCAGTATGATATAGTTAAAAGATCAAGCGTTGTTGGGTAAGTTATTTTACAACAACGGGAAATCAGCAACCGGCGCATTGTGAAAATCCTGCACGGCAAAGACTATAGCCAAGAAACTGTCCCGTTTGATGTGCTGGGATATTGCAGCTTGTCAGACGCTTCAAAGAAAGGGTTATTTTACTATAAGCCTAATTTGCATACATCATATATCTGCTTCACAATACGGCTGCTAGCGCCATCTATCGGCAATTTTTTGAACCACAACTTTTTTTTTGTTATCAAACTAAAATCCTATCTTCCTGTAATCCCATTCGTGCAAACCGCAATTTTTTAGCATCAGTTCTTCCTTTTTAATGAATTTTTAAAGTTTTAACGAATTTATGGCGTACTCGGTATTTAACTTTGTACTACTTTATAAGTAATAACATTAAAAATGCATTTTTTTTTTAGAATTTTGACCAAAGGACCCCCTTAAAAGTTTCTGCTACATCATTCAGAAAGCTATTCAATTTCTTTTGGTAGGAATAATGTTTAATTGTGTGGCGTGACTAGCTTTTTCGCCATAAATGCATCATAAGAAGAAATGGATGGCTGAATTCATTTTATTTTATGAATTGATCTTAAATTACCGTAAAATTTGTATTTTGATTTGTTTAAAACTTTTAGAGAAGCAGATTTGCGGTTTTCAATAAATTAATTAAAGAATTAAAATAATAAAAACTATTTTATTCGAAGATTTTATTTACGCAAAAGTAACTAAGATTACAAAATACTTTTTTTTAAAGTTAACTTCAAGCTGTATACTCAGTATTTATACATAATCTCCATTTCTATAAATCCATTCTTTATTTACATGCGTACAGCTAACACACGCATCATACATACATACATTGTATATATGCATAAAAAAATCTTATATACTTACGACCATCTTATAAAATACATAAGTACATACTTACAGAAAAGAACTGTCTATACAGAAATAGATATAATATTCCGTTTTTTTGAATGAAAAGAATTATTATTAACTAAAAAGGAATCTTTCATAATCCTAATATAAAATATAACAATCGCTACAACAATAATTTCTTCCCATGATCCAATTTTTTTATAAATATAAAGCGTTTTTCAGCGATTAAAAGTAATAAATAAATCTGCTAAATTAATATAAGCGTGCGTTTTCCATCATAAGGATTTGAAAGAATCTTATTTAACAAAAATAATAAAAAACATAATTGTAAATAAATGGATAAATGGATAACCAACCTGGGAACTTAAGCTTTAAATAAATGTAAATAAATTAGATTGATGTGTATGTTCAAACCTGATACATAGGTTGTACATAAACAATTTTATGTATTACGAGATCTGAATAGGGCTTGTCAATAACTTGGCCATTTCGATGATTTGTAGTTCGTGATATATCGAGTAAGATGCGAATGGTTAATCGACCGAATACAAATCTCAGCCATTTCTATCAAATGTTTCTTTCTATGTCATCCAGAAGGCCATTCAATTTCTTTAGGTAGGTATAATGTACTATATTTTTGCTGCATGGCTAGATTTCTTATATTAAATAGGTCACGAAGACATACTGAGTTGTAATGGAGTTCGGAATGTATTTTATAAATAAACATTACGTGATTCGTTTGAGGTGTCATAAAATATAAAACGTTGCATACTTGAAATATTAAAATCAACATACATAAAGACTACATTAAAATCTGTTTAGTATAGAGGAAATGAATTTTATCACTGGATTTTTGTAACTTTAAAATTGTTAACTTTTAAGGTTTATATATTTTGTGAAAATAATTTAATATCTCATTAAAGTATTGAACAAGCTGGTGTGATACAAAAAAAAAATATTAACATTGTCAAAATTAGGAAATGCGCTAATCCTTTTGAAAGAACTTTGTGTTCCTCCTGCTTTCAAAGTGGTAGCACGTGTGTTCTTTGCGACTGAAGAAGAAATACAATGTTCTTTCGAAAGACCTAGTGTATTTCTTAATTTGTATAGATTATTATTAAGAAGTATTATTAATATTAAGTATTATTAAGAAGTTTTTTGCTCTTAATTTAACAACTTCCTAAATTGACCAGAAAGCCTTAAAATGACGTAAAAAATTATTTATTTATTAATTATTATTATTATTTTAACGTTAGAACCTTTCAGAATGTTGACCACTTGGTCGAATACCCAAATTTCTAAAATTATGGTTGTACGAGTTGTGAACATTAAACTTCGCCGACCGGAGATACCAGCGAAGAAAAAAAATTAAACTCATTTTCTCGAAATACTGTTTTTTAGCGATTTTGCTAAGATAATTTTTTAACAAATCAGCGTATTTACATCTTTCTTTTCTTTTTTAAGTAAACAAATTAAAATTTCAATAAACTATACCTGAAAGGCAAAAAATATTTTCTTTTACTAGTTATAAAAAAAAAAAAAAAAAAAAAAAGATAAATTTTTATGTAATTTGAAATAATTGTTTAATATTTTTAGAAATTTTTATTTGTTTTCATGTGTAATCGGGAGATAACGTAATAAGCAGAATTGAAAAAAAAATCGACGACTCAAAAATATGAAAGTTTAATTTTTCAAAATCGTAGAAAAACTAGTTTCACACGATTAATTTTGCCATACAACTTCACCACCCCCTTTATTTATTTATTTATTTATTTCTGTAAAACTTAAATAAATAAATGCAAAAACAAGTAATATTTGAAATTAATTTCATTGTTCCTAATCCACGATCAAACTTCATTCAATTTTCGACATTTCGAATTTTTCTGGTCCCCTTATAACGTATTAAGCTTTTCAAATCAAAACCTATGGGACCAGCAGAAAGCACAGTCCCCAACTCTGAGGATGTCCTGGAACTTTAAGTATGTTTGGTTAACTTAGGTGTAAAATATTCTAGCATCTTTTGAAATATTTGCATAGTACGTATGTATTTTTTTAAATGAATAATTTTGTTAATATTGTAAAAAAACGTCACCACCAAAATTGCTTTTTAGGAATAATATATTAAACATTTGAAGCTTTTTCGACATTTCAACAGAAAAAAAAACTACATACTTTCATGTATGCTGATATCATATAGGCTTGCAAATATCAAATCCATATGGAAATAACTTTTAAAATATTTATATAGTACTATGTATTTTTTTATCGAATAAATTTGATAATATTGTAAACAAGCTTCATATTTAAATTTACTTCCTTTTAGAATAACATATTAAATATTTAAAATCTTTAGCACCTTTTGAAATATTTGCATTTTTCGTATGTATTTTTTAAATGAATAATTTTGATAATATTTTAAACAAGTTTCATATCCAAATTTGTTCTTTTTTTAGGGGGGGGGGGGTAATTAATGCTTCAAATTTCTTCGATATTTCAATCACAAAAAGTAAAAGAAAAATACACATATGTATTATGTATGTAACATACATATGTGTTTTGTCATATATATCATGCAAATTCTTTTGAAATGTTTAGATAGTACGTAAATACTCTTTTAAATGAATAATTTCAGTAATATTGTAAACAAGTTTCATATGCAAATTTGCTGTTTTGAAAATAACGTTTTAATGGTTTCAAACTTTTTCGATATTTCAAAAAAAAAAAAAAAAAAAAAAAAAAATAGTGTATATTATTTGCCGCTATGGAAAAGAAAAGGTATATTCTTATTAACTCTGCCACAAATCGTCGTATAAAACTGTGATGGGTACCAACCTATTATTAATAATTTCTACTAGTAATTACTATACTTAATTATGCTTCGGGAGTGGTCTACATATTGAAACTATAACAAACTTTCAAATTTTCGGAACAGATGCTTTACACTCACGCACCGATGTTTGGCGACTTTTTGGTTGGCGCGACTTTCAAGCCCGCGCCAAACCAAGAACTTAATAAAATAGCTAGGTTGCCATTAAAGAAAAAAATCCCCTAAATTTGGCGACTTTTTTTCTTTTTATAACCAATTAAAAACAACAACAACAACAAAAAAAAAACTGTGTGTGAGTGTATGACATCATAGCCACATTTTCATTACTAACAGCTAATTTTCATGTTATATTTGGATTCTTCCTTGCCTTAGGATAGCAAACAAGAAATAGGTATAAGGAATAGAGAACAGATTTTATAGAAATTATGCAGATGTAAAGCTTGGAACTTCCGATGTTAAATTCATTTTTCATCATTGTATAATAGATAGCAATGACGATGGTTTTTTTTAAAGAATAACTCAGAAAATACAGTCGACGTTCGTTAATTCAAATTCTCACCGAGAAAAAAAGCTCGAATTATTCGATTATAAAAGAGAAATTTATTTTTTGCACGCTCCTGAAAATGATTTAAAGCTAACGAAAAATGATTTATCAATCGTTAGAAAAAGATACATTTTCTATGATTCGAATGTTTTTAAGCATATAACTTTATTAAAAGAAATATTACATTCTGAAATTAAAATTATCAGAAAATACTAATCCTAAAATATATGTTCTTTACTTTAAATAGAAGTATAATAACAGAAACGTAGCAGAAAAATGGAAATGCATAAGGAATCAAATATTTTAACGAATAATTATTTCTTTTTTAAAAACAAATATAGGCTATTAATGCACTTTGTTTTGTGTTGTTCCTGCTTTTTTCTGTCAATCCTTCTATTTCGCATAAACATTTCTATTCTTTGTCTGCTGAAATCTCTATCTTAACATTTATTTTTCAAAATATCAAATGCAACCACTGCTGACTTTTTATTAGGACGTTTAAGGACATCTTTTCTGCACATTTAACTGTAATAGTTTTAAAAATTTGCATTGCGTAATTTCTCACAAATTTTGATGTCATTATATATTTCTACACATTAAGAAAATATCATACTTTTTCAGTTGAAATTTTCTTTGAAATTCAAAAATTTTGGCATCACGTTGTTATCGTAATCTTCTGTATGATGATTTTTTGCTCATCTGCACTCTAAAAACGACATTTTCAAAACTGAGCAAAAAATACTCAAATCTGAGTACGCATAGTCAAAATGGTTCCAAATCAAAATTATTCAAATTTGAAACATGTATATACTCATTTCTGAAAACATGCACACACTCAAGAGTAAAACATCATGTGCTCCTATTTGAGTATGTCCATGTTTCGAAAATGAGTATGAATTGACTTCTATGTGTTCATTTCTGAGTATTTCCATGTTTAAAAAGGGAGTTTGAACTGATTGTAATCTTTTTTGAGTATTTCCATGTTTCCAAAATGAGTATGAACTGACATCTATGTGGTCAGTTTTGAGAATGTCCATGTTTAAATATTCTGAGTATTCCTGGTATTTAAGAATTGAGCGCATTGTGTCATCATATTTGAAACAAAAAGTTTCATAACAAAATGAAAACATCGATTTACTCAGATTTAAAAGTGTCATTTTTCTGAGTGTGTAATTCTGGCATGTTGAATAAATTTATTACTGTTTCACATTTCACATCATTCCATACAGCATGCAGAATACAATTGACCGATAGCAGTGTAATATTATAATATTCATAGTATCGATAGAAAAAAAAATATTCTTAAGAGTTTGTAATTTCACTGCTTTTTCTGTTTCTTTTGTTTTATTGCTGAAGGCTCCATCTGAATAAACACTTTCAAAATATTAAGTGCATCCATTTCTGAGTTTTTATTAGGACGTTTAAGGACGTTGGCAGTTTCATAATCTGACCCATAGTTACTTCCCAAACAAATTATCTATTTTGCTCATTTGATTTTAATTCCTTTAATATTGTTTTCAGTAAATTACTTCTTACAAAATTCGGAATGATTATACATTGCTACACATTCAAAAAATATTACACTTACTCAGTTGGATTTTTTGTTTGAAGATGAGAAATTTTGGCATCATGTTATTATCACAATATCATGTTATTATCACAATGCTTTTCGTCTTCATCAGTATATACGGCATAGTGAAGGAATTTATTATTGTTTCATATTTCTCATCTTTCCATACAGAATGCAGAATATGATATGACTGACCAACAGCAGTGTAATATTATAATATTAACAGTATCGATAGAAAAAAATATATATTCTAACAGTCTGTAATTTTGCTACTTTTTCTGTTTCTTTTGTTTTATTGCTGAAGGTTTCATATGAATAAACACTTTCAAAATATCAATTGCACCCATTTCTGAATTTTTATCAGGACGTTTAAGGACGTTGGCAGTTTCATAATCTGACCCATAGTTACTTCCCAAACATTTATCTTTACTGCTCATTTGATTTTAATTCTTTTAATATTGTTTTCATTACATAATTTCTTACAAATTTCGAAATGATTATATATTGCTACACATTAAAAAAAATACTACACTTTCTCAGTTGAATATTTATTTGAAATTGAGAAATTTTGGCATCATGTTATTATCACATGATACTTTTCTTCTTCAACAGTAAATCAGGCAGGATAAAGGAATTGGTACTTTTCTATTATCCCGTCGACCACTTTTCATAACAAAAAACTATCGCCAAACTGTAACGCCAAATAAACGAGAGAACGTTGCCATTGGAATATTAAAATAAATAAATAAATAAAATATAAGAATTTAAGGACACAATTGTTATTTTAATTAATGAAATATCTAATAAATCAATAAAACGTAATGAAAAATTCAGGCAAATATCGAATTAAAAACCACTTGATGACATAACAGACACGTATAATGCTTCTGACATCAAGTAACAGGGACTGCATTTTTGGCGTTTAATCTTACAGTTTGGTGATAGTTTTTTGTTATGTAAAGTTTTCGACGGGATAGTAGAGAAGTACCAAGGAATTTAATATTGTTTCAGATTTCACATCATTCCACGCAGCATATGGATTATGATAGGGCAACAGGGGTGTAATATTACAAAATTAACAGTATCGATAAAAAAAAAAGTGTCTATAGTTTTGATGTTTTCTCTCTTTCTTTTGTTTTTCTGCAAAAGGCTCCACCTGAGTAACAATTTCGAAAATATTAATTGCATCAAATGCCGACATTTTATTACGATGTTTAATGACTGTTAAAAATATTAATTGCATAACTTGATAACATTTAATTAAAAAATACAGGAATAGAATATTTTAATATAATAGTTAAATTATATTTTACTATTAGCTTATATATTATTTATATTATTACTTATTATTTATTATTTTATTATACATAATTACATAATATTTAAATATTTAATATAATATAAGATTTTAAACTGATGACTTTTACCAAATGGAAGCCAATTTTTGCAACATATATTTTGTCAATGTAAAAAGAGTAAATCAAATAATGGCTAATTTTTGGACCTGAAATTTCAAAATTGAATTTTATGCTTTTTTAAACACTGAATCTGAAAATGAAGTCAGTATTCCTCTATCCGTAACTTCTTTTTGATTAAACAACCAGGAACTTAAAGGGGTGTCTTCATGTTGAATTTGTGAAAAACTTTGAAAATTTCAATATGAACACCAATTTAAGCATCACATTTGATTCCTCGGTAAATTGTTCGTTGGAACACCAAACGGTAAACGAGTCGGTAGAATAGTTTAGGAATTATGCATATGTAAAGTTTAAAACTTATATTTAAATTCATATTTAATAATTGTAAAACAAACGACAATGCGGGTAGTTATTTCAAACATAACTCAAAACCTACTTGGTAGAATAATCTGCTATTTTGGATTCACATAAATAAAGCTTATAAAAATAATTTGCTGTAAGTTTCATACACGTTACAGTACATTTTTTTCGAATATTAATTCCATAATTTATTATACTAAAATTAAATAACTAGAAAACGTGACGAATAAAAACATTTTTGATTACGTTTTCTGTTTCAGTCTTAAAAAATACTTTATAAAACAACCATTGACTTTTCAGCTCCTAAAAGACTAGTGTAAAGGATCACACCTCGTTAAAAAAGTTTAATTTATACACAGAAAAAAAATCAGAAATAATTCTTGATACAAACATTTTTCTGTTTATATGTACATAAAATACCACATTACAAAACTTTTGGTAACTGATTTTGAGCAATTTTACGTATTTTAAAACCAGTTTCTTTAATCCTTCTTTGTATGAGTTTTTCTTTTACAATTGTGTTTTTCTATACATATATTAAATATTAGACACCAGAAATTTTAAGATAGATTTTTAAGTTTGTTCAGCAACATAGTTCACGGGAAATTTACTGAATTAATATTTCTATATAAATATAGTGGTGGCGAAGAAGTTGATTTATTTATTAAAAGTTAAATAAACAGTAATGAAAATTTACATCACTATGCAATTAAGGGTTAAATATTGCAGTGATGTAATTATACAGAGTGTCCCAAAAGTCCTTGACACATTTTAAAATTCATTAACAGATCAAGCAATTGGCGTACGAGAGTGCGGTTTTGACGAATGGTCTGAAAGTTTGTTTCAGCAAAAAATTTCTCATAGATGGCGCTGCTGCTGGAAAGTTATCTAATAGGTAGAATGCCTTTATACTTAACAATGGGAAAGACGCACAATGTGTATGCATAGTTTTTGTCCAAACTATGGCAACCCATTTCAGAAGTTAACAATATTCGTCTATATATCGTCACTCGTCTAATCGAACTCAGGAGGGCCAGTATTGCGACGTTCTGGAATGTGGTTTGCCATAGTTTGGACAAAAACTGTGCATACGCATTGTGCGTCTTTCGCCATTTTTAAGTATAAAGGCAATCTACCTATCCGACAACTTCCCAGAAGCAGCGCCATCTATGATAAATTTTTGAACTAATTTTTTTATTTGCCTAAGCAAAATTTTAGATCATAAGAACAATTTTTGTCCAAACCGCACTCTCGTGCGCCAATTGCTTGATCTTTTATTGAGTTTTAAAATGCGTCAAAGACTTTTGGGACACCTTGTATATAACTATATTATTATATAGATAGTTTTGTCCATTTCTTATTTTAAATTAAAATTTACTTTTATCTTTCTTTAAATTATATTTAGCAAACAAATTCATTAAATAACCTTACTGCGATATACAAAGACATATGGAGAAAGACCATAAATGTAATAATATTATTTTATGATACTCCTTACAGAAAAGCTTTGAATTAAACTTTTTTTTAAGCATGACGCAAAAGAGAATTGTGTTCTTTAATTCATAAAATGCGACTGTAAACAAGACAGATGTATAAATATAAAATATCCTTTGTATTTTCTCTGTACTAAATCGTAACTGGGGAAATTTGAAATATTTCTTATTCCCGAATGAAATGTTATTTTCATTGAATAAAAGTATTTTCCTGTTTTACTTTAATACTATTCACCATATTCACTTCAAGAATGAAAAATTTCATGGCTTTAATGGTTCCTAAAAGAAGGAAATGAAAATGAAAATATGTAAGCATTTTATCCCTGCCCATAAATCGTTAAGATTCTTTTCTACTCCTGTTCTTATCTTTTGAATAGTATTTGATTTATTAATTGAGTAAGATACCTTTATTATTTTTGTATTATATGAAACTCTATAAGAGAAATCTGAAAAAGAAAATAAAATACGCAAGGTGATGTTTTATTGCTTAGTACATTTATATAGCTACCGAGTTCGGCTTTTTATTTTCCAAGACAAACATACATATTTTGAACCAGAAAATATATTTAATAAAATGTCTCTTATCTCTATGTGGAATTGGTTTGATTTTATCTATTAAGTAGACTGTCAAATATGTACAAAAATGTGTACTTGACTTGAAAATATCTGGTACGCTTTTATTTAATTTAGAATCTGAGTCTTGTTCAAACGTTGAAACTTTTGTTTCTGAATTTTCTTTAAAAAAAAAATACTTCGTATTTTGTACGCTGAGGGATTATAAACAACATTTAAATTTTCTGTTACTTTTTAATACTTTCCAACATAGTTGGTAAGTGTTTATGAATTCGGTTTGTCTGTCTGTCCGTGCTCTAACTCGCCTAAATATATTCAGATTGTCAAGAGATATATATGTTTTTAAGGTTTACTATGGCAAGTTCGGTATTGACAACGAAGTGTGTAGCACTTATATTTATTTTACAGGGGCACGCAAAAGAATTCCGTTACATTGCAGTCTTTGGGGAAAAATTGTTTGCGGTTTGTTTTAATGATGGTAAACAATTTCAAACATATTGAAATTGATATATATCACTGAGGTACACTGCAAGTGGCATACTATGTAACATGGTACTATAGAATGTGTTGTACATAGCACAAGTTCCTTTACAGGGACACTCAAAATAATTCTGTTACATTATGGTCTATGCAAAAAAATCATTTTCGGATTACTTTAATTATGCATCTCTACTTAAAACATATTGAAATTGATATATATCATTAAGGTGCATTACAAGAGGCTTACTATAGAATATTGTGTGTATTTAGAATTCATCGTTCATTTACAGGGTCACACAAAAGAATTCGGTACTATCTGTTAACAATAATTGGCAGAAAGGTTTTTTCCGTTGCTGAATGCGTTTTTAAATTTAACTCATTTGTTGTCTATTACTTGGTGTGTATAAATTCTATAGATACTATACAGGACAGCACAAAAGTTCTCGAGTACATTTACGTTTATTGACGGAAATTCCTGATGAAAATTTTCAACTGTGCTGCGCGTTTCCTAACTGAACTAAAATGTGGCATTTTATGTAGTATATATACAAATCTATAGATCCTACACAGGGCTGCACAAAAAACTTCGGTTATTTTTCCGAATATTGTTGGTAATTCCTGAAATTGGGTTTTTAAATATTTTATGCATTTTCCAAATAGTTTACTTAGATATTATCTTTCACCTTATTAAACGGTAAAGATTTGTAACAATATTTTGAAAGTGTTGGAAAGTGGTATATAATCTATGCTTGCTGCATGATTTTTCGTTTTTGTTTAAACTATCTGAAATTTCTATTTGTCATTCTTATATTCTGTACTTTTTCTTGTTCTCAATTTTTGCAAAGAATAAAAAGAACAAGAACGAAAAATCATGCGTCAAGCATAGATTATGTAACACTTTCCAACGCTTCCAAAATAATTTTACGAATCATACTCTTTAATAAGCTAAAAGATAACATCTAAGTAATCCGAATACTTTTATTCAGCCCTGTATAGGATATATAGATTTGTATATATACTACATAGGATGATAAATTTTAGTTCAGTTAGGAAACACGTAGCACAGTTTAAAATTCTCCGTCTGGAGTTAAATAATACGGAAATGTGTTCCCGAACTTTTGTGCTTCCCTGTACAGGATCTACAGAATTTATACACACCACGTAATATACAAAAAGTGATTTAAAATTAAAATCGCGTTCAGTAACTTAAAACGCACTTCCAGGAATTATTATTAACATACAGTAGAGAATCATTTTGTGTGTCCCTGTAAATGAACGATGACTGCTATACGCACACTATTCTGTAGTAAGTCTCTTGTAATGAACCTTATATAAATTTCAATGCGTTTAAAATAGGGAAACATTATTTAAATAAACCGCAGACGATTTTTCTCCATAGACGTAATGTAACGGAATTCTTTTGACTGTCCCTGTAAAGTAAGTATAAGTGCTATGCACACCCTATTCCATATTAAGCTTCTTCTAATGCACCTTAGTGATATATTTAAATTTCAATGCGTTTAAAATAGCGAAACATTATTTAAATAAACCGCAAATAATTTTCCCCCATAGACCGCAATGTAACGGAATTCTTTTGAGTGTCCCTGTAAAAAAACTATAAGTGCTACACACTTCCGTTGAAATAGGGAACATGCTATAGATAACGATTATAACATATAAAAATTGCAGGGCAATCCGAGCATATTTACGGGAGTTAGAGCACGGCCAGACGGCCAGACGGCAGACGGCCAGACGGCAGACGGCCAGACAAACCGAAGTCATAAACACTTTTCAACTAGGTTGGAAAGTGTTAAAAAAGAAAAAAAGAAACATACAAAGAACAACAAAAAAGTGAACTTAATGCAAATAAAAGAATACGTAATTTAAAGTACTAATTAATAAAGATATATTTAATGCATTAGTTCTTTTCAAATAGTGTAAAATGTATTAGGACGAAGTTTTAAATAACAGAATGTTTCTAACATAATTGTAAATGATATGATTTAATTATGAATTATAGAGCGGAACCAATTTCATTTGAGTTTTTCATGTCCTAAACTTCATAATTTGTTTTCGTTTTGCATTACATAGAAGGGTGAATAACACTGTTTTTATGCAATTTCTTAGAAAAAATTATTATTATAAACACTTTTGCTCTATCTATCTATCTATCTATATTATAAAGGACAAACGTGTCCGTGTGTAACGCTGACGTCATTTTGCGAATGGCAACACTTTCAGATGAAATTTCGGTTTTGTGATTTTTGCTAACGCAGTTTTTTAAAATTCTAAACATTGCATATTTTTAATTTTTACACCGTTATATAGGAAAAAAAAATCTACTTTCAAATGCAATTTGCTTAAAAACTGTATCGCAATATACTCATTTATTATAGTATATAAATTATAACTCAAGCATGTTTTTTTTTTCTTAAATCTATCTTTATCTTTTGCAGACGATTACAAAATATTAATCCGTTTGCACTTTAAACAATATAAAGAGTTCAGCATTTGTTTCCAGTTAATATTCAATAACGAAATTAAAACTTCATTAATCAATAAATAAAATAGTATAAATAAAGCACAAATTTAACTGACATGTAATTGAAATAAGCGCTAAAAACCGCTGAAATTATCAGAATTAAAAAAAAAAAAACTGATCTAGATAACGACATTTTTAGAGATTTCTTCGGCTATTAACTTTTGACACAAGGCCAATACGAAATTACCACTTTTAAGAAATTTCAGAATTTTATTTGAATATATAATTGACATATTTCTTATGAAATTGCTTTTTGCTGTTGTTAGGTGGCAATAAAAAAAATATTAACACTTTACTGACCGGTAGCGGTTCGAACATACTATGCCCTTTCACCGCCCGGTCAGCCGCAGATCGTCCGAGACACCGGCTTGGTTTCGGTCTAGACTGACCCGCGGGAATAAATGCGCTTTTCTTAAACTCTGGTAAAATTGTACGCTTCGTGTTATTCTAGGGTAACGAAATTTAATAAAATCTTTTACTTTAACCCCTTGGGGACGAGCGACACGTATTCGTGACGCATAAGATGCTCAAAATCCTCGATTATTCCCACCAGTTATTTTTTAATGTAAGATTTGCCTCATTAAATCTTAGCATTTCTGGGATTCAATTAGGTGAAATTTTCTGTTTTAAAAAACCGGTGGTAAAAGGTTAAAAATTCTGTAAAGGACGCTCGTCGTGAAGGGATTAATCATATTAGTGTTAAACAATATTTATTTTATCTATTACAATCGTTTTCAGTTTATTATTTACATAAAATATACCACAATCCATATAACAATATTTGTCGAAAAAAGAAGTTGTTTAATATTTTTTTAAAACTATGATAGCGCTCGAAACAGTCACCTTTGTGTAATGGGACGTTGCAGTATTTACAAGCGAAACCTGTTCTAAAGGGCTAAAGCTTATAAAAAAGCACCGATTATCTGAATAAAGAATGCTTGCTGCTTGCTACTTGTCAATCTAACCTAACCAAATCTAACAGAAAGATCAAAAGTCGATTAATCGTGTTAAGTGTTAAAAAAGAAAAAAAGAAACATACAAAGAACAACAAAAAAGTGAACTTAATGCAAATAAAAGAATACGTAATTTAAAGTACTAATTAATAAAGATATATTTAATGCATTAGTTCTTTTCAAATAGTGTAAAATGTATTAGGACGAAGTTTTAAATAACAGAATGTTTCTAACATAATTGTAAATGATATGATTTAATTATGAATTATAGAGCGGAACCAATTTCATTTGAGTTTTTCATGTCCTAAACTTCATAATTTGTTTTCGTTTTGCATTACATAGAAGGGTGAATAACACTGTTTTTATGCAATTTCTTAGAAAAAATTATTATTATAAACACTTTTGCTCTATCTATCTATCTATCTATATTATAAAGGACAAACGTGTCCGTGCGTAACGCTGACGTCATTTTGCGAATGGCAACACTTTCAGATGAAATTTCGGTTTTGTGATTTTTGCTAACGCAGTTTTTTAAAATTCTAAACATTGCATATTTTTAATTTTTACACCGTTATATAGGAAAAAAAAATCTACTTTCAAATGCAATTTGCTTAAAAACTGTATCGCAATATACTCATTTATTATAGTATATAAATTATAACTCAAGCATGTTTTTTTTTTCTTAAATCTATCTTTATCTTTTGCAGACGATTACAAAATATTAATCCGTTTGCACTTTAAACAATATAAAGAGTTCAGCATTTGTTTCCAGTTAATATTCAATAACGAAATTAAAACTTCATTAATCAATAAATAAAATAGTATAAATAAAGCACAAATTTAACTGACATGTAATTGAAATAAGCGCTAAAAACCGCTGAAATTATCAGAATTAAAAAAAAAAAACTGATCTAGATAACGACATTTTTAGAGATTTCTTCGGCTATTAACTTTTGACACAAGGCCAATACGAAATTACCACTTTTAAGAAATTTCAGAATTTTATTTGAATATATAATTGACATATTTCTTATGAAATTGCTTTTTGGTGTTGTTAGGTGGCAATAAAAAAAATATTAACACTTTACTGACCGGTAGCGGTTCGAACATACTATGCCCTTTCACCGCCCGGTCAGCCGCAGATCGTCCGAGACACCGGCTTGGTTTCGGTCTAGACTGACCCGCGGGAATAAATGCGCTTTTCTTAAACTCTGGTAAAATTGTACGCTTCGTGTTATTCTAGGGTAACGAAATTTAATAAAATCTTTTACTTTAACCCCTTGGGGACGAGCGACACGTATTCGTGACGCATAAGATGCTCAAAATCCTCGATTATTCCCACCAGTTATTTTTTAATGTAAGATTTGCCTCATTAAATCTTAGCATTTCTGGGATTCAATTAGGTGAAATTTTCTGTTTTAAAAAACCGGTGGTAAAAGGTTAAAAATTCTGTAAAGGACGCTCGTCGTGAAGGGATTAATCATATTAGTGTTAAACAATATTTATTTTATCTATTACAATCGTTTTCAGTTTATTATTTACATAAAATATACCACAATCCATATAACAATATTTGTCGAAAAAAGAAGTTGTTTAATATTTTTTTAAAACTATGATAGCGCTCGAAACAGTCACCTTTGTGTAATGGGACGTTGCAGTATTTACAAGCGAAACCTGTTCTAAAGGGCTAAAGCTTATAAAAAAGCACCGATTATCTGAATAAAGAATGCTTGCTGCTTGCTACTTGTCAATCTAACCTAACCAAATCTAACAGAAAGATCAAAAGTCGATTAATCGACGACCTGTCGGTAAGCGCTGGGGAGCAAACGTCGAATAATCGACGGCCGGTCGGTAAGCGCTGGGGAGCAAACGTCGATTAATCGACGGCCGGTCGGTAAGCGCTGGGGAGCAAACGTCGATTAATCGACGGCCGGTCGGTAAAGTGTTAAATGTAAAAAAAATCTATTTGCGTTTTCAAAAAGAAAAAAAAGGGTTTTCACATATACTTTTTATCCCGGGAAGCCCGGGTTTGATGCCCTAGTTATTAATAAAGTTTACATCAATTTTTCTTCAATAAAAAATACATCTATACTATATATACAAAGTCCTAATGAAAGGATTGTATGAAACACCTAATTAAACAAATATATGTTCAATGCGAAATTTGTAGAACACTGACGGTAATGAAATTTTAGTATTCTGTTGCAGTCATTTACAACATGTTTTTTTAACAAAGGGCATGCATTTATAGTAGTATAATATAGCATTTATAGTTATTTAAATGTTTATTTATTTATTTTTAGGTAGCTTTCAATACAAAAAAGTATACAGCTACCTATTGCAGCCGTTCGGAGGAAAGCAGTTCCGGAAAATTTCGATATATTTTCACCAATCATGACCCCCAGACCCCAAAACCACCCTCCGTCCAAATGTTGATTTATATATATAGATATATCCATATATATATATATATATATATCTGACCTATGTCATACGATAACGCCCGTAATTATGAATTGATTTTGATGAAACTAATTGTGTGTATTAAGGTCACTAATGTCTCGACCGAGTTCGTTGGCCAGCTTGGTCCGCCATCTTATTTCAAGATGGCGGCCATTTAAAGATGTAAAATAACTTAAAATCTAAAATAAATATACAAAAAATTTAAAAATTCAAATTTATTTTTTAATTACGTGTTAGGCCTTGATACAAGGATTCCAGAGTTTTTTTTGGTTTACCTCTATCTTAAAAAATGGCTAAGATAGAGCAGTTTGAAATTCTAGGGTGGCTGACATTTTGAAACAAAACAGCACATTAACGCGATTACTCGCAAATTATTTTCTTTCATTGTTGTAATAATTTTCTCAATCATACGCATAAAACTATATATTCATATCCGTTAACGACAAAATTGGCGACATTGGCGACAAAATTGGCAAAATTGGGCGACATTTGGCGAAATATCGCCAAATTTGGTGATCAAAATAAGTCTCCATAAATGAAGCCAATTTGGCTATTGCTCAATAATTTGGCGAATTTATTATTCAAATTCAGTATTAACGAATCTTTTGTAAACGTTTCTTTGCATTTTAGCTTGCTGTTTTCGTGTAACATTAGCTAAAATTTTAAAACGAAGATATAGGAAAGCTACCTTTTCCTCCCGGTGCAGGCCGGAAGGACTTTTTTATGTTTCATTGTATGATAGCCGTGTTCAATAAAAAATAGGTAGCACTGATTGAACACTATTTAATCTTGCGTTTATAGCGCCCTTTGGGAGAATATAGAGTAACAAATTTTAAGCAAAATAGATTTTCCTTTTTATATTTCACTGTATGGTAGCTAGATTGAAGTTAAAAGTAGGTAACACAGATTCAACACAATTTTCTTTTGTGTTTATAGCGTCCCCTGACGGTATATAGGATAACTAAATTTAAATAAAATTAATTTTTTATGTTTTTAAAATTAATTTTCAGAATAAGCGTCTACTACGGTGAAATTTGTGGTAGGTTTGTTTTTAGGCCGATAGCGTCCCTGTTGAGAATTTAGATAAATGGAAACTTTAAACTGGATTTTTTTTAATGTTTTCTCATATAACAACCGTACTCTAATGTAAAATTTGGTAACACAGATTAAACAAAAACATATTTTTGCGTCTGTAGCGCCCCCTGGGAGATATGAGGTAATATTTTAATTTGTCAAATTTAAGAAATGTACTTGTATTATGATCTACAATATTATGTTTTACTCGTATTCTGTTCGACTGACAGTTATACTGATATTAAAAATGAGCTGTACAACAATTCAATAGAATTTAATTTTTTTCTGCATTCATATCGTCCTATTGTGGGAAATAGGTTAATTAAATTTAAATATATATATTTTTAATAAATTTTCACTGTAAGCTTCTGACATGGTCATTATCTTTTAATAAAAATTTTCACATAACATAGGTTTTTTTTTTTTTTTTTTTTTTTTTTTTTTTTAACGTTTATAGCACCGCTGGTGCGAAATTTCATAACTAAAACTTTAAAATGGATTTTTTTATGTTTTGTCATATGACAACCTTACTCCAAGTTAAAATTATGGGATAGAGATGTAACAATGTTTCTTTTGCTTTAATAGCGTCTCCTGGGATGAAATAGGGTAACCAAATTTAACTAAAATTGATTTTTTTATGTTTTCTCATATAACAACCATACTCTAAGGTAAAATTCGGTAATACAGATTAAACAAAAACATTTTTGCATCTATAGAGCCCCCTGGGAGGAAATAAGATAAGACTTTTAGGGCCAAATTTAAGTAAAACGGAAATGTATTATGTTCTACATTATGACAGTTATACTGATGGTAAAAATGAGTTGTACAGATTCAACATGCTTTTTTGTCTGCTTTTATAGCGTCCCATGGTGGGAAATAGAGTAACTAAATTTAAATAAATTTGACATTTTGTGGGGTTTTTATTAATAAATCTTCAGAGTAAGCTTCTGACATGTCAATTATATTTTGATAAAATTATTCACATGATAGTTTTTTTTTGTTTGTAGCATCGTCGGTGGGAAATTTTATAACTAAACCTTTAAAATGGAGACGAAAATTTCAAGCGAAAAATTGTTTTCTTTTTCTGTTATAGCGCCCCCTGGGATGAAATAGAGTAACCAAGTTTAATTAAAATTGACTTCTTTATGTTTATTATTTAATAAATCTCCAGAAAAAGTTCTGTAGATTTTTTACGCTGGTAGCGCCCCTGGTGGTAAATTGGATAAATAAAATTATTATTTTTTAAAATTTCCTCCTGTGGAATCCATACTCCAAGTTAAAATTAGATAAAACAGATTCAACACAATTTTCTTTTGCGTTTATAGCGCCCCCTGTCTGTAAATATAAACTTCATAATAAGCTTTTATCGCGATGTTTTTATACTTTCATAATTGTTTAACATGATAGGTATTTTTTTACGGTGGTAGCGCCACACATTTCCATAACTAAAACTTTCAAACGGATTTTATTTATGTTTTCTCATGTGGCAACCATACTTCAAATTAAAATTATATAGTGTAATTTAAACTGAGCTTTCTTTAACCCTTAGAACACACATAGCAAGAAATATATTAACCAAATTTAAATTAATGCAGTTTTTTGTGTTTTAGTGTATGACGACCGTACTCAAAATAAAAATTTGTAGTACTGCTTCAACACAATTTCTTTTTGCGTTTGTAGCGACGACTGGTTCGAAATAGACTACCTACATTTCAAAAAGGTTGATTTTTTATGTTTTACTGTAAGAAGACATTTTCATCGATTACTTTGAATTTGAACTAATTTTATAATGCAAACAAAATTTCAAATTAAGAATATGGACATGAATAAAAATTAGCTATTTCTTACCGGTACTAGACTATCCACTAAGTTGTTACATAAACCACATTAATGCTATCTGTATACAATTAATCTGTCTGCCGACCTGTCTGTTCATACACAATTTAAATTGCTTTAAATGCTCTTAATCTAATAAATTTTAATTGTTTTTTTATGGTGGATTACCGTGTGTTTCCACCAATGTATGAATTATGAACAAATTTTCAACGTGAAAGTCTGCTGACATTCCGGGAGTTCGTGCAACAGAGTGCAACAAAGACCCCGGAAAAGTGTGCAGGGGAGAGAGACATAATAATTAATAATTATCATAATTATCATAATAATTATTTATATTTCTCTTTTTTTAGGAGTTCAGTTTCAAAAATCAGTGTTTTAACTAAAAGATCCTACCTCTGAAATCTCGGATCAAAATTAGAATTTTTGAGGAAGAATTTGTGTCATAAATTAACCAATGTTGTCCAGTAACAGAGGTTGCGTCTTTAACTTCGGATACAAATTTAAAATATTGTATATTGATTTTAATTTGAGTTTCTTTATGCTGGTGGAAATTTTGAAGAGATTACTCTTAAAAATTAAACAATATTGCTGTATTTGTATCTTTAGAAAACGACGTCAAATATCTTGAAAAGCTCATGTAATTCACTCAATAATAAAAATATTTAGTGCATATATTTTTTAATAATGCAAAAAAATGCTTGTAATTTGACGATATAGTACTTTATTTTACATAACGTTACAAAAACATGTTAAACAGACTTACAAATATATAATATCTTTTGTGTTTTCGTCTAACTAGAGTATATCTGAGAAATGATGAAATACTTCTTACTCCCAGAGGAAATATTGTATTCATTGAATAAAACCATTTTCCTGTTTTCCTTTAATACTGGTCACCATATTCCCGTCAAGGATAAAAAATTTCATGGGTGAAATGCTGCTCAAAAGGAGGAAAGAAAAATGGAAATGAATGATCTTTTAATCCACGACCATAAATCTTCGAGCTTCTTGTATTTTATTTTCTTATCTTTGCATAGTATTTGATTTATTAATTGAGAAAGAAACTTTCAAAGTTTTGACTTAAGCAAAATAGTTTAAATGGTCGGTAAAAATATAAAATTCGCAAGATGACAATCATTCATTATTCGATATAAATATTTTTTAATTGAACATTTTCAATTTGATTCAAATGTTGAAACTTTTTTTCTTATTTTTTCCACCAAAGAGTCATATTTCAAATGTCTCATGAATAGAAATTGCTAGAGGCATTTCAATATTTCGTTATATTATTTTTCTAAAAACGTTCTTGGAATTTATCTGTTTTTCTTCTTCCTTTTTAATGTTTTGTAAAAATATAATGAAAAAAAAGGTAAATAGCTTATTATATTTAATAAAATTGTTGATAAAGTGTTAGTTATCACTTTAAACACATTGTGTATCTGAACTAATGGTCCGAACCATAAGGGGTGATAATCGATGTCAAGACAAACAATATTTGCATAGCAAACAATGGTCACAAACTACTTACGCAATCGAAAAGACAGGGTATCTCACACGAAATAGAATCCAGATTTTCGTTCATAACTGTAACATATATGAAGATATTTTAACAAAATCTTAAATAGAATAACTTTTCTTTTTTCTTGTTCAATGTCATGAGATCAAGGGAAGTGCTTGAATTACATTGTTATATTCATAAGACTTTATATTATTGCTACATAGTGCTGCCGAGAAGTGGCGCAATGAAGGACAGAAAATTTCCAGGGCAGAAAAATTCCCGAATCTCCTGAGGAAAAGCCAGGTGACCAGTTACTGCAATTTTTTATACAACTTTATGAGAAGAATATTTTTTGATAACTTACAAGGATTAACTACAATTTTTGTGTAGAATAAGAATGAAAAAGTACTCCGCTCAAAGGTACAAATGAATAATTTTAAAAAATCCTATTTAAAATTTATAGTTAATATAAAACCCTGAATGGAATAATAAATTTTTGAATAGAGTAATCCCTTAAGAGGTTTCATTAGCGTCCATCTAGATGTCAGTGATATCTGCAATTATCTAAAATCTATATGGCATGATTCGCGATGGTTCACGGTGTAGGCGTAATTGGCAAAGTTGTAATACGCAGTAAAACTCTTACAGCAAATTATACTGATAAACTATACGTTAATTTAGAATTTAATTGCAACAACATAATCTGAAAAAAAACATGTAGCACGTTTGGTTAGTTTTCTGGAAGTTGATGTGTGATGTGGAATCATATATATATATTTCTTAAATTAATCCTTTTCTCGAATTTTTGAGTTAAAACTAACTTTCAATTAATTATTTATTTTATCTAACTTTTATCTCAGTTTCCAATGTCACAATATAGTCACGATAGCCACAATTTTCCTCTATTAAGAGAGAAAATAATAAAAGATATTTAATGTATGTCTTTATCACTATAACGGCTCTCACATAGATAGAATTCTTTTATATTATTATTCACGCTCACTAGATATCTAACAAAAAAAAGAGAAAAGATATAAAGATTGACTTTGTATGGGGTCTGCATCTTATTTCCATTCTGTTCAACAATTTGTGTTAGAAATACTACTTTTATCTGCTTAACTTTTGAGCTTAACTGCCTCGTTAAATCATAAACATTTCTAGTACATGAGATTTGTTTTGTCTATTTCACTAGAATCTCAAAACGCTGCTTTCAACATACATTTGGCGTTCGAATCCTTGCTAGCTTACTTTTGAGGACTGCTGTTCTGATAGCCCTGTCATGAAATTCAAAGTTCTCCTAATTGTCTAAAGGGTAACTGAATTTGAGAACGGATGAAGACCACGTAATTTATATGCTCTTTCGGCAATATTTTGATGCTAATATGAGTTTTACAAAATCTCTATGTGGTGGTGTTGACGGATTCTCTTGCATGCTCTCTTTTCACGAAGTCAATAGTGTCAACCCAGGTTGCTCTGAGGCACCGTCCCATCTTTTTATATACATTCTTTGTAATCGTACACCTATAATCCGTTCTTTGAATTAACAAATATCGTGAAGAATAATTTTAGAGCATTTATTTTTAATAATTACTACAGCCTTCTGCTCTTTTTGCCACTTTCAGTGGATGCATATCGAACCTGAATTATTGATCACGCAATATACTTTGAAGGATGTCTTTCACGTCATAAGATATAACGTAAATTCCAATGATGAAAATACAAATCATAATTAAGGTTATTTAATAATATCAAGCCTATCAAAGAAATATTCCGTGTAAAAATAATGTATTCTTCCCTATACAATAACGCTGTTTATGTTAGTGTTGAAAATTACATCCAATTAGTTTCTATAAAACAAACATACAGTTACATGTGTATATTATTAACTATATAGTATTTTGCATAGAAATCACAAAAACACAAAATTATTAATTAAACATTAATTTGATTTAAATATGAAATTAACTTAAAAACCATTGACATTATTTAATTAAAAAATAAACTGTATAAAATATATAAATTAATTAAAAATTAATTTAATTAAAAAATAATGAATTGATTAAGTAATATTAATGCATTCAAAATCTTCCCCCTTTTTATGAATACATACATATATAATGGGCCTCTAAAAACTTATATCACTGGGGCCCAAGCTCTCTACCCCTTTGCTGCTGAGCTAAGTCTAGCAGAACAGAGAAAATCCCAGATCTTAACACTTCCTCCAAAAATAGTGAGTACGGTACATAATCTATATACGCTACTGGCCATCCAAAATGCTACGCCATGAAGGAATGCAAATAACAGAATGATATTTATTGGACAAATACATTATAATGGGAAGGACAAGTGATTACATTTTCAGAAAATTAGGGGGCATAGATCCTGAGAAAACACTACCGAAAGCACCCACCTCTGGCCGTAATAACAGCATTTATCCTTTTAACCATTGAGTAGAACAGAGATTGGATGTCATGTACGGGTACATCAGTCCATGCAGCTTTGACACTATGCCACAGTTCATCAACCGTAGTGACGGGCGAGTGGTGGCGGGCCAATCGGTCAGAAGCCATTGACAGGACATTTTCAATTGGTGAGAAATCATGAGAACGTGCCTGCCAGGGCAACAGTCGAACATATTCTGTATCAAGGAAGTTCAGGATAGTTCAAGCAACATGCGGTCGTGCATTGTTTTGCTAAAATGGTAATATGCCATAGTAAGTGTCAATGACATACAAAAATATCCGGGCAATCCGACTATATTTACGAGAGTTAGAGCACGGACGAACATTAGACGGCCGGACAAACCGAAGTCATAAATACTTTTCAACAACGTTGAAAAGTGTTTAAAAGGAAATGATAACTTTGTTTTTTACAACTCAGACGCACTCGCTATATTTTAGCATGAGAAATTGATGCCATTCTGACAAGCAAATGGGAATTATTCAACTATAAAGTTAAAAACGTTTTCTAGTGTGTTAAAAGATGTAGCACCTTCATATACATGTATTTGAAATTAAGAAAACTACTATAATACATACATATCAATTTCAAGAAAACACATTGGGAAAAAGATAATTATAATAAAATAACTTTCTAGATATGATGTCACTTTCTATTAAACGCTTTCAATGTGAACTCAAACTGACGCCAAGTAAACGGCTGTTATATTTTACTTCCTATTTCGTATATAAACAACAGCTATATCTTGCAGCTGGATTTTTTAATATAGAAGTGGTAACATTTTCTACTATTTATATTAAATAGTGACAGTTCTTTCTCTTTTCAAACAAATCTTCATAACTGACGTCACAACTGAAAACATTTAGATAGAAAATGACATCATTTTCATGGAATCATTGTAGATCTATTTTTAACCCCTACGCGACGAGCGTCCTTTACAGATTTTTTAATCTTTTACCACCGGTTTCTCAAAACAGAAATTTTCGTCTAATTGAATCGCAATAATGCTGACATTAAATAAGGCAAAGCTTACAATAAAAAATAACTGGTGGGAATAATCGAGGATTCTGAGCATCTTATGCGTCACGTATATGTGTCGCTCGTCCCCAATGGGTTAAGGAATGAAAAATGTTTTCTTTTAAAAATAATGTGTTATTATCATAAGTGGTCATTTGCTATTCTGAAATTAAAGTCCATTACCTATAAAGTATAAGCTTTATTTTCAAGCCATGCGAAATAGGAATTCCTTGAATGCTACGCCATTTTATTGCATTTTTTGCATCTTTTTTAAGCATTGTCAGGGTGATTGTATGTTTTACTATTACACACGCGAAACAAAGCCTGGAGTTTTATTGATATCTAGCTGAACCCCCCGGAGTTGCATGGTCCCATCAAAAAGTAGCACAAAACGCGAAAACACTCTAAAAATCAAATAAAAAAATCGAGGGAATCATAAAAATTGCTGCACGAATTCCGAAAAAAATTATTGAAAAGAGAACAGAATTTACTACATTGGATAAAAAATTAGAGCAGGATTGTTATTATTAAGGTGGAAAATCACTTCGAAACGAAAAAAAACGCTAAAACTCGCATTCAAAATCGGAAAAATCCAAAAATCGTGGATGACAGAATTTATTACATTAGGCTAAACGTTTTAAACCATTTTTTTTTTCTAATGTCAAAAAATCACTGCGGAACACGAAAAATCGCTAAAAATCACATTGAAAATCTCATTAAAATTTGCTAAAAATAAAAAATAGCGGACGACAAAATATACTATATTAGGCTAAAATTTTGAAACAGAATCCCTTTTACCAATGTAAAAAAAAATCGCCGCGAAATGAGAAAAAAATCCAAAAATCGCATAAAAAAACGTTTACGCAAAAATAAAAGTTGCTGCAAGAATTCGGAAAAAACTTTATTGAAAAGAGGACAAAATTTACTATATTGGGATAAAATATTGAAACCGTATTCTTTTATTAATATAGAAAAATCGCCTTGAAACGTGCCAAAAGAAAACCCGCTAAAAATCTCATAAAAAATTAAATGGAAAATATCTAATAAAAAAAAATCCAAATTAGTGCTTCGATGTGCATTAGAACAGATATAGACGTATCTTCCTTCAAAATTTTGTAGCTCTGTGTGCAGCGGTCTCTTCAGAACACAGGACGCACAGCACACACACGCATTTATTTACTTATTATTATAGAATCTGTGGAATTTTACCATGATTGAATCAAAGTCCGTCATATTTACCGATGTCGTTTTAACAATTGTAGTTCGGAAGGCAGCGTCACATTTAGGCAAACAATTTTAGCGTCGATGATTTTCGTATCTATGATATATTAGATGGTACGGATAACTAAACTGCCAGTCAGCTGTCGCACCAGCGAGGTGTTGCCATAGCAAGAGCACACACTCCGCTACAATATGACAATCTGATTATTATTGATGATGTATTCGAGTCGGGATAGCATCAGTAACCCGATTGCTATTCATTTAAAATTGTAGTAATTTTGCCATATTTCTATGGAATCCCCCCCTCTCCGCTGATGCACCAGCTGACTGGCATTTTCATTATCAATACCATCTAATCTGCTATATATAGCAAAATAACTGACGATAAAAGTGAATCAAAAAATGTGACGCTTGCTCACTCAAGGATTATTATGGGCGCGAATGCAATGAGCTCCGTTATTGGGATCGCCGTATTTTTAGGGTAATGCATTTTAATTTATTTTAGCTGAAAGGATCCTATGATTAACACGGACAAAGCCGATACTTCTGCTATGTAGAGCAATATCTCAAGTGGACTCGCTGTCAGTGGATGTAAAAACACACATTTTAACATTAGATTTTCGAATAGATACTAGCGATCCAACTTTGATACACGTCAAGCCGAGTACAATTCGAGTAAAATTTGTTACTATTTTGGCGACTTTTTTACACAAATAAAAGAAAATGGCGCAACAACTAGACTGCACTGTTGAAAAAGTAAATAACATATTCTCCTTCTCTCGCATTGTAATAAATGAACACAGTTATGATTTACATTTTTATCATTGAAATTTACGTCACACCTGCTTGCAGAAAATTAATCAAATATGCTACATGTTTTTTTTTTCTTGTTATAGTGTTACATTTAAATTTTGTAGTAATGTATAATTTGTAAGTATAATCTGCAGTAAAAGTTTTAAGGTAGTTAAAAATTTTGCTACCATCATGAACCATCGTAAATATTGCAAAAGAGTTTTTCTGATCATTGTAGGTGGCGCTGAAGTCTAGATGCTAATGAAACCCCTTAACAGATTATATTCAGTACACAACGGGTGTAATGCATTATATGCTTTTTTCCAAGCTTGATGCTTCCATAATAGTGAAAGAGAATAAATCTGGACTTGTAGAACCACATCATCTTCGTCATTGCCTAAAGTTTCAATTTCTATGTATTTCTATTGAAAAATTTCCTTTTCCAATTAATCTCAGTAACTAATAGAGGCTTTCAATTAATAAACAAAGGCTTTTAATAATAAAGCCTATTGCAACTCAACAGATTATACCAATCCCTTTGTGTTCTTGTACACTGTTAAAAATAAATCCGTTAATTCACGGTAGAACTACTGGCAGCAAAGTTGCCGGATTTTTTCCGTTCCGTTAGTACATTTTTCGTTTTGAAAGATAAAGGAAAGGAAAACTCCGTTTGAAGAATCGGTAAGTTTCCGTTATAAATAAACTCTGTTTTAAAAAATGTCATCTCTATTTGTGCTGCCATCTGCACATCTATTATTACGGGAGTATTTAATATAATGCAAGTACATTTTCCGCCCGTCCTGAGGATCGAACTGGGGACGTTAGCGGTTTGAGCCGAATGCTTTACCGTAAGACGAGCGGGTCCTTGCTAGAGTACGAGTAGGAAACGATGATAGGGGATTTCTTCAAATCGTAGCTTGGGACTTAAGCAATTTGGGGTTCAGAAAACTGGTAATTTTGAAGTTAATTGCGGGGATATTTCGTAATGAGATGATTGTTGAAAACTATAGTATTAAAAGAGGATAAAAATGAATTATATATATATTCTTAATTTGATTGTTAGATGTAAAATATAAATATTATATTTTGAATTAAATTCGATAATTTGTTTTGCTTTTTTGCGAAAATCGATTTTTAATCAACTATTATGTATTTTTTAAATGTGTTCGTTTAGAATATATTTTCAATGTGAGTGTTTATTATAATTAAAAAAAATAAATTTCGAATAATTTTAAAGTAATGAGTTTAATTCGAAAGCATTATTTTTGTTTGTTGCTTTTTTAAATAGAATCGATTTTTTTTTCACTTAATTTAGCTATTTTATATTTATATTAATCTGTTTGTTTCGAATCTATTTTAAGTGCGAATACTTTTTTATAACTTTAAAAAATGAATTGCAAATAACATTAAAATAATGGAAATAATTAATTTTTGCTTTTTTAAATTCGAAAGTACTATTTTCTTGTTGTTGTTTTAAATAAACTTGAAATTTGAATTTATGGAATTTTTAGTTTTTCTATGCAGCAACATGTCAGTTTTTGAAACATTGAAAATAAACACGCAGCAGATAACGGAATATCTCCGTTGGCTGCTTTCTTATATGTGGAAATTTTCTGCTTTTAACTGAAAATGCCCTTTTGTCATGAAAAGGGACTTTTTCTGTGAAATTCAGGGAAAAAAGTACCCGTGAATTTCAGATTATTTTTAACAGTATACTGTAAAAAAAAAATCCGTCAATTTACGGAAAAGAACTGGCAGCAGAGTTGCCTTAATATTTCCGTTTTTTGAGGGATGTTCCGTCTTTGTACTCCAACAGACGCGAAGGTGTTTAAGCGCATGTGTGGCGATCAAAAATACTGCAATCCCATTGGATGATAGATTTTCACATTAATAATTCCGTATTTGAAACTCTGTAATCTTAAAAGTCTAAAAAGTGTACAATTTAGGGATACAGTTTATGCACTTTTTGTGCACAATTCAGTTTGCAGTTTTTATGCATAAGTAGAGGTGCCAAATACGCTCGGATTTTGTGCACTTTTTTTGCAAACTTTTTCTAGCTGGGTAGCAACAGATATACGGGAGAGATTCCATTTTTCTAACAAAACGGAAACTTTCTGATCCAAATTCACGGAAGACAACCTGTCAATAAACGAAAATTTTTACCAGTGTACGAGTGGAAATTAGTGATGAGCATAAGAAATGAATCATTGAGGCATGTGCAAAAGTATAGCTGAATGAAAACCTTCGTATTATTTTTAATCAATTAAAATAAGAAATTTTGCAAAATAAATAAATAAATAAATAAATAAAGAATTAATTAAGAGCTACGTAGCTCTTGATTCATATATTTTCTTTACAAAATTTGTGGTTTTAATTAATCTTATAGAATGGGAAGGTTGTTAGTGCTTTTGCGCATGTCTGAATTATTCATTTGAATATCAAAACCATTCACTATGCCCATCGCTAATGGAAATGATCTTGCAACTGTCTGCGGAAAGGTTTTGCTTGAAGCTAATTGTAATTTCTAGGGTTGATCTTCTGTGATTATATTTTACTAAATGTTTTAATGATGTTCGGTCACGATTGTTTTGGATCGTTTTTTGGTCCCGCATTTTCTAAGAAAATGATGGTTCATTCATCCCTTTCTAAGATTTAACAACACGCTGGATAGATGTTCAGATTTCTCCCCAAATACACTGTTGTTAAGTGACGGTACAGTGTAGTGCTAATTGTACATATAAATTCTCTCTTTGTCTCGTTGTGAAACACGAGATCTAGAGACAAGGTCCTGGTTCAGATGTTATTGCCGTTTCCACAATATCTCGTTTCTATGGTTAACCACAACACAGTTTAACATTGAATAAACAGTAATAGGGATAAAAATTTAATTTTAAGGCCAAAATATTAGAACACAAATTTAGAATCAAAGTTAAAGTCAAGCATAATGAATCACGCACCTGAAAATACCTAAAATTCGGATACAGAGGAAAGAGTAAATGAAAGAAAAGAGACGTTTTATAAATTAAATTTCTCATTTATTTGTTTTATAAAAATCACCATCAATGTATACACGTCATATTGTATATATTTTTTCTTTTTATCTTTATAAATTTCTATATATTCAAATGTCAAATAACATATAGCTAAATTTCAAATAACATGTTAGCACACGAAGCAAAAACTGCCAATTAAAGCTTTATATAATTCATATTGAACATATCGTGTATTTTAAATACTTAAGTAAAAAATAACAGAGTTTTTTAGAGAAGTGGTAAAGCGATGGAGAAATGATAAATAAAATAAAACAGCTCTCACTAAAACTTGTAATATTAATGGGCATAGGTAAGTAAATAGATGCATTTTAATGGGTATCAAAATAGTATCTTGTTTACTAGGAAGCGTATCAACTGGTGATGTAATGCATCATCTTACAGAGCCACTTGCGTCTAGGAGAGTGAGTCCTACGGTGTTTGGAACTGTCGACATGGTAGCTCAGCGGTGAGTACTTGAATTCCCAGAGCTGTCTAGTCTGTACAGCCTTTCACTTTCACTTTATTCTAAGTGGCAGATTGATGAGCAAATGCGACAGATGGAGGCTTATAATTTTTCAACTGCAGTAACTGTCCAAACTGGTGCCAACGTCATCTTCCGACAAAATTTTATTAGCCTGGCGTGCGCCGGAGTTATTTCTAATGGTTATACATTATCGTGATTATTAAAACTTGCTTCCTATAAAAATACATATGTACATAAGCAACATAGATTTTCAATTTTGTTATAAAAATTGCAATTCATTGATACCAGTATGTAAATAAGTATTATTATATAAAATATTGCAAATCCAAAATTAGAATGATTGAATACACATTATTAAAATAAAAATAAAATAGCTTGTATGAATTTCAAGTGTGCAAACCAATCCTGATAGTTCCAGTAATTTCAGCCATCTGATAATTTCAGGATTTCTGCCCTAATGCAGGACAAGAATTCGACATTTCTTGCACTCTGCGGCATCATGTCTGTGACCTCATATAACATTTTGAATCATGTTACCTTTGAAATGACCATTTGCTTGATGTTGTTGCAGTATTTAAAGAAAGTAATGGACGCTGACATACAAATTTTCTAAATACATAAACTTTCTTCTTAGTTCTAGATTTTCTATGTTTGAATTTGCGTTGCGACTGTTTATATATTGCAACTCAATACACACACACACACATATGTATATATATATATATATATATATATATATATATATATATATATATATATATATATATATATATATATATATATATATATATATATATATATATATATATATATATATATATATACATATACTCCGTATTATGTGTGTATCTATGTATATATAAAATCTCGTATTGCTGAGTTATATGAATATTATCTTGCATGCAATGCATGAATGTTTGGAAAAATATCCAATTATTCATGACCTAAAATCAAAAGAAATATATTTTTAGAGCCCATATTTAAAACGGAATGTTTTTTTTTTTATTATTTCTTTAACATTTTTTACAAAAGAGTCCAATATTTTTTAAAGATAACAAGTTTTAAATTATTTGTTAACCTTTGACATTTCAGATACACCTGAATCCTTAAATGAAGTTTTCCATACATTTCAAAAAGTGTTTTAAGATACAAATATTACCTCTTAAATGAAACATTACAAAAAATTTGAAGTTATTTCAAAAGCATAATGCTGTGTTCGAAATAAATTCTTAAAATAACAGACAGAAAATTTAATTTACAAAAGTAAGACTTCAAAGATATTTGTTTAGAAAAATTCCAGGAAACATGTAAAGAAAGTTAAGATGTATTCCACATACGAAACAGATTTTACTTAATAAACTTAAAATTTAATTTGTTGAAAAATAATCATAGTTTAAATATTCAAAACTTTTCTGTACAGTATTACGTGCAATATGACATATAACCAGATTAAAATTGCTTTTTTTTGCATATTTAGACTTAAAAAGTACTACCATGCGTACAACATATGATGTAGTACATTTTTAGTAAAATACCTATGTTATCAACACTGAGTTTTTAAACAAATCATGCATTCACATCAAAGATACATAACATTAATTTTAATTTTAACATCTTTCAAATATACGATTACATTGAATTGCTTCAGCATATACAGAATATTTGATTTCTTTTAGATTAATTAAGAAATAAGCTAGTAAAAATTTAGGGATGAAAAGCATGAAAACATGAAGAAATCCTTTTTATAAATAACTTGTACATGCAAATTCAGTCCTATTAAATAAAATAATGTATGAATATAATTGTTTGTTCGCTCATACGATGTATGTATATTAGAATCTTTATATCTTATTATATATCTCTTCTTTGAAAATATTATTCATTACGTACTATATTAGAAAATTGTTAGAATATAATTTTTTATTTTGGGATCATGTAGATTGAAACTCGAATAAAGCAGTTCTTAGGCTAATACAATATATAATGCTTTGTTATTTTTGCCTCATTGAAACTGATTCATAAAAAAATCATGTGATTTAAAAATTTCCAAACGAAGTGAAAATGTTTTTAGGACCTTTCAAGTAACGTGTAAATGCTCGGCCAACTGAATTACTTGAGCAATTCTGGTGGATACAATTCACACGCGTGATTTCTTTATCAATTTGCTTGACTGAGGTAAAGAAAAATAAAGTATAATCTACGTATGCGTCATGCACAGGAATTCCATTGCCTTATTTTTATTTAGTTGAGCTGCCTTACATGAAAGACCACATGTAATTGCCAGCAGGTTATTTGAGTGAATTTTGCACACCAGAGTTTTCCATGTAGCTCAGTTGACGCACCATTCGCACGTTATGCAAAAGGTGCTCTTTTTCACTCATTTTGGAAATTTTCAACTCGTATGATACCACAAAATCGATTTCGAGAAAATTCCTGACAGAAAAGTAATTTACAGGGGTAGATAATCATTATTATGCAAACAAGTATAGCGTAATATATTAAAATGCGACCAAACAATGTGATATAAAGCACAAATTGTGTTAAAATATTATCAGTGGACAACTGTTTCTAAATTTGTAAAATTCCTTCCTTAATTTCTTCAGAAATTAGCTTTATACGTAATTTTTTCAAAGTCCCAACTTTTAAATTAAGTAGTTTTAAGTTTACGAAGCATTTATCTGTCGTAATACAGTAACATCAGTTTCCTAAATCATCATTTTCATACATAAATTAATATCACTTTTTTGTTGCGACACATGCAAATTAACTTTTTAACACTTTCCAACCTAGTTGAAAAGTGTTTATGACTTCGGTTTGTCTGTCCATCTGCCGTCAGGCCGTCTGCCGTCTGCCGTCTGCCGTCTGGCCGTCTGGCCGTGCTCTAACTCCCGTAAATATGCTCGGATTGCCCTACAATTTGTATATGTTATTGTCGCTATCTATAGCACGTTCCCTATTACAACTGAAGTGTGTAGCACTTATAGTTTTTTTACAGGGACACCTCAAAAGAATTCTGTTACATTACGGTCTATGGGGAAAAATCATTTGCGGTTTATTTTAATGATGTTACACAATTGCAAACACATTGTAATTGATATATATCATTAAGGTGTGTTACAAGCAGCTTAATATGGAATAGGGTGTGCATAGCACTTATAGTTAAGTTACAGGGACAGTCAAAAGAATTCCTTTACATTACGTCTATGAAGAAAAAACATCTGCGGTTTATTTGAATAATGTTTCACTATTTTAAACGCATTGAAATTTATATATATATCACTAAGGTGCATTACAAGAAGCTTACTACAGAATATTGTGGGTATAGCAGTCATCGTTCATTTACAGGGACACACAAAAGAATTCTCTACTGTCTGTTAACAATAATTCCTGGAAGTTCGTTTTAAGTTATTGAACGCGATTTTTAATTTTACTCACTTTTTGTTTATTACGTGGTGTGTATAAATTCTGTAGATCATATACAGGGATTAATAGAAGAAAAATGAAATGATAATATTCTAAATTATAACATTACAGAAAAAAAACAGGAATGATGTAAAAAAAGAAAGAAAGAAAAAAGATAAGTTTTATAAGAAACACATAAACATATTCAAAACAGTAGCGATTAAAATTACGTATTTCTAATCTCAGGTTATTAAAAAATAGCATGTAACCAGAAAGAGGCTAACGGATATTAGTTAATTTAGCCCGTGTTTGTGACAATATCATTTTCTAAATGATATAAAAGATAATTAAAATATTAAAATAAATAAATTACATTCTGAAAAATTTCGCCTTTTACAACAGATTTCATAATTAAATTCAAGAAAATCATTACGAAAATACAAGCAAATTTTACTAGAAAAAAGAAGGAATCAGTTTTATATCACAGCCGTGTAAAAAATAAAATAAAATAAAAAATACTTGCCTTTGTTAGATTTATACCCCGAATCTACTAACCACAGAATTTCAACTATAAGCCGTAAAAACATCTTTCTTAAAAAATGAGAAAACAAATAAAAATATAGGAAGATAAATGTTTTGATTAAAAGAGAAAAAACTTTCTTATTTCGTAAATACAAGAATTTTGTCTGCAACATTTTCTTTTCTATAATTAGTGGAGCATGAAAATACAATATTTATAAAAATCTTTTTCCGCTTCTGGGAACAAAGAAGTTTTAACTTTTAACTTCTGTCTTTGTTAAAGTGATACATTGTAAAATATTTGTTTGAATCCCAGAGAGTCAATCAGCAATATATATCGTTAAATATTAGATATTTTAATTAGACGTTTGTAGTAAAGCTGAACTTGTTAAATAAGATTTTGTTTTACTTTATTTTTTATATTTTACTAGATATTTAAATTTTAGAAAATTATATAGTTAATTTTGAAATAATAATTTATTAAAATATCATAAAACAAGTTTTTTTTCCTTAATTGTTAAAAAAAAACCTAGCCTTACATCAAATCTTAAATCATTATTTAAGGTAAAAGATATTTAGAATACAAATTCAAATAATTTTACCAATGCCTTGAAAACAATACATAAACTCCACATTAGATCTCTTTAACTGCATAAGATCCCTGACCCTAAAGTAAACTTTATTTTAAGCATTAAATATCTTGCAGTAAACGAAAAAGATCGATTGTGATATTTCCTCCCTCTCATGGCCGTCACATGATCAAGATGGGCTGGTTTCCACCAATTGTTGAACGGTTTGTTTTCAAGATGGCTGAAAAGCAACTGAGATCAGTGGAGTACCGCGTCTGTCTTTTTCATTGGATGTGTAAATATATCTAAACCTTACCACTTGAGTGACATAGCTCGGTTGGTATGAAAGACAGATTAAGGCTCACAACAAATACTCAAACATCTCAGTCGAAACCACGTATCTTATAGCATTCCAAGTGGTCGAGTGCTAAATCGCAGTATCATAATATGGAAACAACCAAGAAAAATCCGGTTTTTGTTTTACTCACAATATCCGAAAGTGAGAGATTTGACAGAATAGAATCGCTCATTCGCGCACAAAGAGCTAAATACGAAAATTAGACGGTCGCAGAAGACCTTCATAACTGCACGTCACCGTCACATACTCGTGTGTTATAATTTGTAAGGCAAACAGAGTTACTTTAAATATACCAATTCTGAATGATGATTAGGAGGCTTAAAAAAGTCACTATTATACTAATATACACTGCTCAAAACAATTAAAGGATATTGCAGTTTTAGGTGGATTTTGTATCTGGGAAACTTTTTAGCTGATTGATACATGGTCGACAGACATAGTAGGTTATATGAGAATAAATTACACATGTTTGGCAGAAAAAATGCATTTTATTGCGCATTTGTGTACAAAAGAAAAAAAACACAATTTGTGCATATGAGAAAAAAAGAATAAGAAAAGGTGTTTTCTTCAAAGAAAATCATTTTCAGTAGGGGGTATGGTTTCCACGGGCGGCCAGCAACGTTGAACACCTTTGAGGCATGGACTCAATGAGGCTATTAATGACAAGCTGGGGTATTCTGCCCCACTCTTTTAGAAGAGCTCTTTCCAGTTCTTGGAGAGTTTGTGGGGGTTGTTGGCGGCCAGAAACTCGTCTTCCTAGAGCGTCCCAAACGTGCTCGATTGGATTCATGTCTGGAGAACACGCTGGCCATTCCATTCGAACGATTCCTTCCTCGAAAAGGAAATCCTCCACCAGGTTTGCACGATGTGGCCTGCAGTTATCGTCCATTAAAATGAAGTTATCTCCGATTGCTGCAGCGTAAGGGAATACAATAGGTCTGAGGATCTCATCCCTATATCGGCGACCAGTCAGAGTTCCATCTCGAATGATGTAGAGGTCAGTGCGCCCGTCAATGGAGATGCCACCATACACCAACACTCCTCCACCGCCAAATCTGACACTTTCGTGAACGAACGCAGGATTATTCCTACTGCCACGGTCCCTCCAGATGAAAATACGCCTATTATCCGGATGCACAGAAAAACGGGACTCGTCAGAAAACAGAATATTGCTCCATTCATTTCTCCTCCAGTTGACATGCTTGGTTGCCCACTCCCTTTATTTTATATAAAACTTCAAATATCCTTTAATTGTTTTGAGCAGTGTATAAGAGTGATTCTTTTAATTAGTCTTAATGTTTTTTGTTTTGTTGTTGTAATTTGTGTTTTATTGTGCTTCATTTTTCCATTTAATCCATTCCATTTTTCCTATGTGGATGATCTCGCAGTCTGGGGGTCGCTTGGTTACCGTCTGGTTCCGCCTGGGGGGGTTCAATTTCGCGCCAGACTACGTAGGGACAGCCTATCCCAATCCCTCCTATGGGAAAGAACCGAATTTCCTCGTGGTTCTGGGCCGGAGAGAGGCGCCTTTTGCTCTTTTTAGTGTGTATAACATATGAACCTCACGGCCGAAGAGACTAGTTGCTTGTCCTTCTATGCATGTCAACGTTCGGAAGCCGTGGGAAAGTGTGAGCCGTTGAAGTAACTCGACATATGACCTAGGGACCGTCTCCCCTTATGGGGTTTCGCGAACGAAGTCGTCGGGGGTTCTTTGGCGGTTCATCAGGTATTCGTTCCACGCGGAAGTTTCCCATGATGCTGGCGCAGCGACCTATGGGGTCGATACCTGGTAAAGCGGCTTGGGGGTCCGCATTGGGGAGCGGCCCTTGGCCAATCGCAGCGCCGAAGCGAGACAAAGCTTCTGGTGCGTTATATGTCCCTCAGAGACATGGGCGCGATGGTCGTAATCGTGTCGCCAGCTACCCCCGTGGGCTCCTGGCCGCGCAAGTTAGTTTTTTCCATTTAAGTTATCCTTTGCTAACAGAAAATTTCATCAATCATTTTCTACAAATCATAAAGTAAACACGCTGTTTTTCACAAACAGAAAGCAGTCTCCGACGACCACTGAAATCCATATACAACAAGAATTCTCAGTCGGCGGTCAGAAGCTTGCAAGGCAAATGAAGCATGCAAGGCAAAGGTAAAAAATAGTCCGCTTTGTAAATGTCAGATGTCAATGTTCTCATTTACTAATATCATAATTTATGCTTCTCTAATTAAGTTATCTTATCTAATTAATAAAAGATTATCTAATCATGTAAGGGAATACGATGAACAGCATGTTTTGCCATGAATGCGAACTAAAATTAATGTCACTGTATCCTTCCGCGCTGACCGCTGGAAATCATGTTGGGAAATAGAAAGACAGATTTCCTATTATATATGGAGTTCAGTGCCGACGCCTCACCGACTGAGTTATGACCATGATTTATATGTCGATCTGGAAATACAGAGTTTGGGGGAGCACAAGACACCTCATGAATTTTGAACACCATCCCTCTCTTCCTTTCCTATTGTTGTACACCTGCTATTTGGATCGCCTGGTACGTATTTAAAGTACGTATTATGTACATACTTAAGGGGAGGTTCTAATTCATTGGCCTAAAATTCCCGTGATTTTTGCGAGATTTCTTTCAGTTACAAAGAAAAGAGATACCATCTTCGTAATTTTTGCATTATATTTACTAACATTTCACTTATACATTAAAATGTTTTGTGTATTAAAATAAATAATACGTCCTGCGCGATGAGGAGTATCTGCAGGTGCGCGAAGTGAGCTTCCAATCGGGCGACCATTTTAATCCGGTCACAAACATCTGAAATAAATTTGGACACCAAATTATGAAAGGATATTAATCTCTGAGGGTCTGACAGAAATGTTTAGTTTAAAAAGTTGATTTTTGACAAAATGGCGGTCATTTAATTAGATCATTGTTCGTCTTTTATTCTATCTTTTACGAGCTTGAGAAAATATTTAATCAATGAAAATTACTTTTTTCAGTGATGTAAGTTCCAGCAAAAATTATTATATTTCTTTTAAATAAAAAATTATGAAAATCGGTTGAATAGTTATCAAGAAAAATGGTCGCCCAGTTTGAAAAACATGGTTTCGAGATATGCAAGTTTAAAACTCTGCATTAGCGCAGCGTTGCGTTCAACGAGCGTCTTACATTCAACGAACAAAAAAGATTACAAGAAATTCGAATATCACGAAACTACTTTACGACAAATCTACACATTTAAGGGATGCAACGAATGCAAAATAAGAAAAAAATCGAAAATTTTGACTCAAAGAAGTAGTTCACAACTTGTCAATATTTGTATGCAGGTTAAAATACTATTAAGCATTATAAATAATTTTGATATAATTAAATACACCCAATTTACAACTAAACATTATATCATAATTTAATAAGGGTATTTTTTTTAAAAAAGCTAAGTCGCTTTGGAGAGGTACCCTTTGACTGCCTAAGTGAAACAGCTCAGACGTGGACACCACATCTGTTCAGCATAGATGTTCCTTCGGACACCTTTATTAAAGTATTAAAAGTCTACAGCAATGAGTCCATAGACTTGAACCGCCTAAAAAGAAACGCGAACAATGGGCGACTGCAAGAAACATGAAAGATACATAAAGATGTTACAAACTATAGTCACAGACCAGATTGCCATAAACGCAACAAAGGGCAATAGAAAAACCAAACAGACGAATGTTTAAGGTAAGAGACCCATATAACCAAAGGCGATGGGGAAATAACAATAGAAAAAAATTAATATTCCTTTATGTACCAAGTAAAGGAGTAATTGTTAGATAAGTCCATTAGAAAACTAAAAATTTGTTTTAATTTTGAATGAAGTACTGGACGAGAAAAAATATTGTTAAGTCCAATAGGAAAACCAAACAGACGACTGTTTAAGGTGAGAGACCCCCTTAACCAAGGGCGATAGGGAAATAACAATAGAAAAAAGGAGTATTCCTCTATATTCCAAGTAAAGGAGTAATTGTTAGATAAGTCCATTAGAAAACTAAAAATTTGTTTTAATTTTGAACGAAATACTGGGCGAGAAAAAATATTATTAAGCCAATTATTAGGAGCCAATTATTATAGCCAATTACCAGGGGCGCCGAAGATGCCAGCGGGAGATAAGTGGGCAGTAGTAATAGTAATGATAGGATGTTGCTAAAGCGCCACACTCACATGCAGAGGAATTTGAGCAATGGAATTTATGGAGGTACTTCCTAAATGTACCATGTCCTATAAGATAGGCAGTTGCGGAAGGGAAGAGATGAGGAAGCTATAAAGAGACCACCGGTATCACCGGATCATAAGTGTATTTCCCCTTGTCCTACCTGTAATTTCAGAGCGCAAGGTCCTTGCATGCGGGCCTAGATCTAAATCAGATCCTATTTGTATGGTGATTTACTCTTTCTAGGTATATTTTATTTCTCCTTAAATTTTACCTTGATGTAATACTTTTGAAATATAGTGTATATGACATTCTATATGGAAAATATTAACTCTTTCAAAAACGTGCTTTTAAGTATTTAATGAAAACTCGTAGAACGGAAATAATTGCAAAATAACAATAAAAATAGTAAATAAGTACCAACAAAGTACATGAATTAAAGATGTGCATACTAAATTACCTAAAATGTAAGGTAACTCTTTTTTAAATAATTTCCTACGTTAAAATTCTAGCATGTATCTTTTTTTTTTTTTTAGTTTGTTTGCTTTTAATTACGATCGTATTCACTAATTAATATAGTCTCTGTTTTTTATGTTAGTCATATTTCGCTTAATAATCAGTGTAACTTACTAAAATATTTTTGTTTATGAAATCCTATTTTGATTTATATATAAAAACAAGATACTTCGCATATTTGCGGTTTTTTAAATACTATTTCTTTTCATATAATCTCATTATTAAAGCTTTGTTTTTCTCCTGGGTACAAAAGTCAAAACACAATCTTAAAAGGGAAGTTGATATACCTTAAGGAAATTATGAACTGAGATCAATTTCAATTGAATAAATTTTTATTGTAGTTAAATTTAAGAGATTTAAAAAAAGATAAAAAATAAATGCATTACATTATACAGTAATGACAAAAAAGCTTAGAAACAAGAATTTTACTAAATAATGAAAATACCTTTTTCCAGACGACTTAGATTATTTAGTACGCTAGGCACCGTAATTCAAAAAAGTTTTAAAATAGAAATAATCTTCCGCTGTAATAAATAAGTATTTCAGACAGAAATTTCCATTTATTCGCTGTATTCTATAGAGACCATTCTCGCATTTTATAAAAGATTTTAATAAATTGCAACCAATTGTTTACATGAAATATTTTTCTTTCAAATGTTCTGCTTCTTACTCCTTATCCTTAATCATATATATATGTACATAAATGATATGCTAAATTTTATTAAGAGTTTTTATTGCATTTTTGTAATATTCTCTGTTAAAACACAAAATGTATATGTATTTTATCTGCATCCATTAAAAGCCTCGTTAAAAATGTAAAAAGAAACAGAAGTTACACGAAAAAAGAAAGCTTTACCAAAATTCTGCAATTATATTCCAAACGTAAAGCAAGTATTTAAAGAAAAGAAAGGATTTTATACAAGGTGTCACAAAAGGACATTTACAAACTTTAAGAGATGATAGAACGCACTGTCACAAACATTTTTTGTATAAGAAATTAGGATCTCAATCCACTTATTCAGTGATAAATGCATAGTGTCCCAGTACGAGCCGTACCCGGATTTTTGCTCATAATTTTAACAATAATAATAACATATTAACTATTTTATAATTAGATTTCTATAGCATTCTATGAAATGTGTTAACAGAGCTCATGAATTACTAAAAATGTCCGCTACCTGCTTCAAAAGAACACTGACCTATATGCTCCGTAATTCATAATATGACTCAGAAAATACATAATGTCACTGACCTAATTACAGTGCACTTCCCATTGTATCATCCCATTCCGCAAAACTTTTTTCATTTGAATATTTTGATGAATGATTTTTGTCAGTTTAAAGTTACGACCAGAAATCAGTGCTGAACTTCGAGTGAGAATTACTCAAATTTTTGACTGAGTAATTAGATTAAGATCCTAGTTTCCTATTCAAAAATATTTGTTGTAATGTATTCAATCACATTGTAAAGTTTTTAAACGACATTTTCGGACACCCTGCATAATAAGTCGATAGAATTAATATGAAAAGAGCTAAAAACGTATCACGAAACAATAAGTGAAAAGAATAGGGGAAATGTAAATAAATATAACACAGAATTCATTGTTATATAGCAAGAATGCAGTTTCATTACTGTCACATTCGTAGATACACTGAGACCTAGCACGTTCTGCAAATATGTGCAAGTAATATTTACCAAACTTTTATTAAATATTTAGGACAAAGACAGACGTGATTGTTAGTGATAGTTAAGTAGTCTTTTTCCATTAATCATATTAATAAATCTGTCAGTAGGATTCTTGTCGAAAACATTATTCCTTAAATCACGTTATATATAGTTTCACGTGATTATTTTATGCTAAAGGATTAATCTGCGTTAATATGTAAAAAATGTATCTTTTAAAAAACAATGTCGATGTAATTAAATTATCATATATTTTCTGATCATTGTATTTTGAACTATTTTACTGAAAAAAGTAAAAAAATTGCGTAATTAATTAGAAAATAATTTTACTTTAATTTTTTTTGAGAAAATAATTTTATTTGTAGATTTAATACACTAATGAATAAACTGTTGAGTTGATGTATAATGCGTTTTTGAAGCCTTTTTTTCTGTTACGAAACAAGATTAAAATAAAATGCATTCAAAATACGTTTCAGAAAGTTTCCATACGAAAAGTAAGAAGCTACATATTGCATCCGTCCGGAATATAATTTCGATATATTTTCATCGATCATGACCCCAGACCCCAAAACTACCCTCCGTCCAAATACTGATGTATATATATATATGTGTGTGTGTGTGTGTGTGTGTGTGTGTGTATATACCGGGTGTCCCAAAAATGACTCATGGATTTTAAAATCCAATAACTTGCAAACGGTGACAGATATTTAAAAAAATCTTGCAGGAGGGTTATGTATGATGTCATGAGTTTTTTTTTACTGTGATTCTTGATTTTAGTTCGAATTTAAAACAATAGATGGCGCTGACAGTAACTGACACTCAGTCGAGGCCGAAACTAACGCCACTCAGCATTGGTGCGAAGGAAGGAGATTAGGGCTATGGAGAGGGTACCACTCGCTTGCTCTTAGGCCCCGATTCTGAACTCATTCGATATGATTTTAATGAATGTTGCCATGGAAAGAACAAATTATTCGGTAGTGGAATACAGCGTTCAGAGCTGGTCATGAATTTAACAAGCAGCATTCGAGTTTGCAGGTGATTTTACATTTATGAAGTTTTATTTTCCCGGATTAAATTACTTTTTATGGTCTGATTTAAAGAATATGTTATGCATCGTATTTTAAAACTAGGTGAAGAGATCTTTCTACAATCTTGCTCTTAGGGACCGATTCAGAACGCATTCGATATGATTTCAATGGAATATGTTGTTGCCATGGAAATAACAAATTATTCGATAGCAGAATACAGTGTTCGGAATTTGGCATGAATATGTAGGCGATGCGGGGGAAAGCATGTTTGCAAAGCATGTACCACCAACAGTATTCCTACAGTTTATCTTTGTTGCGTGTAGAAAGTTTACGAAGGAAAACCAAAATGTGTGGGTTAAACGAACGTATTTATTAACATCCTAAACATAAGATTGAGAATCGTAGAAACAAAATTATATTGTGTCTTGCACTGAAAAACAAGTACTTAAAACTAGAATTGCAAAGGCTAGAAAAACCCCGGTTTAAATCTGGGAATAAACCGTGTTTTTTGGGAATAAAATTAGTTTTTTCGGAGTAAACCAGGTCGTCTGGGAATAAACCGGGTCTATTGGAAATAAAATTAGGAATAAACCGGTTTTTTGCAACTCTACTTAAAACATATCGTTATTAGTTGCAGAGAGCTCTGTTCTTTACAACGAAAATCCCAGTTTAAATATCAGTCCTTTAAACTGTTGCCATTTATAAAAGAAACTAATAGATGAGTTTAGTCCAAGAGATCTTGCATATTATAAACAATGCCGATTCAGCAATCAGGAAATTCGCATCGAAAAGCATAACCATCGAAGTGGGGTGTCGAAAACTCGAAAGTCCACAGTCATGTGATGTTAGAGTGATTTTATTCTCAGATCCAGTAGGTCGAGCTGGTGAGAATTGTCCACAGCCGAAGTAACTAGAGTGACTGCATGAATGGGTTGCCACTGGCATTCAGATCTAGAGTAGGTTAAACTTATGAGAAATTGTCTACAGCAGCAGCAGCTAGAGAACCCTGGACGAAAGGGCTGCCACAAATATAAAATTAGATAACATTGATATATTTATTATTGAAAAAGATGTGCATATTAGCATTGTGTGTAGAAAAGAGCTGTCAAAGTGTTAAAATTCAAACTTCAAGAATTCCTTTAACACATTTTTACAATTTAAAATGGATGTAGATAAAACATATTTACTAGTTTTATTTTATCAAACATCAAGATGAAGCTGTATGTACAATATTTTAATATCAAATTGACAAACAAAATTTTTTTTAACTAGCATTTATTTTACTTTTTTAATTTTGATGCAACGATAGAATACTCATATTCAAAATAGTTAAACAAGGCAACTTCTAATATTTGTTTTTAGATAGTTATTTTGAACAAGAATATAATATTAACCATTTTCACGATTATTTTTCAACATTCATAAAAACTTACTAATGAACTTCCTTAAAAGATCTAAAATTTCTTAGAATGTAACATAAGTTATGACATTTTTAACAACAAAAATTACTAAATCTCTTCAACTAGTTTTAAAATACGATGCATGAAATATTCTTTAAGTCAGACCATAAAAAGTAATTTAATTCGGTAAAATATACTTAATAAATGTAAAATCGCCTGCAAAATTGAATACTGCTTGTTAAATACATGCCCAGTTGTGAACGCTGTATTCCACTACCGAAGAATTTGTTGTTTACATGGCAACAACGCATTCCATTGAAATCATATCGAATCAGTTCAGAATCGAAGGCCTAAGAGCAAGATTGTACTGGCGAATGAGATCCACTCCATAGACTTAATCTCCTTCTTTCACATCAATGCTGAGTGGCGTCAGTTTCGGCTTCGACTGAGCGCCAATCACTTTCAGTGTCATCTATTGTTTGAAATTCAAACTAAAATCAAGAATCACAGTAAAAAAAACTCCTGAAATCATACATAACCCTCCTGCAAGAATTTTTTAAATATCTGTCAGCGTTTGCAAGTTATTGAATTTTAAAATCAATCAGTCATTTTTGGGATAGCCAGTATATATATATATATATATATATATATATATATATATATATATAATAAATACTTTTCTTCATTTTATTTATTTATTTACCTCACCCCTTCCATTAAATGTTATATCTGTACTTACTTAGCATTGTATGGAATTTCCAATTTTAATACTCTTCATTTTATTCACACACCGTCTCCTCATACATTGCTAATTATAATACTACTGTCTTCTTTTTTCATCTTTCATTTTTATTAATATTTAAATTTTATTTACATCATTTAGTTTTCTTCACATTCTAAATTAATACTTTGTCTAAAATTTATTTCTTTTAATTTCACTTTCTCTTCATTCATAATAGAGGTATAGCCATATTTATATTTTAACTAGACTATAATTTAAGCTTTTACTTATACTTTTATGAGATAAATGGCATCACCAAACAATTTTTAATTTCTTCTCTTCATATCTTGCAAAGCAATGAATGTGATTTTAGCAGCCATTTTGGGTTTAGTGATGACATGTTCTTTGTAAAGCACTTGAATCTTGATCAACCAACAGAAATATTAGTTTTTCGGTGAGTTTTGCACATTGTTTTATGATTTAATTTATATTTATGTTGAATAATAGGTTATTTCTTTCTTTCTTTTGTTATTTGAACTCTTGTAGGTTATTTTATTTCTTTGTTTCATATATATGTTATTAGGGAATTATTAAATATTGTCGATTTTAGGCATAATGCTGACAATATTTGAAGAAATAGCATGTACTTACCATGAATATTCTTATACAGCTTCTCTGAAGATTCTATAAGATGTTCATAGTTTTCCAATATTTACTTTTTCGTTTTATTAAGTTTATATATATATATATATATATATATATGGGATTGAAATAAAAAATAATACCAATCTATGAATAAATATCCACAATAAAACAAACTCAATGATTTAATTTGTTGCCATGTGATATCGGAAGATTTTATAAGACTCGTGAAAAGCTGAAGTTAAAAGTGAGGGTTAGAATAACTCCGGGAGAATCGCCGAATCCGGGATAAATTCCGCCCCCCTTGTATTTCTTGTATTTATCCATAGATAGCAGTTAGACGCGCCGTATAGGTGCACAATGCGATTAATTTAACCAGTGAATAGCGTGAATCACATTTCGATGTTTAATTGTAGCTGTACAATACTTATTTTTAGGTACGCGCATGAGTTCCCTAACGAAACTTATAAACATGTTATGCTTAAATAATATTTATACGCTAATTACTAAATGCATGCATGATTTCGAAGTCAAAACTAAGTGTAGCGTCTTTATAGAGTGCTGTGTGTATGGTTACGCCATTTTCAATTGCAAGGGCAAACAACTGCGATGTGCGGCGTCTGTAACGTACAAAATGGGATACATGCCACATTTTCTTTTGTACGGGATGCCGTAATTAATAAAATTTTAATTTATCTATCCGTGTCTTATATTTTTCTATTGCCGAATTTTCTGTTACTGTAGTAAATTTGCTGGATTTCATTAAGTGTTATTAACTTTTTATTTTTTTTCACAGACTAACCAAGTTAGGCATGTTATTAGTCGTTAATTGTAATTGCAATTAGCGAATAGTGAAGTACCCGTGCCAGTTAATAAGACAAAAGAGGATCCATCAAGTAAAGTACTAATCAACACATCTCAAACCAATGTACATCCTACAGAACCTGGAACTAGCAGTGTAAAATCACAATCAGTTACCAAACATTTACATAAAATCTCTCCTATTCCGAGACCCAGTGACAGCAAAGCACAGAATTAAGAAAACGGCAGTAATCTTAACCTCTATTGACAATAGGAATGCGCTTAAATCATATTTAGAGAAAACATTCAAAAAATGTAAGAAAATTAACAAAAATGATTACAAAAAAACCAAGGGAAATTTTTGTTTTCATTCAGGTGGAGGATAACACGATAGTTCATCAGACATTGATGAATGTTCAAACAGTATGACGTTTGGAGGAAAGGGAAAAGGGAAAAGTAAAAGTAAAAAGGAGAAGAAAGTTGCAAGTCAAGATGATAATAATGAAAAGTTGGATCATACATGTGATGCAGACATTTTTTGCAAGGAATGTTCAGAAAACTACTCCAAAATTAAAAGAATGTGTGCTTGGTTATGTTGCATCATGTAACAAATATAGTTACATGAAGACTGTTCTAATTTCGACAACTTGTATGCAGATTGCGGTCGAAAAAACTGGTCTATTAACAAATAAAACAATGTAAATACTTTTTACTTTTTTCTTTTCTCTCTCCAAAACACTGATGTTACGTTGTTGCTGAAATAACAATCAAAATCCAATCTTTAAAAAATAACTAGTTAATTTTAGAAGTGAACAAAGTAGGCAGATTAATATTTATTTGAACCTACTAGTACGTTTCATTGTACTATTTTTTTTTGTTATTACATAGTTAATTATAGTCAAGATATGAATATTTGTTTCGATATTTTATATTTATAATTTCGTTTTGTACTTATGACAAGCGCAGCATAACTCCCGCAAAAGTGTGACGTTTCACCCTAAATGTACGGGTGACGCGCCGCAGTGTAATGTTTCAGAAAAAATTATTACAAAATATTAATTATTTTTTATATTTTTTTATCGTAGTACACACGTTGTATATTTAACATTAATTAGCACAGCATAATTTATTTTATTTTATGTGCACCATGGTGCTTTATACACAAATTCAAAAAGATATACGGCATCTCACACGGAATTACTCTATAAATCCGGTTGGTAAAATAAAGGATTAAAAGTATAATTCTAGGATAACTATTACATACTAGATGGAACCCGTCAAAATATGACGGAAAAAATACTATAACAATATCAGTAAAATAAGCTTCTTTATTATTTAAAAAGGGGTGCGTATGAAACAGCCTTTCAAATATTTTATTTTTAAAGTTTTTTTCCCCAGTCAAATACAGTACTATTTTCGATGCAAACTCCCAACAAACAATCCGTAAACAACTGTGTAATGCAAATCAGTTTGACATTGTCGCCATACTCCCCACGGCAAGAAAAAAATTTCATGGACCTATGAAGTATATACAAATAGTATATCCCTACGGTCATATCATATTCAGCAAATAAAAGAACATAGTAAATAAAGAACACATCTCCCCCCCCACACACACACACCTGTGATAATGCAACCGAATGATGACATGCAATGCGCATGTGCATTGCATCTGCCCAAAAGCACCGTATAAATTTGACCTTAAAAAAGTTTTAAAATGTTTAAATTAAAAGTTTTAAAATGTCCTCTTTAATCATTGTTCGTTTCAAATCCATATCTTCTAAAACGCATCCATTGTTTTAAGCTAATCAGTTTTTATGTAAAGATGAAGAATTTGTTTACAGTAATAAATCAGTCGGCCGATGAGGGAGATTTTTAATGTTTTCAAGTGTAATTTATTTGTATTTTTTCTTCGGTTCGTTTACATAATCAGGATGATTATCCCTTTTCCATCACAGTCGAGGATATTTTTCCTCTTACACAGTTGGCAAATGTAATAAAATATAAAAATACAATTCCTAGCATATTCTGATATCTGATGGAACATATACATCAACAAATTCAACATATCAATTTTATGTTCATAAACTAAAAATAGTTTTTTTTTTTTTTACAGATTTTTATTTAGCGCTAAAATGCTCTATCTTATGGATAATCTGATCTTATGATTGATCACTGTTTTTATTATTATTATTATTCACTTTTTATGATGGCTTGGAAATTCTATTTTCAATTGTGGCAACTTTCCCATGGGCTATTCTACATTACTGAAGCAAACTGGTGGTCATTGATAAGATAGAATTGAAAAACTTTTCATGCTTGAAAATTATTTAAAAAATCGTTAAATTAAGCGGCAGTTTTCAAATAAATTTCAATCTAATTTTTTTTCTAATTGATGATGTAAGAATTGAAATTGTAAAATGTTGTAAAATGTAGTAAAAAATAGAAATTTGGAGTATTTAGAAGTGATGTAACCGCGATAAAAGCTAAAGCGATAGCGTCGTTTGTTGTCACAACCATTGTATATTTCTAAAAATTGCCACTGTATTTTGGCTGGCGTCCAAAAGTTGAAAACCGTTTTTTTGACATCGAAATAGAAATAAACAGGGAAAGAAATATGCGCTAATAAGGAACTGTTAAATGAACTTATAATAAAATAATTACCAAAATAATGCCTATGAAATATTAGTCTTACATTGTTTATTCTAGCTAAAAATACAATCATTATTTCAAGATTGTTTTTCTACCATAACACTACTTTTAATCATTTTAAATTTCCTGAAATCCTTTACTTTTGTGATTTTGTTTATTAAAAAAAGAAATCTTCTAACCTATCATTAAAAAAAAGTAATTGGTAACATGTAATCAAGGTATGCAATCAAGATGTAGAAATCAATGACGGCTCCAATTCTAATCTTTATAATTATGAGTGGAAAAGTCAGTTAAAATTAAGTCATGTTGACACAATCATAACCAATACATTTTTCTCTTCAGTTTTATCAATGTTAAAATGCATTTCGAGGTAAGCATAACGTGATTTTCACCAGCGCAAACTTTTCACACGTACTTTGTATAAGTTACTTTAACGCTGAAACACCATGCATACAAATAAAAATATATTTTGCATTTAATTGGAATGAAAAAATAGCATCAACAAAGTTATAATACATAATGATAAAATAAACCCAATGGACAATATTCTCGTGACGTCATAATAAATATGAAGTTTTATTCGCTTTGAAAACACGCGGATAAATATGTTTAGGGAAATTTAACTTGCAAATGAAAAAATTCGGCCTAAAAGCCGCGAGCTTTTAATATTCATTATTTTTCTTAATATCATCGCAACCACTGAGTTCAGAGAGTAAACTCTATGCCTTGCAACAGTGGGCGTTTTCCGATTATGACCTCATTAGCAGAAGTAAAAGTTTAATTGAAAATTACGGCTAATTAATTAAATTTTCGAACAAACAAATTCACGATAACAAATCTGTGTCCAAATATCTTTCATTTAAAAAAAGAATGATGTAATTTGATGCAGTAGTTTGTTCTCACGGATTGTCGAAAGAAATTGCTTAGCGTTTTAAATATATAGATGTTTATGAATATGTCATGTTATTAATACGCGTGAAGTATTGTGATCGCATCACTTTATTTGTTTTTTTGAGTAATTAAAAATAATTGTTAAAATCAAATCGAAATGATAGAGTTATTTATAGATATAAGTCGAGTAAATATGTATGCTATTGTAAGATTTAAATATAAAATCCTACATATACATATATATATATATTATAAAATTCAAAATTTCTTATATTATTAAAATTTTTCTATAAAAATCTTCCCTTCTCAATTCATCCTACAACCCTAGTTTATTCGTTTTTTCCTATATTAAACAATATTCCATTTATTTCCGTATCTAAATCTCTTTTTATTTAAAATTGCGTAAATTCCCATTTTATTCCCCTTCAAATAATGTCTAAAGTCACTTCCCATATTTATTTTTTCTTCAAAAACCTTTTTATTTCTCAAATCTTGAAGCCGAATTCATTCTCTTAAAAACAAATATCATTTTTGTAGAATTTTCTTTTTTCCCCTCTTTTTTTTTACTCCATAACTGGATTTCCAGTGCATTCATCGGCTAGGACTGTTCACCTCAAATTTATGCCGTGTACAACAATGAATCCCACATTCTTCTTACAACGCAGGAGATTCTTACACCTCGCTAGTTTTAAACGAGACGCATCTGCTGGGAGCGCAGGATTTTTACTGATTCTGAGTTGACTAATAAACTATACTGTTAGTAGCGAGAGAATTATCCTGTCTTCGAATTCACTTCTTCTCTTACCGTCTAAGTTTAGTTGATATTTTTGAAAAATATCCACGCAAGTATGAAAATGTTCTAAAAACATACAACTTATGTAAGTTAATAAAGTTCATTCAACTACATAACGATGTTTTCTCTTCTCAAATCTGCTACATTCACCTGCCAGATTGAGACTGCATGGAATATGACTTATATTTATAAATTATTTGACCGAATAACACGATACTGTGATAGTTACCTCAGAGTGTATGGTGGATTGTTGATAATAATGTTTTTACGGTAAATGGAATGTTCGTACCGTTACAGATATATTATTAAATAAATAAATAAATATACATATCCTCATCAACCGTTTTGAATCCACTGCTGGATGGAGGTCTCCCCCAGATTCAAAATCTACTTTCAATTGCAATTTACTCATTAACTGCAGCAGTTAAATTAAATTTCAAGCATGATTTTTTTAATCTATTTCTATGGATTGCAGACGATTACAAAATATTAATCCGTTAGCACTTTAAACAATATAAAAAGGTTCAGCATTTGTTTCCAGCTAACATTCAATAACGAAACTAAAACTTTATTAAGCAATCAATAAATTGTATAAATGAAACAGAAATTGAAATAAGTGCTTAAAACCGCTGAAATTATCAGGATAAAAAAAACTGCTACAGATAACGAACATTTTAGCGATTTCTTTGGCTATTTAACTTCTGCCACGAGGCCAATACGGGATTACTGCTTTTAATAAATTTAAAAATTTTATTTGAATATATATTATATAAAAATACTGTTAGGTGTTGTCAGGAGGCAATCTAAAGAAAATATTAAATGTAAAAAATCTATTAAAAGTTTTCAATAAAAAAAAAATGTTTTCACATATATACTCTTTATCTCGGGAAGCCCGGGTTGGATGCCCTAGTTATATTAAATTCAATAAATGCATTTTTATGCAGAACGAACAATAAACAGCAGTTCAATTTTTACTCTTTTTCTTTTACTTTGAGTTTACCATTTATAGTTTCTTCATTGATTTTATATTTCGATCTTTGGGCACTAACTTTTCCTGTCAATTTCATCAAAAATTTTAAAAATACCTGTGGTCAGATATTTAATAACATACACATGCCTATTGTTTTAGAGAATGTCTTAACTTAACATGCATATTTGAAACTGCAACAATAAAACTATTCAAAATATATCCATATTAAAATGGTTAAAATACAGAAAAGTCGCAAAAATAATGGTGAAATTACATATTAGAAAGTAATATATTTATTTATTTTTCTTAAATAAAAAAAAATCTTTTGTTTAAAAGCATATTTTTTTCACGAAAAAAAAGTTCCCTAAAAACAAAATGTTGAAATACATGTTTCATATTAAATTTCATGTCATTAAAAATAATAAAAAAATTAAAAATTGGGAATAATAAAAAAAGTAAAAAATATTGTATAAAAAAATTAAATATTATAACTTCAAAACATTCATACTTTTTACTTTATTTATTGTAAAAGAAAAAAAAAGGAAAATAGGAAAAAATCTTTCTCACAGGACAACTTTAAAAAATAAATAGTGTAATGTATCATGAAATTCATACTTCCTCTAGTCTGTTATTCAAAACAAAAAGTAAATAAATAAATAAATTACAGCGGATGAAATAACATTTTTTTTAAAGCACTGTTTTTGTGAATTTTTTACTAGCAAATTTAAGACAAAAACTGAATAGATGTTTTAGCATTAGAATTTTATTATTCTAAAAAATATTTTTATTTTATCATTCGACTCTCTTAAAAGTTTTCGATCTTTTTTATCCCAGCGGGGATTTAAGATAAAAAATTCCAGATGTTTTAAAAATGAAACATATATACAACAGTAATTTTTCTTTTGTATATAATTAATATAATAAAATATATTGTTATGAATTTTGTATAATTGTAAACATTCCATTTTTTTTAAATTTATTTTATTTTATTATTGTGAAAATTGCAGTATTATTTAATGGGAATTATGTAACTCTATCGAAAAAGGCCTCACGCAAAAGCACCAAACCTCCTTTGCAAGAAATGCACCCTTTCAGCATCGTCTTTATAATGGTCTCTATGGAAAAGTCGCCAAGGAATGGGTTTATAGCCAAGTTGGCGATGGTTTTGGAGATTTTTTTTCGCCAAATTTAGCGATATATCGCCAAATATGGCCAAGTTGGCGACGCATTTTTCGATATTTTGTGCAACCCCCCCCCCCCCTTATACCTGTACTTTGAGGTCCTCTCTCGAAAGTTGAAGTACTTTCTAGTAACATCTAGCATCCGAAACCTCTGGAAAATTCTAGATTGATCGCTAAAACCTATATAAGCGCCAGTAGGGACCTCCACGGGGTTCAGTGCAAAGTCAACCGCTATTGATTTCAAACGAGGCTTTTGCTTTGAGACTGTGTTGTCTATGAGCGATTTCGTATTTAATACGCTTTATTGAACGCATTGTTCTGTGTGAAATTTTGCTGTGCTTTTATTAGATTTGAAGATTACTGAATATTTGTGTTTTGAGAAGATATTTGTGTTCTTATTGAACAGTTTAAAGTAAATAAAGCTTGCTGATTGTTTTTATATATTGGCATCAATCTTTTCGTAACCCAAAGACCACAACATTACATATAGAAAATTTTACTCGTAAGATCACCGAAAGCCAAACAGCATCGACCAAGGTAAGTGCTTGGGAGGGTGCATTCTCTATCCTCTCTCGTCTGGCTCTGCTGTGGGACCGTGTATGCTAATGGGAGCTGGTGCACGTTAAATCTGTTCGTGGCTCCAAAGTCCTCCAAGTTCTATATAAGCGTTATCTCTGGGGGTACCAATCCAGATGCAAATCTCTCATCTGGAATTGGTTCAAAATTAGGAGATTTAGGAGTCAGGATTATGGATCAAGCGTAGTGGATTATGACAGCTATATAGAAATAGAAAGCTGCAAAACCGGGCCCTTTGGGTCAAATCAACAACAACAACAACAACATAGAAAATAGAATAATTTTTCTATTGTTGCCTTTTATATGTTGTCAATATAAAAACCGTATTTAACTTACAAGGTGACCACCAGACGTTCAGGTCACCTATTTCCATAGCCAAGTGCTGAATAGTATAAGACTAAACGTAGAAATAACCTTAAGAAATTAGGTGAAAACTCTAAAATAAATAAATAAATAAATAAATAAAAATAAAAATCTTGCAAATAATGTTACATCTACTTAAAATATTTTGTCGCATCCACTAAATACCTTTCTTGGCCGTGTGGTCAGAGCAGTGGACATAAGTCCGCACGGTAACCCAAGCTATTCGTTTACTTCAGATTTTCTTTTCTATTTTTATTTATTTAAAAATGCTGCATTAGTTAGTTTATATTTTTCATGATAAGTGGAATAATTCAGAAAAAAAAATAAATTTAATAGGACTAAAACTTCTCAGATTTATTTCATTTTTTAAAATATAATTACTTACTAAAATAAAATGATAGGAACTCTTTTAACTCTATTAAAATTTTGCAGCATTATAAACTATCAGTACTTTTCCATCTAATGCACTCTAAATTTTCACGGATGGTAGTAAAAATGAGCATAATCATTGTGGTAGTGGCATATTTCTGAAAATGTCCTCATCCAAACTTGCCATAAAGATCAGAAATACGGACCACTGCTCAGTTTTTCGATCGGAGCTACTTGCGATTGAGGAGAAACTCAAAGCTGCCACTTCCTGTATCACTTATAAAGATATTTGGATTCTAACTGACAGTCGCAATTCCATACAACACTTATAAAATTTGTCTCGCGTTGGTGACAGAACTTCGTCATCTATTCGATCTCTACTGAGAGGACTTTCCTGCTACCATGACATTTTTTTCAATGGATCCCTTCACATGTTGGCATTGGCGGAAATGAAATTGCAGATACATTAGCTAAAGTGGCTCTTTGACACCGCACACTTCCACCTTGACTTTTCTGAAGATTTGTTCACGAACCAAATCTACTGTTGACTCATCTGGGCGTTCCCCTCCAGTTCACAACTGGTACTGTGGCAAAAAGCCTGGAGGAGCTATCACTCTTGGGGGTAGCCGTAACCAGCAATCTAGTATTCCAAGATTATTGAGTGGACACTTGAGATGCCGGAAATTTGACAACGATGTCAAGGTTTTCCCCATTTGTGGAAAGTGCAAGACTGCACCGTTAACCCCTGACTACCTCCTTTCCTCTTTGGACTTGAATAGGAGTGCCTTTTGGAGTGTCCTTTCATTGTTTTGGACTGCCTCCAAATTTTTGGGCTCATGGACTTGGACTAGCCTATTGGTTAGATCATTTTGGATTAGAAACAACAACAACAACAAAATTTTGCATTACAATGTTTTTAATCTTTCAATTTCATTTCAATGCAACATTATCAAATATACTTTACCGTTCAAGCAGATAGAAAATAACAGTTTACGCAGGCAAATATTTCTCTCTACCTCTCTCTCTCTCTCACACACACACACACACATATGTATATATATATATATATATATATATGTATGTGTGTGTGTATTATGGGGTATTTCAACTAGTGATGGCAGTATACGAATGCAAAATGTCTGAATTCTCGAGTGGTATCGGTTCAAACAGGAGTATTTTAATACAAGCCACGTGGTCTTCAGTCGGCGACGAAAACCGCAGTTTTCAAGTTTCAAATGTTTTTAAATCACATAGCTCGATTTTTAGTGTTTCGCTGTTCTGAGGAAACCCTATGCGTCTCACTTCTCTGTCTGTCACAGAGTTTGTTCTCGGAAACTGTATAATTTAGAAACTTATAATTTTGCATACGTATAGCGGAATACCTCCGATTGTTGGGGGTTTGTTTACCTGCTTAGGTATTATTACCTTTTGCAAAAATTATGAATGAGTGCAAATTACCTATGACTAAAAATTGAAATGAATCCTGTCAATATGCATACTTACAAAATTATTCTCAAACTAAAATAAATTTAGAAAAAAAGTAAATGGATTAAATTAAACAGAAACAATAAAAATTTAAAGAATTTAAATTTACTTGAATTCTAAGTTTTGAATTCAAAATAGTATAAGAATTAATCATTTAAAAGCACTGACAAGATTCTCAATTTACACTACATCCAATTCCCCAACAATCAGCATTGTGAATTCAAGAATTAATATGAAGGGTAACAACAAGGAATTTTCATAGACATAATAATTTAGACTAAGTGAAAATTTTGGAATAAAGGGGACAAAATCTTTCTTTTAAAGAAAGTACAAAAAGGGGAGGTATAAAATTGATGATATAGGTTAAACAAAATAATATTTGACAAATATTAAAAAAATACAAAATTAATTCCAAGAATTCACAACACTAAAGCTGTGATCGTATAGATTAATCCTTGTTTAAGAGACCATGAGTAAATAATTAAATTTTGAATAAGTAATTCAATATTATAAAATGCTCCTCATAAGACTTTAGATCAAAATGTTAAAATTACTTTATATAAAAAATTCAGATAAGTATGTCCTGTAATTAATCAAAGAATAGTAAAAGGTCTCAGTTAATTAAATAAAATAGGTTTGAATATTAAAAAAATTCAACATCCAGTAAATTAGTAGTTTATTTTTTTATTAGATTTAATGCTTAAAATAATATTTAGAAATTCCATGACTAGAGAATACAATAATTTACTTTAATTTATTTAATTTATTTATTTATCTATTTTTCTAACAGAATTAACATTTTAATCAATTAAAAGACATTAAGTAAAAGGATTAATATAAATCCTAGGGAGATTGATTTTCGTAAGTTAAATAAAAGGTAAAATACTGAAAGCAGACCTTTTGAAGTAATTAAGCAAATAATCAAAAAAAGAAAACAGAGAAGGAATTAAATTAGAAAGAACAAACATTTATTAACAAGTAACACTTTAAATGATTTAAATATCATCTTATATATATATGTATCAAAATACTAAGACACAGATAAGTTCCGTCATATCAGACAGAAAACATAATTTATAAATCATAATAATGATAAGAATTGTTTTTACTTACAAGGTTTCTTAATTTTGGAAAACTAAGCATTATTTGGATAGGACGCCACTTTCGAGAGGCCTTCATCTTTCGAAGAGGTAACCTAACGATCAAGATTTTCATTCAGAACTTTTCATTTTTAGAGGGAATTTTCACAGATGAGACTTTGTGTCAAGAACATTGCACAACTTCACCATGCGCTCTTCAAAACACACCTTACAGGAGTGCAATTTTGATATTTCACAGTATCGCTGAAAGTATTCACCAATACTTTTTTTTTCACCTATACGCCTTTAAGCTGTCAGTTCTACATTCACGGTTGTCAGAACTGGAGTTTGTGAACCCACAGGCTGAGATTTGTCGATTACGGATTTTAGCAATCTAATCCTACATAACTAGTTATTCCTGCAGAAAATTACGAGATACGAAACGGTATGAGTCTTTTTATTGAAGAACATCATATCATTTTCACTTCGTCTTATATATGCTTCGATAAGCTGGAGTCTAACATGCATAGTTGTTTCAATCAGTTAAACGCAACAAAAAAAAATTCCTCGAATTCTTAACCTCTTTTTACTCCAACAACAACATATCATCCTCGTCATTTCAGGCCGCGTAGCATCCAACCATTTTCTATCAACTCCCTAGTAATCGTCCGTCTTCCTACTCACTAAAAAAATAATCTACTGCTCGAGCAGGCGGCGGTGGGGGGGGAAAGGACCCCTAACCCGCACCCACAACCTCACTGTTCGTGGTTTAAAACATCACTGTCTCTATTAACTAGCTCTCCGTTTCCTTGGTAACGCTGGACCAGGGGGTAAAAAAAGTCAACGCTGATTGGTTGAGTGGGGGGAGAAAAAAACACGCCTATTGGATGAGTTGTTACTAGGTGAAAAAATCCTAGCTTCAATTCCTGGAAACAAGGTGCTCGTGGGCTTCGTTGAAAAACAGCTGTATGTCGGGTCCCACGAAAACAACTATCCGCCCGCTGACACCTGCCATAAACAACGACTCGAAAGCAATATACTGATGTATCTTCCTAACAAGCCTTCGAAATAGTTTTATGACTCTCTTTTCTGAGGGTAATAAAAGTTGCACACAATACAACTGACAATAATGCTTCAGTTATTCCCATGACTTCTTATAAAGGCCTTTTGTACTTTATCCAATCTGCCTGTGTGTGTTTCGAATTTACGATCCCTTAAATTACGTGAGAATTTCAAGTAAAAGTTGTTTGCGTGGAAACTATCTCATAGTGAAAGAAGAAGGACCTGGGTGGTCTTGACTTATAGAAAAATACAAATGTTTGGATTTTGAAAATAAGATTTTTAATTAATAATGTTTAAGAAAAATAAGAAAAAGGAGGAGGGGGTTTTGATTAAATATCAAAATAGAATGAGTTTATAAAAAAGAAATGTTTTAAGATATTAATGAAAATATAAATATAAAAATTTAGATTAAATTACCTTTAACAAGAATCCCCCGTCTCTATTTAAAAAACACAATTTTTTGAAAAATAAAAAAAAATTTGTTTTTTAAGTAAAAAGTGCGAGTAAAAATTCAATGGATGCGGGAGAGATCACTAAATGGGGCCTAACATTTCAAACAAACCAGACTTCGGTCCGAAGAATTATCAAGAAACACTTAGCAAGCCTACCCCTCAAGGTATACAGTCCGGAATGCATAACCTGAGTTTGCATACACAAAACTCTCCTCACTTGTCAACAAAATCCTAGACACATCTGTAGAATAACAAAAAAAATTAAAAGATGAACACAAGGCTGGATATTGCTTTTGTCACCACTAACCTTATCAATCGGGAAGGTTCCATTCAAAGTATTTACCTGAACACTGTTTGCTAAACCACAAAAAAAAAATTTGAAAATTGCCAAAATATTTTTTTTTTTTTTTTTTTTAAAGCCAAATAAAAATTTGGGAGAGAACATTGCCAACCGAAAGATTCGCCAAATCCATTACAATAATAATGCATATCAATATAGGTATAAATTGTTAGCTCGATGTACACAGATATATAAAAACATACGAACTAGTAATGTATATGCATATAAAAACACAAACAAAAAGCATAAAAATGGGTAAAAGGCAATTTGCACAATATACAGTTAATTCACTAATTAAAATTCAGTTAACACAAATTGTATCAATGTGTAAAAATTGAGAAACACTTTCTCCAGTCGATTGATATGCAAGTTGAAACTATGAAGTACGTTATTTACATATGCACTTACAGCGACACTGTGCATATTGGAAGAGCAACCCATTTATCTGTGCTATAAACAATTGCCAAAATAAAAGCATAATGGGGCGAAGAAGACCCAAAAGCCATGGTGAAGATTATCACCATCAGAAACTTAATTTATACAGTAAAAAAATAAAAATTTTGACAAAAGAAAACCTTTAAAAAAAAAGGAAAAAAAAATAGCACAGAACCAGAGAAAATTTTATAAATATTTCAATAAAACCACACCACTATACTTTAATGAAGTAATGTACTCAAGAACAAAATTAATAACCTCAAAAATTTTCAGGTTAAAAAAAATATACACAAAACAGTACACTAATATTACCTTACACTACGAAATACCTACATATTATATCTAGTAATGAGTAAAATTAATAGTTCCCTCAAATATAGTATTATCCTGTAAATCCACTTATACTCATCTACTGAGAACTTAACTAGAACATCAATTAAAATATAAATAATATGCAAATCGATGGATACTATCGTATTTCACAAACAGGGAGTACTACATGAAAAAAAAAGGGGGAAAAAATTTTGGATTCCCATTTTCAAAGTCTCGAAATTACCCAAAAATCGAGAAAAAACGTAACATAATTCCAAAATATACCTGCGGAGAGGTTATTTGCACTATAACTATCGAAATATACCTTATTTACACTAAAATTAGCTATATAGAACATTAAATGTGATGAAAACACAACCGCTCAGATCGCTACCGCTAACCAAAACAAACGGTACAAGTACTCTAAAAAGCTTATTTTTCACGTTAAAATACAATAAAAACTAACTCTAGACTATCTATATACATTATACAAACAAAATATAAGGTTATTAAAATAAAAATACTATAATTAATACAACTTAAAGTTTATAATTGGGACGCTTGTCCCTGTTCCTGAATCCATAAGTATTGCTGGACGAAGGAATCGAATCAGTCGGTTTGCGCTGAGATTCGATTAAAGTCGGAATACGACTGGTTGAAGGAATAACAGAGGATTGAGCTTCAACAACTTCGTTAGCTACCGCGATATCTGGCGTGTCCGTAACTGGATTTTCAGCCGTGGAGGGGGAGGGGGTGGTTTCAGCTCGTGAGTTCTCGAACTCAGCTGAAGGAAGAGAGGGGGAAAGGGGTTCGTTGCTGGTGGCTAGTGAAGGCAACGTGTTGGCTGTTGATTGCATGGGCAATGCTTCATCTCTGTTTACTGCTGATGCTGTTGGTATGATAAACGCGCGCCTGCGTTTTCTCGTCCGCCGTTCTAGGTTATCGTTAATCGATTGGTGAATGGGAGTAGTTGGATTCTGAATATTCGATTGATCATCGAATTGACTCTGCGGCCGTTGGTCATTTGTTTGGAAATCAACATGCCTGTTTTTAAATTCAGTCAGCCTATCGACGTGTACCACTTGTGTTAATTTTAAATTTGATTGGAGGGCGATTTTAAAATTTACCTCATTTATTTTTTCAGTTATTGTATAGGGACCATTATTAAATTTAGATAGTTTTTTACATTGTCCTGGTTTAACAGCTGGTGTAAAGAGCCAAACTGAATCACCTATTTTAAGATTCTTAGAAACAGCAGTTTTTTCTCTGTATTTTTCTTGCTTCTCTGAAACTTCCACCAAACTACTGTGCACTTCAGCATACACTTTCTTCAAAGCAGGGAATAAAAGTTCACAATAGGTGGGGGCGTCATTATAATTTAAAGTTTGGGGGGTGGAAAAATGTTTATAGGGGAGATTTAAATTTCTGCCAAACATTACTGCAGCTGGGGTTAATTTTGTAGAAGAATGCACGGCTGTCCTGAGAGCTAAAAGAGCAAATTTTAATTTTGTATCCCAGTCCGACTGATTTTCATTGACAACATGGCATAGGGCATTAATTAGAGTTCTGTTTTGACGTTCAATCTGAGAATTTCCTGCTGGGTGGTAAGCTGACGTGTGAATATGTTTCATTCCAAAGTTTTTATAGACTCTCTCAATGGCTTCTGATATAAGATTTCTACCCTTGTCGGAAACAATATAGCTAGGAGCACCGTACCTTGAAACGAAATCTGCTAGAGTATCCGCTACAACGTCTGAGGTGATAGAGGATACAGCATATGCTTCAGGCCACTTAGAAAAAGCATCGATATATGTCACGATGAACTTGTTACCCGAAAAGGTTGTCGGTAAAGGACCAATTATGTCGAAATTCACTTTCGCCAATGGAAATTCTGGTGTTGGCATTCTCTGCAAAGGGGCTAGATGTTTAGGTCGATAAGCTCTTCTTTGTTGGCAACTAATGCAAGATTCTACTAGATGCTTGACATCTGCAGACATACCTGGCCAGTAAAAATTTTCGCGAATGCGATCAATAGTTTTCTGGAAGGCTTGATGACAAGCTGCTAGAGAATCATGTGTTAGTGCGAACACTTGGGGGATTAGTTCTTTTGGCACCACCAGTTTGGGCAATTTATTTAAAATGGGAGAGTCTCGAGTGTCCTCGCACATCAAGAGATCATCTCGGAAGAAAAATTTTATGTACTTTGGTGCTATATCCACTCCTTGATCTAGCTTCTGAGCAATTTGGCAACACTTTTTGTCAGTCTTTTGGAGTTCTTGAATTTTTTCAAGAAGATCAGTTTGGGGCATAAAAACATTCTCCTTTGCTATTTGTACACAAAAATTACAACTTACTGTATTTACAGAGATTTCATTAGAAGTAGTGTATCTAGAAAGAAAATCTGCAACACTGTTGCATTTGCCCTTGATAAATTTAATTGAAAAAGTAAAATCAGATAAGGTGCAAATCCACTTTGCCATACGAGAAGTTGGGTCCTGAATTTTAAGCATATAAGTTAGGGGGGCATGATCAGTGAAAATAAAAAAGTGGGTGTTAGCTAGGTAACACTTAAAATGGGCGGTTGCCCAGACAACAGCTAAAAGTTCCCTTTCTGTGGCTGAGTACCTTGTTTCAGGGTCCTTCAACTTTCTGCTGGCAAAAGCCACAGGGTGTAAAAAGTTGTTCTCATCCAGTTGAGATAAAACTGCGCCTAAAGCTTCACCACTCGCATCAGTATAAAGATAAAATTCCTTCGAAAAATCAGGGAGGGCAATACATGGCTTAGAAATTAAAGCAGCTTTTAAATCTTCGAATTCTGCTTGCGCTGCAGGGTTCCATGAAAAACGACCATTTTCTTTAGTTAATTCAATTAAGTTTTTAGCTCGTTTAGAAAAATCAGGGATAAATCTCCTGTAAAATGAAATTGAACCAATAAAAGATCTAACTGCTTTGCGGGTATCAGGGGGTTGAAATTTTTCAATTACTTCTATATTTTTATTAATGGGTGAGACTTTACCTTTATGGATTTCAAAACCTAAATATTTAATTTTATCTGATAGAAAAGGGCATTTACTGGGTTTTAATTTTAAATTATGCTGGCGAAGTCTATCAAAAACAGTTGTTAATTTTTCAAGGTGGGATTCTACATCTTTGCTAGCAATAACAATATCATCTATATATACAAGAATTCCCATATTTCCCAGATCTCCAAATATTGCACTCATGAGTCGTTGAAAAGAATTTCCTGAGTTTGATAAGCCAAAACAATTTCTCGACCACTCAAATAGTCCTTTATGAGTTATGATTGCTGTTTTGTGTCTGTCCTCAGGACGCACAGCTTGCTGGAAAAAGCCACTTGTTAAATCAAGTGTAGAAAAGAAATTTGAACCGGATAGTGCATCAACCGAATCTGTGATATTAGGGATGGGGTATGCATCTTTAACTAAATTTTTGTTTAATTTTCTAAAATCGACAGCCAATCTATAAGATCCGTCTGCTTTCTTAACCAAAATGACTGGAGCCGCAAATTCAGAAATGGAGGGGGATATTATATTAGCTTTTAACAGGATATCTAATTGATCTTCCATTTCTTGTTTAAGATTATGGGGAACTCTATAGGCTTTACATTTTACAGGTTTATCAGAAGTTAAATTTATTACATGGGGAATAGTGTCACAGCCGGGCAAGTCTAGGACTGATGCTGCAAACACATCTTTATTTTTATTAAGAAAATCCTGCATTTTAAGTTTAAGAGGGGGGTCTAAATGGTCAAGATTAATATCTGAACTCCAGCTGAGATCAGCATGATCAAAATCAGCTAGTGGAGTGGGCACATTAACATTAAGGGCATAATTACAATTATTAGAATTACACTCAGAATCATCGATGCATTTTTGAATTTTAGCAACCCTCATTCCCTTATTCAAAGTAACCTCATCATCCGAAAAGTTAGCGAATGAAATAAATAACCCGTGCTCCTGAGAACAGATTGTTCTAGATGATAAAACACCATTACCAAATTTTTTTACTAGCGGTTCCAAAATAACAACATCATTATTATCAATAAAATTACTTCTCGAGCAGTTTACTTGAGCTAAAATTTTAGATTGGGGGGGGGGGATAGTTACTAAATTTTTCAAAACAGCAAAACTAATTTTAATAATCTTCGACTTTTCACATGTATTATTTACTTCAGTTTTGACATCATTAGATTGTGACTTTTCGCTATCATTACAAATCACTTGGCATACAGGGACATTGATTTCATTTTCACTATTTTTCACATCCCTGATAGTATTTACACTAAGATCACAACCATTTGTTTCACATATATTATCCCGACCAATTGCCTTATTTTCATTTAATTTATCACTATCCATATTACTACAATTTTCATGATTATTTGTACTATTAACATTTCCTAACTTTGAAACACTCTCAGAAGATTTTTGAACGGAGGAATTGTTATCATTACTTTCACATTTATCTAAAATCACCTTATTTTTATCTTCGCTACTACATTTTTCACTATCTCGAATCTCTATTTGTTCTCTACTATCCCTTACATTGGCTTTTACTACCATACAATTGTTCTCACTGTTCTTATTCTTCTCAGAAATATTACTAACATTAGAAAGACATTCTACATTACCCTCAGTTTGACATGACATATTTTTAAGGCAAGAAATTTTGTTATTTACAATAATTGGCGGTTTAATATTTACATGACATTCTGAAATTTTTGGAACATATTTACAAAAAGTTTGCTCATTAATACCAAGACTAATAGATTTGTCACTACACTTTATTATAGCCTTGTACTCACTCAAAAAGGGCATACCTAAAATAGCAGTAAATTCATCAGCGAGTTTACCTGCTACTACAAAAAATTCAGCTTGGCAGCTGACATTACTGAAATTGAAAAATAACTTAACTTTCTCAGTGAGAGGGACACATTCACCTGTCACAGTTAGAATGGGTACATTGCATGCCTCAGTTTTTACACCTGAGAATAAACACAATCCCTGTCGAGAAATTAAATTGATACCTGATCCCGTATCACACAGTGCAGTAATAAAAATATCACCGACAGCAATCCTTGCGGTAGGGAGATTGCATGCTGATGGTGAGAAAACATTATATACAGAGGGGGTTTTGTCGTTCGGCTTCTCATGAGTCAGTCCGACTACTTCAGACTCAGCCATTACCCGTTTAAATTTTGTTGAACATTGTGTTCATTGGCAGTGTTGTTATTCTGCTGGGTTACATTATTTTGATTACCCCTATTCCTATAATTACCTCTCTGGCCATTGTTGGTACCTCTGTTTCTATAGTTATTGCCATTTCCCCTATAGTTTCTTTGATTCTGATATCCCCTGTTACTATAACTGCCTCTGTAGTTATTGTTAGGTCTGGCCATACCTCTACGACCATAGGGATTTTCATTATAATTTTGCCAGCCTTGATTTCTGGGGTTTTGGGGGCAGTCCTGAAAAAAATGGTTGGGGTCGCCACATCCAAAACAGAAAAAAGGGTTGTACTGGACATTTTCCTGGGCTGGTGGTCTCGCTGCAGCTGGTTGTTGCATAACAAGACTATCAATTTTAGCCGTTAAGATTTCCATTTTGTTTTGGAGTTCTGCAATTTCACGGTTGGGATGGCTAACCTGGGGTGTAGGGGGGTAAACAGCAGCACATGCTACACCTGAGGGGACCTGGGGGGCAATGTTTGCTGGTTCATAGCTGTAGAAGGGGTTAACACTCCTACAAGCCTTTTCTTCAAGTAAGGCAAACGTTAGTATTTCCTGAGGGGTCTTTGGATCTTTTGAAATGACACCCTTCCGAATTTCTGGAGATAGGATACCTAGAAGCATAGAGTGCAGTATAGCATCTCTACTTTTATTTACAATGCCCTCAGCAATTCCATCAATGACAAGAGCTCTGCGTGACAGATCAGAGGCTCTGTCGAAAAAATCTTGGACAGACATTGAAGGCGTCTGTTTGAAGTTAAGAAACTTCGATAATGCCACATCTGGCGACTCCTGTTCCGTGAATCTGTCTTGTATAATTTCCACTAATTCCTTATAATTTTTGCCTTTATTAGCCTTAATTAATTTGGCTGCTTTCCCTGACAGTCTGTTAAACAGGGCGAAATTTTTTTCTTTTTCATCCAAGTTAAAGAAGGTGGAAATATCTGTGAACTTTTCAATAAAGTCGGAAAAGGATATAGTAGAGTCCCCGCTAAAAGGTGGGATGTTGGATAAATTATCCATCAAAGACGATTTCTTCTGCAACTTAGCCATCTCCTTGGTAAGGGTCTCCGCCATATTTATGAAATGTTTTGTCAACAAAAAATTCAGCGATAAAAAAAAATTTATAATTAACCCTACCTAAACCTTAAGCAAGGAAAAAAAATTTACACAAATGCAAAATCTAAATAAAATTACTGAGAACTGCACCCATGTATACACTAGTCGCCTTTGTCAATATATATAATCAATTGCAAATAAATATAAACAAATGGGAAAGGTATGTTAAAATTTCTAAAAATTCAGTGCGGGTGGGGTATTATGAAAAAAAAATTGAACAGCACAGATATGAGGGTTAACACTTCATAACATATACTCAAAGACATAATGCACAATACATTTTGAAAAAAAATAGTTGCCTTATACCCTGAACTTTAAGTATACACAAATAAACATTAAAAATTTGAATTGTGCCACACAGGTAAGTGTCACGGCATCAATTCTTTGTTGTGTGGTTTATTTACCTGCCTAGGTATTATTACCTTTTGCAAAAATTATGAATGAGTGCAAATTACCTATGACTAAAAATTGAAATGAATCCTGTCAATATGCATACTTACAAAATTATTCTCAAACTAAAATAAATTTAGAAAAAAAGTAAATGGATTAAATTAAACAGAAACAATTAAAATTTAAAGAATTTAAATTTACTTGAATTCTAAGTTTTGAATTCAAAATAGTATAAGAATTAATCATTTAAAAGCACTGACAAGATTCTCAATTTGCACTACATCCAATTCCCCAACAATCAGCATTGTGAATTCAAGAATTAATATGAAGGGTAACAACAAGGAATTTTCATAGACATAATAATTTAGACTAAGTGAAAATTTTGGAATAAAGGGGACAAAATCTTTCTTTTAAAGAAAGTACAAAAAGGGGAGGTATAAAATTGATGATATAGGTTAAACAAAATAATATTTGACAAATATTAAAAAAATACAAAATTAATTCCAAGAATTCACAACACTGAAGCTGTGATCGTATAGATTAATCCTTGTTTAAGAGACCATGAGTAAATAATTAAATTTTGAATAAGTAATTCATTATTATAAAATGCTCCTCATAAGACTTTAGATCAAAATGTTAAAATTACTTTATATAAAAAATTCAGATAAGTATGTCCTGTAATTAATCAAAGAATAGTAAAAGGTCTCAGTTAATTAAATAAAATAGGTTTGAATATTAAAAAATTTCAACATCCAGTAAATTAGTAGTTTATTTTTTTATTAGATTTAATGCTTAAAATAATATTTAGAAATTCCATGACTAGAGAATATAATAATTTACTTTAATTTATTTAATTTATTTATTTATCTATTTTTCTAACAGAATTAACATTTTAATCAATTAAAAGACATTAAGTAAAAGGATTAATATAAATCCTAGGGAGATTGATTTTCGTAAGTTAAATAAAAGGTAAAATACTGAAAGCAGACCTTTTGAAGTAATTAAGCAAATAATCAAAAAAAGAAAACAGAGAAGGAATTAAATTAGAAAGAACAAACATTTATTAACAAGTAACACTTTAAATGATTTAAATATCATCTTATATATATATGTATCAAAATACTAAGACACAGATAAGTTCCGTCATATCAGACAGAAAACATAATTTATAATTAAATCATAATAATGATAAGAATTGTTTTTACTTACAAGGTTTCTTAATTTTGGAAAACTAAGCATTATTTGGATAGGACGCCACTTTCGAGAGGCCTTCATCTTTCGAAGAGGTAACCTAACGATCAAGATTTTCATTCAGAACTTTTCATTTTTAGAGGGAATTTTCACAGATGAGACTTTGTGTCAAGAACATTGCACAACTTCACCATGCGCTCTTCAAAACACACCTTACAGGAGTGCAATTTTGATATTTCACAGTATCGCTGAAAGTATTCACCAATACTTTTTTTTTCACCTATACGCCTTTAAGCTGTCAGTTCTACATTCACGGTTGTCAGAACTGGAGTTTGTGAACCCACAGGCTGAGATTTGTCGATTACGGATTTTAGCAATCTAATCCTATATAACTAGTTATTCCTGCAGAAAATTACGAGATACGAAACGGTATGAGTCTTTTTATTGAAGAACATCATATCATTTTCACTTCGTCTTATATATGCTTCGATAAGCTGGAGTCTAACATGCATAGTTGTTTCAATCAGTTAAACGCAACAAAAAAAAATTCCTCGAATTCTTAACCTCTTTTTACTCCAACAACAACATATCATCCTCGTCATTTCAGGCCGCGTAGCATCCAACCATTTTCTATTAACTCCCTAGTAATCGTCCGTCTTCCTACTCACTAAAAAAATAATCTACTGCTCGAGCAGGCGGCGGTGGGGGGGGGGGAAAGGACCCCTAACCCGCACCCACAACCTCACTGTTCGTGGTTTAAAACATCACTGTCTCTACTAACTAGCTCTCCGTTTCCTTGGTAACGCTGGACCAGGGGGTAAAAAAAGTCAACGCTGATTGGTTGAGTGGGGGGAGAAAAAAACACGCCTATTGGATGAGTTGTTACTAGGTGAAAAAATCCTAGCTTCAATTCCTGGAAACAAGGTGCTCGTGGGCTTCGTTGAAAAACAGCTGTATGTCGGGTCCCACGAAAACAACTATCCGCCCGCTGACACCTGCCATAAACAACGACTCGAAAGCAATATACTGATGTATCTTCCTAACAAGCCTTCGAAATAGTTTTATGACTCTCTTTTCTGAGGGTAATAAAAGTTGCACACAATACAACTGACAATAATGCTTCAGTTATTCCCATGACTTCTTATAAAGGCCTTTTGTACTTTATCCAATCTGTCTGTGTGTGTTTCGAATTTACGATCCCTTAAATTACGTGAGAATTTCAAGTAAAAGTTGTTTGCGTGGAAACTATCTCATAGTGAAAGAAGAAGAACCTGGGTGGTCTTGACTTATAGAAAAATACAAATGTTTGGATTTTGAAAATAAGATTTTTAATTAATAATGTTTAAGAAAAATAAGAAAAAGGAGGAGGGGGTTTTGATTAAATATCAAAATAGAATGAGTTTATAAAAAAGAAATGTTTTAAGATATTAATGAAAATATAAATATAAAAATTTAGATTAAATTACCTCTAACACGATCACGACAAATAATAATTTTTAGATTATTATTTGTTATTATTTATTAATTATTTATTGATTATTTAGATTTTAAAACAGAACTTTTTTAGTATTTTTCGCGTAAGATAGGTGGCTCAGTGGTGGCTCAGTGGTAGTTAGTTAGTTATTGCCATTTTAAGGCCAAAGGTTGTTGAAAAATATTTTATCAATTATTTTTTTAATTCAAAAATTCTTATTTTTTTTTAGAGTGATTGCAAAATTTTAAGTTTTGCTTAAACTTCCGTATTTTTTTAATGTTTTGAATTTTAAATTTCGTTTAACCAATGTTTTGTTTTTAGAAAATTTATCTTGAACATCCACTAAAATTTTGAGAAATTTCAGAATTTTAAATTTCGTTAATTTTTTTTTAAATTTTAGAATTTTAGAATTTTATTTTCTTAGCTAAAATTAAATCATGCAATTACATATGCTTTTCACCTATAAAAACATATGCTGTTACAATCATCTGCAAAACAGTCCTTGATTATTTTAAATTTGATTAAAAATAGTTTCCTTTTTTAGTCCTTTTAATATTAAATTTAATGGTGCCGCCATTTATGTTATTATTGATAAAGTGTATTGATAAAGAATAAGGATTACGAATTATAAATTAATCGCAAGGATTTATTAATTAGAAGGTAAAGTGTTTTGAAAGAAATATTATGTGAAACCCTTTGTGCGATCTTCGATCACAGTTACCCACTTGTTTTTTTTATGGTTTCATACGATGGGCCTGTGAATGGTAGTACTCAAACAGTAGATTATTCGGCCTTGTTCGTTTCTCCGTAATCTTGCGGTTAGTAGGATGATCGGTTCTACATTAGTTCTGAAATTTTGTTTTATTTTTTCAAATATGTCATCAGTTCAGCTAAAATATACAATTTTTTATATTATTTAAATCGTGCGTAAAAATATAAATTTGATAAAGCGATTATAATGCGTACCATTCTGTAAATTTGTATAACCGTAAGCACTATAAATATAAAGATTTATTAAATAATAAAAACAATCAAAACTAGTCGGATGTGCCACTCTAAAAACTTTCTTCTGTTTCATAAATGTTTAAACCTCAAAATTCGCTATCAAAGTGTCAATATTAAATGACAATCTATGCCCATCATGAGAATTCTAAAGGTATAGGCTCGTTGAATTTTGTCCATTGAAAAAGGAGATAGAAGCATCGCATTTTTTAAACAAATAATTAAATTTCTCCACCCTCCTCTTAGATGTCTGCAACCAAAATTCCCAGCCCAGAGAGCATAAAATTGGCACCTGTTGGGTAGCATACATCCAAACCGAATAATGATCTATTCATGTGAAGTGTAACCGAATACGAAGTTTGATTAAATTCCGTGCATTAGTTTTTGAGATAAAGCTATCACGAAAATCGTGAAAAATGCAACATAGCAAAGCCACCTATTATATGATTTAAAAGAAAACCTAATCAACACCAGTCAAGTTCTAACAGAATATGAAGTTTGATGATATTCCGTGCATTAGTTCTTGAGATATGACTTGATAAAATCGTGTAAATCGTAAAAAATGCTACATAGCAGCGACACCTGTTGGGCGATTTACACCAAAACCTGATTGGCAACAACTTTTGTCAACGTCTAACTGAATCTGAAGTTTGATGAAAATCCGCGTGTTAGTTCTTAAGGTACAGCTATTGTGGACATCGAAACAATGCAGCATAGCAGCGCCACCTGTTGGACGATTTACATCAAACACTAATAAGTACCAATTTATACCAAAATCTATCTGAATCTAAAGTTTTTTTTTCAATTCCGTGCATTAGTTCTGGAGATGGAGGACACAAATATGTTTGGTCACATACATACAAACAGGCATTTCCTAAAAACAGTCAAATCGTGCTCAAGACCTTCTAAAACGTATAAATCCGTCTAGAACAGTAAGTCAAATTTTTTCATGAATCCAAAACTTTGTTCTTGTAAAGATAGAAGAGAAAGTAATAATTACTCATAGTGGACATCAAATGTGTATATTTCGAAAGAGAATAATCTTCACAGGAAATGGAAAAAAGCTAGTTGTTGGGGCCACCGTAATACTTATCCATCATGGATATGCATAATATAAAATATGAAAAAAAAAACCTTTTGTAAACTATTTATAAAATGCATTGCAATTCGAATGAAATCGTGGCTTGATGACGTCATAAACTTTAAATGCTTTATTACTGAATGGCGTAAAAGAAACATCCTTATAACTCCAAAATTGATAATCCTGTTAACTAACGGTTTATTGCGTCAGATTAAGCGTCTCATTTCCAATTAAAATATATCTTTGAATTGAAATTTGAATGAAATACAGAGTCACGAAAAATCGAAGAGTGTGGCAAATATAATTACAAATATCTCGGCAACTAACTATCCGATCAACTTCATTTTTTATGCAAAATTTATATATTTTTTTGTCTTTTATATTTACTCTTTATACTAAACAATTTCGAAAATTTTTATATACCTTTTATCAGAACGAATATTTCGAGAGTCCGAAAAAAATAGTTCCGGATAATCGAGGTTACTGAAATTCAATAAGCTTCTTCCCATTATTACATACTAAGTACATACCAAATTTCAAGTCTCTATCTCAATTTGTTTGGGTGATAGAGTGTTTACAGACACACACACAGACACACACACAGACATACACAGATAGACAGACGGACGGCAATCTTTTTTTTTTTTTTTCTAAAAATATGTTTTTCGGAATCTCCAGTGTCTGAAACGTGTAAATCCGTCAAAAAAATTTTTCGATTTTCAAAACGATTACAAGACTTACCCTATACTACATATGATAGGACTTATGATGGGTAAGTAAAAAAAAAAAATGTTTGTTCTGAGAATTGTGAATAAAGTGATTAAAAGGAAAATAAACATTTGGTTGAGTGAAAGAGACGAAATGTCGCTGCTCATACGGTTCAAATACCCAGTATGTGATTATGCCACGTGATCATTAAAACAATTGGGTAAGTGTCATCGAAGATCGCTCAAAGGGTTTCGTTTAATATTCCTTTCAAAACACTTTATCCTTTCTTTAATAAATCCAAATAAATTTATTTTTCCAAAAAAAAGTCATGTTTTTTATAAAGTAAAAATTTACCGGTCTATTTTTTCTTTTTTTCGAATATCTAAATCAGCCCGATAGCTGTTATATTCTGTCATAATAATATCTGTGATGCGGACTAAATGCGATATTTAAAAAAAAAAATTCAAAATTAAACATGTTGTACACCTTCAAAATGTTAAAATATGCGAATATTTCCATAATCGGATTTTTATCACGATTCAATATGTTTCTCAAACTCATATATTTACTCTATTACTCCTATTGATACTTGCTTTGTATTATTTTCAAACATTTGAAACATTCGTTAAACTTCCAATATGGCTCTAATTCTCTAATGACGTGATATTAATCTGCTTTGTGTACATACACATACTCATACTCCTTGTATTATTGAGAAATCTTAGAAAATTTTCCGTTTTTTTACCACTTTGACGTCAATCAATTTTATTTCATATTTATCTTTTTTTTCGATTGGTGAAACTTTTTATTTCAACTTAATTTTTCACGTGGAAATCGTTCAATAGAACATTAATTATTGTAGAAAGAATTTCATTGTGGATTTTTAATTTTTGGCAACTGCTATAACGAAATAGGTTTAAATTTCATAGGAAAAGGCTGTTAGAATTTTGGTTTTTTATCTCTATTTATTAAAATAATAGGATTTTTTCAAATTTTAATATTTTGAACTTCATAGCTTGTATTCAGCTATATATATGCAAAGTTGCAACTCTGTAAGTTACATACTTTCTGACAATGGCTCTGTAACGGACAGACAACGAAGCGGGAGTAATAGGGTTTCGTGAGTTGAACGAAACCCTAAAAAAGCGAGCGATTTTATGTAGACTAAACATTTGAAGACTGTAACAGACGAAATATCGCCCCTCATCTGGTTTGAACGAAGAGTGGAGTAGTTTTTAATGCTAACAACACTCGAGTGCAAAGTTTTCGAATGAAATCTCGATTCTGATAAGTTCTCGAAAACTAAGATTTCGATTATTAAAACATCTTCAATCGTTCCATCACTAATTTAAACTGTAAATTCTTATGGTGAATCCAAAGCATATTATATGATGCAAAAAGTACATATGGGAGGTTAAAAAAAGTCAAAAATTAAATAATTATTCATTCTTTTATTTAAAACCTACTAGCAGCACTTATATATGTCTCTAATTATATACGGAAGAGCAGTCATAACAGAAATAACATATAATTATAGAAAAAAAAAATGTATGCAATTTACCTCAGAAAATTTAACATTAAGAAAATGATATTTTAAGAAATTATGTTCATTAGATATTTATGATTCACCTATGTTGTTATGAAATCAATTCTTTTAATGAAAACTTTAGAAAGTATTTTCATCACACATTAACAAATATTGTATTTTGTAAATAAATCTGTCAAGTGTTATTGTTATACTATAAAAAATTTATTTCACCAAGAGCATTCCGTTTATTATAAAAAATATAAAGCAACTGATGAAGCATTATTAAATAAATAAAAATGGAAATGAAGATAACTAAAAGGAGAGCGTGCGTTTTGATTTCATACTGTGCAGACTCAAGTCTATTGCTCTGACCACTTGACTATGTAGCCTCCCTTGATGTGGCAGCAAAACATTTTAAGTGCATATATCAGTATTTGCAAGATTAAAAAAAAGATTTTTTTTTCATTCTTATATAATATATGCCTATCATATAGACATTTTTATATAATATATGCCTATCATATAGATATTTTTATATTATATATGCCTATCATATAGACATTTTTATATAATATATGCTTATCATATAAACATCCCATATATAGGAATATCTAAATACACTTTGACCCTTTATGTAGCAACAGCACTTTAAAATACACAAACAAAAACTTGTTATATAATTCATTTAATACATCTATTGTCAGTAATAAAAGTTAGCATCCAGAAGCATTATTCGCTCTACAAAGCAAAATCATTTTAAAATGGATAATTTATTTTCCCAAATGTAACTAACTGCTCAGCTTTTATTCAAACATTGAAAGATATTCCGTTGACAGTTTCTTTTGAAATATTCCTATATTTATATGTAAGACCATTACTTTTGTACATTTCCTAATTCTATAAAATGCTAAAAACAATATCTTAAAAAAATGATTTTGGTAGAGTTGTAAATAGTCTACAAATCCCTGTAAATAGTTATTTAGTTAATTACGTTTTATTAAATGAAAAATTCCCAGAACTTATTTAATGCATGTAGATCTACTAACAAATTTTCAAATATTCAAATGACATTTTCAAATCAGAGTAAATCGATGATTTCATTTTGTTATGAAAATTTTTGTTTCAAATATGATGACCCGATTCTTTCAATTCTGAAATATCGGAAATACTCGGAATATTGAAACATGGACATACTCAAAACTGAGTACATAGAAGTCAATTCATACTAATTTTTGAAACACGGACATACTCAAATATGAGGGCATAGTGTTTTATTATTGAGTGTGTGTAAATTTTCAGAAATGAGCATATACAAGTTTCAAACTTGAGTAATTTTGATTCGGAGCCATTTTGACTGTGCGACATACTCAGATTTGAGTATTTTTTGCTCAATTTTGAAAATGTCGTTTTTAGAGTGAGAAGGCGAAATTTATATTAATTCACAATTTGGTACATAAAAAGTTAAGCGGAAAATTGCAAATTTCATGTTTTTCTCATTTTTCGCGAAGTGTTGCTAATCCTTCTAAACAGCTAAACAGAATTCAGAATAAAAAGTGTGTGAACCTTGATCCAACTTTATCCATCCGTTTGAACACTATTATAGCTTGAAAGAACCTAGTACCATCTCCTGGGTAATTTTTTCACTATTTTTTAATTTATTATATAGATAAATTATGAACCACCTTACAAAAATGACACATATTCAAGTTTATATTTCTTATAGTTAGTGAATTATTACATTTTTAATTTTGTGAGTCCTTTTTGAGACAAATATGTGTATTTTATTTATTAAAATATGTCACATATGACACGGCTAAAACAGAAATACCATTTTTTTTCTTTCAAGATCAACATTGAAACAGAGAATACATAAATTTCAGAACCGAATAATGCGCCTATCCATAAACCAAAAGTAAGATATGATTGAATCCAAATTTTTAAATGTCTCAGATAATTATATAAAGCTTAATTTAATCATTTTGCAGTTTAATTAACATCACGTTGGCTGTCATTTGCACATATTTCAATAATCAGCTAAAAATAATCACGGCAAAAAAAAGACAATGAGAAATATTGTAAGCTATTCCCATAACATTTACTATAAAGAATTATTTATAAAAATGCATGTAAATATTTATTTATTTAATAAAATAATAAATTATCATAAGAAACATAAAAAAAACTTTAGCTGAATGTAATGTTAACAATTTTGAAAAATATCAAAGAGATCAAAGGATAAGAAAATAAAAGGGAACTGAAGTCATTTAAAGAAATGCATCGAGAAAAACTTGAGTCCAGAAACAAAAGAATCGCATTTGTGAACATTTTACGAAACATTAACAAAATCCAATGCGTTTCAAGAAAGTTATTTCCCAAAATCTAAAAAGAAAAAGAAATTGATATATATATATGTATATATATATATTTGTGTGTGTGTGTGTGTGTGTTTGTAGATAGCATTATAAAAATCTTTGTTATTTAGCAAATTAAATATTAAAGCTGTGCGTAGTAATTTTTAAATTTTATTTAGATGAAAAAGATGAGAAAAATTCTTTATAAGTTTGAAATACTTTAAAAAACTTATTATGTTATTTAGAATGGAAAATTTAATTTACATCATTTATTATATAATCTAATGTTTATGTTCTTTCATAACAATTCTTATGAGCAAAAAAATGAAACAAATTTCTTGTTACATAGTATTGTAAAATATCAAAAATACAGTTTAGTGCCTTCGTATGTATATTTTAAATCACCACTAATAATTGTAATATGTTGGTTAAAGTAACCTATGATTTCAGAGGAGGAGAGAGCGGTAACTTCATGTAAATTAAAAAAAATATATATGGGATATACAGGTAATTTAAAATAATCATTCGATTTGAAATGAAGCCTCCTGTAAAATGACGTAGTAAAAGTAATTTACTCATAAATTATTTTTGCCTTAAATTGCGCAAAATTTCGAAAGTTTCCAATAAAAGTACATATCCTGAATTCATGAAAGAAATAAGTCTTTTAATTATTTAAATAACTTAAAAAATATATATATAACTAAGAAGTTCGAAAGATCTTTTTTCTGTAATGTTTTTAATGGTTCAGCTTTGAAAAATCCATCCGTATTGTGGGCTTGAACTGGCATAAAACTGTAGAGGCTGCTTATCTGCCATCTTTACCGTGGGTAAAATATATGTTGGGATGAAAGCAAATTTTCAATTGATCTTCGAGGAAAATTTATAAAAGAGGAAAGTAGACGAAGGACCCACTCAGCACAGTGGTTAGACAGTTGCTGAACTCAAAATGAGGAGCTTGGATCGATGTTCCCGGTATAGACACCACGGCCAGGTTTTCAAGATTTTTTTGTACGAGAACGATAATTCGGGTTACTTTCCCTTTAAAAATTATTCCATGGAGGCTTTCTTCCTAAAGAAATATGTCCAAAACTTGGCCAAAATTCTTACCAAATTCCTCCTCCTCCAGGGAAATAATTCATAAAATGTGATCTACAGAGCACAAGGCACTGTTTTCAAATATCGTAAGTGAAATACCATATTGTAACAGGACAAAACAACATTTAAAGCATTTTTTTATATTGTAAATATATCTCTAAAACTAGCGTTTTCAAAATTGCAATTGGACTTTATCTGGTATGCATTAAAAAAAAAAAAAAAAAAAAAAAAAAAACTGGGAGGTAAAATTAATTTTATGTTTAGAATTTTTAAAGCTCATTTCCATATAATGTGCCTATTAACAAAAGAGTGATTTAGTAATTCAAATATTATGGATTCTGAATAAAAAGTAATTTGAAAAGTATTGCATAATATAACAAAATTACAGAGTGTGGGCTCGTTCTCTGTATGTGAAAAATTTTTAATCATATTGGTAATCAGATAAAATTTAGATTCTGTGCTTATTATAATGATTTTGCTAATTTTCATTTAATAGAAATCTATGAACGAACACTGCCCAAAATACGTTTTCGATTCGTAAAAAAAACCACAACAATTGTTTTCCAATATCTAGATCCCTGGGTTGATATTGGGACCGGGAAGAGAGGTGAGGGTAAGGATAAAAGTATTTGTAGGTCATTCAAAAAACGGAATAGACGATTATAACGACACGTCGAGATAAAAAAAAAGCAATAGTCTGCAATTTGATACCCTCGTAAATCAATCGTTAAAGCCTTTCTAATTTCAGAATTTAATTTCAATTCTGAGTCAGGGGATGCTGCATCACTTTTCTACTATTATTATTACACAATAAATTTGGCATTAATTAATCGAATAAAGTTCAAAGAATAAATCAGGTCAATTATTGTATAATGTTATTGATCTTCAAGGAAAATTTATAAAAGTGTAAAGTAGACGAAGGACCCACTCAGCACAGTGGTTAGACACTTTTGCTGATCTCAAAATGAGGAGCTTGGATCGACTTTCCCGGTATAGACACCACCACGGACTGTGCCAGGCTTTCAAAGTTTCTTTTGTACGAGAACGATAATTTGGGTTACTTTCCCTTTAAAAAGTACTCCATGAAGGAATTCCTCCTAAATCAGTATGGCCAAAACTTGTCGATTCTTACCAAAATCCTCCTCCTCCAGGAACATAATTCATCAAATGTGATCTGCAGAGCACAAGGCACTATTTTCAAATATCGTAAGTGAAATACCATATTGTAACAGACCGAAACAACATTAAAAAAAAATTCGGTTGTAAATATACCTCTAAAACTAGCGGTTTCAAAATTGCAATTGAACTTTATCTGGTATGCATATAAAAAAACTGGAAGGTAAAATTAATTTGATGTTTAGAATTTTTAAAGCTCATTTCCATATAATGTGCCTATTACCAAAAGAGTGATTTTGAAATTCAAATATTATGTATTCTGTAATATAAAAAATAATTTGAAAGATATTACATAATATAACAAAATTACAGAGTGTGAGCTTGTTCTATGTATGTGAAAATTTTTTAATCCTTTGGTAATCAGATAAAATTTACATTCTATGCTTATTATAATGATTTTGCTAGATTTCATTTAATAGAATTCTATGAACGGACACTGTTCAAGATACGTTTTCGATTCGTAAAAAAACCCACAACAATTGTTCTCAAATACTTAGATCCCTGGGTTGGTACTGGGACCGGGGGAGGGGGAAGGGTAAGGATAAAATTATTTGTGAGGCCATTCAAGATACGGAATTGACGATTGTAATGACCCGTAAAGATTACAAAAAGCAATAGTCTGCAATTTGATACTCTCGTAGATCTATCGTTCAAGCCTTCCTATTTTTAGAATTTCATTTCAATTCTGAGTCAGGGGATGTTGCAGCACTTTCCTACCAGTATTATTATATAATAAATTTGACATTATTTAATCGTATAAAGTTCAAACGATAAATAAGGTCAATTATTGTATAATAATACTGATAGTAAAAGGTTGCAGCATTCCGTGACGTTACGCCACTGATTGTGAGCACGGGCAGATGCCTTGCAAGGAAAATGCAAAAACATTTTTGTCCTTAATTATTACGAATAAGAATTTTTGAACTGTGGTACATCATAAAAATGCTATTAATATATCCAGATGAGTATATAATAAATGCAATTTTTCTGTTATAATTATCTTCAAATTATCAACAATTGGATCAAAATTTAGTTACAATTTGCAATGATCACAGTTTCGCATTTCCTTATTAGATTATTTGTTATTTTGTAAAATAACCAATTATTAGATTTAGCATTATCATAAAAATAAATTGAAAATTGCACCCCCATATTAACAATCCATAAAAGAAATTTAATGTACTCCACTGTTTCAAACTAATATCATATTCATGAGGTAAAATTTCCATTTATTTATAAAAGAATGCACCTAAAATAAATAAGAAGAAACGTGATTGAGTAAACATTTCTACGAAAGGTTTCCTTTTATAAAACTGTTTCCTAAAACAATGAAACAAAAATGTCCCCACAAGCGTACTCAAATAAATATAATACTCGGTTTCATAAGACGGATAAAATTAGAGATAAAAGCTTTTCAAAATATGAAAATGCACTCCATAAAAATGAGAAAATGTTCTAGAAAAATGGGTTAGTAAATAAATAAAATAAATAAAAAAACCTAAAATTGAAGAGGATTGATTTGAAGGTGGCACTTAGCCAAACATGTCTGCAAAAAATTCTAAAAATCAGTTTTATTTCATCAGAATAAAACTAAAATAAAAAAATTTTGCTGGCTGATATAAAAAAATGTAATAGAAATAAAGCGAAAATATATATAGGGACAATAAACAAATAGAGTTAAAATATTGGATTTTTTTTATGTATTGGTATTGAAGGAAAATAAATTATACTACATCTAAAGAATTTCTTTCCAGGTTTCAGGATCTTGTTTATTTCCTTTTTCATTACCCAGTAACATAAAAATTAACTTTGTTTTCGAAGTTTCTAAATGCTATTTTTGAAACATATTTATTTCCGACCTCTATGATTTCCACATTAATATAAAATTACAAATTTACTTTTAAGACTGACGAAAAGTAGAAGAATGGATACCTAAACGCCTATCAAAAAAAAAAAAAAAAAGAAAAAAAAACACAGTTAGAAATTTAAAAAATATATATATTTTTTTAATTATGCATCACACATAAATAAGTTTTAAAAATAGCTTTCAAAACGTTTTATTGATTGTTGTTATTAAATTTCTAAATATAGGATAAAATTTCTAAAAGTTATAGAAAAGTGTCGAGCTAAATTGATTAAAAAACAAAAAGTTCAGTATATATGTAAAGCAAATAATTCAAAAGAAAAAAAGCTTTGCCGATACTTCCAATTTTGCTATCTTAGCTTTTACATCTATTTTACAGAAATTTCAACTATCGCCAGATACGTTAATAAGGAATGTAAAATGAGTTAGAAAATAGTAGGTTTAATATGCAGATCCACACTCAGATAAAAAGCTTTAATTTCAAAAAAGTATACGATTACTTGTGAAATGCCCTTTTGGGGGTAAAAAAGAATGATTAATCCATATATATGTAATTGTAATTAAGAGTTTATCAAATCTCTAACGAGGGAAAACAAGACAACAGTAAAGAAATACTGCAATCTTGTTAGTTTCGATCAATTCTTAAAAAAATCTTAAATCCTTAAAGTCCATCGAAATACGATTGCTTTTAGAATATTTAAATAACGTCACTTATTTAATCATTTCTTTTTCAAAAGAAGTTCCTGTTTTAAAAATACAGTAAAAAAAAAGTACTTTTAAATGGATATACTGATTCGAGAAAATAGTTGAGATTTAAAAATTGTTTCTCTTAAAAAGTTATACCTATTTATTAAAGCAGATATCAAAACTATTACCGGCGTATAATATTTGAATTTAATTAATAAAGTTATAGTTAACGACTTGGGCAAATGAATTTTCAAATTTTAAAGTTAAATTTCATATATTATTAAATAAAATAGATTTAATAAATGCAATTAAATATCTAAATTAACGTTATTTAAATTAATGTAGTAAAATTATAAAGAAAAAACTTCTTTGTTAGCCGAGTATAATATATTTTCAATGCATAATTTAGAAAATTCTTCAGGAGTAAAAATATTATTTGTGTAATTTCAGTTTTAAGGAACTATGATAGTAAATTATGTTTATTTACATAATGTATCCCCAGTCATTACTCCTTAAGCCATCGTATTTCACAGATACATCACGTTTTATAAAAGACACATCCAGAGTATGCGTTAATTTTAAAATAACTGTATTTTAATTCAAATCTGACACCATCATTTTTTGCAGATAAATAGAAACATACATTGATGCTATTAGTATTGCAAGTTAAATTTGATTGGCTGCTTTGCGCAAGCTAAATTTTATTGGCTGGCTTACTGATCTCTGATTGGTTGATGAAGTTCTCAGTCAAATCCTCTGCTTTTTCTGTCATTTTATAGTGCCATAATGCTACATTTATACTTTTTTTCTCATAGCTATCTATGATGTTATATACAAACTACTAATGTACAGGGAGTGGAGTTGTTTTACAACCGGGAATCCCATTGAAACAATAAACTGTTTCTGTTTTTTGTTGCGTTTACCTGTAGCTTTTTTCCTCTATGCAGACGATCGAAGAAAAGAGCTTAGACTTGCCAAATTCCCCAGTTGGTTACTTTTTTTTTCACAGTGAATTTTAGGGTTGTTGTCACAGTGAAAGACGAGAAGGGTAGTACATTTACTGATCGGAAGCAAATACGAGTGTATTTCGCCTAAAGAAAAATCACAAAAACATTTATTACACTATATTTCTTCTTACATTTCTAAGTTATTTATTTTGAAAATTTAAGTATAATTTTCAAATATTTAAATTTCTTAGGTAATTATTATCTTTGAGCGGCTATTGCTTTCAAATGCTTTAAAATCGTTGTTAAAAGTGAATATCATGTTGCGTAAATCAGATGTAAGGACACGATAATTAAGGCTTTTCTCACATTCAAAACTGGCTAATTTCTGATGAATTCACGCAGCCATTAATATTGCTTTTCCGATTTTTCGAAAAAAGCAAAGGATATATCAGAAAATGCTGCAAAATAGGCGTTTTAGGTTGGTTTTCAGAACACAAAAGCTGCAGAAAGATCGTCATCACAGCGCAATAGATTGTAAATCAAATGGTGTACACTTGATTAGAAAAGAAAATGCTAGATTCCAAATCACTTCAATAAAAATGTCAGTAGATTTCATAATTTTATATATAAAAATGACACCGTCATTGTATTAGAAAATTTTGTGTTCGAACGCTAAGTAAAAATTATATTGCATTATACATAAAATTACCTTTGTTACTTTAAAATATAAACTATATACATATATTTTTTTCTAATATGAAATAACACCTTTGGAAAATATCCGGGATGTAACGCAATTAACAACATAATATGCCCGTAAAGTGAAATTTCCCACAGTAATTTTAGTTAGGTAAGATTCCGTATATGTTATACCTAAGACTGAATGTTTCTCGCAGGGAAAAAAATGGTTCCAAACATTCTACAATCTCGTAAAAACTTTTCAAAATATAGCGAAATTTTTGCAGTTTAGAAGAGTTCTTTATTTCCAAGTTTCAAAATTCTACTGTTTTGTCCCTTTTTGAGATTGCATTTATTATATACTAGCAGATTCACCCAGCGTTGTCCGATCCCGTCAAAAAATAATAGAAAACGCGAAATCACTCTAAAAATCGCTGTACGAAACCCTTTCCGAATGAAACTCCGGCACATGTCCCTGCTGCTTACGATGAAGTATAGAAGGCGTTCCATGCACGCCCAGAAAATCTTTTAGTTCCGTTTTTCACCACCAGGGGACGCCAAATCTATGTCTTAATTAGTTATCTGTATCTTAATTAGCTCATGTTAAGTTGAATGAATCAATTGTCGTTGAAATCGGGCTCTTTGTTTGAATCGGACAATTATTAAATCCAAATTGTTTTATTTCACTTCTCACAGCTGAGGGGCTGCACTCAGTTCTAAATAAAACATTTTCGGATCGAAACTCCAGCCCGTGTCCCTGCTGCCTACGACACCGTATAGCAGGCGTGCTGCTCACGCGCTGCAAACTCTTTTAGTTCCATTTTCTACCGCCAGGTGGCACTAAATCTGTATCTTAATTAGTTCCTGTTAAGCTGAATGAACTAATTTTCATTGAAATTGGGTCATAGAACCCGAGAAAATACCCCTCCTGGTCATTAATATTCAGAAATAGTGGCAACCAAGGGCTGAAAAAATGATACCGAAGTTTATCTAGTACCTGAGAACCTGAAAGGTTTCGTTTGAATCGGACTAATAATTAAATAGTTCCGATTTTAGAGGCAGGGCGGGAGGGGAGGGGAGGAGGGAGTTTCGATCAGAGCATTAACGCGATATTTAAACTACAACCGAACACTCACCTCTCCCCCCCCCCCTTCACAAACACATACAGAATTAAACCAACGACGTTAAAAAATTAGGAATTATCATTAACTTTTAGAACAGACACTAAATATATATATACTAGCAGACTACGCCCGCTGCGCTAGTCGGTTTCTCCAAAAGAACCTTGAATCAAACGAAATATATCGGTGAATTTAACCTTGTATTTTAAAGTAATCTGTACCTTTACCTGGAATATCCTAAAATAACATAAAAACGGATACTTATTTCACTAAGTTATGTTCTTTTAATACGGTTTATTATTACGTTTACAATTTATTACCTACCGTTTTCCATTGATTTATATGTTTTATAGCTACATTTTTTAATAACGTGAATTAACCTATATTATACACAACTAAAAAGAAATGGCGCTTCTAGTATTTGTCGAGAATTAAATAAAAATCATGCACTCGTGACATCATAATTTACTTTTATATTTTAACAGAATAATACGGTTACTATAATTTGGGACTCGTGCTGACACATTGCTGTTAGTATTATTTTTTTACCCGCGAAGTTTTCACTGTGGTACTCCATTGTGAAATTTGGTAATTTTTGAAATTCAATATTTGAAAAATGGCACAATCAGTGGATTTGAAATTTATATCAAGAAAAATACAATTTTTTACCTTTCTAACGCAATTTGTCTAACAATTTTCTGACAAATACTTTTCGAGCAATTAATTTTTTCAGTAATTTCAAATGTTTCATTTTCCGAGATTAATCTGAGGCAACGATTAGAGAAATTCCCAGTCGTCAGCAACACATACCTTTTTATTAAAGAGGATATATTTTTTTTACATACAAAAACAGTAAGTTATTGTTGCTAATTTCTGAAATCAAGCTCATTAAATGATGTATACATGAAAAAACTCTAAAAATCGCCTAAAACAAATCGCAAAAATTCACAACTCGCTGTTCGAATTGAAATCAGCTAATGACTTTTTCATCTGCCAATCACAGGTGCCCGGTTGACTTCCAGCTGTGTCTACAATTCTATCAGCTACCAATCACAACTCCCCGCCAATGGTGTTTGACTTGTAGTGGGCAATTTGTGACGTCATTTGAAACAAAAAACGCTGCAAAACATGAAAAAATGTTAAAAAATGAAATTAAAAGAAAAAATCTAACAAAAAAAAATTGGGATATAAAATAATCCGCCCTTCCCTTTTAAAATTATGATTTTTTATCTGTAAAGAATTATCAACCCCAACATTATTCTCCAAGCTAACCAGAGTTTAAAAAAATGACAATTCTGAGAGTATCTGAGGCTGAAATGGAAGCAGCCACCGAACCAATCAAGTATTATGAGCAAAATCACTTAGTGTCGAAGGAAATAATTCCCCAAAAAATCAAAAATCGCTGTACGAATTTCGCATCAACTTTATTGAAAAGAGGATAAAATTTACTATATTGGGCGAAAAGATTGGGACCGGATTCCGGTTACTAATGTGGGTAAATCGCAGCGAAACGTCAATAAACACTAATAATCACATTTTGAAATAAATTCGTGATTTTTTATCTGTAAAGAATTATCAACTTTCTCCAAGCTAAAAAGAGAAAACAAAATGCCGATTCTGAGCGTATCTGACAAAGAAGGTCTCCATAAGCGCATACTCAGAAAATTTTTAAAAAATTACAGAATGTTCTTCTCATGAGGATATATACGTTTATAAAAAAATTTCTGCGGAACCTCGATTTAACGTCCGTAAAAAATATGAAAATTTCGTATATTTGGTGATTTATTACCGGTTGGCGACGGAATGAAATTAACCCTTTCAGGGGCAAAGTACTTATGTTTCTAAAATGTTGACATCATTGAGTCACACCGGGATTTAACAACAAATTTATTTCCAAATAAATGAAAGATTTTCTTCACTTATATTATAAAAGTAAAATTTGATTACAAAATTCCGGTGTCATTGTGGCATTTGGGAATTAAAATTAAGTGGGCCATATTATATCCCAGCACCCTTCAAGGTGTAAAAAAAATACACTTTTATGACAAATGCTCTTTAAGGAAAAACTTTTTCATACTGAACTTGTTTATGCATGTTTAACTTACATAATAAATACATTTTTATAACTACAATTTTGTGTACACACTTATATGTATATATAATGGAATTTAACGATTGTATTTTACGATTTAAAAGACAATTTAAATTGATTAAAATTGTTTCAAGTTCGAAAATAAGCGCGATTCTGAACATTGTCAATTCAAGAAAGTTTTTGTTGCTATGGAAACAACGACTTCTTCGATATAGAAATGTATAACGAATTCGTTTGTCATCGGGCTTTTCCTTTTAAAATACATTTAAAAATTACTTGTACAAATACTTGTACAACCGTTGAAGCCATTTAAATTAGAAAAAGATCGTGGAATGGAGAATAAAACAACAGACAAAATTTCATTCAATCGGTAATAAATAGAGGAAAAAACGTGAGTGATTTATTTAATCTGATTTAAAAAATATTTAAAATTAATATTAATGCAAACGTACAGAAAGTTGAAAATGGTGAATGCAAAATTAAAACGATTCTGGACAAGATGGTATGGTATCATGAGCCATAGAATTAGCCCATTCGTATAATATTTTAAGCTTATGACAATTTTACGTTTTCAAATTTTACAAAAATCTCATAGACAGGTCTCATAACAAGAATTTCTTCAAACTCTTCGCTTACTTTAACATGCCTTTCGAATTCATATATTTTTAAAATTTCGATTGTTCACTAAAAGTGAAAATAAAGATACAGATTCAATAATTCAATATTACACATAACTTAAATGTCAGCTTCGCTATAACATAAAATAGATATTTGCAGCTTCCAAAACATAGAACATATTTTTTCAGTGGTAAAATAAATAACTACAACAACAAGCAGCTTGTATATATTATACAAAAAATAATAAATATTTCATCGCTTAAGTTTAAATTCATTAAATATTGCACATTCGAATAATCATTTTACAAGCAATTTAAAATGCATTAAAAACGCTTGCGTTTGGCGAAGGAAAAATGCTGCTAGCCAAATTGTGTGTTTTAGCGTCAAATAGTCGAAACTATTTTTTTTTTGCAGATTTTCTACTGGGATTCCGCAGCTAAATTTCACTGTTCCTTTATTACATACATGTGTAGCTTCATTAGCATTTTTTTTCAAAATTTTCTAAGTATGCGCTTTAAGGAGACCTTACTTGTGAGGCTGAAATGGAAGCGCAACCACCGAACCAATCAAGCAGTCTGGCAAAATTTCTTATTGTCGAAGGAAAAAAAATCGCCTAAAATTAAAAAATTGCTGTACGAATTTTGCAAAAATTTTATTGAAAAGAGGATAAAATTTACTATATTGGGCTGAAAGATTGGTCGGGTTGGTTGGGTTGATTATTGACGGCCAATTATCTACACTGGGGATATAGGCCCGGGGGGAGTGCCCTTCCTGGGGGTCTTTCTAAGGGAACCTAATCCGTATTTACGCATGGATAAATCCACGGCTCGAAGAAAACCACGAAAACTCCGAACGATTAGGCCGACGGGCGCGATTGGGATCGAACCCAGCACCTCCTGTCTACCAGCTTCGAGAGCACAACCTCTCAGCCACTGGTGGGGCATGGCTGAAAGATTGGAACCGGATTCTGGTTACTAATGTGGAAAAATTGCAGCAAAACGTTAAAAAACACTAAAAATCGCATAAAAATTTTAATAAAAAATATCTATTCAAAAATTCCAAAATCTGGCTTCAAGGTGCAAAACTACATGCATAAAGGTACCTTCCCACCAAATTTTGTAGCTATGCGTGCAGCGGTCTCTTCAGAACAAAATCGAGAAGCACACACACAAACACACAAACTTGCTTCTTTATTATAGTTGGAGATTGCTTTATAATTTTTGTTTTAATTCTTCAGTTTTTTGTTCGATCTCTAAACATTAAAATATTATTAAAACATTATTAAAAATACATAGAATATTTTTCTAGTTTATTACACTTTGGTAAATTTTAAATATATATAATCGTTTTTTATATTATCTTATTTCTTTCATTATTATTGATATTACATTAATGCAAATCTAAAACTTTCGCTTTCGTTTATAAAACTACATGTTTGCCATAAAATATATCAAAAATTATATTTATAGGCAAAAAACTTTAAAGCAGCTTGATATTTAAAATTATTTTCCCGAAACTCGCACCAATTTACGAAATTCGCGAATTTGAGAAATAAAAAGCGCAAAATTCGCGGTTATCATCGCGGAAATTCGCGCCGTGAACAGAATCAACTGAAGTGGAGAAAACGAGATAAGGGAGTATCGTCTTCTATTACCATGCCAACCAGGGAGGTTGGAAAGAATGATTGTTGTTAGCCAATAGCCTATACTGTCTAAAACAAGTATAATAAAAGATTTAAAGTTAATTGGTTTTGGAACATATGATTTGATCAGATGTTTGACATATTTCTCTTCAATACGATAAATACAAAAAATACAAAAACTTTATTTCGTACTATGAAATTTACTCTAGCCTTATAAGAATCTGAAATATAATCACGCTGCAAAAGATAAATGAACATGTGAGGAATGAGCAGATAGGAAATACGTTAACATGGAAGGCTGTGTTTTTCTTTGGCCCTATATGAACTCAATGTCATAAAAAAATGTTATTTTTTTCCGCAAACATCTTAAATGAATTTTTTAAAATAATGACGTCTAGTTAACAAATATTAATAATTGTGCATTATTAGCTCTCAATATCTGAATAAAGAAAAAATTCTGCGTGATATGAATCACGCTGCAGACGCAGATTACATACATGTAGCTGAACATTCCAGTTGCTATAAAGATTCCAACACTATCTCTTTATTATTTTATTATTAATTATGTAGTTCTCTTCTTTTTTAATCTTTATTAATCAAAACGCATTATCATTAAATATTATGAGATATTTAAATAAGTATTTTTAACTTTTTAATTTTAAGAATTTTATTACAGTATTTTTTAATGGATTTTCAATGTATGTTTTAAAAAGTAATATTAAATTTTTAATAGTTTAAATAATTTAGTTTGTATCATTATTTAATTGTTACGGGACCAGCATGTAGGCAGTAGTGGCTCGTCAGAGCCAATCAATTTACTACCAGTAATTTCATAAATTAAATTTCTACTTGTTTAACAGTAGAACATCCCACCATTAAGTAAGGGCAATTTTAATATTCTAAAATTCTGATAGTAAAGCTATTGTTAACCCTCTGACGAGCCGCTACTAGATGTAGGTTACCCAATTTCCAGGTACCATTTTATCGCAGTCGATCTTTTACAAAATATGTGTGACAGGATAAAACCGCTTCCTACATCTTCTTCTCCGATTGTCCTGAGGATTACACGCGTCCTTGATGGATCTGTGTCACTTAGAGGACTGGCCAATCACTGGAGCTATATATTACAAACTGATGTCATCAAGGTCCAATAAAGAAAAGAAAAAAAAGAGTGGTTTTACTAGACTCTCTAAGGAGAGAATCCTTTTTCACACACACATTTATGCATTCTAATTCTATTTTGTTTAGCGGAACTGTTTATTAATGCAAGCCACTCAAAGTCCAAACAAGAAGATGGGAAATTAACCATTCGCCTTCGCGATGCCTAACTTCATCATCCCAGAGGCAGCCTCCTCTGGGATTTCTTCCTCAGTCTATCAATTATTGCTGTAATTTTTTGAGTTTTCCCGATATTTCACTGGTCTTTTCATATGAGTTTCCCTATAGTATTGACTATCAAATCATTACAAAAAACTTTTGCTATAGTTCGCGCAGGCGCAGTCAAAATTTATTTCATACAAATACCCATATCTCATCAGATATTCAATATATTAATATTTTAACTACAGTATACTATTTCTATGATTTTTTTGTCAAGTGTTTGGAAAGCGGCGTTAAATTCGGCTGAAAACTCTGCATGCTATATAACAAAACCTTTTGAATTCACAAACGTTAACACCTTCACGAATGCTTACACAAATGTGCACAAATGTTGAACAGGATCTACATAGTCATTTGTAACAGTGACAGAGCATTTTTAGCATTTTCTGTTATTTGGGTGATCGAAAATATTATTTTATTATTAAAATTATTATTGTCCCCCCCACCTCTAATTGTCTTCGCGACAAAATCTTCACTGAAAGTGTGAAGTCAAGCATGTTCTTTACATCCTCAAAGTTCAAGGACATTTTCCTCAGGAGTTTAAGAAGATATTCGACAAAACGTTTGAAACTGGTCACTACCCCTTAATTTCTGGACACCAGTGTATGTATTCTGCAGTTGAAGTAAGGGTACGTCCTTCCTAAATTCTGTTTAGAGTTCAGTAATTATGTCACAACGGAACCATTCTAAGATCACCCGTGTGTCCGTCTGTCACAGCCGTTTTTCTCGGAAACTACGGAACGTGGAAAGTTCAAATTTGGGAGAATTATAAAGGCTATAATAAAATTTTAATTATAATAATCATCTTAATATTTTAAGACAAAAAAACGTTTAAAAAAATTAAAAACAATGAAACAAGCATAAAGTTGGGTTAGGAATTTATGTACTTATTACTGATACTACTGCTTACTAATTTATAAGCGATTGTTGTCTCAAAACTATTGACTTTTAATGTCTTAGAATTATTCTATGAATTATTTTTCAATAATTGCATTCAATAATTGAATTCAATTGGAATGATAAATATTAAAAATCACTATGATTCTCTGTACCTAAAACAAAGACCTTGTACAAAGTTTAAACTGGACACTGTGCCAAGCGCGCTTCGAAAGAATGTCACAAATTCGCAACCCTCATATTTATAGATTATTAGCCATTCACAAATATTTTTAGGGAAAATTTAGGGGGCTAATTAAGTTACTAAAGTTAATAAAGTGGTATATCGTTCGAACGAACTCGTAATACGAAAGTCGAATGTTATTTTAATAGTCGAATGTTGTTTTAATGTTAGGTACTATATTTTTAGAGATATCATCGAAAATGTACTACAAAAATATGTTCCCCCCATTTTCCGAATCTACTAAAAACTAAAATTATGAAAAAATTATGGATAATACGATTTTATTTAAATCTTGCAGGAAAACTATATCGATTATCCTAGGTCACATAGTTTTTGAGAAAATAACATTTTTCTGTTACACACAAGCTTTACTTTGTGGGCGCTCAGCGGGAGAGTTGAGGAGCACTTGAAGTACCTATAGACGAAGAATGATCTACAAATTGTTGATAATGATTTTCGCAAAAATGTCGATAATTAGCCGAGATATTAATTAAAAAACTATCTAGGACCAAGGCGGCGTTGCGAGTTTGCGACATGCTTTCGAAGCGCGCTTGGTACAATGTCCAGTTTAAACTTTGTACAAGGTCTTTCTTTTAGGTACAGCGAATCATAATGATTTTAAATGTTTATCATTCCAATTGAATGCAATTATTGAAAAATAATTCATAGAATAATTCTAAGACATTAAAAGCCAATAGTTTTGAGACAACAATCGCTTATAAATTAGTAATCAGTAGTATCAGTAATAAGTACATTAATTCCTTATCCTACTTTATGCTTGTTTCATTGTTTTTAATTTTTTTTAAATTAATTTTTTTAAACATTTTTTTTGTCTTAAAATATTAAGATGATTATTACAATTAAAATTTTATTATATTCAATAGCTTTTATAACACAATTTCAGTAAAACTATAATCAGTATTTTGTCATGCTTTTTTAAATAATAGTTTTATGTTCGAGAAAGTTTGTAATCTCGCTTTGTATTTTTATTTATTGTAAATAATACATTGTACAATTCTCCCGTTAACATCATTTCGACATAATGTTTTTATTAATAGTGGTATGCGAATATAACAAATAATATGTTGTTAAAACTTAATCCAATTGTCTCTACATTTTTTTTTTAGATTTTGGAGTCAATTATATTTCAGCAATTTAATTTTGAGACTATTTTTATGATAGGTAATCATTGTTTTCTCACAATCTTAAGTATTTTCCATTTAAAAGGTGCGCGTTTTGCTTTTTTAAAAAGAAAATACATTATATTGGTACAGATACTACTATGGTTAGATGACGGCTAGATCATGCTATGGTTTCTTTTGATATGAAGTTATGTTAGTCATTGTAGAAGCCCAGTTTCGCAACAGAAGGATGTCTAACACTTTTAACTTATACTCTTACTTTCCCATCTCGAGCAATTTTGGATTGCTTCTTTTGAATACTTGTGGGACTAGTTACTTGAGTGATTTTCCCCACAACACCTGTGCATATAGATTCTTAGATCAATGTACAAGAATATCATTTACTTTTAAAAAAGGAGAAAAATATAACAAAATTTATAAGATATTTTATAAATTTAGTGATAATATGTATTACTAGCTGACCCGCCCGCCGTTGTCCGGATCTGTCCAGAAATATTACGAAATGAAAAAAAAAAACCGCAATAAAAATCTCTAAAAATTAAAAAATTGCTGCACAATGTCCGAATAAACTTTATTAAAAAGAAAATAAAACTCACTATATGGAGCTAGAAGATTGAAACCGGATTCATTTTACTAATGTGGAAAAGTGGCAGCAAATTATTAAAAACGCTAAAATTTCAAAAATTCCAGACGACAAAATTTACTTATTATATTGGGATAAAAGATTGTTTATATATATATTTTTAATTATCTTCATACGATTTTTAAATCTACACAACACGTAAGTTAACCAAATAGAAAGAATTTTTGTGTTCCTAATTTAGCCGTTTTTATATATATTTAAATTCTGATTATGGCTTAAAAAAAAGGTTCCCGAAGGTTTTGTTGTGGAGCTTTCCCCGATTGTAAACCTTTATGTTCCTTCGTGCTGTGCAATCCATCCTCTGCTGTCTTTTCCAAGAATGTATTATAAATCAATATTGAACATTCTGTGAATATAATAGAGCATTTTAAGTGCATGGAGTAATAGAGGTCAAGCTATCACAAACTATAGCATATAACTCAATATTAATTTGTAGCCTGTAACAAAATGCTACACGGAAGATTAGCAAAGTGAGAAGTCTCTTGTGATATTAAAAAAAATAGTGAACATTTATAATAACAATAACTAGCTGACCCGCGCCCGGCGTTGCCCGGGCCCGTGATAATAATAATAATAATGAAACATAATTTTTTTATTAGTTTATATCTTTAACCCGATTTTGTATGAAATTATATTTTAAAATGACAAATTCGCAAAAAAATATTGATATTTAGTGATAAGAGTGCTCATTTTTTTTTTTTTTTTTACCTAGGGTAGTTTCATAGTATTAAAATATAAAGACATTTTGTCCGAACTCTTTGAAAAAATAAAACGGTTTTACAGCCCGTGTAAAAATTTCGTGAAGAAATATTGTTATCTAGTTGTAAAAAAAATGTTTTCTTCTCGCTTTTTTGTTTGTTTTCGCGTCGGCTCCTTTAACATAGCAATAAAAAATAGTTCTCATCTTCCGAACTCTCTGACATTTCAATCGGTTATAAATATAACTGCATCCAAGCTCTCTTTAAAAGTTTGCGAAAAAATATGCATATTTAGTGGTGAAAGCATGAGTTCCTTAAAAATAGATTTAGCTTTCAACCTCAGAGCAAAAATATATTAGAAGGTCTATGCTTTCAATGCAATGGTATGACTTCATCCGTTTTCAATCAACACTTTTCAATCCCCTCAGGCCATACAGGTGAGGGTTGAGTTAATCAATCAGGTTTATCGTTTTTGAGGGTAGAAGCCTTAAAAAAACGTTGACGCATGCGCAAAGAGACGATTTTCATGTGGATTTGACAGAATGCGCTTTTCGTTTTAAATATATAGATAATAATAATAATAATAATAACTGAAGCAAACGGAAAGTAATTTTTTATATCATTTTATGTTTTCTTTTGCATTGAGTGAAGCACTATAATAAATATTAAAATATCTAATAAAATAAAACCATTTTTTAAAAAGAAACAGGGATATTTTATATATAATTAAAAATACATTTTAGATGTACGATACTAAGTCATAATAAATTTTGAAGCTAAAAAAGTACTAGAATAAAAGGTGCTGGAGGAAGTAATTGATATTATAGAGATCTGTAAGACAGTCAAATTTTTCAGGATTACCTGGAAATAACTTTAGGGCGTGTCTTTAATACCACGCATTTATAAAGATTTTTAAAGATAAAATTGACAGCGGGATATTTGACTTGCTACGTTGAAATTTATACATTAATAGTTGTTGCAAAAGTACTTTAAATAAAAATAAAAACCCATTTCTCGCACAAAAAATAAAGTAACATAAAAAAGAGTTGATGATTATATAAAAAAACATAATAAATTATAACACCTTGTAATAATATACATCTTTTTAATTGCTAAAAGGCGTAAAATAACAACTTTATAAGCAGTAAAATAAGTTTTATTAGTCTGTTCACATCTTTCGGTTAAATTAGAGCCATTATCAAAAGAAATAGGAATATTCTTATTTGTTTTGATAATGGCTCCGTTGGAGCCGAAACTTTAAACTAGAAAACTGTGTTTTACATTAGTTGATGTTTTAAAAACATTGCGGCTTGGCAACTAATGGGCTGGAGCTCTTAAAAAAAAAAAAAAAAAAAAAAAAAAAAAAACAGAGGGGCAAAGAGTGGGCACGATAGACTTAACTTAAGATACTACTTCTATTTATTATCTCTGGAATTCATATGCATTTGTGTTCTTAAAACATCAATTTTACATCGTTCGACATCAGAAAGTCGTAACCTAGATAACATATTAATTATTTTTAAAATCTAACACTTTGAACAAATTATTTAGTTAATTTTCCATTTAGACTGTTGTTACATATTAAAACAAAAATGTTTCTGCTAAACGACACGCATACAAATGTACTTTCGATTGAGTAAGGCCGTAATACAATTTTTTCGCTTCTGAAATCCTGATTTCATTGATAAGCTTTCACAGCCCAATCGCATATACTTCTACAACCACCAATGAATGCCTGCTGACTTTGCATGTTACAACGGAGGAAATAGCACATGATTATTTCTCATCATTATAATATATCAGCTAAAATTGTGAGAGGCCATAATTATTTCGCACACTGTAAAAGATCTTTCAAGAAGTTTATATGTAAGAAATAAATTTCTAGACAACGGAACGGGTTGACAATTTATTTATTTATTTATTTATTTATTATTATTATTATTATTATTATTATTATTGCGGTGATTTGGGTTCAGATCGGGTTAACTTTATACAGGGAGTCCGAAAAGTCTGGAAACGGTCAAATAACTCGAGAAATATACATCGGATTGAAAAACGGCAAAATGCATGTTCAATATTTTTTAAAAATCAATTTAAGGATACGAAAGTTGCCCCCCCCCAACTTCCCCCCCGGGGGAAAGGGGGAAACTTTGAAATCTTAAATGATGACCCCCATTTTTTATTGCAGATACATCAGATTGAAAAACGGAAAAATGCGTGTTTAATATTTTATAAAAATGGCAACTTTGATATCCCTAAATAGATTTTTCAAAACTATTGAACATGCATTTTTTCGTTTTTCAATACAATGTATATTTCTCGAGTTATTCTAGCGTTTCCAGACATTGCAATGGTAACGATTATCACAGCATTGCACTCGATTACAGCTCCATCTACAATGTTTCGAAGAAAATGTTCAATACAAAAGTTACGTATTTTTTCCCATAGAATCCGAATCTGCAATAAAAAAATGGGGGTCATCATTTAAGATTTCAAAGTAGCCTCCCTTTCCACCCCGGGGGGCAGCTTTCATATCCCTAAATAGATTTTTCAAAAATATTGAACATGCATTTTTCCGTTTTTAAATGCGATGTTCTCGAATTATTCGAGCGTTTCCAGACATTGCAATGGTAACGATTCTCACAGCATTGCACTCGACTACAGCTCCATCTACAACGTTTCGAAGAAAATGTTCAATACAAAAGTTACGTATTTTCCCCCGTAGAATCCGAATCTACAATAGAAAATGGGGATCATCATTTAAGATTTAAAAGTTGCCCCCCCCTTTCCCCACCGGGAGGTCAAAGTTGGGGGGGGGCAACTTTCATATCCCTAAATAGATTTTTCAAAAATATTGAACATGCATTTTGCCGTTTTTCAATCCGATGTATATTTCTTGAGTTATTTGAGCGTTTCCAGACTTTTCGGACACCCTGTATATTTTCTTTGTTGGTGATCAGGTGCAGGTAGAACAAATTATTCCATGTCAAATTTGGTTTCATATTCCTGTATCGGGTCAGGTAACTTAATTTTATCCGAGCCTGACTGAGACTGCGTGTAGGGTTGTCTTTAATTTTATGTTGTCTCGTGTTGGCTTTCTGATCTTGAAGATCGGATTCAGCTATACCCGATTTTCAAAAAAGAAAGCCCAGAATACTGGATCAGATGAAACAACTACATAGAATGGGGGAATGTGAATGACTTATATTGTGTCATCCGGAAAATTCTGTGGTATACTTCTGTTTAGATAATGTTGAAGTGATTGAATGCCACCAAAATTTACAAACAAATTTATTTCAAAATAAGTAAAAGCAGTTTCTTCACGTACTATATCACGTATTTTATATTATAAAAGCAAAGCGTTATCCCGAAATTCCGCTGGGAATGTGGCATTTATGGATTCAGAATATATTAAACAACCGAAGAACTTTCCGAGTGACCTAATACATACTATTTTTCTTAATTTTATTTAAAAGTAGTTTTTCGTTTCGGACTGACATCAAACGGAACTTTCAGATTCAGGTCGGTCTATTTCAGTATTTCAGAAAAAATATTCAGTATAACCTATAAAAACAGAACGTGCATATAACAGAATCATGCCTTAAAAATGGAGACATTTTATTGACCCGAAAGAATGAACATCTTATATTTATACCTGGTAAAACAAAAAAAATTTCCGGTCTTTTGCTATTCCGCTTTTGCAGGGTTTTACTGTAACAGTATGTTTTAATATGTTAATTTTTTAAATATTTAACTAAGACTAAAACTTAAGACTAAAACTATTTTTAATATTGTTATTTTTGCGCACTAAACTGTAGGGTTGTTTCGATTTTCGTTTATTTTCAAATCGAGACTTTGTACTTTTTAACACATTCCTAAATTCATTTTCATTCGTAAACTCATGGATTTGCAGGTGTTTCCGGAAGTTAGAGATAGGGGCGCTGCTAGGTTGTTTACCGTGTAGTGCATTGCTATTTTACTATAAATATACACCTCATTCTTAAATATAGCTAACTCACTTCATCAGGTATTTAAAGCAAAAAAAAATAATATTTTACAATGTATATACAATTAATCTAATACAGAATAATAAAAATCTTGTGAGTTTTATTTTTCATCATTTCATTTTAAGATACTACATTTATGGCAGCGGTCATGTTTTTTAATACAGAGTAATGCATACAGTAAATATTAAGTATATTAAAAGATTTATTATGCTGGACGACATCTGATAAGAGACTAATTTGCCATTGATACCTGTCCAAGAATGGATCCTGAAATTCGGTCGCTGTGACTGAGGCATCCTCTCATGCGTATGCAAGGGGCCGGATCAGGTCCTGTTCACAGGGCGGAGTCCATGACATCTTTGCTCCCGTGCACCCCTGAAATCCCATAGGAGCAGAGACCCAAAATTTAATCAAGTGCTCCGTCCTGAGATTTGCTTTACCCCCGGTCGGAATCGAGGAGCACCTATGGAGGTTACCCCTGGACTTCCTTCCAGGAGATAAACAAACACAAAAGGAAAAATCGCTTGAAAACACTTAACTACGGGTCGTGATAAAAAAATTAGGAAAGTTAGTCCCCCACCACGGCCACGACCTAAGGTGACTAGGCTTGGGGCGCCGTATGGCAGAGCAGGGAAAGAAAGCAAAAACTGACCCAGACGGACCTTGATACCGTCCAAGCCCGTTTGCTCGTTCTCGCCAGGATACAACAATCTGCTTTAACATGCGCTTAACCGGAGGCCATCCCACAACCGGCCCCGGTCTGCAACTTACTGTCTCCGGCGCTCCCGCTAGGGCCCTGAGACATGCTGAGAGAAGCACTCATCTCTGCTAGCCTTTGGAGTAACTGGAGCAAAACCTACTGTTGGACTACCCCGTGAGGTCCCTAGGTCCGCTAGGCATAGTCAACGACAGTCGACATGGCCCATGCACCCGGAAATGGTGCTATGTCGGTACCTGCTCCCGTCGCAGACTTAAGCCCAATCTCGAAAGTGAAACCGGCCGCCAGTGCGTCCTCTGCCAGGCCTCTGGTCATCCTCCCGCGCATAAGCTGGGTTACGTCGGGAACACATGGACAAGCACCCTCTAGACATCTGATAACATAGATTTCAATTAAAAACTTTGATATATCAAAGCAAAAAAATGTAACTTTGTTTCGTTAAAAAATGTGTTTACCATTTATCTTGTAACTCTTAGAAATATTAATTTGGCAGATTTTGGAAATAGTTATGTATATATGATTTCATATTCACAATGACCAAATATTTACAAATTAGCATTAAATAAATACACATTATTTTCATTCGTGAAATATTTTTTTTACAGATATTAATTTATTTCATTAATTTATTTTAACGACATTTAGAGATTGTATGCGATTCCAAATTTATAGTTATCAAATCATTTGGGAATTACGATTAATAAAGTTATCCTAAAGCGAACGAACTTAAAAGATTGTGCTAAGAGATTACAATTCCTTTTGAGGTGAATCAGAAATGCATTTTGATCCCTTGATCGATTTAAAACTTTTTTTCAGTAAAAGAGTAAAGAATAATCTCGTGAGTTACATTGTAATTCTTTCGTACATGAGTGGGGGAAGGGGTCAATTCATGCAGTCATTCTAAAAATAATTGAAGACTAATGAGAATGCACGTCTAGCATATGATTTAGAAAAAAATTCAATAGAAGCGAAAAAAAAATAAAACAATTATTTTTGCTTTAGGAAAACTATTTTTAAAGGAAATAAATTAATAGACGACCGGAATAAAAAAACTGCTTATCGTTTAAATCTATGTTTTAGTGCAAATGTATCTTTACATCCTCGAAATTAATGTTTGTTTCTTGAAATATTATATCAAACCAATGTAATAGGCTTTTGCGGAGAATACGTGACAGATAAATCTAAATACAATAATTCAATCGAAATTTTCTAAACTATTTCTGATAGGTAAATTACGATATTATTTAATCAAATCTTCAAAAGCAAGAAAACACACATGGCAGTTTTTTTTTACAATTTACAGCCTGTTTTCAGCGTGTAAAATTCTAAACAGTTTTTTTATGATTTCGAATTATGATTTAACCTGGTCATGACTTACCCAGGATGGGCAAGATTTTTATTTTGCCACCAACATTTCCAAATAACTACCATCGCCTTATTCAACCCTTTGAAGTTCGGTGTTATATTAATTTTATCACCTAAATTTAATCACCAAATGCCACAATAACACCATAATTTTCGAATAAAATTTTGCTTTTATGAGAAAAGCTGTTAACTATTTGCAAATAAATTTGTTCGTCAAATCTGTTGTTATTCAATAACTTCAGCATTTTAGCAAAAGAAGTACTTTAATACTGAAAGGGTTAATCGTAGACATTTGTTACAAACTCTATGATAAAATGAGTTAAAGATAAATTTTCATAAAATACTGGTGGCAACTGTAAAAGCCATACACACCCAGAGTATGTCATACCCGGCACGTCTGCTCCAACGTTATTAAAGGTCTTTTAAGAAGAATGAATATCGGTAATTTAGTTCCCAAGCAGACGATTTAGGGAAGCGATGAAATGTATAATTATATCATGACAGACAGCCTATACCAACTGGAAACAATATAAGAAATCTGGAACTATCCGAATATTGTCTGGAAGACTTTAGTAAAGTATTAATAGATTGATATATTTGGCATTAATCAACTGTCATGACAGGATATCAACTGCTAAATTGTTCAGTTCAGAGCTTTCAGACGCCTTTGGAGTTTTTATAGTATAACACATACTTGTATATATAGTGATTCAGAGCAACTATTCAATATTTTGCATGCAAGTGCAGCACACTAAAAAAACAACTTTTGCTTAGAAAATTGGGTTACAGTAAATTTATCTAGTCTAAAACATCTTACTGAAATCTGAACTCAACTTAAAACATGAATCTTTTCTTAACTTCAGTAATGGAGATATTTTAACGAAATTTGGAGAAGACATTTCTTTTGTATAAAATGTAACGGTGCTACAGGAAGTGATGAAAGTTGTCATCATTCGCATCAGTATTGACCTCAAGCGTCATTTTTCAAAGTATAGTGTATAAAAAATACTGTATCATTTATCAATTGACTGTATCCTTGCAACTATATTCGTAATGTCATTGAATTTCTCACAAAGCAAAGTAAATCTGTTGACAATTTTGTCAAATTACATTTCTTATAGATAAAACACCTATTAAAATGAATAAAAAGGAGCATAAAATTGATTTAAAAACATATGTAAAGAATGTTAACCATATACAATTTTAATCCCGAGATCTTTCTATCACAAACGTGATCATTTTCAAGGGGGATACTTGCAGTGCGGCTTCTGCTGTGCTGTTTATATCAGTTTTGAACAAGGGCCAATCTATTAATTTATAAGTATGTATATTAAGTCCGTGCGTTTAGATGCTGAACTGTTTGATGTTTTCCAAATATTAAACCATATCTCAGGTATGCGCTATACTGGAAATTTCCAATGATTCTCTGATTTTTAAAGTGTAATAGTTCGTTGTAGGTATTACATTTTGCGTTTTTGAAATCTATTTTTATATTCTATTGATGATGTAATTTTGATAATGTTGTAGATGGTCGATTCTTGATAATACTGTAGACGGTTGCTTATCAAGCATCGACGTTATGTTTTCTACCTTATACGAATTACAAAAATACTTTTATAAATAAATACTCACAAAAATACTTTTTAATCAACAGAATTCTCGGAAATGGTTATGGGTGGATCAAGACTGTAGCCAGGATTATTTTAGAAGGTGAAGACGACCTTATATATTTGAAACCTTTCTTTTAAATGAAATCATATAAATGTATGATTTTCCAACTTAAGGAGAGGGGGGGGGGTATTCTTCCTGGGCTACTGCGTTCAGGTTGGGACGCTAGAATGTTGTGAACTGTCGATGACTATTATGACAACTCCCGCCTTTCCACTGATTAGCACCATATTAAAATATCATGACGATTGGTCAAATTTACGATATACGAATAAAGTAAAAAAAGACCTGAAAATAGACATAAAGAGAAACTTGCCTTTTTTAGATCATAATGTTATTGAAACGGGACCAGCTGCAGACAGGGATCTTTCAAACATAAAACATAGTATGTAAATCGCAGAATTCTTACAAGAGTTATACGTGTACATACACAGAAAGAAAGAAAAAGGTACAAACGAATTGTATAAATCCCTTCTTTGAAAGTCGATTAAAATATTAGATTACACGTTTTTGTCATTATAAACACTTTTAATATGTATTTTTATATAAGTTGAATGAAAAAAATATTTTACTGCATTATAAACTTGATAATTATACAGTAACAAGGATACAGCACAACTGCCAACTTCTGATACCCCCCTAATGAAATAAACATGTTTTGGTCTAGCGCTAGATCATTTATTTAATGAAACGTGCCTTCTACCTACATGGTACTCAAGGGATAGCGCACCCACGTGCTTTATTGCCAGTTGTCCTAATTCAGAAGCAGTGACAACAATAGACCTGATTTGTACAATGATATTAATATTAAATTTTTACATGTCCTTTGCCCTCCGAATTTATTAGAGTAAGGGATTAAATTAGCGGCAAGTCTTCCATATTTTGAAAGCCACAATTTCCGAATAAAAAATTTACTTTAGTTAATGGCAGAAATTTATGATACAATAAAATAAAAAGTACTTTTTGGAAAAAATGGTACTCAATATAACAGTTTCTGTGAAAAAAAACGATATAGAATCCTTCTAGTAAAAGGTTAATATTCAAATTTCTTCCAGTAGCTAAAATATTTAACCCCAGTACTTTAAATTCAAATTCTGCATTAGGTCGAGTTCACTTTAATGTTTTGCTTTGGGTCGTGTTGGCTCCCAAAGTTTCATCCACATTGGATTTTTGCACTTGAGAGTCAGTTTTACTTATACTCATTGTTCTCAGAAATAAACCTTATATATTACTTCTGATGAAAAAGATATTGTAATGTGACATAGTGAATATGTATATTAAAATTTTTTTCGTAAAATATTAAATTAATATTAGCAATATTATTGTAGAATACTTTTGTATAAATATATTAAAATTCGGCGGGAATTTATTTTCATTTTGGAGATACATTTCCATCCCGGTTTGAATATTTTACGTTTAGTTTGGTTTTGCGTTGAAGTTCACCCCCATGATTGGATTATCAAAAATATTTTTCAGAGTTGGATACGTATAATCTGAAACTAATTCACAATATCTTCACAGGAACGTTTCTTGAAAAATCAAAAACGTCTAGAAGGCATGACTCAAGCTATGTTGAAGCAGGAATGTTTCAGAATAATAATAAAAAAAAAAAAAAAAAAAAAAAAAAAAAAAAACAGTATTTTTTTCATTTTTTTTGGAGGGGGGGAAACTAGCTGTCCGTTATTTTCCGTGAACGTTCCTGGATGTGTTTTTTGTTTCGATTCGAGTTCAACCTGATTTGTAGAGAAGTCTACCGCTAAATTTAAGGGAGAAACATTAGATAATAATAACAAAGATTCTAAATTTCATTTTTTTTAAAATAATGTTTTTCCATGCTAATAATCTATTGCGTAACACATTTTTTCCCATTGTATGGGAAAAATAACTAAAATTACACAATAATTTAAATATAACCATAAAATCTTAAAACCCCCTAGAAAATAGCAATTTAAAACTCAGAAAATATTACTCTACATCAAAATTCAATTTCGTTTGAGCATATTTGCTGCCATATTATAAATGTCACGCTGAAGTGCTTCAGTGCAATTTTTGATGTTAAAAAAAGTTAAATGTGCCAGCGGTTTAGGCTCCATGTCATCAATCATGTAAAGAAGGTGTAATATTATTGGTTCCATTTTTATGTACAAATAAAGCTTCACCCATGTTTATGTATAAATAGAATATCATGTAAAAGTGTTTTTTCCTATAAGATCATAAAATTTGAAGACTGAGAAGTAATAATATTTTAGGTAAAGTATATATTTTAAATATTTTTAAATTTCTGCATTTTAAGCAGAAATATTTTTCCAAGTAAAAGTAATCGCAACGTATTTATATTTTTAAAAATTTAATCTTTTTGATACTATATTAATATTTAAGCCTTTCTTTAGACATATATTTTATTTTTGTACTAAATATACAGGGTATCAATGTAATTTGTACGCCATTATAAAAATTCATCATATAACTTCTACAAATTTTAAGACAAATCCATTTTCTAAAAAATACGCCATAATGAATTTTTCACATCATCTGTTAAACTAAACACTGTAATTGTCAGCAATCGTATTAGTGAGATAAAAGGATCCAATAGCATCCCTTTAATATCAGAATATCGGAATCCTTAGATTGGTATACTACGATTTTAACATAATTAAATAGAAAATAACCGTACTGGGGTTATTTCAGGAGAACGCGGTGGAACGTAATACGCACTGGTCTTTTCCTTCAATTGAGTAGATTTTCAGTTTTATTTTTAATTATTTTCAGCTCTTTTATTTACAGGACCTTTCGTCAACGAGACCTGAAAAATGATTCTTTCATTATGACGTACTTTTCACTCGTTTTCCATTCACGTCAATTTAACTCATTTGTTTTAATAATAGAAAATACATAGACGTTTTGAGTCTTCAATGAAATAAGCATAGTTTAAATCAATTGAGCTTTCTTGAGATTCATTGACTGAGCTTTTTGGACTTGAATTAGCTTCAAATTAGCTACTTGAAAAATAAGATTATATAATTTTTAATTCGATACTTGATGCAAAATTTCTTACTAATAGTACGGACAGCCACTTTGGCGTCACATAATTGTCATAAATTGTCACAGTTACAATGGTGACCAATTGGGCACTTCTTTATTTCAGCAAAACATAATTATAAAATTTTTCACGGTTGCACTATTAGGTTGTACCACCATGAACCGATTTTTTTTATACGTTTCCAACTTGTCACAAAAAGGGACAAGATTATCTTTTAACGTCTGTGAAGACGATGCCAAAAATAAGAGTTGCATTTTTATCACAGTGCTTTCAAATGTTGGTAACATTTTGATCATTTTGCTATAAAAAGCCTACACTTATCACGTGACAATATTCGCAAGTTAACGGAGGGGTTCTTTACAAATATCTCATTTGAATTTCAATATTTTTAAATGATTCTTTTTACATAGGATATCTGAGGTCTATGTCAAGCGTTGTATCTCTGCGCTTTTTTTTTTTCAAATTTTGGTTTTAGTTCAATTTTGAGGTCGTTTCAACTTTTGGAACAATCAAACAATTTTTTTTCCGATGTTGGAAGTCATCTTGGAATAAAACAGCTATACACATATGAAACAAAGTAGAAATATTCAACATTAGACAATGACCTGCAATATCCTTTGCAAACAGAATCATTTAAAAATACTAAAATGTAAATGACAAATTTACATGCAACATCTCATTGGTTTAACATTAGCTTGCGAATTTTTATGTTCGTAAGGCTTCTACAACTCTTGAAACACAGGACGGACAGTCCTATTTTATAAATTAACTTCAAGTACAAATTGAATAAACACAATTTTACGACAATTTCCTATAGATTTGTAGACTTTGTTCCGTTTTAGAACAAAAGTCTTAGTTGAAAAGTTATAAAAGAAAGAATGACACAAGGAAAATCTATATGAACAACAGACAATTAAATTTAATTCATCAATAAAATTAATACGAGATTTGTAATATTTTGTAATTTTAGCTCTTTAGTTTCTACTGAAGTTAAAAACTATTTGTAATTTACAACAATTATAAGGAAAGTTTTATATTAGCATTACAGTTTCTTTCAATTTTCTCATACACAACATTTGCTAAAATGATGTTATAGCAAATCTCTTTTTTTATTTCTAGAAAATTATCTTATCGTCGATATATTATTTATTAAGTTTGGCTTTAAACTGATATTTAAAATATCGTTTGAAGCCCAAAGTAGCAAAATTACGAATTTGTTTGTAATGCTGTAATTTGAAGATTAAAAATAACTAGATGGAACCCGTCAAAATTTGACGGCAAAAAACTTGATAGTACCATAAAAATAAAATTCATAGCTGCTTTAAAATGTTTGAAACTTTTGCAGAATAATTCAAATAAATAAAAAACCCACTTTGAATTAAAGCTAGGTTGAAGAACAGCAATTGGCTAAGTTTCACTGGCACATGCACTCGCAGAATTTCTTTCATCTGACACATTTAGCGCTGTTGTGCAAGTAAATGGAAAGTGCCCCCTTGGGGAGGGTGAAATGGCAGGATGGACCAAGGAGATGCATAACATGAATAAGCAGTCAAAGACCTTTCAAACAATACATAACATGAGTGGTGTGCGCAGAATTAAAAAAAGTACCCCCTTGGGGGGGGTAAAGTAGGGGATGGACACGGAACATGCATAATATGATTAAGTGGTCACAGACCTTTCCAATGATATATAACATGAGGGTTGTGTGCAAAATTTAGAAAAGTACCTCCTTGGGGGGGGGGGGGCAAAGTGGGGAGATGGACATCAGAGATATGCATATGATTAAGCAGTCACAGACCTTTCCAACAATATATGACATGAGGGTTGTCTGCAAAATTTAGAAAATTGCCCCCTTGTGGGGGAGCAAATTGGGGAGATGAACACTGGATATGCATAATATGATTAAGCGGTCACAGACCTTTCCAACAATATATGACATGAGGGGTGTCAACAAAATTTAGAAAAGTGCCCTCTTAAGGGGGGGAAATGGCGGGATGGACCCCGGAGATGCATAACATGAATAAGCAGTCAAAGACCTTTCCAACAATACGTAACATGAAGGGTTTGTGCAAAATTTACAAAAGTACCCCCTTGTAGGGGGCAAAGTTGGGGGATGGAGACCGGAGATGTATAATATGATTAAGCGGTCACAGACCTTTCCAGCAATATATGACATGAGGGGTGTCAACAAAATTTAGAAAAGTGCCCCCCTTAAGGGGGGGGAAGTGGCGGGATGGACCCCAGAGATGCATAACATGAATAAGCAGTCAAAGACCTTTCCAACAATACGTAACATGAAGGGTTTGTGCAAAATTTACAAAAGTACCCCCTCAGGGGGACAAAGTGGGGCGATGGACACCGGAGATGCATAATATGATTAAGCGGTCACAGACCTTTCCAACAATATATGACATGAGGGGTGTCAACAAAATTTAGAAAAGTGCCCCCCTTAAGGGGGGGGGAGTGGCGGGATGGACCCCGGAGATGCATAACATGAATAAGCAGTCAAAGACCTTTCCAACAATACGTAACATGAAGGGTTTGTGCAAGATTTAAAAAAGTACCCCCTTGGGGGGGGGCAAAGTGGGGGGATGGACGCCGAAGATGCATAATATGATTAAGCGGTCACAGACCTTTTTAACGATATATAACATGAGTGGTATGTGCAAAATTTAGAAAAGTGTCCCAATTGGGGGTGGGGGGATGGACCACACAGATGCATAACATGAAAAGGCAGTCGCAAGCCTTTCGAACGATATATCATATGAGTGGTGTCAGCAAAATTTTGAAAAGTCTCCGCCCCATGTGGGCAAAACATACTCCCCCCCGCCGCCATAATTTTTGATGCGGACTCATTTTTAAAATTCGTTCGCACCCCTCTTCTCCCGCAAAATGTTGTGAATTTTAAAAACTCCCCTTCCGAATTTTTTTATACCAAAAGCGCTTATGTCCGTCGTCTGCACGCAGAGTTTTGCGCTTACAGACGCCGGACACACCAACACACACACAGACAGACGTTTACCGACATTAATTGTATAGATGATACTCAGTGCCTACACATTTCACCCTTTATAATTTAGCCAATGAGTTGACGGTTGTTCATTTCCAGAAACAAAACAATAATTCTTTATGATGAATTTTGTTTGTTTGATACACCGTGGCAGAATGTGTGCAATGCAGCGACGGGCGTCACAAACTTTTTAGGGCACCTGCAGACTTAAAACATATAATCAATCTTCGCGGGAAAAAATCCTAGATTTCGTCAAATGATCACGGGAAAAAAACTAGTTTCATCAAAGGATCATGTAAAACGTGAATTTTGTTAAAAGGCCACAGGAAAACGTGATTTATGCAAAAGACTCGCAAAAGATGAGCAAATTTTGTCAAAGAATCACAAAACAGGAAATTTCACCAAAAGATAGCGCTTTTTTGCCAAATTTCGTCTAAAAATTGCGGAATAAAATGTATTTTATCGAAAAATCGCTGGGAAACGCAAATTTCGTTAAAGTATCGCGAGAAAAAATGCGAATTTCTTCGAAGATCACTGAAAATTCATGAATCTTATCAAAAGGCAGCAGAGAAAATGTGATTATTATCAAAGCATTGTGAAAAAAGAAAATTTCGTCTAAGGATCACAGAAAAACGCAAATTTTGTAAAAGAATCACGGAAAATAACACAAATTTCGTGAAAAAAATCGCAGAAAAAACACAAATTTCGCCAAATTATCACTGAAAAAACACACGAACGTCATAGGATAGCTGAAAAAAATGTGAATCTCGATAAAAAATAAAAGATACAGAAAAAAATGCGAATTTCGTTAAAAAATCACGAAAAAAAATTCAAATTTTGTTAAAGGATTGCACAAAGAATGTGAATTTTTTGAAAGGTTCGTGTGAAAAATGAAACTGTCTTTATTAAAAACAGCACACACACAAACATCTATACAAACCTCAATACACACATACATATTATTATAGGTATAGTTTTAATCTGAAATAATATACTGAACTAACTTTTGAAAAATCGGGTTAACCCAAATCCAACTTGCAGAAATCTATACTCAGTCTGAAATCGACTCGAACCATAAAGACAGCTAACCCAACTTGCAACAAAAATAATTATTGCCGAGAGAGCATTTACCCTCTTTCCCTGTGCTGAAACCTTTCAGAAAATTTTCTGATTTTTTCTTTACTCAGAAATGCTGTAGTGATTTTGTCCCCCAATTTTGCCCTTTACAATTCAGCCAATGAGTGGAGGGGGCCAAAGGAGCGGAGCGTTCCTTATCACAAACGAAAGATGAGATACGTTCGTTTGATGTCGTTGTTGAAAATTTATGGATTTCTATTATTAAAGTAATTTTTTCATTTTACCGTATTTATTTTCTTTTTGTGTTGTATGTATTTTGCTACTTTGAATTTTTTTACACTAACCCTTTTTTTTTTTGGAGAGTGAGAGAGAGAGATTTAGTAATTTGGTAACACGAAGTTCCGCAAATTCTTAAAAACCACAAATTGTTTCCAATGTAAACAATGAAATTTACAATTAAGTTGCAAGTGCAAAATTTCTGTTTTTTAAAATTTTCATGTCATTCTGTACACATTTTAATATGTCATTCTGATCATTATACTACATATTTAGTTATGCACTATTAATTATTTACTTGACCTTTACTTTTAATATTTTAAACATTTCAAACTTACAGCTGAATGTAATTATTAAAACATTTGAAATACTGCATTTGAAAAATGAAATTTCAGCTTAGAAACGCGACAATTACTATTAAGTTAAAAAAATTTAAAGTAGAAAAGTACTTATGATATAAAAAGAAGAAAAAAAAATACACCAGAATTTATCTCTATTACGAAAGCGGGAGAAATGATTTTCTGTGCTATACGAAAAGATATCCAAATAACTCAATCATGAACATAGATATAGGTATCGGTTTCTATGTTCATGTGCACTCAATCCAAACTTGAAACTTTTAAAACGGTCATTGAATGAATGAAATTCATCTTCGACGTTCACATACAGGGAGAAATCCAGAAAACTTGCTGTGTCGCCAATTATGTTTATATTTTATATATATATAAAAAAATAATTCAGGCACTTTTCCATTATACGGACGCCATTGTCGCCAAACATACATACATTTTGGCATAGTGTCCGTATAACAGAAAAGTACTAAAGTTTATGTTTTAAAATCACAATAAAATATCATGAAATTTATTGATTAGTTGTGGGAAAATATCGGGGAAATAATGTGTTTTTCGTGAAATTTTTTGTTTTGTTAACAATGTGGTTAGAGAGCTTTTGTAAGACAATTTATTTGTGTTTAATTGTAAGCATTCATTATAATTTTCAGTGCATTATTAAATTGAAATTTTTGTTTAAAATATGTAAACAAAACAGTGACCAGAAACTTGTAAAATTCTAAAATCTGCATAAACTCCGGTTTTAAGCTATGCAGATTTAAGGGTATATATATATATATATATAGATAGATAGATGATAGATAGATACATGCATGTAGTACTTTTTATTATTTGGTAAAAATACTGTGATCGTCACTGAGAAAACCTGAATTTAACCTAAAAGTAATTGTCGAGTGTTTAAGCTGAAATTTCATTTTATAAATACAGTATTTCAAATGTTTTAATAGTTACATTCAGCTGTAAGTTTGACATATTAACAGTAAAGGCTAAGTAAATAATTAATAATGCATAACTAAATATGTATAAAGATGATATTTTTTTTCTTCTTGAATTTTTCAGTGAAACTCGCCTTATAAATGTACGCAAATAATTCACATCAAAATCTTAAAATAACAAAGTTTTCTTTCGTGTTTAGCTATGCTTAATAACCAAAAAAGCTTGATTAATTCAAAATTATTTGGTAAAAATACTGTGATCGTCGCTGAGAAAACCTGAATTTAATCATATCACACAGAATTACATATTAAAATGTGTACAGAAGGACATGAAAAGTTTAAAAAACTGAAATTTTACACTTGCATCTTAATAGTTTGTTTACATCGGAAAAGATTTGCGGAATTACGTGCCACTAAATCTCTCTCTCTCTCAAAAAAAAGGGTTAGTTATAAAAAATTCAAAGTAGTAAAATACATACGACATAAAAAGAAAATAAATACGGTAAAATGAAAAAATACCTTAATAAAAGAAATCCATAAAGTTTCAACAATCGAACAATCACATGGAATCGTAATCCACATACGCTTCTAGAGAGAGGAAAAAGCCTTCACCTTATTGGCTAAAACATCCCGTCTGTAGAGAGTAAAAGCCTCTAGCTGATTGGCTGAAGGTTCGCGCATGCGTACAAAAAGCATTTTTGCATGAAAAACGTAAAAGCAGGTTAGCTTTAAGTATATGGATTATTACTGAAAAAATAGCATAACAATAGCTATTACAGTGCCCGTTCATCATAGAACAAGTTTGCCTTGAGACACGGAAAAAGCAATATCTTAGAGAGCGTGATATAAAAGAGGTATTAGAAAATAAGCAAGATTATAACCTAGAAACAAGTGTTTGATATTTGTCTTCCGAACGTTAGTTTATGCGCATATATTGCCACTTTCTTAATAAATTTAATAAATACAGAATTACCGTTCTTGTAATTGATGTATACACTGTAAAACAAGTTGGAAATTGTAAGTCAAACGTGACAATTGAGGTGCATTCGTACTATAACATGTTTAAGTGAAATGAATTATATCTTGTGTTGTATGATTAATTTCCGTACATTTTAAATTGGCAACATTTTATGTTTTGTTGACATTTATTGAAAATTCCAATTGGGAAACTTAAGCCTAGCTTTGAAAATTTCCGAACTTAAAATCTATATTTAGACTATTTTTCCATATAATATTTCTTTCCCCGAAAACATCTATCCAGAGAAACTGTCGATAGATTATATGATTGCTATAATTAAACAATTTTAGTAAATGAATTCGGTTTTTAAATTCAGTAGTACGGAAATAACTTGACTCCATCTTCAATTTGACGTAATCACCATGGCAACCTAGAATCATTACCTATCATGGGATTTCATTAAATTATATAAGTATGATAGAATTTAATAGAATGAAGAAAACTTTTATTAATATCTTTTAAAGTTATGATTCAATTTTCATAAAATTTGAAATGACTCGACAAAATACTGCAACGATTGTATATATTAAATTTGAAACCATGCGGTTGGGTACTTTTTGCGCTGTTATATGCGGACAGACGGACACACGGATAGACCAGACGACGACCATTACTGCTACGTATTTATATAAATACGAACGCACCTAAACAGACAAATGTTTTTTAATCTAGGAAAATATAATATAACAACGAACGGGAATATACAATAATTTCTTCCCAGTTACCCACGATACAAAAACGCGTCTTTTATCTGCGGATACCTCAGAAACAAATGTATTTTTGGTGATTTAAATAAGCATAAATAAGCAATTTGATAAAAACAAAGTTTTCTTTTATTGCTGACTACTTTCGAAAACGTTTCATAGTAGTTTTTATAGTGTATTCATCAGTTTTCTCACATCAGAATATCAGTTTTTAGGGTGTTATCAACTCTCAATTAAACATTTTCAGCTGTACTCATATAATTCAATTTATACATGCAAGAGCGACTAAGTAATATTACTTTTATTATTAATATTAATGTTGTTAATTGATCATGTTAGTCTGTAAATAATGTTTGTTGAAGATATAAGTGTTTACTTGAGAATTCATAGCAACCGAAAATCCTATATTCCGGTTTGAGAAAATTGTTTAGTACACTTAACAACTACTCAGAAACGTTGCCAAAACGTTGCCAGGAAAAATAACCGTGTTTTATAAATATTTTTTTAATTAGAAAAATAAATTGATTTTTGAGGTTTCTAAAGATAAAGAACTGTTTTCGGAATCGTGGGTAATTCGGAAGATGTTATTGTTTATTTTCTTTCGTGCTGGGCTAGGACTTGAACCTGGGACCTTCAGCGTAACGTGCTTCTGCTCTGCAACTGGGCCCCCCCTGATCGATATCCTAGCACGCCAACTTCTCACTTTTACACATGTCGGAAACAATCATCGTCCAGTAGTTCTGCAGCTTCAGATGAGAATAGCAACGATGAATTAATGATTATTCATCGGCCCGTAATTAATTATATATTAAAGTATATAAAAGCTACGTCTGATTACTCTATTTACAATATAACAATAAGCATTATTTCAGACAATTGTCTGAAATATGTATTCTTATATTCATATTTTTTTGACTGTGTACATAAAATAACTTATTTGTCCGGGTAGTGTACAACTTATTTTCTCATAAGAAACAAACAAAAAAAAGCAATGAATCCAAATGAACGATATAATGGGGCGCACTACGATTTATATATTAACTATTTTAAACTCAAAGTCTATTTAAATAAAAATTTATATTTTATTGTTTAACTTCATTGGACGACTGAAATTTTTCAAATATAGCTTACTGGCAATCAGGGAAAGACTGTTTAAATTACTATACAAGAAATCGTGTTACTTAAGGCATCTATTCCATATGAGGATAAAAATGCAGAATAACAGACTATATGGGCAAGAGGTTAGATTATCTACTTATTCAGTAAAAAAATAAAATATCTATTTCATTTTATTTGAGATTGAAATGTGTCCCTATCCTGTGGTTTATTTGTGACGCTATTCTACCTAAACTGTTCGACAGATGAAAAAACCATTAAAAAAACTGATACAAAGGTTGTACTTCTGGAATAATTATAGATCATAATTGCCATATATTTAACGTTGAAAGCTTAAACTGAATCGCACGATTTACATAATTTAGAATTTGTGAGGTTTTAACTCTGCCCCATGTGCCAATGCAGTGGAACAATGCTTGTTTCAAGGCCTTATGGAATACTTACCGCTCTTTGTGATACTGGGGTTTCTCTTGATGTGGAATGAAGTTAGGCTTAGCGAAATTATTTTTGAGTTTCTAGAGTGGAGTTTTGTTTACTTTTTACAGCAAAGCCAGGGTACATTTTAAGATTGAAAATAGTTTCTTACGAATTTCTGGGAAAGTTTTTCGGAGGACTTTTTTCTTTTTTCCCGTTTCCAGGGGTTTATGAACAGTCAGCCTCTTGGATGTAGTGGATTTTCTCCATCACGCTCCGCGTGTTTTGTCATATGAACGTGGGTGCCGCCCACCACCAGGGAATGGAACCGCTGAAGAAGAGTGAACGCAGAAAATGGACACAAGGGAGTTAAAACAGACTGTTGAGCTACACAATGGCTCTTAATCTTAATTTCTACAAACCGGCTATCTCAACTCACGATATCATCCAAGTACACAAACGTGACTCATTTGACCAAATAAAAAAAAATTTCCGTTAGCATAAAATGGCTCTATTCCCAGCATACACCCGAAACGTTTGAAGACAGCAGTCCGGTAAGTGATACCCACTCATAGTAATATTGACACCCTCAATTTAACACGGCAGAGAAAACTGCTCACAGTTACCAGCTCTGTAGAAACAACTCAACAAATTATGGATATCCCAGAACTCGGGAGCATACCAGTAAGTCTTGCCTTACAATATGACTGTATCTCTACGATATTTTTCCTTCATGATATTCCTACAGATATACCATGTGAAGAAATCACTCAGGACCTTATGGAAGTAGGAATTTATGTCTGGGAAATCCTACGCTTCTCCAGGAATATACAGGGAACACAACCCCAATAAAAACTGTTTTAATTACGAAGATCGGCACACACCTCCCCCGGGAAGTAAAACTATGGTACCAGTGCCACAGGATTAACTTATTTACTGACCGTTCAAGAAATTTCCAAAACTGATGAGCCTTCAATCCCTTCACAAAAAGCTGTCGAAAGGAAAAGATTTGTTGTAATTGCCTTTGCAGGAGGGTAGGATCATGGACCTTGATGTAGACTGCTGTCCCTTTTCTCTATCACTCTGGAACGACCATAGGGTCCGATTTTATTTTAATCCCAAATATATTATTTCAGACAAAGCCGTCTTCGGCATAGCACAAGTCTCATGCCATTGCAAACAAACAAACCGCTCTTTGTTTTATATGTAGGAGTACTTATATGAACAGCAGCACAATATAGTTTTACTCCGTGTTAGAAATTATAATTCTAAAGTCGCGCTTTTCAACAAATGTATTTAATATTACACCTAGAATTCATGTACTAGGCATCAAAATTGACGCCTTGAATTCTCGATCGATCCAAGGTAGTATGCAAGGTTCGGAAAATGGTCATATATATATATACTAGGGGGCTCAGCCCCCTACTCGCTAACGCTCGCCAACCCCCGGTGAATTGCAAGGCAATTCACATTGAGACCGCTACGCGGTCACAGCTCGCTTTGCTCGCTCGCCTCATTTTATTTTTCTAGTAATTCTAGCCGGAATAAGTACTACAATAAATCATTTGAACGTATGAAATTGACAATTTTTTTAATGTAAAAAAGTAATTGAAAACTCCGTTGAAAACACAACTAAAAATGCATTTAGTTGATGCTACTAATGGACATATAAATAATTTAAATACCATGAAAAGAGGATCTTGGAAACATAATTAGCACCTATAATATTGTACAGAACGGCTTAAATTCATTAAAAAAAACACTACGTGGTAGGAAGATATTTTATCATCAATGATTGTTTAAATTTCGTTCAACATTTTATTATTCTAATAGATTATAGATTTCTGCAAAAGAAATTATTTTTACTTGAATAAAACGGCAACAGATGGCAGCAGGGCATTCTAGAAAGTTTATATTTTATTATCTCCGATTTTTTGTGTGAGTGAAATTCGTAAATAAATTCTAAATGAATTCATTTGAAATTAACACTATTTCTCATAATTAAAATGAGGAATAATCTCAGACGCTTTGGATTACGTTCATATTATTTTATTTTTAATAATTGCTAGCTTCAATTTCACTGCTCTGACACTTTCCGCCATGTTGGAGGCGGGGCTAACACAATCTTGTCTGTTCATTGGTCTGAGCTCTGGAAACTACGATTGTTGCCAAAGATAAGGTAGAAATTCAGCCCTATTTTCGCGCCACGTAAGACAAATATATATATAGATATGTGTATATATCTAATTACTTTGCAATACATATATGACATTCGTTTTATATCACTAAAGTGGCAACGAAAGTAATCATACTATTCATTTCAGAATTATTATAAATTATTAATGCCTACTTAGCGACATAAATAAATGTTTGCAAATTAACTCGATCAGCTCGATTTTGTGCAGTCCACACACGAACATCCCTAGTTATTATTATTATTATTACCATCTCAACATAATCATCATTGCTTATGCGATTATATAATTAGTACTAATATTACATTATTGTTAATATTTTTCTCTCTGTTATTAAAGTTTTATTTTTTCTCCTTGTTGGAATGCTTATACCCACCTTGCATCCTAACATTTTTCTGTGCCAATCTACTGAAAACCCCTGCTCCAGCACAGTATTCTATTTAATTAAAATACAACCATGCATTCCATAATTTAATAAAATAGACTGTTGCAATTAGAAATAAGAGTACTTCGTTGGGAACCTATTGTGATTAATTGATATTTTATTACCAAAGATTAATTAACAGTGTTTCGGCATAGTATTTGAGTTTCACGCAAAAGATCGACAGCAGTAACAAGTTGCTATCTCCACCAGACTTTGCGTCGACGATGTGAGGTTATGGGACAATGCTCAAGTACTCAAATTTATGTCTATGTTTTATGGCACTTCACCTATGTTTAGAAATTTAGGGTTTCACTTTGCAATTAATTGTATATTTATTAAAAAGGCGGAGGATTCACAGGTAACAGGAGAATGAAATACACAACGCAACTTTTTAATGTTTAATTAATAATTATAACGTGAGAATTGTTCTTTAATTTTTAACCCTTTTGGCTCACGATACGTGTTATCAGAACAAAATTTTACGATCACAATAGTTCTTTTTTAAATTTAAGTATTCCTAATGCTCCCGTATACTTCTTGGTGACGGTTTGTAATGCATGTTGGGTCAGATAATTATTATACCAGCAATAAATCTAAGAGTTCAATATCTGCCCAACACTCCTGTAATTATGTATATATGTATATACTAGCTGTTACCCGTGACTTCGTTCACGTATCATTAAAATAAGAATAAATTCATTAATTAAGCAAAATATTTCATTCCCGATAATTAGAAACGTAAATAATTAACTAACTCTTGATCACATTCCATTGGAGACAATACAGTATTTCTATGTTATAGAGGCCTTGACATAACTAAGTTTTAAAAAAGTGAAATTTTGTGACAAATAATCACGAAAAGGAAACTGCAACCAACAAAAAAGGCGGGCTAAATAAAATCGTGGAAATCGGCGAATTGTGTAAAAACATATGTCAAGTTTACCTGGTAAACCATTTTACTTTTAACGCCTTTGTGAAACGTTTTAATAGCCATCCTTCAAAGATAATGGAAATAGTATATTCTTTTTCATTAAATTCAATTCTTGTGAATAGGGAGCAATAATTGTAGACCTAAATGCATGGAGCTTAAATTTGCCTCCTTGATTTAATCTATAACTACAGCGTCTATATTCTAGGCGCTGTACTACAACTGAAAAAAAAATTCTTTATTTCTAAATGAAAATATGTTGACAGACGATATTTGTTATCTAGAATAAATTGACTCATGAAGTTTGAATATGTGAAAATACGTTTTTATTTTTTAAAAAAATTACTGTAATCAAGATTTTTTTTTTCTTTCACCATCTATTCAAATTGAAAATAAATTCTTTTTTCAATTTTAATGAGAAAAAATATATTATTCCGTTTCATTTCTTCTTTTTTATACACAAAATTGGAATAATTTAAAAACACAAATTGCACAAATTGTGCTTATTAGTTGCTAAAATCAGTGTAAAAATTGTTTTAAACTCATAAAAGAGCTAAAATCCTACATGTTTCGGCTTTAAACTTAAAGCCATCATCGGGGAAGAGGAACAACACAAACGACTACTGATCTTTTAATTTTCGACACGAGAAAATTGAAATCAACAGTATGGACAAATTTAAATAAAATAAGCGGGCGCTCTCTGTTGCCAAAGAGCGAAAAACAAAACAAGGAATTAACAAGGGGTTAAAAATGTATCCCATAAACTAGGTATGTTGAAAGAAAAGTTATCATTACAAATACAATCTTTTCTAATTTTAATTTCCAAGGATTCCCTAATGGCGGCTTTAAATGGGTTATTGAACCTATGGATAATTCTTGCTTTATCGAAATTAATTACAGTATCATTATTTTTAGTGCAAAACCGGGAGAGTGCAGTGGATAACTTTCCAAATTTTATGTCGTTTTTATGCTCTTTTAACCTTTCCAAAAACTTTCTTTTAGTCATACCAATGTAAAAAATTATACTATTATTATTTAAGCTAATGGGGATTTCATAAACACCTGCAAATTGATCAGGGGGGATAGGATCTAATTTACATGAAACTAAGTCAACCAATTTTCTGGGAGGGACAGCAATAAGATGGATATTGTATTTACGGAGGGCCCTTTTAATCCTTTCAAATGTAATAGGTATATATTGGAATTTACGATAGTTTGGTTTATTATTGCTAGGGACAGGATGCTGAATTAAATCGCCATTGAATTTTTCTATAATTTTCTGTACATGATGAGCGGGGAAACCATGGTCAATGGCGATATCTCTGATAAAATTAAGTTCATCTTGGATCCTATACCCCCTGATCAATTTGCAGGTGTTTATGAAATCCCCATTAGCTTAAATAATAATAGTATAATTTTTTACATTGGTATGACTAAAAGAAAGTTTTTGGAAAGGTTAAAAGAGCATAAAAACGACATAAAATTTGGAAAGTTATCCACTGCACTCTCCCGGTTTTACACTAAAAATAATGATACTGTAATTAATTTCGATAAAGCAAGAATTATCCATAGGTTCAATAACCCATTTAAAGCCGCCATTAGGGAATCCTTGGAAATTAAAATTAGAAAAGATTGTATTTGTAATGATAACTTTTCTTTCAACATACCTAGTTTATGGGATCCAAGATGAACTTAATTTTATCAGAGATATCGCCATTGACCATGGTTTCCCCGCTCATCACGTACAGAAAATTATAGAAAAATTCAATGGCCATTTAATTCAGCATCCTGTCCCTAGCAATAATAAACCAAACTATCGTAAATTCCAATATATACCTATTATATTTGAAAGGATTAAAAGGGCCCTCCGTAAATACAATATCCATCTTATTGCTGTCCCTCCCAGAAAATTGGTTGACTTAGTTTCATGTAAATTAGATCCTATCCCCCCTGATCAATTTGCAGGTGTTTATGAAATCCCCATTAGCTTAAATAATAATAGTATAATTTTTTACATTGGTATGACTAAAAGAAAGTTTTTGGAAAGGTTAAAAGAGCATAAAAACGACATAAAATTAGGAAAGTTATCCACTGCACTCTCCCGGTTTTACACTAAAAATAATGATACAGTAATTAATTTCGATAAAGCAAGAATTATCCATAGGTTCAATAACCCGATTAAAGCCGCCATTAGGGAATCCTTGGAAATTAAAATTAGAAAAGATTGTATTTGTAATGATAACTTTTCTTTCAACATACCTAGTTTATGGGATCCAAGATGAACTTAATTTTATCAGAGATATCGCCATTGACCATGGTTTCCCCGCTCATCACGTACAGAAAATTATAGAAAAATTCAATGGCCATTTAATTCAGCATCCTGTCCCTAGCAATAATAAACCAAACTATCGTAAATTCCAATATATACCTATTATATTTGAAAGGATTAAAAGGGCCCTCCGTAAATACAATATCCATCTTATTGCTGTCCCTCCCAGAAAATTGGTTGACTTAGTTTCATGTAAATTAGATCCTATCCCCCCTGATCAATTTGCAGGTGTTTATGAAATCCCCATTAGCTTAAATAATAATAGTATAATTTTTTACATTGGTATGACTAAAAGAAAGTTTTTGGAAAGGTTAAAAGAGCATAAAAACGACATAAAATTTGGAAAGTTATCCACTGCACTCTCCCGGTTTTACACTAAAAATAATGATACTGTAATTAATTTCGATAAAGCAAGAATTATCCATAGGTTCAATAACCCATTTAAAGCCGCCATTAGGGAATCCTTGGAAATTAAAATTAGAAAAGATTGTATTTGTAATGATAACTTTTCTTTCAACATACCTAGTTTATGGGATACATTTTTAAGCCCTTGTTAATTCCTTGTTTTGTTTTTCGCTCTTTGGCAACAGAGAGCGCCCGCTTATTTTATTTAAATTTGTCCATACTGTTGATTTCAATTTTCTCGTGTCGAAAATTAAAAGATCAGTAGTCGTTTGTGTTGTTCCTCTTCCCCGATGACGGCTTTAAGTTTAAAGCCGAAACATGTAGGATTTTAGCTCTTTTATGAGTTTAAAACAATTTTTACACTGATTTTAGCAACTAATAAGCACAATTTGTGCAATTTGTGTTTTTAAAATTATAGTTAACAGTGTAGTGTCCAAATGGATTCAATTGTGGAATAATTTAGTTGCTATTTTTAGAGTAACTTCGTTAAATTTATATAAAAAAATAATAATAATCATATCTGGGAATTTAAATCATTTTTTTAAATTCAGGGAGTTTATGACATCCTCTGCGAAATACAAACAGGCGGTCAGATTTTAATATAATAGATTCGTAATTATTTCTATTTTCCTAATAATCATGGTGTAGTTTTTGGCAAAAAACTCTCATCTGTATGTAACTGATATTCATGCCTAATAATCGCTAGCTAAAAAAAAGCTAAAAAACTATATTTAAATTTTTCGTTTTAAATATGACGTGAAACTCATCTACTTTCTAAACTTACCGATTCTTGTATTATTAATGTAATGAATTGATTCACGTTCCTTCTAAAACACATTTGAAAATTCCCATTTTATTTCAAATATGACGTCACTTTTTCCTCAGAGAAATCTCTTTTAAATGGCACAATTCTTGTTAATTTTCTTTTTCTGGCAATCAGGACGTAAATTTTAGCGGAAAACTCACATTTGTGTGTAACTGGTATTCAAGCTAATTATTAATCAGTATCGATAAAAAATATTTCAGTTTTTCATCTTAAATATTACGTCCATTATCTATTTACTTTCATTATACATTGATATTCATGCTTTTGTATTATTACGAATATTTGAAAATGTTTTATTCATGACGTCATATTTGTCCAAGCCGAGGAGGATCATTTTCATAGTTCCATGGTCCAAGCGAAATCTATTTTTTAATAACATTATTATTGTTGCACTTTTCCTTCTAATTAAAACGCAGTTTTTGACAGAAAAATATCTTTTTATTTTAACCGATATTCATACTTCATGTATAATAACAAATACTCCATACTTTTGTTTCAAATATCACGGAAATTCACCTTCTTTTGATTTTTTTTAATTTTCAGTTTTCACGTGAAAATCGTTCAATTGAAAATTAGTTGTTGGGGAAAAATTATTTTTCCGTGTTTTTATTTTTGTGACAACGATCAAAGCACCTAGCAACGATAAAGTAAAATGGTTAAATTGTATGGAAAAATGTCCATTTATTCTCTATGAAAATAATGAAATTTTTAATTATTAAAGAAAATTAAATAAAATAAACAAAAACCAGCCTATGTTAATTTGAGGATTTTAATCAACGTATATGCAAAAATACAGGATCATTAAATGCTCCATTTTGACGCTGGCTTCAGCCTAACATTTGCACACAATCAGATTTATAATATTATTAGGATATATCTAGACACACGGCAGTGTGTCAGCCAAGTTCCCAAAGCAAAAAAGTCGATACACCGGCCGTGAGTATATTTACACGAACCATTTCGAGCTGTTTTCGCCAAATTTCGACACTCTACTACTGAAAATCTATTTGACCTACGTACTTGTAATTTTAAATGTGTAGTAAGGCTCCCTTAATTATCCAGAATCCAAAATTTTTTAAATAACGCATAATTAGTTTCCGAGATAATGATACTTGAAAATGTCTGATAATCGATAATTTTATCAGTGACTCACTCACTCATCAAAAAGATTTCATATATCTACTGCACTTACAGACTTAAAATTTGGTAAGAAGCTCGTTTACACTATAAGAAATAGGAAAAAAATCAAAAAATCTGAAAATCGATTAATTACCTACTTGACAGTGTCCATTTTTACTTTAACGTTACGTCTATTAGGCGAAACTTTAATTTGCCAAAAAAGCGCCAAATGTTGATTCCGGGAAAAGTAATGCGTATGAACTGGGAGAGATGGCGCCAGATGTTTAGTCTAGTGCAAAATAGGATGGTCTAGTGCATTATAGGATGTGGGCTAGAATAGCCAAAAGGAAAGAAGAGGGCCTGGAGAATGCGATAGATGGCGCAACGTGTCCAGTAGAAGAGAGATAGTGAGGAAATATTTGATATGATGATGGAGGAGAGAGGAGGGACTAAGGGTAGTTAGATTTTAAGAAATATGAGAAATTGACGTGTAAATAAATTTAATATGAAAAAGAAATATGTTAACTGTTCGAAATAACGTTTGCAAATGTATTTTGGTTGGTAAAGTGATGAAGTGAATACTCTTTAAAAAAAAAGGCGTCTTTTCAAAGCCATACATTTTAAAATATAAGGAATAAAATTAAGTATAGTTGTATTAAAAAATACATAAAGTTTTTTTTTTCTTAATGTATTATAATACATTAGATTTTTTTTTGTGATTATGTTTTAATGTTATTTTCTATACTGTTTCATATTCTTTCTGGTACTTACGTATTATCCGGGCCATTCTTATATTATATATTATTCTTTCTTATTGAATGCAATAGATGAAATAGATTGCCCAAGATACTTGAACAAACGAGCCAGGGAAGTGTTAAAAAAACGAGGATGATTCTTCATTATCTGCCGGATTAGAAAATGTTATAACCATCAAAATAGGGGCACGTGTAATGTTACGTAGGAATATAGACGTTAGCAAAGGACTTGTAAGCGGATCGATAGGGACAATAGAAAAAATACTTTGGGACGTCGACTGCAACAATAGTGCCAGAAAAAATTAAATTAAATTTATTCATAATTTAACTTATGAATTAGAACGCGTTAAGACTAAGTTTCAAATATTGGGTAATGCGTTTGTGCACCGGGAACAATTCTCTGTATGTCTAGCCTACGCTATTACCATCCATAAATCACAAGGCCTTAGTCTTGACAACGCACTGCTCGACATCGGGTCTTCAATATTCAGCAAAGGACAAGCCTATGTAGCACTCTCTCGAGACAAGACCTTGGAGGGTGTTCACCTTATAAATCTAGATCCTAGCCAAATAAAGGCCCAGGAAAGCTCCATCGTAGAATATAACCGCCTGCGAACATTATATCGCCCTGATTTGACAAGGTTATTAATAAATAAGAAACGTGTGAAAAAAAAATTAGATAGTGAATGGGCACTGCGCTATAACGTTTCAAACGTGCAAGAAAATATAGAAAATGACAGGAAAAAAAACCAGTGCGTAAACGCAGGAAAAACGTGTGAGATTAATTAATATTAAATAATGGTAATTCAATATTAAGACTATTTATTTAAAAAAGGAAACACATACCTACTTACTTGAAAAAAAGTAATGATATCCCATAAAAAACATACATGTGAAAGAAGGCCAAGTTCGTTAACGGTTTCGCTAATAAAAGAAGTGAGATCTAACTGGAAACCAAGTTCTTTCGAAGCTCCTTAAATCATAGCTCCTGTCATGCATAACGTTCTTCAATTGCTTAAAATGATTTATTATATTATTTGCTACTCAATAGAGCGACTTGGCAAGTTTCCTCTTATTCAAATTTCTCTACTTGATTGATCGGAACTTTATGTTAATCACTTCCTTAACATATCAGTACCTGAACTTCGACATACTTATTCGAATACTTGATTGACTACATCTTTGCCAATGACATACTAGACTAAATTGTACTCAGACTCAAAGATTAAAGTTGATGGGTGAAAACTTGCCAAGTCGCTCTATTGAGTAATATAATAAATCATTTTAAGCAATTGAAGAACGTTATGCATGACAAGAGCTATGATTTAAGGAGCTTCGAAAGAACTTGGTTTCCAGTTAGATCTCACTTCTTTTATTAGCGAAACCGTTAACGAACTTGGCCTTCTTTCACATGTATGTTTTTGATGGGATATATATATATATATATACCTATATATATATTGAACCTCCTGGTGCCGACATGTTAGTTGTCTTAACAGGGGTCTGAAGAGATTAAGAATTATTTTTTCGAATAATAAAATAGCAGTTTTCTCGCCCCATTTTGGCCTTTTGAATTGATTCTTTTAAACTAGCATGAATTTTTCATTTAATAAAATTTCTAGATATCTAATATTTTTTAATTCATATACTCTTATTTTCCAATGGATCTTTCCTTTTAAATTCCATATACATATTTTAAATATTCGTATGTCAAGTATTAAAATGAATTTTCAAAACTTATGTCATTAGCATGCTGATATACATTAGATAAAATCTTCAAGCGACAGAACTTATAAATAATTAGTAATGAAATCGTCTTCGCTAGATAAAAAGTAAGTTATTTCCCGCTTTTTTGAAATTGGAATTCAGAAATTTTATCCATTAAATGTATAGAAGAAATTCCCGAAAAATTAAACGTTCAATTAATTTTGGAAGCAGTTTTGCTCCTTCTTTTGAAAAATAAAAAAAAACAGCTATTGAATATTTAAATAATGTTGTTTATTTGAAATATTTACGTTGTAAAAATAGAACAGGTACTGTTTTCTTTAAACAAACTGAATATACTTTACTATTTGCGTTTGAAATAAAAACAACAATTTTCATTTACATAACTAATTTACATTTGAAAAATTATTTTTTATTCAACAAAATAAAATTAAGATTTTGAATTTGCAAAGATTATCACGCTTACCAATCAAAAAAAAAATAAATAAAAGCATTTTGCAAGCTGCAAAATATACACATAAAGAAACATAAATTTCTTAAACTGCTTTTTTTAATATGTCGGATTAGTTACATCGTTGGTTTCACATTTCACATTATTTTTCATTATTTGATGTATGATATTTCTGTGTTCTTAGTTGTGTTAGATATTCTTGTAAAAAACAATAATTAGAAGTATAGATTAAAATATATTTTGAAAAAAAGTAATGTAATCATGGGAAACATTTGAATAATACAATTAGAGAAAAATTAGCTCCATGAAAATATATCTACATTATTTGATATTGTACACTGTTAAAATTTTGAGAAGGTTGAAACAAATGTTGGTGTTATAGTAGCTGCAACCATAAAAATGTGATACATTTTCCGATGATTTAGAGCTTACATAAATCACTAAATTATACAATATTAAACCATAATTTTGTTTTAGGTTGAACAATAAGCGAGAAAGTATTAAATTATAAACTGGTAAAATATTGGAGTCTTTACATTTATCATTTGCATGTTAATCACATGTTTAATAGGTCAGGTAAGTGTCAGAAAATAAAACTTTTTTAAATAGCTTATGTTAAAAATTGATTCCTTAGGAGCATTTTAAAAGAATTTTTACCCCATGTAAAATTTTCTTTAGAAAAGATATCACGTCTTAAACAGTTGAAGCTCTTTTTCTATGATAGAGGGAAAATTTGATCTTTAAAGTCAACTTTCTTAAGACGGTGAATTTGGATCATTGTGCGCATGATTTCCATGAAGGTTGTATAGATTTTCATGAAATTTTGACTGAAAATATAAACTTTACAGATGCACAAAATGACCTACTACACTGCAAATCCCTGAAACACATTTTACTCTAAATACAACGCATTATAAACGCTTGAGGTGTCAAGATGTGTTTCCAATCTGTTTAAGGCATTCTCATGTGTTTGAAAATGTGTGATAAAAGGCGTTTCCCAAACCCCGGCTGTCACTTTGGTAAAGATTTAATGGAAAGCGAAACACATGCGTATAACAGAACACATTCAAAACACATTTCGGTAAACGCCATGTTCAATGCTATATTCAGACAGTTTTCTTCGGCTGGGATTCATGAAACTCCAGGAGGAAATTGCACTTTCAAAACAATAAAAAAAAAAAAAAAAAAAAAAAAAAAAAAAAAAAAATCTGAAATGTTTGCTGTATATTTGTTTTAAATGTTTCTACGTGGAGAAACAGTGCGTAATAACTTTATTTCTTACAGCCAAAGATGACGTCATTGTCGGGGAATGTATACATTTGATAATCCTAAAAATAAAAGTTAATTAAAAAAATAAATATTTAAAATATTGGAAAAAATAGAAGATTTTGGGAAATTATAATTTTTCACATTAAGTGTGAAAAAATATTTTTTTCCACATTGTTATCTATATTTTATGTACTATGATATATAAAATTTAAAAATAAATGTTATTAGTGCAGTGAGAGACGTTGGCTCTCGCTAAGTAGCTAAAAGTGCTTTGCCAGGGCTCCGCACTATGTTGCGCAGGCCGCACAGTCAACCTCCCCGAAATAAAAGTTCTGAAAGCACTGATCGTGATAGGTCGCTATTTTTTTACGGTCGCCAAAATGTTGTTGCATAAAAAAATGATAGTATAAGAATTTTGAATATCGTTTAAGGAGGGGACCAATATTTTCGTGCTGATACCCATCACCAGTGTTGAATTCAAGGGGTACCCAGGCGGGGACATTCAGCCCCCCCCCCGGGAGCATTGAAATCAGTGTTGAATTCAGGAGGTGGCCCGGGGGAGGACATTCCCCCCCGGAGCTTTGAAATGTTCCCCGGAAGATTTGAGATTTTATTATTTCAATGGTAAAAAAGTTGACCCCCCCCCCTCCCCCAACGGAGAAAACTGTCTGAATTCAACTCTGATTGAAATATCCCCCCCCCCCCCCGAAAGATTTGAGATTGTATGCTTTTAATTCTTAAAAAGTGCAATTTTCCCCCCGGAGCCATAGAAATCCCTCCCAGAGAAAAGGGTCTGAATTCAACACTGTCCAGCACCTTTAAAAAAGAAAAAAAAAAAGAAAAGCTCCTACAAAAATCACCCGTCTGATAAAAACGACTCCAGTTCACCGAGCTCTCAGTGCTCCAGTTACTAGCTAAGTTCAGACGCATGCGCACAGGTACTGTTATGGTTTTCAAGCTATTGCATCCTTCCGCTTCCGGTCCGCCATTGATCTGCAATCGTCACGTGTTTCTGTGTTTTTGTGTACCCTGTTCATTCTATGGGACCTAATCAATTTTTTAAAGTGTGACCCTAAACCATATCCAACACCGTTAATTTTATTCATTTTTGTTCGATGTGTTTCTCAGAAAAGTACAGATTTTCCTGGACAAAATTTGTGGATATCGAAAGGTTGGATTTCTTGGTGTGATCAACCGTCGCGCCATGAAGTTTTGATTATTTTCCCGGCAAAACATTTGCAGTGTAAGTTTTTCTATATTATTTAAATTTTTTGTCGTAGGAATTATATATGCATGGATATTAAAGTTCTAGATTATTGTTTTTTGGTAAACCGATGTATTTATGTGTATGATTTTTATAAAATAGTGTTATTTTTTGCACCCTGTGACTTATGTTTTGATGTTGACTGAAATGTAACAATCGTCAAAATGCATGCTGAAGTTAATTACGTTTTTTTTTTATTTATTTAATTATTTATTGACGTTTTTAATATTTCCATAAGGGTATAAATACAGACATAATATGCATGGTTATTTATTTATTTTTAATTTCTTGCAAACTTTAAACAGTTATTAATTAATATTAGATTTTTAACTATGTTTATCAAAATATTATATAGACCTATTTCTTTTTCTCTTTAGCTTACGTATTTATCCAACTAGAATGCCGTTCTGACTCGTTTTAATTTCTAAAAAATCTGTTTACAATTTATCTGTTAATTAGAGATTGTCCTTCAAACACTTTATTTGTCAATAATATTTAAATGCGTTATCTCTTTGATTAATTAACTAATTAGATTTTTTTATTACTAATATTGCTTTTGTTCTTTTATCATAGAAATTCATTTAAAAATTACTATTAATTATTTTCCCTTTAAATTTTTGTTAAATGAGAAATAACGAATGTAATTAAATATTTATTTTTTGCATAATATTTATTTTCTGTTAATTAAGAAATAGAAATTAATGATCTGAATTTGAAAATGCACTTGCACACCCTTAGTAACGTTTATTAGACTTCGGTAACAATAAATTATTTTTTGTTCGAACTTCCTTTTGCCTTTCCTTGATGAAACTTTGCAGAAGAATGTGTTTTGCAGGTTTTTATTATTTTAGTATGAAGTGAAATCTAGCTTAGTATTCTAGCTATCTATATATAGGGTAGATGTGCCAGTAATGGATACCCTTAAGGAATTTCTTTTAAAATTATTTTTTAATTAATAGTTATAATTGTTATATTCCACTTTTTTTAATATTATATTAATCTACCAACAATATTTAACCATGCTCATAGTCACATTTCCCAATGTGAATCGAAATTTAATTGTAAATAACAGAAATAAATCAAAATAACCTAAATTCCAGTAATGGACACACCACAAAAAGTAATGCATAATTGATATTATGACTGTATTTAAAACTAAAATTTAAAGAAAACATATTAATGAAACAAAAAAAAAGCTGAATTTTTATTGGTTATTTCTTTGTAAACCAAAAATGTTGAAGGTGGCCCATTACTGGAAGGCGGTCAATTACTGGCACATCTACCCTATATAATATATCAGCATTTATATTTTATTTTTAAAAAGTCTAAAAAACTGTGGAATAAACACAAATAATTTAAATCTTAAGGAGGTAATTTAGAAAAAAAAAAAACATTAACAAAACGAAATGCAAAAAAAAGATTGCATTTTATGAATCATTTAGAAATGATAACTTATAGTATTTGCACATAAGAAAAATCATAATTTAAATTTAATGCATTATGCACACATATTTATTATATTAAATTTATAAACTTTATTTATTATTATATACTTATTATTATTACATTACCACTTTGGATTTTCTCAGAATACAATACTAATATGCATAATACTCATATCCATAGAATAAACAATAGTAATATGTAAAAAAAAAAGTACTATTGTAATTTAATTACGAATTTACAACAGTGTTTGCAGATTTAAAATAATATGTAACATAACTTTGATTTTTGAAGTAGTTTTCAATTCTTTATTTGTATTGCTTATAAGTAGGAAGGCAGAGATACAGTGTTAGTTGCAGAAATTGCTTGAGAGTGAATGATACACCTGTTCTGTCAAAAATTGTCATTTTTGATGATTGATATTTAGTAAAAAGTGATCTGCTGCTTTTTTTTTTTTTTTTTTTTTTTTTTTTTTAATAATTATTTTCAAAGCTGTTACAACAGGCTGGCAATATTTTGATTTCAGCTAAATAGAATGCCTGTGTGTTCCAAAAATTATTATTATTAAAATGCTAATGTTAGTTCTAACTACAATTTAAAGAAATCATATTAATGAAATAAAAAAAGCTGAATTTTTATTGGTTATTTTTTTTATAAACCAAAAATGTTGAAGGTGGCCCATTACTGGAAGGAGGTCCATTATTGGCACATCTACCCTAATATAATAACATATGAGGGGGTTACAATGACAGTGGAGTAAGTCAATATATTTAGTAATTTGAGAATTGAAGGATTTTGTGAAACTTCTTGCATTGCCGTTGCATTAAGTGGTCCAACTTGTTTTTCCCCTCTAGTGATTCCGTATGTTAACTATGACTTATTTGACTGTCACACTGAATAGAAATTAATATATACGCTCAGAGAAAATATGGTTTTCTAGATTTTTTTTTTTTTGACTTACTCCACTGTCATTCTAACCCCCTCATATATGGCACATATATGATTGTTTGATTATATATATAAACTTTGTGATGAACTTGGCTAAATCATAACTACAATCTTGGCATAATTCATAATTGTGGGGGCCACTATAACCCTTAAGTACGAAAATCATTATTTTATATATATTGTATTTATATTTATAATATATTTATCTAAAGTGAAAAAAAAAATCTAGTTTGCATTAATTTTAAAGTTACTTTTTATTTTATTTTTTGTAAAAAAATATTAGAACAAAATTTATTATACTAAAAAGCTAAATCAATTTTTGCAGAAAAGATTCTTTTTCTTCTATCACCGTTAGATTTTTGGAAATTTTACATCTCTAGTAAAAGGACGTACATACATATTTATTTATACATATATGTGTATATACATATACTATATATAATTCACTGGTGCCCGGCTAATTGAAAAGTACCGTAAATTGTATATATATAAAAAGCATTTATAAATATATATATATATTTATATGTATAAAATATTTAATATATATATATTTATATATATATGTGTGTGTGTGTGTGTGTACATAAACATATATAAACAAGCATAAAAATTAATCAAGTTTGTTTTTATATATGTTTATATTATTTGGCAACAAATCCCACTTTCTGTAAACCCAAATTGTGCCAAGCTTTTTAAAAAAAGAAAACAAGGTTCCTGTACTGAGAGAAATTAAATATCCGTCAAATCAAAGTATAAATCTAAGCAAATTGAAAATGCTGTTCTCAGTCTTGTTATTTTATATTTAATAATTTTAATATTTGTGCATTATGTAAAGCCTTTTATTATTTATTTATCTGTCAGATCACTTTGAAAAAGTTATGAGCTAGTTTCAAAAGGACTGATGGAAGCAATTAAAACAGACAGGTATGCCACATTTGTTTAATTTTCCAAGCCCCTGGAGAATGCAAAGTCTGAAGAGTATGACATTTGGCATAAAGGCATTGGCTGATCTGAGCTAACATCTTTCATCTAAATACTGTCCACTCGGTAATTGTTTTTCATATCATTAAATAACATATACTTATGTGTACTATTTTGTACATTTTTATTATTTTATACATGTATTCCTTCGATATGTCATGAATGTTAGAATATTATTTATGGAGGAGCGAACAATTAAACATATATGCGTGAGAGCTTCTTCAAAAGGTTGAAATTTATCTTTTTAAAACCATTTTGTGTATTTTCTTAATTAATGCAAAATTATAAAAATATCTGTTATAATATGATTAAATTATAAGAATATTTTATTAATGTATTACTTGAAATAATTTCTACTGTTTTTTTCATTCCTGACGTACCTTATTAATGCAGATCTTGTTTGTTACTTGTATTATTGGTGGTACCTACATATTATTTGGGCCAGGTCAGTTACAATTGCTATTATAAATAATATTTTTTTGTTATTTATTATTGCTCATTTATTATTTGTTTATTTATTTTATATTTATCATTTTTAGCAATGTTTTGTACATGATTGGTAACAATAAATAAGATTGGCAACCATTTTTGGCAATCTATCTCTCCTGGCTAGGATAATACGCAAGTACTCTATTATTTCTTGGTAACAATATTAAATTTAAAAATGATTAAGGATGTTTGAGTTATTGTTTTGAATTGAATTTTGGATACGACAATATAGGAGAGGAAAAACATTTGTCAAGAAACAACAATCGTTTAGAACTTGAGTTGTAATTTAATGAAATATATTTTTAAAAAAATAAACTATTCAATTACAAATTATTTCAATAATGCTTGCAAGCCTCATGCTTTTTCGTTTAAAAACTTGTCAACTAGTGTGATATTATTCAACGTAAAAATATATATTTTTTCTTTGGTCGCAACAACTTGGTCTGTTTGCAGCCTAAGTATTAAACCTCGGAATAGTGCATATCATTGTTCACTATTCAGAGTTAAAGTCATACGAATGGAATGTTGTCATATAAATTTTCATTCCTAGTAAATGTTGTGAAATGAAAATGTGTTTGCAGAGACATCTGCTTTTCTAGAGTGTTCATTACAGAGATTTTACTATATATTAATCAAGCATCTCCAAAAAGTAAAATTCTACTTTTTTAAAAAGCAATTTTATTTTTTAAATTAATGCAAAAATACGAGGAAAGCATTGTAAGTGTATAAGAGGGTGTGTGTGGAGAAAGGGATTTGATCCTTAGACAGCTGTCAAATTGAAGGCTTATATTATGAGCACCTGAAAATGATGTAAACAAAGTTGTTTAAGAAAGTTGTTGTCTCTTTTTTCCAAAGGGATATTTTCTTTGGAATTTAAAAGGGAAAGGAAGTTTGCTTAAAGTTCTTTTTGGAAAATAATATATTTTGTCCCTTTTATACAGCACTTTTAGATAATTACATTTATGTATTTCTGGAGCAAAGATCACTTTGACATGCCAGGGGTCGATCCAAGAAAAATTTGGGGCCTGTTTAGAGCCCCTTCACAAAAATCTATTTAATAAAATGGGTCCCTTCACAAAAATCTATTTAATAAAATGGGCCCCTTCACAAAAATCTACTTCATAAAATGGACCCCTTCACAAAAATCAATTTGATAAAATGGGCCCCTTCACAAAATTCTATTCCATAAAAACATACTATTTAGTATTTATTTATTTTTTGTGATGTTTTAAAATGTGTAATTTGTAAACAAACAAGTTCACCAGAGAGGAAAACTTCAGCAAAAGGATTTTAAAAAGTTTTTGTTTATAAATTCTTGGTTCGAATTTGATTAACTGGATTTCAACTTTCGTTACAAAATGTTATTTTTCACAAAAATATAATAAATTTCACAAAAATAACCTTTATTTTTCACAAAATGGGCCCCAAGAAAAAAAACCTGCATCAACCCCTGCATGCATATATTTAACTGAGAATTTTATTTTTTCCTTAGAAAAAAAAGGGTGCGGAATCTTACCACTCAAGCTATCCAGTATATTTGTTTTTAAAAATTAATCACTGTTTCAGTCAACTGGCTTTTTCGGATGAGGGGGACTGGCCAAATTCTGGTAACCCTGTATTTATGTGACCTCTTTTTTTCAGCTAAGTGTATTTTGTAAAGTAAATTTCTAAGAAATGTCTGTCACATATTATAAATGTTTTATGTCTGGTGACTGATGTGTAGGACTTAACCAGTTTATTATAAAAATGCCAAATGTATTGTATGATCATGTAGCAATAATGGCTTGGTAGTAATCAAATCTGTAATGAACATTAGGTACTTCTTTGTTATAGGTGTCTTGGTATAACTCAGTAGTAAGAAAGTGCAATTTTGCACCAAATATAAACAATCATGAAAATGAAACATCGACCAATGAAACAAATTTTCTAATCTGCACTTAGCTTGCTTTTCTCCAGCACACAATTTGTCTCTGATAAATTAAAAAATTGACATTTCTAAAATTTCTAACATGTTTACTATGTTTAATTTACCAATGACCCCCCCCCCCCCCCCAAAAAAAAAAAAAAATCATTTTACTATTTGAAAGAATCTCTGTGAAACTCATCATAATAGCCAACTTATATATTAGAGAAAAAATATCTGGAAATACAGTAGACTCTTCTTAAATCCACATAGCTTAAAAACAAGAGATTGGGCAGATTTTAGAATTTTGCAGATTTCTGGTCAGTTTTGTTTATATTTTTAAACAGTAATTTGAATTTAATAATGCACTCAAGTATAATAAATGCTTACAATAAAGTAAAATAATAAAAATTAACAAAATTATTATTTTTTAAATATTAAAAGTAAAGGTCAAGTAAATAATTCATAATACATAACTAAATATGCATAGTGATGAGATATTTTTTCCCTGAATCATTCAGTGAAATTCTCCTTATAAATATACACTAATAATTCCCATCAAAATCTTAAAATAACAAAGTTTTCTTTCATGTTTAGCCATACTTAATAACCAAAAAGTTTGATTAATACATAAATGTATTTGTTAAAAAGATAAAGCCACTGATATCAGGACTATCTTGAAATTCTTCAGAAATAAATTTATGCTTCCTTCATGAGAAAACATGAGAGTTCAATCATATTAACTAGAATTCCATATTAAAATGTGTACAGAATGTTATAAATTTTTTTAAAAAAAACTTCATTTTTTACATCTTAAGTCTCATTGTTTAAGTCTGAAATGATGTGCGGATTTGAGGGAGTCTACTGTACTATGTTGCAAAAAGAAGAAATGTGTGCACAAGGCAAACTAGTTCAATGGCTCTTAAATACCTTTTTCTTTCGGAATTGTGATTTATGTAAGGAACTAGAGTTAGGAACTGACTTTAGTCTGATTGTGGAAAAAAACTCTTAAATCTACTTATAAAGATTTAACAATATGATGAGATTTAAAAATGTGAATAAAGATTGTCAGAAAGTGACTTTGAAAATTTTGCTTTTCCTGCCAAATTTAACCTTTATTTCTAACACACCCACGGCATTTAAAAAATTTTCAAAAGTAAAAGAATATTCTCAATTTTAACTCCACCCCCCCCCCCACCCCAAAAAAAAAAAAAAAAAAAAAACCCTCTAATTTTAGTTGTCATGAGGTCTGTACCTAAATCCAATCTTGTTTATATGAAATAGAGTTAAGTGGCAGTACATTGCATATGTTTTTGAGTGTATGATAATTGTAGACACCCCCCCCCCTTCCTTTAATGATGTCGCTATCAATATCTACAAATTCTTTTTTATTTTACAATTTTTTTTTTTTAGTTTTTTTTTTTTAAATGCCAGATGTTGGGGGTATTCCCTATTTTGTAATGAAATTACTTTAAAATCATTTAATGGCTTTAATAGTAACTTTGTATTTTAATAAAAATACATAAAACTCTTTTGATGTAAAAAAAAAAGATTTTGGTTAGATAAAAAATAATAAAGATATCAAAGAGAATTGTTTCACTTCTTCTTGGAGATAGCTTTATAACATTATATATGCACAGCCCCTAATACATAAAAGTATCTAAAATTAAAAAACTGGCAATCTTGTATCATAATTTGCACATTGAATGTATAAGGAAAGATATTAAGTATACAATTTAATAACTAAAAAATTAAATGTAGTAGTTTTTGTTTAATTGATGTTTAAAAAAATACCCTTTTTTTACGATGTAAAGTATTTGCATGTTTTTTATCATGTAGAGAGTTTTCAATTTAATTGATTACTTATGGTTTTAATTTCAGATAGCAATGACTATTTGCAGAATATAATGAAGTATCCTACAAATTGGCCTTTGAAGCACCTTAGGTTTTGTTTGTATCACTATTATTTTAAATATTTTGTTATATAATTCATTCTTATTGTAGAACTTTGGATTTAATAAAATGTTTCGTTTCAGTAATCTATGAAATTTATCTGATTTATTGAATAAAAAAAAGTCTGTTTTTGCATTCATTAATTGAATTTACATTCATTATTTTATATAATGCAGGGTTCGCGCAGTTAAACCACAATTTTTTAACTGTAGAAAAATATTGTAAATTCTGTGAATAAACAAGGCCGTTACGATTTGATGTATTTAAAACTTGTATTTGGATTTTTTTTTTATGGAGTATGCGAATCTTGATATTGTATATGTATATATTGCATTTAAGCTTTGTATACATATCTATTATTTTAAGTGATTAGCATTTTATTGTGTAATGCATATCTTTTTTTTTTTTTTTTTCGAAAAAATTAAGAACTGTTCTTGCACTCAAATCATGTTTTGATAATTTGTTCTTAATGTACCTTTTTGAATTTATGAATACATTTTAAAATATTGTGTAAATTTATTTAAATATTGAGTAATAGTAATAACCATTCTTAGATACTTTTTTTGTACTATTGAAGGATACAAATAAACAAACAAAAAAATAAATATTGAAATGGCCAATATCTTGAATAAGTTTCCTAATAAACTACAGGTTTTTATTTTTCTCTTTTCTAGAAAACTAATATTATCATAAAATGTTACAATATTTTTTTTTGTCATTAATTTGTACTTAAGCAATGTATGTTTATTCTTTATAACCAGGGACAGATTTACAAATTTGGAGGCCCTGGGCACAGATGCGTATGGGGCCCTCCTTGCACCGATGCTTACAGCAGCCTTGAGTAATATATATATATAATATTGAAAGCAGTACTTATTAAGATAACCGCTATTAACTTTAATAATTTCTTTAAAATATCAGTTTAAAAAAATTAATTTGATAATCATTAATTTACTTTTAAATAGTTATTTCATAATTATGAAATTTCAATTGAATTTTATTATGAATTGTGTGGTGCTGATTACCTTTCTCTATGCAAGTCCACATATCTGGAATGATAAAGTATGCAGCAACTAATAATAAATTTACTGCAGTACCAAGCTATAATTATTGAAAATATTAGCATATCCTATTAATCAAATAAATTTTTCTTTCAAATACAAGATTTCACTGAAAAAAAAAAAATTATAAAAGTAACTAGCAGAACCACATGCCTTTGTCCATGTTAACCATAAGGCATAACAGGTAAAAGAAATAAAAATGAAATAATATGGCGATTCCACAGACAGAGTTCTGTACATTCTTGCACATAAATTGTTAAAAAATCAGGAAAAAATAAAGTTACTTTGACAAATCGTAGATAATCTTTGACAAACACATTTTTCCATATTTTGTTTTTTAACCATTAAAACTGTTATGGCCAATAATTGAAAAATCTTCAGTAGCATTTGGGGGCCCGTGTCCCGAATGCCTTGCCGTAAATCAGATACTGTTTATAACTATATTTGAAACTTATATTTGGATATATATTTTTTTCTTTTCTTTTGTGAGTGTAAACAGTAAAACATAAATATTGGAAATTATTTAATTTATTCTCCATTTTCACTCTAAAAGAGTGGTTCCTAATGTGGGGCATCCCCCCAATTTGAATTTTTAGGGTGGCAATTCCATATTTGCTATACTCCCATTCCCTTATTAGTTATTTTGTAAAAGTAATGTTGTAGACTAAAAATAAATGTTACACATTCAAATTTCAAAAATAAAATGAAAAAAAAAAGTTTTTTTATCCAATTTTTGGAAAGTTTACCTTCAAAAGTTCAAAATACAATCACTACCAGAATAATTATATGAAAACATTTAGACACTTGTATATTTAAAATTACTTTATAATTTTAATGATCTTAGACAACTTTTTTGACTTTGCATTTAATGAGTCTTGTATGTCTTTTCATTCTGCAATATATTAGATAAAGAAACTTTTACAAATGAAACTATTCAAGTGTATATTTAACATGTTTGCGACAAGTGTCCTTTACAGAATTTTGAATTTTTTATTACCAGTAATTTTGGTAAGAAAATTTTGCCTAACGTAATTACAAATATAATCACTAAGTCTAATTTATTCACTATTCTGTGATTAAATAAGAAAAGTTTTCAGGATTCTGAGTGCTGTGTGTGTCACATATATGCAGGTGGTTAAAACTGACTGTTTTAATCCTTTATGCTCAGAGTCCTTTTAAATTGAATCATAATGTTATAAAAACTATTTGATTCATCCATTACCTACAGTATGTTTCAGAATCAGTTTTAAATACTTTACTCTATTATAGATAACAAAAATAGTCCTGTGAATCAAAAAATGAGATTTTCTCGCCTATGTCTCATTCTAGTTTCCATTTTCCTGCGTGATATGCAATGCTAAGTTTCTGCTGTGAAACATCTCAACAATTTGTAATTTTTTTACTTACATTTCAAGGTCTGGGAAATAATATTATTTCTCTAAGTATGTTTTTTTTTTTTACTTTATTTTTAAAATGTTTTATAAAGTGGTATTTATAAGTACCAGTATTAAGAAGAAAGAAGCAATTGTTAATATGTATACTTGTAGCTCAGGTATATCAGAATTTAACATAGCCTAAGATGATTTGTATTTCTTTCAAATGAAGTTTTTCGTACAGATTTTTTATGATAATGTTTGGCAAAATACTCAAAAAATTCTATTAAATGCAGTTTCGACACAGATCATGGATTTCTGTTTGATTCCTCAATTACAAATTTAGTGCTAAGAACATTAGGATTTTCGAATGAAAAGTTATAAATTTAGTGTACGGCAGACACTAATATACATTATAGCAGACACGACCTTTTGCTGCATAGGAAACAATTGCAAACAGTGTATAAGGTGGAGGTAGACAATAGACATATTTCTTCGAAATGAAGAAAATGCATTATAATAATATTTAAAATACTGCTTAAAATTAATAAAGTTATACAGAAATGATTCTTGTTTAGTGCTTAGCTGCCAACTGCTCTGATTCTTTGGCACTAATAATTAAGGACAGAAATTTCTCCCTTTTCATATCGTAGAATTCTGTGATACAATAAGATGAAGAATATTTTAAATAAAAAAGTGATGCTAAAAAAATCTTAGCAGTTGGCAGCTATGATTGTATTATGCAAATAGAGATATTAGCACCCAAAAACTTTTCACATGTATAAACGAGGTGCTAAAATTAATCACAAAATATATCATTGCTATCACATTTAATTCCAAATGCGAGAGTCTCTTCAAGAAATTTTGTCAAGATAAAAGTACAGACCATGAAATACTACTTTGGTTTCACACTAAGGTAAATATAAGAAACAAAAAAAAAGACTCTTTTAGATAAGAATGCGAAAATAAAGTTCATTTCATTTATAAGGTTATATTAAAAATATATTACTGATAACATTATTACTTGTTTTATAAGCTTAACACTATGTGACATTACTTGTCATTTGTATTACTTTTTAGGCTTCCACCATGTGAATTTACCATGATGAAAGATCTTTTTGATAAAAATTATATGTTACAGCGGGTAAAAATTATTTTTATCAAAATATAGCGAAAATACATATTTACTAATAAAAGCTTTGAAAAATGCGTTTGTTGGTAGCAAATGTAAATATTTTCTAACTCTTCATTTATGCATAAAAAATTTAGAAATACACCTTCTGTGGAAAAATCAGCAAAGTTTGTGAAGTTAAATACAACGATGTCTATCTGAAGTAAATTTTTATTTAAAACTTCTATGCTTTTACAATCTGGTTTTACATTTTGTACACGAAAAATTTACCATACAAACACACCAATTTGAATTGGTGTTCAATGTTTTTGTACTTTCAGTAAAATTTTATGTAATCAAGTTGAATTGAAAGAATACTAGTTATTTTGATTTGTGTTTTTAAGACAAAAAGGCTTTAGAAACATTGTTTAGTGCAAGGTTTTTTTTTTTTTTAAATCAGCTTGATCTTAATCATGATTTAAATCAACCACATATTTAAAAAAAAAAAAAGAAAAATAATAAAACATTGCTTTCACTTAACTTTTAAAAATTATCAAGGTATTTTGTAATAAATGTTATGTTTTGCCTAAAATGCATTGGAAAATTTAGGAATGTGAGAGACCAAAAACCCAAAGTCAATGCTTTTGTAATTTAATTTAAATTAAAATCTTAACAGATTACCATAAGTATTTACCTATTAGAAAATATTTAAGTCTTTTGGGAATTTTAGAATTAATACAAAAACATGGAGATTTTTTGCAAAGATATAGAAAGCTTCAGAAAAAGTATAGACCTTTCCAAAGAATTTTTATTTATTTTTATCTAAAATTTTCATTACAATTTATTTAGTTATTATTAACATGTAAATAACAAATTGTTCGATTTCCAATGCAGTTTATTTATAGAAAGATTTGGAAAATAAACTATTGATAACAAACTTTAAACGTGTGCTATTTAAAAAATTTTAATGAATGAATTGTTTTAATGAACGGTAACAATTAATTGTTTGATCCCTGACCTTTTTTCACTAAATTTTGCATATCTATTGGTTTCACACTATGCATGAAAATATTCAAATTCTTCAGTATTACTGTTTATAATAGAGAAATGTTCCTCTGTAGTATAATACATTAAAGAGTAGGTTATTAGAATGCACAATAGGTCTGAAAGGATTAATTGTAAAAACTATTGTGAATGGAGAAATTTCCAATCAAAGTTGTTTCTTAAAAAATAAAAAATGAGCGATATATATTGGATTAAATTAAATTGAATAAAAGTTAAATTTCTGAGTGTTTGTCATTTTTATTTTGAGAATATATGTAACAGAAGTTAAAATTTGTGGCTTAGCAAAAATTTCCAATAATATTCCTAGGTTCTATATAAAAGTATACATGGAAAATTAAATAAGGTATATTTTTAAAATCTTGATAAGACAAGCACATTTTTGAAAATTTAATGGGATTTTATATATTAAGTGTTAGTAGTAATAATTGAGCTTTATTAATAAAATATATTTTTAATCAAAATTTTGAAAACATACATAATAAAATCTTTGAAAAAATTCCTCTGTTGGCAGTAAGTGTGAATATTTTCAAACATTTCATATATTTATAATTAATTTAGTAGCACACGTAAATATTTTAAATACCAAATTCAGCATTTTATTTAGTTTCTATAAAATATTACTGATTTTTGCCATTTTGAGGATTTTTTTTTTACAGCTAGAATTATTTTCTTTAAAGCTAAAATGCTGAAAGTTTATAAGGTAAGTACTAAAAGGATACGCGAAAGCATAGATAATTGATGACATTGTACAGGCTATTTTAAAAATTTGTCTGCAACACAGATGATGCACTTTAGTGTTGGGCGATGACAAGAATGCTTTTCAAGAAGCATCATTTCTCTCAATTGTATGGACATCTCGAGTGTGTTACTTGTTTCTCAATGATACCAGTCTATAAATTGTTATTTCTATCTGATTCTCTCTCTAATTTTAAGTCATAATTTCTCATTGAAATGGCTTTTCCCATCTTTTTTGTTATTAACTGAAATATGAGGAAGCAGAGTGTTTATTATTCAGGATAAAGGGGCTTTCGAGATACAGTTCTAGCTTTGGAGGGTTTTTCCCTTTAATCTCTAACTTTCTCTGGTTTTATCACCCTGGATTGGCTGCCCACAATGAATTTATCCTATAGTTGTAGGCATATGCATTTTCTATAGATACCTTTCTTATCAGCATTTGCACAGTTTCTTCCAGCAGTTTTCCAGTTTATCCTCCTTCTCCTGTTTATATACACTTTAACACATAATGTTATACATTTTGGATTGCATTTAGAGCAGATAATCTGATGCATATGCACCGGGAGGCATAGTCTCTGAATACAGTTATAGCTTTATGGGTTTTATTTTCTTTCTTTTATCTCTAATTTCTTCTGGTTTTATGACCTTGGGTCGCTACCCACAGTGAATTTATCGTACAATTGACAATATTGTAGGCTTATGCATTTTCTATAGGTACCCCCTTTTTTCAGCATTTGCTTCGTTTCTTCCAGCAGCCCCCTCCTTACTTCTATAGAATTTATTTTTCATCTCACTCCTCTTTCCTTTTCTCCGTTATCAAGACGCTGACAGCTTAGCTCCTCCTTACCCTTATATACACATTATCTTTACTCTTCACTCCACTCTGTTTCTGGGGTATTCGGAACGAGTACCATTAGGTTGTCCTCCTTAAATGTACCTTTACTTTTTCGATAGGGGGCCTTAGTTTCTGAAATATGAAGGGCTTTTGTTCCTTATTTTCAAATTTACTCCTTTCCCTCCTTTATTTTTTTTTCTATGCTGGGTTTTTACCTTTTTAGGTTCATGGTCCTATGCCCTATCTTTCCCTAATTTTCTGTTTTATTTGGACAACATTTGTAAGCTTTAGCAGATTTTTGCCCCCACCACCATGTGGCGGTTTTGTTATTTGTATGTTGTTTGTACACATATTTCTTGTCTTCTAATTATCCAATTTTTATGCAACTTTCGTCATTGTATCTGTAGTCATTTCGTCCTCCACATTACTTCCCATCTTCTGCAGTAGAAGGCGCTCAGTATTCCCTTTTTATTATCTTACCAGTATCTGTCCGGCTAGTTCTACTTGCATCTGGCATTATTGACTTTGCATATTTCCCCCCCCCCCTCCCCTCCCCTCACCATCTTTATTTTAGTTATCATTCTGCCCCCTAGAGGGCGCTCTCTTTCTTGCGCTTAAAAAAAAAATAAGATCACAGTTGGTTCTTAGAACATACAGTAATAAACATCATTAAAATAAGTAAGAAACAAATGTGATCTTAAATGTTTTTTTAAAAATGCGCAAGAGGGCGCCCTCTGCCGGGGAATATGCAAGATGCTAATAGAACTAGCAAAAAAAGGCGAGATACTGGTAAGATAATAAAAAGGAAAGAATGAGTTTCCGCTACTGCAAAAGATGTAAAGTGACGTGAAGGAGGAAAAGATTACAGGTACAAAGATGAAAGTTGCATAAATAGAAAACAAGAATTACTATGTGTACAAACATACAAATAACAAAAGTGCCACATGGTGGTGGGGGCAAAAATCTGCTAAAGCTTACAAACGATGTCCAAATGAAACTGAAATTTAGGGAAAGAGAGGGCATAGGCCCATGAGACTAAAAAGGTAAAAACACAGCATAGAAAAAATATAAAGGAGTCAAGGGGTAAATTTGAAAATAAGGGGCAAAAGCCCTTACTATCTCAGAAACTAAGACTCCTATCGAAAAAATAAAGGCATATTTAAGGAGAACAACCAAACGGTACTTGTTTGGGATATCCCAGAAACACAATGGAATGAAGGGTAAAGATAATGTTAAAAATATATATAAGGGAAGGGTAAGGAGGGTCTAAGCTCTCAAGGTTGTGACAACGGAAAAAAAAGGAAACGGAAGAAAAGTGGAGTGAGATGAAAAGAATATCTGTAGAAGGAGGGGGGGGGGAGCTGCTGGAAGAAACGGAGCAAAAGCAGAAAAAAGGGCGTACCTAGAGACTGCATATGTCTACAATTGTCAATTGTAAGGATAAATTTACTGTGGGCAGCGACCCAAGGTAATAAAACCAGAAGAAATTAGGGAGAAAATAAATAAAATATGCCTCCCGATGCATACGCATCACGCTATCTGCTTCAAATGCATTCCAAAATGCATAACATTGTGTTTTAAAGTGTTTAAAAACATGTGTTGTGAATGCGTTTAAAAAAGCGATGCGTGTAAAAAGTGTTTAAAACTACACCTCACGAACACATTATTTAGCACCAGGAGTAAAACATATTTCACCACACGAGAACACTTGGAAACACATTATGAACGCATTTTATGCGTGCAAAAGTCGGCCCGTTTTTGTGTTAGTTTTGCGTTCTGTATTGTGTTGCCGGGATTTGCAGTGTACTATTTTCATCAAGTAAGAGATTTAGAAATTATAACTATTAAAAAAATCAAAATTTTGAGGGTTTAGTCAAATTTTATTTTTTTTACAAGAACTACTCATTATTTTTTGTCGAGTTTAGGATTTTTTAAACACATATTATATCTCTACTCAATAAAAAAAGTTTAGCTCACAGGGACAATTGAATTATGAAAAAATTCTGTGGGCAAGCTATTTAAAGTTAATTTATTTATTAAAAAAACATTAAATTTGAAATTAAATTAAAAAAAAAACTTTATATGCATCTAGATTCTTTTTCAGAACATTTTCTGTTTCAATATATCTCTTTTAGTGTGTGTTTAAAATTTCATATCAAAAAGTTAAGTAGATGTGGAATTAGTGCAATCCATATTAGGATGACTTTTACATGTAATTTGTCAGTTTAAAAGCTACTTGATACTTTTAATGGGAAACCAGCACACTATGAACATTGAAGCCAGAACCGACATTAAAGACTAAAAACCCTTAATATGTAGACAACAACAAATTTTTAACTAACAGGCTTTTAGGCAAGCTTTCGGATATCGGTTCTAAAGCAGCATATTTAGAGTGCGAACGATTATTTGTTCTGACTGACTATTAAATAACTCTATTTTGATGAAAGCTGTAAGCATTTCGACAATGAACCAATAAATGTAGATGTTTTTAAAGTTAATAACAGTAGTATTATGGTTCATCTAATTATTTTAAATTAATAAATGGTTTAATATGAAATTGAATTTTGAAGATTGTATTATTAAATCTGTATTGAATTAAAAAATTAAATGAATAATGGAATGCATATTTCGTTGTTTATTTTCAATTTTTGTCTTTCAGGTTTACATGCAGTTAAAGAAAGATTAACTATTCATTTACTTTTTTGAAGGTCAGGTCTATCATATTTAAAACAAGTCTAATCATAAACTCAGAATATTTCTAAATTTGTCTTTGTTTCATAATCTAGTAAAATTAAAATAGCATTTTGATTATTTTTAAAGAATAAACTGTATTCATCACATTAAGCGAATTTTCAACAATCCGAAAACAATTTATTGCTGGTGATACTATTTGAGGATATTCGAATAATAATATATAAATCAAAGTAAATAATAATATTTGAAATAAGTTCGGTTAAAAGCCAAATAGCACTATTTTCATAATGGTTGTAATATATATAAATAAATAGCAAAACTTAAAGCCTTTCTTTAACACTACAGTAAAATAAATGCCGAAGCCAGATTATGCTTGGATTTTACCTACCAACGGTTTTAGTCTTACAACTATTATTTCAGCAGTAGGTATAGATAGAACATAAGGGATTTCACAAAAGCAATTTATCTCGCCTCAGAGGTATACTTTAAGTGAAAGTATCTAAATAATACTTTAAAATATACAGTTAGCATTTAACGTATAAATTCTAGATAAGTATGTTGTATAAGAGAGATAGATACATTGGTTTAATTTTTTGCGATATTTATCACTTATAATGTATGATCTATATTGTATTATAAAAATAATGTGTTCTGTATATGTATTTATTTGTTCGTGAAATTGGAAAAAATCAAAAATTATTCTATTAAGATTCAATTTAGATAAAACATAATACGGTTTATTTAAAATATTTTGAATCCTTGAGTTACTTTTAGTTGTGTCAATTGTTGTGTCAATGTCAATGTCTGTTGTTCATAAAGTGCTTATGCAGGTCGTACAGCCTGTGTTTAATTTGAATCCAGCCTGAAAGATCTAAGCAGAGGTTATCATATATTAATTGACGATATAAAGTTCGAGTCACAGGAGTTGTGGCGGAGAGGAACACAGGACTGTTGAAGTTGTGGAGCTAGATGCTAAGTGAGCATTGACGATGACAGAGAAGCAGCAAACACAGAATGGAGGGGGGGAGTCTATCAGAGCAATAGAATATATATTTTTTTATAAATTATGATACAATGAACACAGTATATCTAATGTGATAATACAAAAAAAAATTCAAAAACACAAATGTCAATGCAATCATAAATAATAATACATTTCTTTTCTCCCCCTCCCCCTTAAAATACAATTAAGAGAAATAGCTTAAAAGGAAAGTGAACGTTAAACTATGCCAATCGCCAATACTGGACGGCATATAATGCCAATATCAATGAATAAGTTAATGGTGGAAATGCCAGACTGAAATAAAAGAACGAAAAATTAAAATTTGGAATTTGGAAAACCACAACGATACGTTTGTGGCGGCTCTTTTCTCATTCCTTTGGAAGGAGGGGTGAAGCTGTAATCGCTGCTGAAGATCACTTTCAGTTAATCAAATATTTGAGAAAGGGGAAAATAACGATTTGGTGTTACCGATTCGAGCGTATAAAAGGAATTAGAAGTAAAAAGATGTTTTAAGGACAAGTATTTGCCGTATAGTTAGTGGTAAAGGAACTGGTAAGGAGTGGTAAAAGACTGAATAGGAACCGAAAAATGTTGAAGGACAATTAATTGAAATAAATACATTTTTTAAAAGAAATATATTAAATCGAGAGTGATTATTTATCAGTTTGTATTAAAAAAATAAAATAGATATACAATTTTAAATCCAGTTTCCTGGGCAGAAAAAAAAATTATCGGCGTTCTCCTATGGATCGAACCAACATCTATGCACCCCCTATGCGGAACTGAAAAATGGCGTTTTTACCAACCATGTTGAGGTTCAGTTGAAGAACTTCAGCTTATTTCTGAAGCAATCAGTGACATTTACGTGCCATTACTGTACCCACGACATTTTATTGCCCCAAGACAACGAAAAGACAAATTTCTTTTTCTTTTTTACAAGATGTTGTATTGTCACCGGAAATCCGTCACACAACCAAAAATTAAGTCAATTGTAGCACAGAAATTGTTAAAATTGGATTGCAAGATTTGAGCCAAACGGACAGACAAACCAATTTAAATAAAAGTTTGTAATAAAGAACTGTTTCTTTTGATTTAATACTGATGTTTGATTGTAATTCCCAAACTTTTTCTCAATTTTTTAATTTTTTACGCGAAATCAGCATTATAGTATCAACAAGAATCAAAGTTTTCTTCTCTCTTTATGCTTTCGTCTTACGCTTTTTGTGTATATGGGATAAAATTTCCTGAGTAATCGCTGGTGCTGAATAATTTTGTAATTGACTTATTACTCATATCAATAACAAATTTCAAAATAGGGCACAGTTTGTTGCTAGAGGGCGATGAGAATGATGTCATTGTGAAGCATTATCTTTCTTATGTGTATACGCTATTTTTTATAACTATACGCAAAGTCCTAAAAATCGAGATTTCCCTCTACTAACCCAGCCACAAATTATGTAATAAAAATGGGACTGACATCACTCGATCTGTAATAACGTCTACAAATTAATGCTTAGATTCAGTTTTGTCTTTGTAACGTCTACTAACAGAAATTGTAACAAACTTTAAAATTTTAAATATTAACATCTAATTTTGACGTCATGCAGATGTTAATTTCTCTTCTATTACACCTTTTATTGAAAAGAAATTTTCCTAAGCTTCTTTTTTATCTCTTCTTGCCCGCAGACTTTTTTTCCATAAGCTCTTTTCATTTCACTCTGGATAGATTTTATTTCATTCATCAATTGGTCCTGGACCAGCTTTTATATCATCTTGACTTCGTTTCATTTCTTCCTAATAAGCAGTCATGTTTTCATAAATGCATGTTTATTTCATGTTTTCAAACCTTTTAAAAGATACATTTTTCAAATTTCCAATACGTACGTAGGATGAAAATCCGAGTTATTGACACCTAACCAGTTACTGACACATGAGCAAAAATCTAACTCAAATAAGCATTTTGTTGTAAACTTCTGCAAAGTGATGCCATCTAGTGGTAAACGAGACACTTATTTTTATTTTGGAATCAATTTATTCACCACTAGAGGGCCAAAAACATATTTAATTAGGAAGAAACTTTTGAGAATACAAAAAGTGCCGCTTGGAAGCAACCATCTTATTTCTAAAGTTAAGGAAGTGTTTTTCTAATATATTTGTAATGCAACCATCCTAAACTTTTTTCTTAAAATTATGCTTGTAGAAATTAGTTTAAATATGCATATGTTATATTAGGGCCATGATTTAAGGTTTATAGTTAGTTAACTTGGCTTAATGGGGGTGCCAGTTATTGGTTCATAGAATTTCATTTCACCAGTTTCTGTCAGAGGTGTTAGTTATTGGATATATTAAAAAAGTTGAAATCTATTATTTGAACTGTTTAAAAATTCATAATAATGAATTAAATTTATCTTGTAGTAAACACTATTAAAATTTAACCCTTTATCTACTCACGGTACTTTTAAGTACCATCAGAGAAAACATTATATAAAATTTCTTTAATCTGTCTAATAATGATAATAAGGTTTTGTTTTTATACAAAATATCTTTCTGGATCACATTTAGAAAGCACAGCGAAACAGTGTGCTGGATAGAACCTAAGGTATTGGTATATCCCGCATAACGTTCCCACATTAAAAATAATCAAAACAACGGCAACGATATGGGTGGCCGTGTTTACGAGGGCAGAAAGCAGACAGGCGCCGAAACTGACAGTTCAGCAATGCTGAACAAACAGGGATTTATGACAGACAATCTAGAGGGGTCATAAAATGTGCTAAGATATACATTGAACCGGCGATTCCGGGAAAACAAGGAGAGGAGTGGTACATAGGAGTCTCTAAGAGGCGGAATATGGCTGCAGCGAATCAGAAACATCGTGATGATCAGATATACGCGGCGACCAGTAAAAGTGATTCGAGAGAGCAGGGAAATTGACCGCCAACATCAACATTGGATAAAAAATCCTTAAGAGGAGGTAAATACTTTTTACACCCCTCTGAAGGGGTAAAATAACGAAAACTTCGCTAGAACTAAAAAAATCACTTCCATCAAAAAAATCCTTAAGAGGAGGACATCTTTTTCAGCAGCTTGCTACCAACATGAAAGTTGGCTTTTCTATATAGGCTGCAGTGCTATAGGCAACAGCCTACAATTATAATTAAGTCATTCAAACCTTTTTTTAAATATGTGCCCATGGAAGCAAGAAATACTGGTGAACTACTCTATGACTGCTATTCTCTTGAGAGGTACAGGTAGATATTATTCACCCAGATACTGTGTAAATATTTTTAAATTAATTAATTAACGTTAAGAAGATTATGCTTCTCTTGCCATCCCCAGGATCAAGGATGTATGTAGAGGTTAAATTATTATCACAAACTTATTAAGCACTTACTTAAATTTAAATAATTAAAATAAGAACTTAATAACCTAACTGGTTAATATATGGTATTGTTAAAATGAAGTCTCGTGAATATAATGTGTATTACCTTTTTGTATAATTATTTTACTCTTTGTTTTTTTTTATGTTTTATATCTATCTTATGTAAATAAAACCCTTTTTATTTTACCCTTAATTTAGACTCCAGCATTTATTTAGTGTATAGTGTGATGTTTAATCTAGAGTAATATATATGTTGGTTTAAACTACTGCTTTCAGTAAGATTTTACAGCGGGCTTGAGGGGTCAACCTTAAGGATAAGTTTCTTCAAAAATAACACAACGCCGTACACCTTTTTATTTAATACAAAAAAAAGCTATCCCAGGTTGTACGATCACAATTCCCCCTCAAATTGCCGCTAAGATAATTGGTGTGTCTCTGACAGGAGGAGTTAATTATTATGGGTTTGAGTAACGCCCTGCAAGTTTTATATATATGTTTTAAATCTCTCCAACAGATAGAAACCCCAATTATTACTGGTGCATGTGACACAGGAATTTCTCTGGTGTTCAGCTTTCTTCATATCCAGCCCTTTTAATTATTCAATTTACAGCTTATTTTAGATAATTAAATATTTTGTACTGGATTAAGAACTTATATCTTAGATCTAATGAAATAACTTAAATAGTAATAATAATGATGGACATTTAAGGAAACTAAATTTATTTATATTCAATATTCTCTTTTAGAATTGATAAATTTACTCAATAAATGTATAGAAGTTATTATTTACATAAATTTTTATAATTAGTTACTCTAAACATATCCATTTAAAAATAATAATAATAATAAGATATATATTTTTTTTTACTTCTCATATTATTCTGCTAGTAGTATTTAATATATTTTTTTTGTAAGCTAACATCACACTACTTAATATAATTTATTTCGGTAATTGTATGAATAATAATAATAATAATAATAACTACAATTATAACAATAATAATACAAAATAAATGATAAATAATATCAGCTGTAAAGTGGAAAATCCTGATCCTAGGGCATGGGTTATACATAAAAAAAATAATAAAAAGGTATTGGCACTCAATTGCATTTGCATAATTAAAATTGTCTTTTATATTGTATATTTATATGTCGCGATTGTAATTACAAGCAAATAATCTTCATATGAAAACAAAGGTTCCAAAGGTCAATTCCTAAGAATTAGACCATTTTTGTTGAAAGATTGCATATTATTTTTGTCTCTGAAATATTTATTTGAATTATTCATGCAAATATATTTGAAAGTGATAAAAAAATGAATTATTATTTGTTCTAATCCTTGAAAAAAAAAAAAGAAGATATATATATATACATATATATAAAGAAAAATAAAAGATAAAATTAATGATAATACCAGTGATAAGCTGATAAACTTTTATTATCTATTTATTTTATGTGTATTTCTTGCATACTTATAAGTGAACAATTAAAAAAAAAAAAAAAAAAAAGTTCATTTTTGAGATGTTTTTTTTTTCACTAAACTGCTGATTAATAAAAAATAATAATAATAATAATAAAGGAAAGAATAAGTGTAGGAATTATTAGATTTTTAAATAATTATTAATACTTATATCAGCAGAATTAACGTAAAATTAAAAATAACTAAAATTGAACAAGTTTTGTAGTAATCTGATCTCTTGTTAAAATGCCTTACAAATTTTATTTTGCGTTGGGGTATGGCAAATAATAAAAGAAAATTTAAGAGAAAAAGTGGAAATTTCAACGATTCATCTATACAAACAAACAACTCAGGAAAAAAAAAATAAACGGGGACAAACTGATATTTTGTCACCAAAAACAAGAAATCAACATAAAAATAAACGAAATCAGGCAGAAAAATCTATACTAAACGCAACAATGGCGGAATCTACACCAAGTGTAGACACTATTTTGTCGTTGATTCCAACTTTTGACGGAAAAAAGGGAAATAGAGTTGAATTCTACCTGCAAGAATTCGAGAAATTAATAGCACAAACTTCGCTAAAAGATGATTGTAAATTAATCATTCTGAAAGCAAAATTAATTGCAAACGCAAGGGAAAAATTGGCGACAAACATCAAATTAAACAGTGAAACAGATTACGGAGAATTTAAAAAGCAACTAATAGAATGCTTTCAATCCAAAGCGAAATTTTCCGAAATCCAAAACAAATTTTTTACGCTTAAGCAGAAACCATCGCAAACTGTAGAGGAATTCATCACCGAATTCAACGAAATAGCAAAAGAGTACATCAGTAAAAACAACGAAGAAGGTCAAAATGGGTCCACCAAATTTATTGATTTGATTAAATTGACACGATTTCTGGATAGTTTAAGAGCGGATTTTAGTTTAGATGTTCGCAAAAACTCCCCGAAAGATTTTACAGAAGCATGCAATTTAGCACTCAAAATGGAAGAAGCTTACAACGCGTGCAACTTAGAGGAGATTAACATGGTAAAGAAACAAAATGAATCCGATTTAGTGGAAAGCCTGATAAAATTAAATGCAAACAGCGCCGAACAGATTCAGACTTTAATGACTGAATTAAATAATTTAAAAATTCACGCTAAAGATACAATAGGAGCCAAATCTAAATGGTGCGAGCTGTGTAAGCGCAACAATCACGAAACGGAACATTGTTGGTTTAATCAAAGGAATAATAGTAACCAGACAAATTATAAAATAGAAAAAAAACCACAATACAAAAATCAGATTTTCCAAAATAATAAATTTTCTAACAACACCAAACAAAATTCAAATTTACATCGTCCGGAGTATCCCATGCAAAGCATTAATTGGCAAGGGGGGCATTTTGGACAAAATTTTGCACAAAACCCAGGCCTTAATTCTGGACAGAATTTTGGGCAACACTCAGGTCATTTTGGGCAACACTCAGGTCATTTTGGACAGAATTTTGGGCAACACTCAGGTCATTTTGGACAGAATTTTGGGCAAAGCTCAGGTAATAATTCTGAACAGAGTTTTGAGCAGTACCCGGGCTTTGGCCAAGCTCAAAATATGGATTTCGGGCAGATTCATAGTAACAATTATGGGCCAAATCATGGTAATAATTTTGGGCAAAGTTATGCAAACAATTGGGGGCAAAATTATGGCAACAATTTTGGACAAGGTTATGCAAACAATTGTGGGCAAAATTATGAAAACACAAATGCACAGAGGGGTAATTTTGATAGGCCTAGAGGTAAGCCAGGATCAAAATTCTACAATAAAAAATACAACTATAAAAACTCAAGCAACACAAACCGAAACTCAGATGACAAAGATAGAAAAGAACAAAAAAACTGAGTGGGGGACTTACTAACATTAATAAAACGCACCCGCGTGAGTCACCCCACAGCGGGACTTTTAAAACACCAAACGAACAATTTGATACACCTAACATTTTCGACTCTCATGCTCACAGTTATCCTCAGGGATTTGGATTTCTTATGGATATAAATGCACAAGGAAGTGCAATTAACAGTGATACTAGGGACAAAACACAACAGGATGGAATATTTTTAAATAAAACTATTGCCAGTGTCAATAATTCTAAAGATAATCAATTACCCATAATTGACATGAGCATTGATAATATTAAATTAAAAGGATTATGTGACACGGGAGCAGCTGTGTCGCTGCTGTCCCCAGGTATATTTGACAAAATAAAGCAAGAAAACATAAAATTTAAATACCTAGGTACCCAAATTAAAATTAAAACCCTAACAAACTCAACTATTTTTTTTAAACACTGTATAAAAATTGCTTTTCGCTTAGAGGGCATTTGCACCACTGGTACATTTTATGTGACAAACAAAGAATTTGATAGGGATTATCAGATCCTACTTGGGTATGATTTTTTAAGGGGCAACAAAATCACATTAGACTTTTCACAAAATGTTCTTAAACTAAAAAACAAAGCCATTCAACTTAACACTTACATGACAGAACAGAATGAAGAAATTAATAATCTAGCAACTGAAAATCAACAAAACACAGCTCAACACGATGTCATTCATAACAACCCAAAAAAAAAACAATTAAAAAAAAAGGGGGAGCACACAATAAAAAAAATAAATTGTATGCAAGGAACAAGCGCAGAATATTTCTAACCCCACACTCTAAAAAAATCATTACACTTACTTGTGATGAACAAATTAATGAAAAAGACATAATTCTAGCAGAGCCAGTTAGAGACAATACCGAGTATGATATACAAACATCAATTCATGAGGTGCAACGCAACAACTTAATAAATATTATAATACATAACAAGACGGATAAAAACATTTACTTAAAACAAAACACTAACATAGTCAAAATCACCACAGACATAGAATGCAAAGAAGATGACTCAGACATTGATATTGATCAGGGAAAAATTCACCAGATCAATCAACTAAACATTCAGGAAGTCAGACAACTTCGGGAGGCAGAACTTAGCATCAATGACTTTGATTTAGAGCATCTCACAGAGGACTTACAAGAAACATTCAAAGAATTATTAATGAGCAAAGCTCACGCTTTCTCTAAAACATATGACACGTTAGGTCAGAGTTCACTTGTATGTCCCAAATTCACATTAAATCACGATTTCCCTATACAAACAAGACCATATAGACTGCCCCAAACCTTAAAGGAAACAGCATGGAAGGAAATACAAACATTACTAAAAGCAAACATAATTGAAAAATCAGATTCAAACTACTCTTTTCCTGTAGTATTTGTTAAGAAAAAACAAACACAAAAAGATAAACAAGAGCAAAAATACAGAATGGCAATTGACTATAGACTCCTAAATGAAATACTACAGACTTACAACTATCCAATACCAGATATCAAAGACATTTTATATAATATCAGTGGGAAACAATTTTATACTGTGCTTGATCTACACAGTGCCTTTTTCCAGATAAACCTCAGACCAGAAGACAGAAAAAAGTTAGCATTCATAAAAGAGTTTGGTAAATTTAACCCACTAAGGCTTAGTTTTGGCACAAAAAATAGTAGCGCTTATTTCGCAGAATTGATTGACAAAGTCCTAGGACACTTTGACAAATCTAAAGTCGCTTATTTTATGGACGATGTTATTATTGCAACGAATAATATTCAAGAAATGCTACAACTTATAAAGGAAGTACTCGAGGCATTAATTAACCACAACCTTACAATTGAGCCAGCCAAAATGCAAATTTGTAAACAGGAAATAGACTTCCTAGGATTCCAACTAAATCAGGAGGGATATTCTCCGGCTAAAAAGAATATTGATAAAATACAGAACTTCATCAGACCAAAATCAAAAAAGGAGTTAGATCACTTTTAGGACTGGCGAATTACTTTAGATCACTGATTCACAGATACACTGACATAGTTCATCCTTTAATCGAGCTTACAAAAGAGAAAGTGAAATTCAAGTGGAATGAAAATGCAGAAAAAGCATTCTGTAACATACAGCAAAATATCATGCAAAAACCAACTCTCAAACCACCTGACTACTCAAAACAGTTCGTATTAATTTGTGATGCTTCAAAAGTAGCTATATCAGCCATTTTGGCTCAAAGACATCAGGACAATTTGGTACCCATTGAATTTTTTGGGCGCAAACTCAAAGAACCTGAGAAAAGCTACCCGAGTGTGAAATTCGAGCTATTAGCCATACATGAAGCAGTAAAACACTTCAACCACATTCTATGGGGCAGAAAATTTACAATACAAACTGATTCGCAATCAAACACAAGACATTTAAACCTTGAAACGCAATCAGACATAGTCAAAAGATGGTTAACTGACTTAGCCGAATATAATTACTCGTTTGAATATATAGAGGGCAAAAACAACCCAGCTGACTATGTTTCCAGGAATATCAATAACATAATTGCAGATAACAATTTACAAAATAACTTATTCAAAATGAATTCTGCACTTTCAAATGAAAATATAAAAAATGAACAATACCGAGATGAAAAACTAAAGAAAATTATTGACAAAATTATTACGGGTAGAAACAACAAAACCACAAATAGATACACACTTAACACGAACAGGATGCTCATTCTAAAACCGGGACAGAACAACAAAGAACTGTTAATTGCCCCAGACACTCTTAAAATTGCTATCATGGAAGATGCACATGCTCCGCACTTTGGTTTTCAAAAAACATACGAGTTGATAAAGGATAGATTTTATTGGTACCGTATGTATACGGATATTAAAACTTTTTGTGCTAACTGTACTGCATGCCAGACAGCTAAACAGCACAGAACCATCAAGGTTCCTATAAAGAGGGTAGTAAAAGACCACGAAATTGGGAGTAGGCTGCATATAGATATATGCGGAAAACTGCCAGTAACATTTCGAAAGAACGCATTTATACTAACTATAACTGACTCCACATCAAGATTCTTAGAAGCGGTTGCACTAAGGAATGTGGAATCACAAACAATTTTGAACGTGTTAAATAAATACTTCGGGATGTTTGGTCTAGCAAAAGAGGTCTATTTAGACAACGCACGTTATTTTCGCAGTGATGTATTCACGGAATACATGAAGGCTCTAGGGATAGAACCACATTTCTCAAGCCCGTTCAGGCCAAAAGCGAATGGACTGGCAGAAATCACCAATAAAATTTTGAAGAGTTCACTCACTGCCATGAGTAATAATACCCTCGAGTGGGATATCCGACTTGAGTTCTTTAAATTAATGTACAACACATCTAAACACAGAGCAACAGGTTTCCCACCTTCATTATTATTCTTTGCTAGAAATCTAAGAACTCCTTTCACAACGCATATTCCCTCGAGGATATTGCAACCAAACAATATGTTAAAAATCGAATGGAGCATCTTAAACAAATCAGGATTGAAGCACTGGCAAATCAGGAAAAATTAATGAAAGAGTATGTTCGCGATGAGGACTTACAAACGGTGAAGGATTTAAAAATTGGCCAAATTGTTTACCTCAAATGCATCAACCCACACGCTTTAGCAAAAAAGTGGGACGGATCAATGAAAGTAATCAGAAAACTGCGAAATCACAATTACTTAATGTCCGATTTATCAGGGGTATATAAAAGCAACATTAAGAGACACATTGATTTGCTATTCGTACCCAAGCATGCAACACCATGTAACGAGGACATAGACAATCAGTCTACACAATCGCTTTCTGATACAGAATCTACGGAGGAAATATAACAAATTGTATAATATAGGAAAAATTTGTAAATAATTTTTTTTTATTCTCTCCAAAAATTTAGTCAAGAATTTATTTTGAAGCTCAAAAAAATTTTTTTTAGCTCATACTGTTTATAATTATGTTTCAAAAATAAGTGTATACTGGGACACTATCAAGTCAAAGATACAAGTCACCCAGGGCTAACATTGAGCCAAATTTGTATTGAGTTAAAATGTACAGATAATCGGTAACAAAAATAAATATATATGTATAAAAAAAATATCCCCATAGACTTCACAAAATAGTGCGAGAAGAGGTCGCATTATTTATACTAGCAAAATACAAAAAATATACATATACGAAACTCCACAAAAAAAAAAAAAAAAAAAATAAATAAATAAATAAATAAAATAAAAAGGAAAAACGAGTATTATACTTTTTTTTACAGGGAAATTAAGGATTGATTCTGTTACAAGGGGCAACTTATGTTTTATATTTAGCATTAAATACTACACCTATATTTGTTTCATAGGACAGTACACTGTTTAGCTACATTATAAACAAATTCAAAAGGGTTTTCGGTATTTACACAAAAAACATTTTTGCCTTTTTAAATTATTCATTCCTACTTCTCACAAAAAAAAAGATAATGATCATGAATATAACTATATCTTATCATATATTTCATATTGGAAATATACAACACGTAACGTTTTATGGGTCAGCATATTGACGTCATGAAAAGTTTGTAGACATAGATTACAAAACTATGCAGGCAAAAACCTTTATAAGTTTCCTAGGTCAACGGGATAATATATTCATTGATTAGTAATAATTAAAAATGATCAGGAAACAAGCTATTGCATAATCAGCTAAAGTAAAAAAAAATAATAATAAATAATTAACTACAAAAAATAGGATAAATTTAAAATAAATGTATAAAAAGTTTGATATATATTAAGAATAAGAAAAAAAAAATAAATAAATAATAAAAACGAAGGGAAACTTTTAATACGAGAGAATCAGGATTATACGAAATTGTTGAACAACAAAGCCATCGTAACCAAGGTTACAATCGTTCGCGGAGATTCGATTCAGCACTCGAATGGAGGGGGAGCAATCGAAGTTTTTGCACTCCCTTTTCTACTCGCCTTCTCTGCCGTACAACACAGGGGACCACACACAAATATCGGGCCGTAAAGCATCTTATCTCAAGGGGAGATACTAACGTTACAGTCACGGAACGCAAACTTTACATAACATGCAAGACAAGTCAACCACATAAAATATCACTAAAAACATTTAACGACTAAACAAAACATAATAATGTCATATAATTAAGATTTAATTTGAGGATGTTTATTTTTTTTTCCGTTTATATCTCTGCAGATATTCTTCGCAAGAAACTGTGTAAGCCGGCATAAAATACACAGGGATGGAGATAGAAAAAAAAATTAATCACATAAAATTATTAGATTTCAATTTAATTTAATTCAATTTAATTTTCTCCTCAGGGCAGGTCGCATAGGGCAGGAAATAAAATGAAAATCAACCTCACTTATTAAAAATAATAACGAATAAAGAAATAAATAAATAAAATGGGGTTACACTTACTAGGTTGATGTCTGCTTCGCGATGGTGCACTCTTGAGGTGTGTGTCTATTCCATGGGGGAAAATCCACAGGCGTCCCAGACAAACACACCAAACACAGTGGTGGAATCCACAGTTTCACAACAAAAAAAATATATAAAAAAACACACACACACACACCGGGGGGGTTCCTCCTTTTGCGTCCCCCGGTCTTCTCACGGATGGATGTTTTGGAACCACAAAAAAAAAAAAAAAAAAAATCACATTTTAGGAGGAATCCTGCGTCTCCTTTGCTTTGGGTACACTTGGATACCTCAATCACACCCTCATCGTTGTTGGGGATACATTCAATGGACGAAAACATTCTGGACGCTCCCCAGGTATACATCGGGAGCACACGGGACAACAGGTAACAGCATCCATGGAAGGCCATCGTCTCCGGGTCCATAACATAAAAAAATATATATATATATATATATAAGGGAATTAAGTAACTAGTTAAAAAAAAAAAAATGTGTACATAAATAAATAATTGAATGATTTTGACGATTCGAACTAGCGAATTTTTTTTCTCTTTCTCGTTTCTCACTTTTAAAGGAATTTTACAGGACATCAAAGCTAAGTATAAAATTTAAATAAAAATAAATATATTACATTTTGATTTAATGAGATTTTAAGCATAAAGTTCGCGATCTTAATATATAAATAGAGTGATTCCTCTTCTAAATATTTAACATTTTAAAATTTCAAAAAAAAAAAAAAAAAAGAAAAAATTAAATACATAATAATGATTTAAAATACATAAATAAATAAATAAATAAATAAATAAAATAAATAAATTGTATAGATAAATAAAAATAACATTTATTTTAAGAATCCTCTAAATAACGTAAGATATAGGTAAAGATTTTCATATATTATAAACTTTATTTAATTTAAAGTATTTTCCTTAAATTCGCATTGCGACTTAACCCGTTCTGACTCTTTTAAATGGGAGATATTCGCGGGCGAATAAAATCCTAACTGCAGTATTTAATTGAGATCGGCGGGTATGAGTCACACTTTTTTTTTCTTCCTTTCTCAAATATAAGAATACATAAATAAAATAAAAAATAATTGATCTTACTTTAAATAAATAATTTAGTTTAATCTAAATAAATAATTTAGTTCAATCTAAATAAATAAATTGACTAGTTTTTATTTAAATGATTAAATAAAGTATTGTTTTACTATGCGTTATAGCCACGACACCGCTATTTCACATCCTTGATATTCAACCTCATTAACTTTTAAGATTAACGATTATATTAAGAAATAAAAGAAAATTTTAATTACATATATTTTAAATTATTATTAATTAATGTTGACAGACATGAATATTGTTTTTAGGAAAGTAGTTATGCATTTGACATACACGTGCGTTCAGGTATATTTCATGTTTTAGGCTTCGTGTTAAAAAAAAAAAAAAAAAAAAAAAAAAAAAAAAAAAAAAAAAAAACATCAGTTCAAACTGGATTTTTGATAAATAAAGGTAATTAAATTTATCTTTCAGATTATTAATGAGATTTTAAAATCTTATGCTAAGTCTCTAGTGGGAAGTTGGATTTTTAAGCACATAATGCTAAAGCTTCAGGGTTTGAAACACGTGCTAACGCGCGCAGTATGTCTTAAATTATTTACATCTTAAAGTTAACTCTATAAGAAATTAAAACTAGTTTCTTGTGTACAAACACAACAAAATATGATCACAATATGTTATAGGACTAAATAAATAAATAATTCTTATAATAACTCAAAAACTTACTTTATAATTAGCGGCATATTCCACGTGACGGTTTTAAACAGGCAACACACCAGTCTACCTGCTTCCTGCCTGAACAAAGTTGAAAGGTTAAGGTTACGGAAGAAAGGTAGCATCGCAAATCCGGATGCACCTGCAGGGACAAAAAAGGGGTTCGTTCCGTGGGCGTGTTCCAAAAAAGGGTGACGAAGATTCTCCGGTGTAGTGTACCAAACGCACCTGGTACAATCGATTTTTACGATCTACGCGGGGAGAATTTGAAAGGGAGATAGCGCGACGTATTACAGGTCCAGTTGAGGGGAGGTGTTTATGGCAGATGAGGATGCTCAAAGGTAGAGGATTAAGGGCAAGCGACTTGCTCTCCATCATCTTTACAGCTAAGAGAAATTCGTTTATCCCTGGTTAGATTAAAAGGCAACGGTTGCTTTTGATATTTTTTCTTCAGTTACGATGCTCATTTTATAAACAAGGGAGATTGCATCATTCAGTTTTTATTTTGTTTATTGTAATAATAATAAAAATTGACGAAACTTATAGAAATGTTTTTGGATTAGGAATTTATTTTTTTTTCTTTTGTTTTTGATATCAACCTTATATGGAGGATAAATTACACTGAACTTTTTTAGGAAACATACAAAACTTGGGCAAGTTTAAAAAAAAAAAAAAAAAAAAAAAAAAAAAAAAAAAAAGAGGAAATAATAATAGAAATAAATATTATCAAATGAAAACGAATAATTCATTTTTTTTGCCTTTTCTCTTCTATTTCAATTCATTATCTGTTAATTAATAATTCGACGGAATTGTATATATAATGCGAAGAATAAATTGTTTCTTTACATAAATTTATTAAAATATCAATGCTAGAACTGTTTTCATTTTGTAAAATTGAGAATATTTTATTAAACGATTTTTTTTCTTCAATAAAAAGAAAGAAGGAAAGATGGGACAATTTTGACTACATTGATATGTTTTTTTTTCTTCTATCCCAACAAATCAATATAAATGAAAACATGTATATTTATGTATATTTTTCTGGTTTATGAGTTAAAGTATGTTATTTCTTAATGCAAAATTAAAAGAAACAGTAATATGTTATTTATGAGATTACATTCTTATGTATATATAAGAAAAGTTTGCATTATATTTTTGTCCTCGCTCACATATAGTATATGTAATGGGCCAAATGGAATTGTAATCCTCACATATTATTTTTTATATTGTATTAATGTGTTATTTACAGTGTCTAAAATGCAAATGACTGCCAATCTTTTTTTTATATGCTTATGTATGCTAATTTATATTACTTTCCTGTGAAATTGTATACAAAATTATGCTATATTTCATAGCATTGCGCATAATTTGGCACGTTTTGGCGTTTTGGTTATATATTTTGGCGGTTCAGTACTGGGTCAGTAAATGACAATATTGGATTTACAATTAATATGGTCACAACACTTCAAAGTTAAATGACGCAATGGCAAGTTTCTCATCATTGTGTGTGAACTTTTCACAGTGTTCGCCTCATCGTACTTTCTCATCATCTGTGAACTTTTCACAGTGTCCGCCTCATCGTACTTTCTCATCATCTGTGAACTTTTCACAGTGTTCGCCTCATCGTACTTTCCCATTGTCTGTGAACTTTTCACAGTCTTCACCACATCACACTTTCTCATTCTTTGTGAACTTTCTACAGTGTTCTATATCGAAATTTCACATTTTCTGCTGACTTTGTACAGACATTCACATTTAACCTCCAGTTCTCAGGACTCATGTGTTATGTCAACTTTATACGAGTTTGTCTTTGAATCTTCTAGAATCAGCTTGGACACTCTACATGAGCAGTGATTTCCGGAAACAAATTTACACAAAAATGTCCTCTCCGATTACATTTTTTTTTCAAGAGAGGAGATAATGCTGGATAGAACCTAAGATATTGGTATATCCCGCATAACGTTCCCACGTTAAAAATAATCAAAACAACGGCAACGATATGGGTGGCCGTGTTTACGAGGGCAGAAAGCAGACAGGCGCCGAAACTGACAGTTCAGCAATGCTGAACAAACAGGGATTTATGACAGACAATCTAGAGGGGTCATAAAATGTGCTAAGATATACATTGAACCGGCGATTCCGGGAAAATAAGGAGAGGAGTGGTACATAGGAGTCTCTAAGAGGCGGAATATGGCTGGAGCGAATCAGAAACATCGTGATGATCAGATATACGCGGCGACCAGTAAAAGTGATTCGAGAGAGCAGGGAAATTGACCGCCAACATCAACATTGGATAAAAAATCCTTAAGAGGAGGTAAATACTTTTTACACCCCTCTGAAGAGGTCAAATAACGAAAACTTCGCTAGAACTAAAAAAATCACTTCCATCAAAAAAATCCTTAAGAGGAGGACATCTTTTTCAGCAGCTTGCTACCAACATGAAAGTTGGCTTTTCTATATAGGCTGCAGTGCTATAGGCAACAGCCTACAATTATAATTAAGTCATTCAAACCTTTTTTTAAATATGTGCCCATGGAAGCAAGAACTACTGGTGAACTACTCTATGACTGCTATTCTCTTGAGAGGTACAGGTAGATATTATTCACCCAGATACTGTGTAAATATTTTTAAATTAATTAATTAACGTTAAGAAGATTATGCTTCTCTTGCCATCCCCAGGATCAAGGATGTATGTAGAGGTTAAATTATTATCACAAACTTATTAAGCACTTACTTAAATTTAAATAATTAAAATAAGAACTTAATAACCTAACTGGTTAATATATGGTATTGTTAAAATGAAGTCTCGTGAATATAATGTGTATTACCTTTTTGTATAATTATTTTACTCTTTGTTTTTTTTATGTTTTATATCTATCTTATGTAAATAAAACCCTTTTTATTTTACCCTTAATTTAGACTCCAGCATTTATTTAGTGTATAGTGTGATGTTTAATCTAGAGTAATATATATGTTGGTTTAAACTACTGCTTTCAGTAAGATTTTATAGCGGGCTTGAGGGGTCAACCTTAAGGATAAGTTTCTTCAAAAATAACACAACGCCGTACACCTTTTTATTTAATACAAAAAAAAAGCTATCCCAGGTTGTACGATCACAATTTCCCCTCAAATTGTCGCTAAGATAATTGGTGTGTCTCTGACAGGAGGAGTTAATTATTATGGGTTTGAGTAACGCCCTGCAAGTTTTATATATATGTTTTAAATCTCTCCAACACAGTGAAAGCTAAATATTTTATAAAGTGGTCTTTTTCTCAACCTTTTACATAAGTATAGTTCTTCCCTTTTTTAAAAATTGTTATATGAAAATTTTGCAACTATAAAAACCTTTCTGTTTAACGATAGGATCACATTGAACTACTAACCACATTGAACAATACATTTATTTACATTGTTGCGATAAAGAATTGTGATATTTCCTTAACAGCATTTTCTGTTAATTAATCTAATTATTGTTGTAAATATTTCACAAAAAGAGCTATTACTACCGCATTATTAAATCAGTTTTAATGAAAAACCTTATCTAAATTTCATATTATTATAATATAAATTGTCTAATATACCTTCAGACATCAAGGAAGATAATTATTGAGATTGAACATTTTGTTAATTCATAATTCGGTAGATAAAGGGTTAAATTGTTTTACATGTGTCTGATACCATATGTCAGTTACTGGTTCATAAATGTCAGTTATTGGTGTTCCAAAATACGGATGGTATCAGTAACTGGAGTTTTTGTCCATATTTATGAATAAAATTAATTTTTAATCATAAAATGCATAATTTTTAAAAATTTTGCTAACAGTAATTTTTAATATATCTCTACTGTCCAAAAGCAAAGGTACGCATAAAATAGATTTAAATTTTTGTAATAGTGATTTGAACAAGAAATAGTCCTTAAAGTGACAGTTACTGGGGAGTTCACCCTGGTATTTCAGAATTATGTAACTTTCCTGTTTCGATATAAATTTATTTGAACACTTTTTGTATTATATACAGCCAGAAGCATGATAAAATAGAATTTCTTTTAACTGAAAATGCAGAAAAACAAGATCTTATTTAAATTGCACAAATCCTTTTTTGATAGGTACGGAAACGCACACGATACCTCAAGGAAATGTTTTTAAGGCACAGTCTATCAACTATAGTAGAAAATTCTTTTATCAAAGACTTAATACAAAACTTTTCTACAGAACTGTGAAATGGCTTTTTTTCTTTTTATTCAAATATATATTCTAATATTGCATTGGAATAAAGAATTTGTACCCTTCCAAATATTTTAAAGTCCATCATGATTATTTCAATGAAACAGTAATGCTTATTTTTTTCATAAAGAAAAAAAGTTGCTTTTTAGCTTTTAACTCAAGCGACATTTCATTATATTTAATCAACGTTAAAGGAAACAATATATGCATCTTATAATATGTTTTCAAAACTTTCAAAGGATACATTTTTATAACTTCTCATATTTTTGCGGTACTTCGAGATTATATAACATTAATGATTCAAAATAAATATATTAAAATTATATTTAAAATAAATGCGGTCTGTAGCTTGAAGAAATGAGACTTTTTAAAAATAAGAAATGCAGCATAATAAGATATATTCAAAATATACAATTTCATTTCATTTGTAAAAATCTCTTTTTGATCCGTCTTGAACCGCACGTGGTACTTCCATAAATGTTCTTAAGGTATGTTCAAAAATATATTCGGAAATCTTTTTATCACAGACGTAATGCAAAATGTTCTAGAGAGCTGTTAAATGTAGACGTCTTTCTTCTTCTTCAAGTATTCATTCTAAAATTAATTTGAGGTAAACAATTTGCATATTTCCAAGAAAACTTTTAATTTCAAATGTGTGAAAAACGTTCAGACTTGAATCGAACAGGGAACATCTACCTTAATACGTCAACAGTACAAACCGGAAACTTTTACTCAATAAACCTGAGTCCTTTCGGGATCGGGCAGTTGACAGAGCGTTGGATTATTACAACTTCTTGCTTCGGATTGAATAGTGGTAACGTATCAATTTTTTTAATATTTGGTATTTTTTGGTTTAAATTGCTCTTTAACACAAGTTTTATTCATTTTTGAAAAATATCTTTAAATAGCACTTTTAGGAATATTTCTTCTATAAACTTACTTGTTCAATACTAAAAAAATATTTATACAAGCGAAACTACTACATCAAAACATTCGTGAAAAACTTAACAATCCACGTATCATAAATGATTCCAAAAGAAATAAAGGAAAAACACAAAGCACGCATAAATATCTTTGCCATCTTGGTGAAGTGAAACATCATTTGAGACAATGGAATGGAGTTTCTGTATTCGCTAATGAGGTTTAGTCAAAAAACATGTAAATTATAATGTTATGCTTTTCGGATTGTGTGAAGAATATTTTTACTGCACAAAACTCTTAGCCATATTAAATGACTAAGATAATAAAAAAAGTTTTATAATTATTTTTTTTGTAAACATGTTACAATTTAACGAGATTTATTTAGAAATGCACGTAAAAGTTTTTAAAACGGAATTTCACATGTGAAAATTTTTTTCTAAAGAATATAAATTTATTGGATGCAAATGAAAGTTAAATCCTGATATAAGGATATCAGTAAAGAATCATCCGAGTACAAAATTTTATATGTTCCATAATTACGAACAGAAAATTATAACTAATATGTCATTGTAAAGAAAAACTGTTAAATCTATTTTACAAGTGTTTGATATGATTTCCTTTACTCACCCGTATAATATCATTGCGATATGCCATTTCTTGCCAAACACGTTGTAATGTTTTAATATTAACTGTTTGCAAAGCATCACAAATGCGTTAAGTTCGGGCAAACTTCTTGCGAAAGGTGGTATAAACACAAGATCTTTCACATATCCCCATAGGAAGAAGTCGAAAGGAGTTAAGTCAGGTGATCTAGGAAGGTAAGCTGTGTAGGACCAAATCATCGGCTGCACTATGACCAGTCCAATGGTAGGGTAGTTCTCTCTGTTTAGAAATTTACTAACCTCCAAATGCCAATAGGGTGGTGCACCATCTTGTTGAAAAAGGACATTTTGCATATCTTCCTTAAACTAAGGGAAAAGCCAAATTTCCAACATATCAAGGTAGGTAATACGACTCACTGATTTTTCGGCAAAAAAGAACGGTCCGTAAACCTGTGATGGAGTTAGAATGTTACAAATTAAAAAAAATAATATTTTTGCTTTACAATGACATATTAATTATAATTTTCGTTTGTAATTATGGAAATATTAAATTTTGTAATCGGATGATTCTTTACTGATAACCCTGTATATCGAAAATTTAACATCCGTGTCAAGAATTTATATTTTTTTGCAGGATATACCGATATTTTCGACACATCTGTATTTTGCTGCCATCCCTATACACAATATTTTATAATTAATATCTTACTTGTTATTTAAAAATAAATCACATTGTAACTCATTTTGCAATAAATATAGAATGTAGCATCGAGAAATGGAAATTCACTTAACCAGAAAAACAACAAAACATGATGTATTCTAAAAGTTCAATTTCATTGTAAATGTGCAAATCCTTTTTTGAAAGGTCTTCAAATGCAATGGTATTTTGAGAACGCGTTTTAAGTTATACTAAAGCAACTATAGTTGAAAATTCTTTTATCAAAGTAAAGAAGAAAAATTTCTAGAGAACTGTGAAATTCTACTGGTTTTTTTTATTATTATTATTTCTTCAAATATCCATTCCAAAATTGGATTGCAGCAAGAAATTTGCATTTCTTCTAGAGTTTTAAAATTCCACCATGAATATTTTAATGAAACTGTAAAGCTTACTTTATCGGTGTTTCTCTGGACAGAGTTGCTTATTACATTTACCTCTCAAAGAACGTCGTGTTATATTTAATCAACGTTAAAAGACATAAGTGCTTTGTGTGTTTTCATAATATTAAAGACATTAAAGGTCATTAAATAAGTAATTTTATGAAAGATTCAATTTGGTCTTAAAAAAAAAAAGTTTTAGCGACTTTTGTTTTGTGGATTAGGAAAATTGAAGCCTCTTAATTATTCATTATTACTATCATTTTTGTAAAACGGGTTGTTATGCCTATCGTATGTATGTACGTTGCAAGATGAATGTATCAGCGTTCCTAAACTTTTTTTACATTTGCTACCACTATTTTAAGTGTAGGTTATTGTCCGAAAAAAAAATCGATTTTTTTAAACTACTATTGTGTGTAGAATAAGCCCCTAGAACGGTTATGTGAAAATAGAAATATTTAAGAAGTTACAGTGAATTGAAAGCGAGCGGGGATAAGGCTGAAAAACAAGCAGGGCGGGATACAGCTGCACACGTGCTGAATTTTTTGTTTCGTAGGCATGAATACAGGAATAACAGACTAACTGCAAATTTCAAAATATAACAACTTAAAATTTTTAAACTATTTTTCTGTAGCAAAACTTTAAAACTGTTTTTTCGGAGCGATATTTTTTAGCGCGCTGTGTAAATTTGTGTTTAAATGGGTCAACCAATCAACTTTTCTTCTGTTTGGAAATTAAACATTATTTATTTTCTGAGGCAATCAGCCTTTCATAATTTAAAAAAAAAGTTATTTTTTTAAGACACGTTGAATTTTGAGAAAAATCGCGAAAACAAATTACACTTTTTCCAAACGACTACCATTTTAGCAAATTTCGTTCAATTTCACTAAAAATCCCTATGCCCTTTCCCTGTATCCAAATGTAAAGAGTTTTCTAAAAAATCCGATTTTGTTTGTTTCAGATGATTTTGACGAAAGGTTCACTACACAACGCAGGGTGAGCGGCGCACAGCATATACATATACAACTGACATACATCCATGAATTTTAATATTTGTTGTACAATAAAAATACATTTTTATTGTAAAAACTATGACTAATAAGTTGGAAAATTCAGTTTTTGTGTGTCTTTGTCCTTTCTACGAAACTAAAATCCCGAATGACCTAATTTTGGGGGCGATGAACGGTAACCCCTTCTGAAAACAAAAATGTTCTTAGTAGATTTGTTTAACATCTGCAATTTCACAAAAGTCCGAATATCAGTGTTTTTTTCTGAAAAAGTCCCCTATTCAGTTTCTACTCCAAAAAATAAATTTTAAATTTTAAATTTACCATTTAAAAAAATATTTTAGTTGATTTTCCTCCAAATCGATCCTTTAAAAAAATAAATCCCCATTTACACACACACACACACACACACACATATATATATATATCCACACTATACATATAACACTGGATTTTCGTTTTATATATCTATATAACTTGCAAACGACATTTTTATTGTGATCGATTACTTTCTTGAAGAAAACAACACGAATTACGAAAGATAAATATATTTTAGAATTAGATAAATAACAAATTAGAACTTAAAACAGTGTAAACTGTAAACAACTAGCATGAGGTTTTTCTATTTTCAAATCGACGAATCGAGATCCAGTGTTGCCAGGTGACAAAAGTAAACTTCATCTTGAAAGCGTGAAATAATGAAACAATTCCGCAAGTTTTTCCTCAAAAATGTTGACATACTTAAAAAAATTCAAATGAAGGTTTATCTCGGAGGTTATCTGCGTCAGTGTAGTCTTGAGTTTTAGGGCAACTATTTTCTTCAACACTTGTTTATCCCGGTCGGTGAACTTCGAATTTCTTCCACTGTTCTACTTCGTAGAGGACATCTTTCCCAGGTTTGTGTAGGCTGTCATAACCTTTGACAAGTGGTCCTTGAAACACAATGATCATGCTTTTCCGCACGCTGGACAGATATGATACAATGGTGTTTTGCTGGGAAAGAAACCAATATTTTTCACCTCCAGACAGTGAATCACCAATTACTTTAGCGGCAATTTTGGTGACCTATAAAAAAAAGGTGATCGTGCAACCTGGAACAAACATATGGAAACAGCTAGGGTATATGATAATTAAATAATAATAATAAGATTTGATAGCTATCTCCCTAAAAAATAACTGCGTTGTGAATATTTTTCGTAGAAAAATTTGCCCTTATGTTTAAGCCACCAAGCCCGTTATTAATATCTGCTTATTTTATACTGACTAAATGAACATCACACTAAATTAATAATAAATGAAAAGACTAAATTAAAATTAAACATAAAGAGTGTATTTACAAAAGATATTAAAATAAATAATTAAGCAAGAGAATATGGAATAATTTGCAAAAAATATACACAACATAATTATATTTATAGAAGACTTGCATTATCAAGTCAGTAGTTAATGAGCTTAAATGCAAAAGATAATATTTATGAACACTCAGCATTATCGCTTAATCTCAAAAGAACATTTTATAATACTCAATTGATTTATAATTTGCTATTAATTAATTACTGATATCCCTGATCCTGGGATGGTAACAGAAGGTCTCTCCATAGTAAAATTTGATATTTAACACTAAATAGATTTTCACAGTAATTGGATTAATAAGAAATAATACCTGGGTGTACTTAAGAAAGGCGTTCATCAACCTGCAGGGACAACAATGCCTCATCAGAACATATCTAGATCCTTGACAACACCCACTCTCATTACTTGATGAACAAAAGTAAAACTTAAGTTAAAAATAATATTAGGTCATTTTAATGTGTAGGCCAGAATTGATCTCCACTGTCTACGAAAGACAACGTTTTTAGATGAAAAACCTCTCAGTTCTGGAGCTGCAAAGTCAACTGAAAATATACTTTCTGATTTTTTTTTTTAGTTCTCAAAAATTAAATTGGCCTGCATTTTTTTATTGTCTTTCTTTAGCCAATGTCGTCACTGCTATTTTAAAGCTCCACGCTTCTCAGACTCGGAAATGGTCACTGTTTTATCGCATTTTCATACATTTTGTGCATATCTTGTGATTCGTGGGAGCAAGGCTCCTACTTTTTGGTGTGCCCTTCGCTCCCTGCAAATCTTCGTTGGTGTGGGGTTCTGGTAATTCCAAGTCGGTGGTCCTTGTAAAATTTTATGGCTTTGGGAAAATTGGATGTCATAAATTGCCTTATATCGTGACAATGGTTCTCTGTCCCGATCGGCGCCAGGATGATTTTATGACTTTATTTTGTATGTAGGAAAGCAAAAAAACAGGTGTTGTTGATGACTCGTAAAATGTCTCTAATCAATTAGACTGTTTGCATGAAATATGCAAAATGCGGATGTAACTTAAGTTCTATCCAGCATGCTAGATATTCATTCATTTTTTCTTCTTTGTATGCCTTTTTTGGATTAATTATATTCTACAATTACAATTGGACTTTTTATAATAAAATTTCTTTTATTTTGTGAATACTTTGAAACATTTGAGACAGTTCATATTAGACTAAATTTTCAATAAACATTTATTCTGCTTCTTCTGTTAAAGTTACAAACGCTTCTTTAAGAAACTGTCCTTCCTTATAAATAAGTTACCATGAATAATAAATAGTATTACACAACACTTCTGTAAAATTTAAAATTTTTAAATTTATTTACGAATAGTACAAAATTTATTTATTTTTAAAATTCGACGAATAAAAAAAAAACAACAACAACAGAATTGAAAACATTGAAATTCCTAAAATAAACTGTAATTTAAATAATTCGAAATTAAAAAGTAACACTTAAAAATTAACCATTTCTAATAGTATTATAATTTACGAACTTAATTCATACATATAATGAAAAGAGAATTGATTTTTTTTTAGCACGAACAGGCAAATACATTACAATAAAATGACAGTTTCAACATCGAGAGTTTTAATATGATCACACCAGCATTCTAGTGTCTCAAATAATTTTTCATTATTTAAACGTTTAACGATTGACAAAGATATTCTGTTTCTGAATATATGCAAAAAAAGTTTTATAACGAAAAAATAAATAAGTAAGGAAATCTAATTCTATATAAAAATATGTTTCATATTATAAAAATATACAGGGTGAATTAAAATGTCGTTTGGCTAACTTCAATAGAGAGTAGAGCACTTTAGTCTGGATAATTGAGAACAGGTGACATATCGAAATAAGATGTCAATAGAATTTCTCGATAATATAATAAAAATCTACTTAGATAAAATCCAAGTGTAGGGGAGAGTAGGTAACCATTCCGAGACGAATCCATCCATCTTACCAATAATGTACATGTACCGACAACGTACCAACATCTTACATGTAAACAAATAATAAGAGGTGTAGTGAGTCATTCATTTTTTTAGATTCGTTGATAAAATATTACAAAAAATACCTTTCGGGCATTGAATATTTTAACCTCCTGTATTATCCATCTCTATATTTAAAAAAATTTATGTAAAATCCAAGTGTAGGAAAGTGTAGGTAACCATTCCGCGGTGAACCCATCCATCTTACCAATAATGTACACATGTACCAGCAATGTACCAACATCTTACATATAAACAAACAATGAGCCTGTGTAGCGATCCATTCATTTTTTAGATTCATTGATAAATAAAAAAATTATACTTTCGCGTATTGAATATTTTAACCTCCTGTAGTATCTATCTATATATTTAAAACACAAGGCTGTTTTTTAGTTATGCGGCTTGAACTTTCTGCTGAACCGTTTTTGCTAATTACACTGGTTTACACGGTTTATACTTTCTCCGAAATGTGTATTTTTTCATAGAATCTAGTGCACTGAGTACGGGAAAGTTATTGTAAAAAATCTGTCACGTCTAGTTTAAAAATATTTATTAAATACTTTAAAAAAATAATAACATGATTTATAAAAAGAAAAAATTAGAAATGATTAATTTTCACTTCTTTTTATAATTTTCTTGATCTGTTTCTCTTAAAATAGACCAGCAGTAGTCCCCTAACATACTTTCGTCCCAAGAAAATTTGTGTGTATACCTTCAAAAAGTTTAAGGTCTTGGTGAAAACACTCGCACTGCTCGTCACTCACAGCGCTCAAGTTTTCAGGAAAAAAAATCAAGGTGTGAATGGAGAAAATGTATCTTCAGAGACATGGTGACTGCCATGACATGATAATTTTTTAATAAAACAGCAATATTTTTTTCACAATTTTCATTTATATGATTTCCTAAGAATCCATGGACGACCGTTTTAAAGGAATCCCAAGCATTTGTTTCATCAGTAGATAAAAGTTTTTCAAAGTCCTTATCTTGCATCAGTTTACGTATCTGTGGACCGATGAAAGTTCCCTCTTTTAGTTTTGCGTCTGAAATATTTGGAAATATTTTCTGTAAATATTTAAAAGCAGCACTAATTAAAATCAGTTGCTTTGACGGAATTTTTTATTAGGCCCAATTTAATGTGTAATGGTGGCAAAATTATATTTTGCGGATCCACTAAAGAAGTATATTTCACATTCATTTTTCCTGGAGTAAATTCATTTCAGACAGGCCGATATTATTTTATGTAATAGTGTTCTTAAGCTCGACTATCCCACAGGCACAAAAAATATGAATATTTGGTATACCCATCCTGTAAGTCCAGTAACATACTAATTGCTTTTAAATTGCCACATATTTTTCAGTTGGGCTGTTCATATGGTATCATTTTCATTAAAATAGACCTTGTTTGATAGGTTTCTTTACTGTTTACGGCATGGCCAATTGGTAAAGATGGTTTTATATCACCGTTAGGAAGTTATACCGATTTCAAGATGAATGTATATTTAGATGAATCGAAAAATAAACGCCTTTCATTTGGAAATTAATTTTGTTTCATCGCATTAAAAAGTCCGGGAATATCAAGTCAAAAACAAAAATCATCCTTTTTGGTGAAATAACTGCTAAAAATTTTTACTTCGATTTCGGTAATAAGTTACTTTGGTATTTCGTGTAAATAAGTTCAACTGTTGTAGACGAGAGGCAAAAAAATCTGCCTTAGATCTACCTTAGATCTGCCTTAGATTGTTGCAAGTCTCACCCAAGGTCGTTTAACTCATTTTGGTTTATTAAATGTGGCGTTTCATCATCTTCGATTACGAACTCCTCATCAATCTTATCTTCCATAAACAGATAGTCACAATCTGGGCAACTCGCACTTGACATACATGGACATACGGGATGAGGCAGTTTCCGAATGTGATATCGGTTTTGAGACTGATGAAATGTCAGGATAATGAATTTTATGTTTATTTTTTTAATTAAAGCCGGCAGTTTTTGTCAAACAAAAATAACAGTCATTTTTGTGATTTGAAGGAGCTCTCCGCAGCTTTCACAAAAAACATGTGGGACCCACTTTTTATCTTGATTACTCTCTGGGAATAAAAAATAATGCAAATATGTTGTTTTAAGACATTCCGTTATCGGTCTTCCTTTTTTGCGAATATAAATTGTCCACAAACGTAACGAAAACGATCAGAATTGAATTTACACACTCTATTAGACATTTTATCAAAAACAAAACCTCTTTAGTTCCCAAAAAACACAAGAAAACGGAATATAGATTCCAAGTTGACAATGCGGGTTGGTTGAATGTGACGTAAGTATTGAAAAATGTAAAAATTAAAGAAAAATGTGACGTGATAGATTTTTTTCAAATACCGCCTTTATTAGTAAGAGGTAGTATAATAAGAAAATATGTGTTTCATCAAAAATATATAAAATTTGTTTAAATTTGTAAGCCTGTGTTATTTTTTTGAATAAAGCTTTTCATTTGTAGCTTTCCACGAACTAGCTGTTTTTAAATTGTTACCATTTTTATATTCTAATTTTAATTTTAAACTATTTTTATGAAATTTTTTCAAAATGGTGGCAACCAGATTACATCCATTATTGTAAAGAAAAGAGAAATAATGAAAAATAATTAGACATGTGGCTTTTTCAACGTCTTTTATTTGAAAGATAAATTTCGGTAAAAATATTTATGCACTTGTACTTTATTTTTATAAGCGAGTAAACATTCACATTTATTGGACGTTACAAGAATATTATCTATTGTGTTTATATTATCTCTATGCCTGTTGATGTCATTTTTTTTCATGCATACTTGTTGGTTAAGCATAAAAATACATACATAAAGTGCGTGTGAATTGTTTGCGTCCGTCGCGGTAAATGACGTTATGCTAAGCTTGAAATGTAGTTTTAACACTAAAGAGAGAAATCAATATGATTGCGTCAACATGGCGTTATACACAGTTTGCTTCTTTTAGTATACAAAAATAGCTAATTGGCTGCTTTATATTAAATAAATTGTAGAAATATTGAAACAATTGCTTGTGTATATGAAACAATAACTAGGTTGCCATAAAATATGCAAGAAAAATTTTCTCCTCACCAAGATCATTTTCTTTATCTTCCAAGGCCCCTATACTGGAAAATTACCGAAATGTCTAAATATGATCAGGTAGATGAAGCGATGTCTGAAAGGAAACTACTTTAGAATAATTGTGTAGCGTAAGTAAAATTAGAATTTGACATATTTCGTATGTTTCCTAATCTTTTATCCTTTTCGAATATTTTTGGTGTGTTATGTACGAGTTTTAAAAAAAAATTTTAAAAAAAAAATTAAAAAATATTTGTATTATTGATAAACGCAGTTAACTATAAAAATATTCTGTTTTATTTATTCGCAAAGATGAAATATTTTGCAGGAAAAAAATACTCTTATTTTCGAATTTATAATTAAAACTATATTAAATTATGATCTAACTTTAAAATTATTTAAAATGAAACAAGCATATTATACGCATTAAAATGAATTTTTAAAATAAAGCATAAAAAAGACACAAACGTTAATATAATTTAACCTCGGATTATTTTTAATGGTAAAGGTAATTTCTAATAATGTCCTTCAAATTATTCTCAAAACGGAAATACATTTGCTGCAAAATATTTATTTTCTCAATGCACATAAAGAGAATTATTTTAAAAAATTGAATTCGGATGCAAATTGTTTTGAGAAAACTCTAATTCTGAATTATTCCTTAAATAAAAGGGAAAGTTTTGATAAATGAGATACATTTTTAAAAGGATATCATGTATGTTTTAAGCTAATTTGTATTTTTTTGCTATTATTTTATTTGAAATAAATAATTTTTCCATGAAATAATTAATGTAAGTTTTATTTCAAATATTATTCAGGCATAAAATATTTCAGAATTTAAAGTGAAAAGTTTTTAAATTTTGTTTAAATAATATTAAATAAATAACGTAAAATCTAAAATAAACACTATTTTTTATTCTACTTTTTTTGTACAATTTAAGCATTGCGTTTCATTTTTAGCATTTTAAATACAAGCGGAAGAATTAATTTGTTTCATTAAGAAAAGTATAATTTGTCTATTAATTGAAAAAACAATTTTTTTTTAAAGTGTACGATTATTTTGTTAATTCAGTAAAGAACTGAATATATTACTTTATGATTAAGTATTCTTTTCTACAAAGATTGTTTATGTGCTTTAGTTTGTTTTGGGATGTGACAGTGCCGTTCATACGTAATAAACTATAAATTATGCACATTATTATTTATGATTAAAATAACTATTTCAGATATCAAAATCCATCAAAAGGCTAATGAATAAAAACAAACGATGTAAATGGTTTGTAGTTTAGTTTAACTTTTAAATGACTGACATTTTATAAATTGAAATAAAAAAAATATATATGTTTTTATTGTTCGGTACAAAAGTCGTAAAATAATTTCGGCTCATCTCTAGAACTGAAAAAAAAATTTTTGGTTTTCGTTGTACCAGAAAAAATTTTGGTCTTCGGGTTATAGTTCAAAATCTTGACTATCATTGCTTATTCACATCTTTTTTTTTTCATTTAGAGTAAAATTATATACATTTATAGCAAAGTTAAATACGGTTACGGCAAAATTTAAAAAATGAAATTATACTGAAACACCTATATGAAAGGTGGTCAGAAATACGATTTATTTTAAACCTGATAAACCTAATTGCATAATAATGATTATTAAAAAAATTGAAAACAAAGCGTGAATTGAAACTAGATAAATAAAAATAAATATCAAGAGTTCTGGTGCCGTGTTGTTGATAAAACTTTAAGATATAAGTCTTGCTGCATTTTCTTTTTTTTTATTAACAGGAAAACTTAACACAACAATTAAATATTCATAATCAAATTAGATTGAAATTAATAAAGATTCCAGTGGAGCACATCGAGATAACACTCCATGTTCAAGATAAAATTATTCCATAAAAAAACAGTTTTCTAATAATCAAATTTTAATTGCTTAGTAGGCGTTAAGCCACCACAGTGAAAAAATACCCAAGTCGGGATTCGAACCGGGTCATCAGTATAGCGCATTGACGTTCTACCAACTGAACCACTTAGGAACGATGCTCAGTCTGGAACTTTCTCACTAAATGTTGGCAAGGCTACAAACGCAGCACAAGATGGAATATTTTCCGTGAACCACCAACCTGGGGCAAACACGAAATCAAAGAAAACCCAACATCGATAATTGAATAAATTCATAATTAATACTTTGGAAATTTTTCCATAGAAAATTGAAGGCGTGCGAATGCAAGGCCTGTGAAATTTTTTATGGAAAAATTTCCAAAGTATTAAATGTGAATTTAACAGTTTTCTAGTTAGTTCGGGTTGTTACGTAACGGCGTGAGCGAGTTATAACACCGCCCACAGACATCATGTGATCAAAATCAATTCTCAACAATTATAAAATACTGATTATAATAAATAAATAAATAAGAAAACCTGATAAATACTCCGCAGTATTCTTAAATTGAAAATATCATTAAACTTCACAATTTTTAATTATTAACATTTATTTGTTAGCATAATACAATCCTTCATATAAATACATTTAAGATAAGAAAAAAAAATACTTTTTTAAATTCACTGAAGCATGTTGCAGTTTCTTTTCATTGACGGTAATAAAGATTTTCTCATTAATTTCGTATAAGAATTCCAAAGACATTAGGGTTACAAAAGAATTAGAAAACGTTTGTTCACATAAAAAAATAAGTTAACTTACTTGTGTGCATCTTTCATTAGTTAAAATAATTAGCCATAGAAAGTTTACAAATCAAGAATTGAATTTCGTGTCACATGAAAAGCTTTTTCTTCTTTTATCTACACTTGATGTATTACCAGAGACATAAAAATGGTTTTTATTTAAATATTTTTGTGGAATTTTTAAACAATATTGTAGAAATTGTAAACAGTATTCTTTTGCATTCAAGAATCGGGCATTAATATATTCTTCATTATAAGTTATCTCAATATATATTTGCAATTTAATATTTTGTTATATAAAATGTATGAAAAATTAAAAATTAACAGCATTATTTACAGCTTAATTAATAATTTTTTTAAAAAAAGATTATTCTATAACTGTAATAGAAGATCGTCAATAAATAGTTTGTATGGTTAGAGAAACATTTTTACAGTCTAATTGAGATAGGAAATCATAATATATGTTTAAATATAAAGGGAGTCACAAAATGACAGACGAAATTTAAAATAAATTCATTTGTTAAATAAAATAAATATAAATTAAACTAAACGATGTATTTAAAAGGTAGCATATACATTTTGTACACAGTAATTACTATCAAAATGATTTTAATGCCCACAGCTTATTATTATTTTTTACTTAAAAGAGAGGGAATCACGGGTTAACGACACAGCTTAAACGAATGTGATCATAAAGTTTCACCTAAAAAATGATAAGAAAATTATTTTTTGAGCATAGTTTCATATTGACCAAGGCAGACGTAAAGAGCTCTTGCAACCGAAATTATTCTTAGCTGATCAGTTACTGGCGCATTCATCCTTTGTAATCAATTCAAGCAAATGTTAAAAACCGATTTTGTTTTGCCCAATAGAGGTTGTGAGGTTCTGCCCTAAAATCTGGTACACGGGAAGTGCTGGATTCGCGTGCTGCACTCGTCGGCCAATCTGTTCTAAGTTTTTCGTGTTTTTCTTTGAATCTGCATAAAGGCTGAGTGAGTTAGTTTCCCTTAGAAAGACCCCCCCCCCACAAAAAATAACAGGGGGGGAGGCAAACCCTGCCCCTTGACTTATGCCTCGCATACAGATATTCGGCCATAACAAACACAACCAACCACGTTCTATCATGATTTCATTTCATTTTACTAATTTTGTCTCATATTTAATGATGAAATATACACGGTATCATTATGAGATGAACTGTGCTTTTGTTAGCAATGTAAACTTTATAATTAAAATTTAATAACAAAATATCTCTAAACTATATGCAGTTGCTTATATTTATTAAAACATTCATTTAGGCCTGTTGAAGTACTAAAATTCTCCTTGAAATTATTTTCTAGTATTTTGTTAAATAAACAAGCTTAATGTAAAATGTATTAAACATTATAAAAATACCTGAAAAGATTAAACATTTTTAAGAAAATTCTTACAATATTAAAATGTTACTGACATTTCACACCCTTTACATCTTTTGCTTTTCTTAAGTAATTCTTTTTACGACAAGCGTTGCTTATATTCTGTAACTAAAAAGTGCCCGCAGGTTTTGAAATACATTAAGAAGGATTTCAAGTATTTTGTTTGTCGTGTTAATCTTTTCATTCTGCCAACATTAGACTCGTCAAACTCAAAGAAGGTTTTTGTCACTTTAAGTGCTTGTAGTGAATACTTTTTTATTTATCTATCGTTAAATATTTTGTTTTGTGATGGGGTATATTTGCTCTTTTGTTAAATATTTAACATAGTTTATTTAAAGTATATTTTGGTACATAAATATTTACGATATACATACTTGTGGGGAAGTATATTTATCAGGTTGTATCTGTTTATAGCTTTATTATAAGGAAAAAAATATGTTCGAGAGTAATGTTGACGTTATATTGACGGTGGCAACTCCTAGACAATAAATCTCGCTTTTACTACAATTTTTTAAAATTTTGAACATTGAATAATTTCAATTTTTACGCCATCGAACTGGATACAAAATGTTCTTTCAAACGCTATTTGATTGAAAACTCAAGTTACCTCAAGTTACTAATTTTTCATGGAGCTTAAATAAATTTAGATTATGATTAAAAACAAATTATCTCTATCGCGTGGAGGCCGATTACGAAAGATTAACCCGTTTGCATTTAAAACAGTATACATAGATCAGTATTAGTTTCCGTATAATATTCCATAACGAAATTAAAACTTTATCAATCAATCAATCAATAAATAAATATAAATAAAACACAAATTTAACGAACATGTAATTAATCTATGTGCTAATTTTTATTTAAAAATGTTTTTTGTTGTTGTTAATGGGCAATCTAAAAAACACATTGAATGTAAAAATCTATTAGTGTTTTCAATTAAACCCATATTTCTTCATCGTTCTATATAAATTCTTTTGTATATTTCAATTCAAATTAATGACGATTTATTATTCAAGAGTTATTTAACGTTATATTTGACTTTATCGCAAGTTTAAATTAATGTTGGATATTTATTATTTATTTTTTTTTTAACTGACGATTTTTGCAGATTTTTTTTTTTTTTTACTTTTTCAACATACAAAATTTTTAAAGTTTTGAGCTCTAAGAAAAACACACATGTCAATTTATTGAGGTATAATTACATACTTTTATGCCAGTAAATAAACATTGTCAAAAATCTTTATAGTAGATCAATTTTCCTGGGATTTTCGCCTACCCTGAAAATAGGATGATGGTACAATCCACTATTACCCAACTCCATAAGTTAGTAATGGAGACAGTCCGTTTTTGCTCTGTTACATTCCAAACATTGTTTCTCTTAAATTTACCTAACCGCCTAACAGTCTGTCTGACTATCTGCTGTTTGTCTATCTGCCTGCTCTCTGTCTGCTGTATATCTGTCTGATGTCTGCCTGCTAACTATCTGTAGCCTGTTGTATGTCTGTCTGCTATAAGCTGTCTGTCTGCGCTCTGTCGGTTGTCTGTCTACGCTCTATCGGCTGTCTGTCTGCTGTCTGTATTTATGTCTGTTTCTTTCCTGTCTGCCTGCGAATTAGCTTCTGTCTCTCTGTCTATCTGTCTGCTATCTGCTCTCTGTCTGCTTTATGTATGTTTGCATATTGTCTGTCTAAATTCTGTCGGTTTTCTGTAATCTGTTTGTCTGTTATCTTTTGTCTTTCTATCTGCTGCCTGTCTGTCTTCAATCTGATGACTGTTTGTCTGTTGTCTGTCTACTATCTGCTGTCTGTATACACTTTATTGTCTGTCTGTATGTTGTCTGCTATCTGCTGTGTGTCTACTTTTGTGGGTTATCTGTATGATGTCTGTCTGTCTGTTATCTGCTGTATGAATGTCTTCTGCCTAATCTGTGCTGTCATCCATCTTCTGTCTGCCTGCCTGCTATCTGCTGTCTGTCTACACTTTGTCAGATTTTTGTGTGCAGTCTGTCTGTCTGCTGCCTCTTTTCTGTTTTGCTGCTGTCCGTTTTATGTTTGTCTACAGTCTGTCTGACTCTCCTCTATCAGAAAATTGGGTGTTCAACAATTTAATAATTTCTAAAGCTTAAAAATTAACACGTTATTGTAAAAAACCCAGAAAACCTACAAAGAAGATGCCAGCTTAAAACCTGTACAGCAAAACCAACAACTATCTGTAAAAAATGTAACGTTGGGCTATGCCTAAGATGCTTTCACAAATTCCACCTAAGTAACAACGTATCACAGCGGATTGTACGATTGTCCTATTTTTAGGACAGCCTGTTTCGATGAAACCAATAAATGTTTGGTAAGTTTTTTATTTTCTGTGTGAACATAAGCTTAGAATAAACACATTTTTAAGATTTTATAAAAAAAATAATTTTTTCAATGCTTGGTACAATATGGGTTAAAAAAATGATTTTCACCTATGTTTTGTAATTCGCGCAGCCCGGGATAGATTCTCTAGTGTGAAAAAAAGTGTAAATATTTTTATGTTTTTTCAGACTATAACCCTTCACCTTATGGTGTATCTTATCTGATACATATCAGTAAATTCTGCGTATTTACCTGTGTACCATATTTTTAACACAAAGTGAGTCTTGTTCCAAGCCGACAGTTTTTAGACATATTAAATGACACCATTTATGTCTAATCAATGACATCCCTGATGGCTTATTATTGAAATTTGTTTCACAATACATAATTAGTGGTATATAACGGACATAAATTAATGGCTGAATTCATTAAAGGAAAAATTAAGGAACAAGTTATTTCAGACATACATACAATACGATTACTACAATAAATCTAACAGGAGTGAAAAATTAGCAAGGGCTAGGACTCGAACCTGGGTCTACAGCGTAACGTGCTGTTGTTTTAAATATTGAGGGAAGACAAGATTATTACTGTAGAATATGGTGTGCATGGCATTTTTCGTTTACTTACATGGACATACAAAAATGTTTGGTTACAGTTCTGTTTAAAAGTGATAAATGCTACAAGTGCGTTTCCTGTTGTGGTATGCGTTTATAAACGTAACTAATTTTTTTTAATATTACTTGGTGTGTATAAATTCAATAAATTATATATACAGGTTTGCACAAAGTAATTCGAGTACATTTCCTTTTGTTTGTGGCGATTACTGTAGGTGAGTTTTCAACTATGTTATGGGCTTTCTAATAGCATTTTAGCATAATATGCAGTATACATACAAATCTATAGATTATATATAGGGCTTCATAAAAGAATTCGAATAATTTTACGACTATTGATGATAATTGCTAAAACTAGATTTTCAAATGTTTTTTTTAATTGTTTGATTAATCACTGGGCGGGGCTAGTTGAGCTTAGGCCAAAAGGTAGACCTCCCCGCTCAGTTTGACCTTGAGCTTGTTTACTTAGACATCATCTTTCACTTTAATAAATGGTGACGTTTTGTTACATTATTCTGAATACGTTAGAAAGTGTTTCATAATGCTTGAAGCATGATTTTCTTTATTGTTTTACAGTGTATTCTCGCAGTTTTCTTCCCAAAATAGTTCATGAAAAAAATAAAATTTCTCGAAGTCCGCTTATTCAAACCATCTTCAGTGATTGTGATTTCGAATTTGTGTTTAACCAAATCATTACTGAGTTAGAACCAGATATGTTACATTTCATCAGATGATAGAAATATAATTTAAATGACACCTTTAATGAACGAAGAACATGTTTTGAGATTTAAGCGTTACTTAGGAATGCAAACTTGTAAAACTTGCTGCCCTCAAATTCTGAAAGTTAAAACGTTATAAAAGGCAGTTTTTGTAGGGTTTTTTTTATGTGAATTGGAATTTTTCCAATTGAGTGGAAAAGTGTTTATATCGGGAGTCGAATCCAAGATCTTTGGCTTAAATTATCAACGCTCAGTCAATTGAGCTACCTGGACCAACAACTGGCAAACACAATTCACTAAAATAATATTATTGGCAATAGCATCTGGTCTGCCATGCAGACAGCTCAACAGAATATAATGTAGGTAATGCAGCTCTATTAAACGATGGACATGCTATTGCCAATAAGGTTTTATACATCGTTTAATGGAGTTCCATATTCTGTTGAGCTGTCTACATGGAAGACCAGATGCTATTGCCAATAAGGTTATTTGAGTGAGTTGAGTCTGCCAGTTGTTGGTCCAGGTTGGCTGAGCGTTGGTAATTTAAGTTCAAGGTCTTGGGTGCGACTCCCGGCATGGATGCGTTTTCATTTAGTTGGAATAGTCCAATTCATATAAAATAAAACAAAACCTGCAAAAACTGATCGTGATAGCGTTTTAAAATTCCGTATTTAATGCAGCAAGTTTTAAAGTTTGCGTGCTTAACTGACGCTGAAATGTAAAAAGATGTTCGTCATTCATGAAAGGAGTCATTCACATTATATGTCGATCATCTTGTGAAATGGAACATTACTATCCTAACTCAGTAGTAGTTTGGGGAAACAAACATTCGAATCCAGAATCGCTCAACATGGTTTGAATATGCGGACTTTAAAAACTTCTTTTTTCAAGAACTATTTGGTTTATCTCAATGAATTGTGCCGGCCAGTTGTCGGTCTAGGTAGCGCAATCGGCACAGCATTGGCAAATTAAGCCATCTCTGTCTGTCTCTTTATCTGTTTCTGGTTGTCCCTCTGCCTATCTGTTTGTCTGGCTCTCTATCCATCTGTCTGTCTGACTCTCTATTTATCTATTTGTTTGTCTGTCCACCTATCTCTCTGTCTGTCTCTCCATCCATCTCCTTGACTGTCTATCTCTATCTGTCAATTTATTTATCTATCAAAATTGTACTATAGACCTCAAAAATAGTTTCTTAAATATGATTTATATACTCGAATTCATATATTGGTCGTTTCATAAAATGGTTACAAATTTGTTTCATTAGGATTTTATATAAATAATGGATATATATATATATATATATATATATATATATATATATGTGTAATAATAAAAAATTTTCGCCATTTTTCCTTAGTTAAATTATTCCAAATTCTTACAATTCTAATTTTTTCCCCCGGTTTTATTCCAATTTACTACTCGATATTCATTAAATCCTTATTCTTAATTTAGCTCTATCGTTAACTCTGTTAAATTCCTTTTTATTTAATTCTAAATTGTCCAAATTTACTTAAATATAAAGCTTTTAGTTATTCTTAATTTCTATCATGATCCCCGATCATTTCTGGGTTTTAGAATGTTTTTTGAGAGCCATTTTCATTTTTATTCCGAATATTAATTTCCCGCTCTAAAGTCACTTTACTACAAAATTAATCCACTACCTCTCTGTCCGAACTCTTTTACTAATTATCTTTCATTGGTCGTGACGTAGCATGACGCGTCTTCTTTAATTCCTCATTGGTTCAGTGCGCGTTCTACGTCATAATTTGTGTTATTGCGCTGGGTAACAAAAAGCAGTTACCTGCGGCGCTCCCTCAGAATTAAGTCGTATTTTCACTTGTAAACAACTCCCTGGCTGCTCGTTTTGAGAATCATTGATATGTTCTGATACTTACCCTCTATACCTTGATGACGTAGTTATGTACGGCTATTATGGTTATGGTGGAAACTGCCCAAGAGAAATATTTAATAAAGGATTGAAATTGAAAGCCTTGTTCGTTTGAATTCATGGAGAAACGCCTCTGGGTTTTAAATTCTACTGCCGCTATGGCCGCGTCGAAACTGCAACTAAAATGTTACGACTGCTTCTAAATATTTATATCATCAATAACAACCAACGTTCTTAACTTCGTCCATGTTCTTAACTGTGCGACCATGTGTGCTCCTGCTTCTATAATCAACGTTATTGCAACTACAACATATGGCGGTAAATCATCGTAATATAATATATATATATATATATAATATATATGGCTATATATATATATATATATATATATATATATATATATATATATATATATATACAGGGTGTTCCGTTAAAGGGGTCCAATATTAATAGGGGTAATAGAGGAGATCACATGGAGCATAAATCAGTATATAAAGCCTGGTCGGATCTCAATAGTTTTCAAGTTACAGCAAATAGAATGAAAATTCGGAAAATTGTTAAAGAACCCTCATTGCTAAACTATCGATAATGCTACATAAAAACGAAGCACATATTTAGAAAGAGCAGAAAAAAACCTACAAAATGACATCAATTGTATTAAAATAGCAATATTTATTGACGAGTTACAAGCCCTGAAACAGTGAAAAAATTACGAAATCCAATATACATCAAAATAGTTAATCGTTAATTCCAAAAAGACAACTCTAGCTACAACAAGGAAAATGTAGTAAAATTTGGTCCATTCCGAAAACTTTCGAAAAAGCTTACAATGAACCATATCGGTTTAATTCTGTGAGAGAAATTAATCAGTTTCTTAGTTACCACTCCGCTTTCTTTGACACTAGCAAAGGTTAAACTCCGCCCATCACGATTGGAAACACCGCCTTTTTAATTACTCTCAACTATACATTTTCGATCATGCTTCTTCTGAGATGCAACATTTTTAATTATTCAAGAGTTGAATGAACCAAAATAACTTTACAATAATAGTCTACATTTTAAAGTGGTCTTTTATTGATATAAAGCTTCAGTTAAATTCCTTAAAATTAAACTGGTGGTGAAAATTCGGAAATAATTAAAAATATTGCGATTTGTAACTATGCAAGAAGTTTCAGTACATGTTTTACATGGACAATTATTGTATGTATATGTGCATCATAATTTATGATAGGAAATAATAATAACAAATAGCATAATAATTTTATTAATTATAAATTTAAAAAAGACACTAAATTTTAAATTAATTCATACAAACTTTGTAATTTACAATTTGAGTACACCACAGTCTGTGACTTGGGTGTTCAACAATTTAATAATTTCTAAAGCTTAAAAATTAACACGTTATTGTAAAAAACCCAGAAAACCTACAAAGAAGATGCCAGCTTAAAACCTGTACAGCAAAACCAACAACTATCTGTAAAAAATGTAACGTTGGGCTATGCCTAAGATGCTTTCACAAATTCCACCTAAGTAACAACGTATCACAGCGGATTGTACGATTGTCCTATTTTTAGGACAGCCTGTTTCGATGAAACCAATAAATGTTTGGAAAGTTTTTTATTTTCTGTGTGAACATAAGCTTAGAAAAAACACATTTTTAAGATTTTATAAAAAAAATAATTTTTTCAATGCTTGGTACAATATGGGTTAAAAAAATGATTTTCACCTATGTTTTGTAATTCGCGCAGCCCGGGATAGATTCTCTAGTGTGAAAAAAAGTGTAAATATTTTTATGTTTTTTCAGACTATAACCCTTCACCTTATGGTGTATCTTATCTGATACATATCAGTAAATTCTGCGTATTTACCTGTGTACCATATTTTTAACACAAAGTGAGTCTTGTTCCAAGCCGACAGTTTTTAGACATATTAAATGACACCATTGTGAGAGAAATTAATCAGTTTCTTAGTTACCACTCCGCTTTCTTTGACACTAGCAAAGGTTAAACTCCGCCCATCACGATTGGAAACACCGCCTTTTTAATTACTCTCAACTATACATTTTCGATCATGCTTCTTCTGAGATGCAACATTTTTAATTATTCAAGAGTTGAATGAACCAAAATAACTTTACAATAATAGTCTACATTTTAAAGTGGTCTTTTATTGATATAAAGCTTAAGTTAAATTCCTTAAAATTAAACTGGTGGTGAAAATTCGGAAATAATTAAAAATATTGCGATTTGTAACTATGCAAGAAGTTTCAGTACATGTTTTACATGGACAATTATTGTATGTATATGTGCATCATAATTTATGATAGGAAATAATAATAACAAATAGCATAATAATTTTATTAATTATAAATTTAAAAAAGACACTAAATTTTAAATTAATTCATACAAACTTTGTAATTTACAATTTGAGTACACCACAGTCTGTGACTTACAAAATACTGTGCCAAAAAGTGTTGAAAATAAAAGAAAAATGACAAATAAAGAATTACATTCCACGTACTTTATGACATATGTGAAGCATAGTCTTCTGGCCTGCGCTGCACAGTTCAATGTCGGAAGGCAGACGAACGGACATTATTATAATAGGTGTTCGAAGTTGCGCCCATTAACAGAATCGCACAGCCGACAGCGACGTCGTAAAGATTGGCGAACACGCCGAAAAACTCCGACGGAGTTGGGAATGTCTCCTGCAGCGACAACGATTCGCGCTAGTAAATCCTCCGGTGTATCCACAGGCGTTTCATACACCAGCGATTTAAAGTGTCCCCAAACAAAAAAGTCTAACGGATTGAGGTCTGGAGAGCGTGCAGGCCAAGCAACAGGTCCACTGCGTCCAATCCATTTCCCAGGATATGTTGAATTGAGGTGATTGCGAACACCTATGAAAAAATGTGCCGGTGCGCCATCGTGCATAAACCACATATTGTGGCGCAATGTTGCTGGCACATTTTGCAGTAACTGCGGTAAGATATCCCGTAGGAAAACCAAGTACGTACTGCCATTGAGTACATCTGGGAGTAAATATGGTCCTATGAGATAATCGCCGAGGACACCTGCCCATATGTTCACACTGAACTTTTGTTGTGCGTTCGACGGGAAAACAGTGTGCGGATTTGTATATGACCATGTGTTCATATTGTGCGTGTTTACCACGCCCTCTCTCGTAAATGTTGCTTCATCAGTAAATAAAATATTTTCCAGAAATTGTGGATTATTTTCTGTTACATTAAGCAACCAGCGTACGAATTCTGTCCGCTGAGCACAATCTGTTACTGATAACAGTTGTACCCGCTGCACATGAAAGGGGTGCATGTTTTCTGCACGCAGAACACGCCACACACTTTGGTGAGAAACACCGACTTCAGACGCAGCAGCTCGTGTACTCGTGGAGGGGTTATCTTTAAAAATATTCAGTACATCTTCTTCCATTGCAGGTGTTCGTACATGTCGAGGTTTCCCTACATCAATGCTTGCTGTATTAAACGATCCAGTCTCCCGTAATCGTCTATCGATTTTTATGAAGAGTTTCGAACTTGGGCAACGTCTCCTTGGAAATTGCTCACGGTACATGCGCTGTGCTAGACATGCATTTCCATGAGCTTGCCCGTACATCAGATGCATGTCCGCATATTCTTCGTTAGAGTATTCCGGCATAATTATTATACATCAACTTACTACAATCCCACTTACAACAGCCTCCCTTTAACATAACGCCCACTGATGACTGCTGTTTTATTACACTTTTCTTCCTATACACATAGAAAATTTGCATAAAAAGTACTTCTTCTTCATCATCCTGAAAGTTCATGGAGGAAACGCAGCAGTCACGGAGTTTGCTTTAAGACAAGGCGAGAGCTGCACAATATGTCATTCACTTGACCAGACTGAATAATGAAAGGGTATTGATAGAGGTTGATCAGAAATGTATAATTGAAAGATATTAAAACGGGGTGTTTACAATCGTCATGGGTGGAGTTTCGCTCTTTCCGAGCGTGCAACAGTACAGAGTTGTAACTAGGGAACTGCTTGATTTCTCCCATACAATCAAACTGATATGGTTTATTGTCAGCTTCTTCGAAAGCTTTCGGAATGGACCAAATTTTATAACATTTTCCTTGATGTAGGTAGAGTTGCATTTTTGGAATTAACGATTAACTATTTTGCTAAATATTTGATTTTGTATTTTTTCACTGTTTAAGAGCTTGTAACTCGCCATTAATTCTCAATATTCTAAAACAACTTATGTCATTTCGTAGGATTTTTTCTGCTCTTTCTAAATATGTGCTTCGTTTTTATGTAGCATTATCGATAGTTTAGCAATGAGGGTTTTTTTACAAATTTCCGATTTTTCATTCTATTTGCTGTAACTTGAAAATTATTGAGATCCGGCCAGGCATTATATACTGATTTATGCTCCGTGTGATCTCCTCTATTACCCCTATTAATATTGGACCCCTTTAACGGAACACCCTGTATATATATATATACAGGGTGATTCATAAAAGATGGGCAGAACTTTAAGGGGTTATAGTACACTTAAAGACAAATAATATTAAATAGGAGACTAAGGGTCCCAGACGTATTCCCAAGGAGATAGGGGGCATTAAAGTTTAGGGTCCGAAATTTCAAATGATTATAAAACATGGAAAAATTGGTCGATTCGTTTGCGGTTTTTGCAAAAAATTTTCTTTATGCCAGTATTTTCTTGAAATAAAATTTTAAAGTTCAATTTCAAAAAATGCCGATAGGGGGCGCTTTAGACTTTGGAGTAACAAACAACTATTTTTTAACGTTATTTTTTGTATTTCTTTAAATGATTTCGAAAGCTTAGACTTAAACTTAAATTTTGATCTAAAAATCTGAGTCCTAAGGAGTAGTTAAGTAGCGTAAACTGAAATTTGAAATTTGAAACCCTTCTCCCCCCAGAACAAAAATCAGTTATTCCCGATCTTTGTGTCGTAGATTAGGCTCTAACTACTGCCGCGTTTTGCTAAAATTATTCTTTATGTCAGTATTTTCTTGAAAATAAATTTCAAAAAAAAATTTCAAAAAATTCCGATAGAGGGCGCTTTAGACTTTGGAGTAACGAACAACTATTTTATACCGTTATTTTTTGTGTCTCATTAAATGCTTTCTAAAGCTTAGACTTAAATTTTCAGCCCAAAATCTGAATCGTTAGACGTGGTTAAGTTTCTGGGGAGAGGGGTTTGAAATTTCTACTCCTGAGCACAGTTCAGTTTACCATGTCCACACATTGTGTGCTGTGATACGAGGTAAAAAGACACAAATTAGGAATATGTTACCAAAGCATATTTATTAACATGTAATCACAATAAATGTTCAAAATTGTGACCACCAGAGGTTATGCACGCAGAACAACGGCGACGAATGGAACGGCGAACATTCGCGAAAACATCAGGCTTTTCGAGCACTTCCCCTACAGCGGCGGAAAGTCTGGCGACCAGTTCCTCGGGGGATTCAATGGGTGTCTCATACATAAGAGCCTTCAATCGTCCCCAAAAAAGAAATCGAGGGGTGAAAGATCTGGCGAGCGAGCAGGCCAAGCAACAGGACCACCTCGACCAATCCATCTGTTCGGAAATGTGATGTCCAGATAGTTGCGGACGTCTCGTACGTAATGGGCTGGCGCTCCATCGTGCTGGAACCACATGACCCGCCGGATGCGTGGAGGAACAACGTTTAACAGGTCTGGCAGCACATGTTGCAGAAATGTGAGGTATGTTTTACCGTTGAGGCGTTCAGGAAGAAGGTACGGTCCGATTAGGTGGTCTCCGAGGATTCCTGCCCAAACATTGATGGAAAAGCGTCTCTGATGAGCATGTGGATACGTAGCATGTGGATTGACATCCGCCCATACATGTGCATTGTGTGTGTTAAATGTACCTTCACGTGTGAAGGTACATTCATCGGTGAAAAGCACAGTTCGTCCAAAATGTGGATTTAGCGCGTTCTGCTGCAGAAACCAGCGGGCGAATTCAATACGATTTGGATAATCCCCTGGAGACAGTTTCTGGACTCGTTGCACATGAAACGGGAGCAAATGTTCATCCTTCAGTACCCTCCAAGTCGTGGACTGTGAGGTATCCACCTGGCTAGCCACTGTTCGTGTACTTGTACTTGGCTGCGCCGCTACTACATCCAGAATGGCTTCTGCAACAACTACTGATTCGTCCTTTTTTCACGACCTGCATTCGACCGGGAAGCGAGAAATGATCCCGTCTCACACAACTGTCTGTGCAAGCGCTCGAAAGTTTTGCGGTTAGGCAACCGCCTGTTAGGAAATCGCTCTCCGTACATTCGTTGTGCCTCTGCACCATTTCCATCTGCCGCTCCCTAAATTAAATGCATCTCAGCCTTTTCCTTATTCGTGAAGGGCACCATCTTCCGATTCATTACTACAGCGACTTACACTTGACTCACCGTTCAGTGGTTTTTATGCCTGAATCGTGTCGAAATTTTGCATACGTGTTCTTCTTCTTCCCCATTTGACATTTGCATACTTTCTGTTTCCTTCTTCACCCGGTGACTAGCGTCAGGAATTGAGCTTTAACGTTTGCATGAGCGACGTTTCCAACTGTGCCAGTGCCTTTATGAGTGAATTCCGACTATGCAGTCCTTGACGAAAGTTGTATTTTTGCCTCGTATCACAGCACAGAATCGTTGGGCATGGTTAAGTAGTGCAAACTGAACTATGTTCAGTAGTTGAAATTTGAACCCCCTCCCCTCGCTACTGAACCACGCTCAGCGATTCAGATTTTGAGCTGAAAATTTAAGTTTAAGTCTAAGCTTTAGAAAGCATTTAATGAGACACAAAAAATAACGGTATAAAATAGTTGTTCGTTACTCCAAAGTCTAAAGCGCCCTCTATCGGAATTTTTTGAAAATTTTCTTTAAAATTTATTTTCAAGAAAATACTGACATAAAGAAAATTTTTTGCAAAAACCGCAAACGAATCGACCAATTTTTCCATGTTTTATAATCATTTGAAATTTCGGACCCTAAACTTTAATGCCCCCTATCTCCTTGGGAATACGTCTGGGACCCTTAGTCTCCTATTTAATATTATTTGTCTTTAAGTGTACTATAACCCCTTAAAGTTCTGCCCATCTTTTATGAATCACCCTATATATATATATGTATATATATTCCTATTTGTAAATAGTGATAAAAGTTATAAAATATATCTGGTTAATATAATGCTCGTTATTAATTTGAATGGGCACTGTGCTTTACCAGTCAAATTGCTTTGAATGTATAAACTACATTTTCTACCGCTTACTTTATAAATGATGAAATTCAAAAATTTTCCTTAAAAATTGAAGTCATGCTAAAAAAATCTCGTTTTTAATCAACTCAAAGATTATTAAGTACATTTAACCAAAAAAAATAGAGAATACCTTACACATGTTATTCGCCCAATTGTCACAGAAAAAATGGAAACAGCCATCCTATTGGAAATTATGTCTTCTTTCATTTTATCTTTAAAAATAAGCTTAGTACAAACTTAGTATAAGTCTTCATACCGAAACAATACCAAACTATGCAATTTTCAATACAAATACCTAATTTTGACAACATATTCGGCTTTGTCGGTACATTTTACTTCAGGATACAAAACGGGACGTCATTTCGTTAAGTTTTTTTGGAATTATGCAGGTTTACAGTTTAGAAGCCCTAACGTTAAATTAATTTCTAATCTTTAAAAAACAGATTTTAATGCGGTTAATTTTTTAAACATAACTCAAAAACTATTTGGCGAAATTTTGGATTCGTATATTTCAAGCATCTAGAAATCGTTTTCTGTTAAAATATTTATAGGTTATGTTAACATTTATTTCGAAAATTATAAAAAAAATATTTTTTTTTTTCGAAATAAATTTTTGAAAGAATTAAATGACCTACGAACTTTTTAAACAGAAATCGATTTGTAGTAACTTCAGATATATGAATCCAGAATTACAGCTCATTCCGCTTGGTAGTTGTTGTTTAAAGGACTTCCCACATTCCAATCTGTTTTGCAACGATTAAAATGAATTTAACTTTAACAGTTCAAAACTTATAACCTTCATAATTCCTAAACTACTTAAGAGAATGATTTGCCGTTTGGTATCAAAAAATCCAAATATAATATCAAAATTAAGTGTTCTCATTGAAAATTTCAGAGTTTGGTGCAAATTATGTATGAAAACGACACCCTAAGAATATTTTACACTACAATAGTAAGTTATATATGTATAAATATACTATCAGATAACAATATCTTAGATAAGTTAATATGGTACTTTACGGTACTTATGGTACTTTACGGTACTTATGGTACTTTATGGTACTTATGGTACTTAAAATATTTTCTACATTCTAATCTGTTTTACAACGATTAAAATGGATTTAACTTTAGGAGTTCCAAACTTATAACCGGCATATTCCTAAACTACTTAACCGAATAATTGCCGTTTGGTATCCAAAAATCCAAATATAATGTCAAAATTAGGTGTTCTCATTGAAAATCTCAGAGTTTGATGCCAATTATGTATGAAGACGACACCCTGAGAATATTTTACAATACAATAGTAATTTTTAGATAAAAATTTGATAGATACATTAATACGGTAACATTATAAGTATTCCTTAAATAGCAAAAATCCAATAGAGATAATGATTGTTAAAAAGTAGAAAGATTCTTTTAATTTTCTAAATAACAATGAATAAATAAATATTATTCGGCACTTAAATTATTATATAATATAGCATTTAATATTCTGTAATTTTCTTTTAAATTTTAAGCCACATTTAGTTCTGTAATTAAGATGAGAATGTTTTGTTCTACAGTGATTTTTAGTTATGTAGAATAGAATAACGTTAGAGATTATATACATAATGAACTGGTACCGCAATCACAGACACCGTATTAATTTAATTATTTAAAAAATATAACTGGGGAAGCTCCCATAAACTGTAAGAAATAAACTTATGTATTATCTGCGTATTTTAACTCCCTTGAAATTTTTAGAATAAAGTTGTCTCTCTATGTCATCAATAATAATATTTCGTAGGAATATTTTGAACATTACAGTGTATCTCAAAAGTACGAAAGTTTAGAGGATTAATACAACTCAAGATACAAAAGTTTTTTATAGGAAACCAGGGTCACAACCCACTTATGCAGTCACAGCTGTCTTACTCAAGCTTATCTCGATTTTGCCGCATACCTTTACCACTTAAATAGCTATTGCAATGATATTTTTCGAAAAATGTAATTTCTTATTGTGAAATTGACCAAAAAATGTAAGAAATGGCTACAACTTGGGGCCAAACAATACTAAGCTAGATGTTTTGTAATTTAAAATGTAGTAGGTAGTAAATATGGTGCCGTAGACCAAATTAATATGTTCTTTCAGTACGTCATGTGATGATATCATATTTTACACAATACAATGTTACTGGATTGAAAATTACGCTAAAGTATCTCCGTTACTGACAAACGTATGAATAAAACACAAGATAGGTTTGTAATGAGACATGTGTATTTTTGACTGAATAAATAGATCGGCCCTTGGTTTCCTATACAACACTTATATTGTCGTGTCAAGATTGTTTTGCGTACCATGTTAACGTTAAGATTGGGCAATAAACAATATAAAAATAAGTTTACTTTTAATACAGACTTTTTTTGAATTAAAATTGACATATACATAAAATATTAAAAATAAATGTAGACGTTTCGAGTGAAAACTCCACTCCTCTTCCATACATTTTACAAACAATCATTAAATATGTTTAAAAACAACTTACTGGTGTGAAACCTGCACCAAAACAACTATTACAGTGAATTGTTTAAAGTTAAAATTGTAAAAGAACAGAATATTCAGATGGAATATTTCCAGCTTCATTAATTGGATTAATTGCTGAATTCGTGTGCCTGGATTCAACGAAAATTCGACCTTTGTAGACATTAGAATTCCATTCAACAATCTTAGTTTTCGAAAAGTGAGGTAAATGGTCCGTTTATATTGCATGTGAAATGAATTTCGAGCTTTTTAAATATATATTAAACAGATGAAATGTTTGTACATTTTAAACAATTTAAAATAATAAATTCTTCAAACATCTGTTGCGCTTTCTCGTGTATAAATGATAAATAAGTGTCGTACATACGTGATCACAAATCTTAATAAGTGATTTGTGAAAAAGTATTTTTAAAAACTGGTTACATATTTTATTATCCGAATACAGAAAAATTGGACTCATCTTAAAGTCATGTTGCTTCAATAAACATTATTTTGCCTGAATAAATTCACTTCATTTGGTGACTAATAAAATAGTATTTGCTTATCTTTAGAATTTGATAAAACATTTCAACATTAATTTAATTGCCTAATCAAAAATTTCAACATCTACAGCTTGTTTAATGCATGTATTTTTACTATTTAAAACATGTAGTTTCGTAAATTTTTGGATGGTTGTTAATTTGATTTTGAAAACGTCCAATTTTAATTAAATAAAAACTTTTCACATTCTTCATATAATGCTTCGTCAAAAAAAATCTTTATGAAATCTTCATTATACGTATATTTACAGAAGCCGTTATCAATTTTAGTGATCTATTACATTAAGTCTTGTTGACATATATTCACTCTACTGAAACAGCTTTTATGGAAAAAAAATCTACGTTCTTTCAATTAAAGAAACTTTCATTTTTTATAATGCTTTCTGATTAAAAGTAAAACTATCAAATAAAATACCACATTTAAAAAAAGACGGAGAACTATTTTGGTTATACAGTATATAATCATATGGATTCCAGCAAAAAATTTAAACAGTACAAATTTAAATTCTTATCCCAACGAAGCAATAAATATATTTTTCGAATAAAATGTATTAGTATAAATGCGTACTAAAAAGTTAAATATATTTCGTTGGAAAAACATTTTAATTGTGACCATTTAATTCAGTATATTTAATAAAATTCATATTATTAACCGGCAATTTATCCTTATTTTAAAATGTATTTCTGTTTAAGTTCGATAATAGTGGAAGTATATTTGTATGGTATATTTAAACTTCATGTATGACATGCATTAGAATTTTATATCAAGTATATTTATATATTATGTGTGACACACAATAGAATTCTTTATTCTTCAAATATTTTATTCCATAAAAGCTTTCAAGATATTGGCAGACATATTACATTGAATTGATTTTTTTTATAGTGATATTAACAAAAATAAAATAAAAATGCATTGAAATAATATTTAAATCATCTTTCGTATTATCTTTTGTATTTGAATAGCTGTAAAATAAATAAACATTCCGCATTATTTAAAATGATTTCTAAAACATATTAAAATGAGATTCTGCAAGGATGCATAATAGAATTCTATTTGCTCTATTTTCATTTCTATTCTATTTGAGCTGCAAGAGCAAACATATCATTAAAAATATCTAGTATTCAGTGAGTTGATTTTATGTTATTCATTTGTTTGACAACATAATACACATTTCCGCATATTTACATACATACATTTATATATATATTGATTTTTAAACATTTAGAGAAAAATGCCCAAAAACAGACGTTTAAAATAATTTTATTATGTCAAACATTTGCACTAATTTAAACTTTTCATATTTAATACGAATAAATTTCTGAAATGCACAACATTTAATTGCTTCCTTCAACTATTTTTCGTAAAATGTAGTCTAATTTGATTCAAGTTAAACACGTTTCAATCCAGAAAACGTACATGATATAACTTTATTTAATAACTTGCATGTTTGCAAAACTTTATTTAACTATAAATGAGTGTTTATGGGAACACAGCTATTTAACTTGAATGAACATAGCAATAAAGAATTGTTATAAGAAGAACGATCTTTTGTGGTAAACGAGACTCGCCAAAATACGCAAGTGGCGTTAATGCTGTAATTTCCGGCGTATAATCCGCGGATCAAACAATTCGGTTTCAACCCAGAAATTTTATTCAATAATTGACGGCAAAAACTTACAGCGATCTAGGAAGTAACACTTTATAAAATAAAATTTCTGCGTCCAAACAGGATTGTTTCATCTGCGGATTATACGCCGGAAATTACGGTAAGTAAATTTTGAAAATGTGAATTTGGTTAACAAATTTATTTTCATTTTATAGTTTAAACATGAATGATTTCGCACAATTGTAAAGAAGTCGTAGGTTAAGAAATAATAACTTGGAGTAGGTTTTATTTTTTACACTCTTTTATCTAACATAACTTGGTTCATGTATGTAAAGATTGAATTTTTTATACCATTTTTCACTCACTTTCTGATATGTTAAAATTACAAATATTATGTAAAAAGGTGTGTTTCCGAAGTCAATACAACATTTCAATATTTTTGGACATAATCATAAACTAATAAGTTAATTTTATAGCACTTTTCTGTCAGTTGGACGCACGTGGTATATCGCCAAATGCTCTTTATGGTTACAACTGTATATGAGTTTCAATAACAATAGAGTTAATTATGCTTCAAAATCAGCTAGCTAAAATATGCCAACAGGTTGTAAAACTACATCAGTGAAATGTTTTAAACTCTAAAATGTATAATATATATAAAAAAAATATATATGTAGTGTAAGTTGTTTTTTAATATCGTTTTATCAATTAATAGTATAATAAAAATTAAATTATTATTATACGTTAAGAAAATAATTTAGAAATCTTGACTAGATAGTTTAAAGATTACTTTTTCTGTTGTTTCATCTTAAAAACTGAGCAAAAATTATAATCGTTTTTATCAAATTTAGTTCGCGCAAATCTAAATAACTATATATGTAATATTAGATTATTATATTGTTATATAGATTATATATAATGTTCGAGCATTCTACCAAACGGAAACCAAAACGGCGAATTTTTCATAATCGAGACGTGGCCATATTAACATAATTTGTACGTGACAAAAATTGTTTGTAATAACATGAATTGCAGTCATGAAATTATGCTTGATTTTTAAGAGTACCGATGAATGCTTATTAAAGAAGAAAAAAAATATTTTTATACATACGTCTTTTAAAATTACTTGTGTAACTCAATTTCCAAAGAAAAATTAAATTACTGACAGAAAATGATTCAAATTGAAAGAGTTAAGATACAACTTTCAACCTTAATTACAGTTTTTACAATGGTTTAAATTAGTTCTTTAACTTTATTTCAATATTGTTGTGGTTTCTGACTCTACTTGCAGACTCTTTGGTGCACAGACGACAAATCAAGAATTGAACAGAAAATAAACTTTTAAACAACTAGAAATTTTAAAAAAATTCAAGAACAAAAAAATATAGAAAAAAATTATAATGTTGGAACTAAATTCACCTTTGTATATAAATTAAAAACATTAAAACATTAAATAAACTCATCCCTCCCCCACCCGTTTTTTTCATATTTGGTTCCGCCTTCTGATATTTAACCAGCGTATGTTCCGGAAGTTACAGAATTTTTATCATTTTCGCCGTCTTAAGGATGGCCAGTTTATGGTCGAAAGCGCTCGGGACTCCGACGAAATTTTTAACATCTATAGAACGGTTTTAATGTTTGAAAACATTTATTTTCATTTTACACCTGTTTTAGTAATGAGTAATAAATTGTCATTCATTTTTTATGTTTTCGTGTTTTAAAAGAGATTTTTGTTTAAAATCATTCTGCGTATTTTTTAAGCAAGAATTACGATAGTAGAATTAGGATGTATAGAAGTTCATGTAAATATTTTAGTGTCTGCATTTGTGCCAGTATCTGTTTTATGTCTATTAAAATGTTTCGTTTCTTTAAAAGCGTACATATTCCATTATAATAATGCTCACTAACGATAACAGCCATTTTAAAAGCGCTTTCGAAACACACGGACTGAAGTAAGAAATCTGTATGAGATTTAATGAGTTACGTGAAGTGGTATAGAAATATATTATCAATCATAATGTAAATATATTTCTGTTTTACGTGAAGTTGAACATTTAAAAACAAATTACAGATTAAATATTTAACAACATTTTTAATATAAATATCAGTATACGTATTATATTTTATCATGGAATATTTATTTAAATGTATTATATAGCTCTAAACCTTATTGTTTATGTAAATGTTAGAAATTATATATTATATCTTTTCTACTTTATATTATTTTATCCGGACATTGTTAGTTTTTTTTAATTTTTTATATTTAGCATAAAAAAATATTTAAAAAGTAACATGTTTTAAATATTTCGATATATATATATTTATTTACATAATTAAAAATATAGTTCCAATAATATTTTAAATGAGTGATTAATAAATAAGTAATTAAAGTGTAATAATAATTAATAAAACGTTCGTACGCATACAATCTTGATAATATTAGGTTTACATTTTTATATAAGAAATCATAATATTTTGAACAAGAGTAAATGAAATTTACTTAAATGATTTTTATAAAGTATAGTAATCGCCACATTTATTGATGAAAAAAAACTATTTGAAAATAACTTTGAGACTACTGAATCCGTTTTATTAAATAATTAAAAGTATCAAGAATTATAAAATATTGTCAATATTCTTTCAATGCAAGTTAATTTAAAATACAACTTAATTTTCAAAATGATATTATGATTATGCTTAAATTAGTTTAAGTTGGATAGTTAAAAAATAAAACGCACTTTCATTAACTTAAATGCAAACTAAAATTGTTTCTTCGCAGGGATCTGTTTATACCTCAAAGATATTTATATAAGAAATGGAGACAATGATTGGAGCTGCAAATATTTATGTGTTCTTTTAAAATTATTCTTCTGTAGCACACGCAAGGGAAAACTAAAAATTAGTTGTCTCACATTACAGAAAGGTAATTACACAGTCTGTAGATTTTCTCTTAAATTTATTTCAACACAATCAGAAAATAATAAAGTATTTGTCGTCGTTAAACATTTGACAAGACATACAATACTTTTTTGACATTTTTACATTCTACTTAGAACTGTTCATAGGTAAAAGCGTAAGACCGTGTTAGATATTATGTATAAGTATTTTAGTTAGTATTCGTTTTGCGTTACATAGTTTTTGTAAAAGAAAGAAAATAATAAATATTATATACATGGTGTATAAAGGTTGATCGTTTAAATTTGGTGGGGAGGTGGAAAATAGTAAAAGAAGATAATCTCACCTAGGAAAGTATGATCGCAAGCGATCGCATGCCATTTAAGAGGGTGCTGTGTACCCACAACTTCTGAAAACGCGCAAAGCTCTTTGACAAGTCTAGCCGGTCGCCATTCAACAAGGTGACTTTACAGAAGTAACACGGATTGTTATACGTTTAACGGATATGCAGTTATTCATGTACCTTACGGTACGGCAGCGGAAAGCATTCGAAGAGCCGCGGAATGCAGAACGCTACCCCAACCGGCGCAAACGTTACTTCCTCTATCATGATATGACTGGTAACCGATCCATTTGCAAGCATTTGATTCTGAGGTTTGTTGAGATTGGGGTAGCGTTCCGCATACATTTGAGCAGCTCTTCGATCGGTTTTCCTTAGACGTAAGTTGGATGCATAACTGCATATTCATTAAACGTATAACGATCCATATTACTTCTGTAAAGTCACCTTGTCGAATGACGGACTTGTCAGAGAGCTTTGCGCGTGATCAGAAGTTACGGATACACAGCGCCCTCCACAACATCGTGCGTTCGTTTTCGCCCATGCTTTCCTGTGTGAGATAGTCTTCTTTTGATATTTTTTACATCTCCACCCAAATTTGAACGATCAATCTCGATTTACCCTGTATATATATATATATATATATATATATATATATATATATATATGTACATTTTTAAATAAAAATACATAATTATACTTATGAGATTTCAACCAGAAATAGTAGATTCATTTTTAGGTGGAGGTCAAGTAAAGTATCTAGGTTAGGATTCGAACCTGGAACGTGCCAATTCTCTACCACTGAGATTCCAATCCTGCCTAGATTCTTTTAATTCTGTTGGGACTATTTATTCAACTTTGACCTCTACCAAATCTACTATTTGGGCTGATCTCTTATATATATAATTACTTAATTGATATCCATGGAATATTGGAGTTCCCATGTGTAACGTGTTTTCATCGGTAAGCTACAGGGTTCACTGATCTGGTGATACCTACAAGGGGATGAATTGTGTCAGGTGACTGCCATCTAGGTGGATCAGTGGTAGAGCATTGGAGTGTGAAACCAAAGTCTCATGCTTGAATCCGGCCTAGTAATCCAGTCATTCAGTTGAAAATAAAGGAAAGTTTTGATATTCGGTTCCTTTATATCTAATGGGTCGCTGAAAACAAATATGAGGTTTTTCAATAAAAGTTTCCCCGGGAAATATGTTTTTTTTTTTTTTTTTTTACAAAAAACCTGTAAAAAACGGATTTTTCTCTGTTTTTTCAAAATGACTTCAAAACTATGCATTTTGCGTAAATGTTGACAGTGTTTGAATTAAAGATAATAAAATTTCCTACATTTTATGTATTGAAAGTTTTTTCTCTGATCAATGGTTTTGCCGCGAGAGTGGTGCAAAAATGGGTGTTATAAACAAAAATCGGTAAAAAAAAACTGTAATTATGGCACTATACGTCGATGTAACGTAGAAACTAACCATTTTACGCAACGGTCAACCATTAATGATAGTGACGATTATATTATTGACTGTATTTTATTCATTTGAGGTAGAGGAAAAGTGCGGTTCCGGCGCCAGAGGAAGACTGGAAAAGTGGATCAGCTCCATCTCCTCTGATGAGTCGAGTGTGCGCCTCCACCGGAAAGTTCGTACTCTACGATAAGGTAAAATTGGGAGGGGTAAAAGACAAAAACTGTAAGAAACGGGAATTTCGGCCCTGTACTTCGATGCAACTTAAAAATTATCTATTTTATGCAAACGTTGACTATTAATGGTACCAAAAATCATGTGATTAATTACATTTTACAATGAAATTGCTTGATAATAAATACGAAGACTCATTATGAATCATTATTAGTTGACGACGAGTTTGTTCCTATTAATCCCACAACTTTGTTCCAACACACTTTTGTTGCAAAGCATTCGGATTAATAACTTGAGGAATTTTTGACCTACGATATAGAACCTTCTTCCTTATCTCTATTAGGCAATTTCTTAAGAAGAGGAATAAAATCTACTCTCTACAAGAAATTAAAAACCCTAACAAACAAGCAGTTCAGCGGCTCTATTCAATTCATCATTGATGGTGGTTTTTTATTGTATATGGTTGTTTAACTTAAGAATCAGCCTTTTTCAACAATCTGCGTCAAATATGTTGAGTATGTATAGTCAAAATACCAACCGCAGGCAGTAGTTGTATTTGATGGCTACCCTCATGACTTACAAGGTGGTACAAAAACTGCTAAACCTATGAGACGAACAAGGAAACATGCTTCAGCTGACATATTGTTTGACGATACAATAATACCTACCATTTCCAAAGAAAACTTGTTAACCCCCAAAACAAGGGTCAGTTAATATCTATGATGATTGACCAGTTATCATTAGCAGATATTACATGCAAGCAAGCAAAAGAAGACAAAGACACCTTGATTGTAAACACTGCTTTGTCCTTGGCACCATCAAATGAGACGGTGATTATATATGGGGAGGATGTAGACCTGTTGGAAGTTTTGATAGGTATGTGCAGGGCTGAAAACTTTTTCTTTTTAAAACCTAAAAAGGACACCGTTTTTCGAGCGATTTTTCTCCAACTAATGCTGTGAAATCAACGGTTGCTGAAAACATACTCTTCCTACATGCATTGAGGGGGTATGATATAACGTCAGCACCGTTTATGAAAGAAAAATTGAAGATCTTTAAAACTCTTGTGAAGAATCCAGATGTTGCTGACGTTGTTAAAGTACTCAAAGACTCGAATTCTACTCAGGAGATTATTGCAGCTGCTAGAAAACGTTTTCATGTCTGGCTGTATGGCTACAGTAGAACGAATGTGCCTTCGCTGAACCACGTAAAATATATTTCGTACAAGAAGTCAGCCTTGAAATACAATTCTGATATTGCTGCTTTACAACCATCTGCAGCTGCAGCACACACGCCACTCTTTAAAAGTATATGATCAGGGGCAGCAATTGATAGGAGTTGTAAAAATGCTGAAGAGTGAAAATGGAAGAAAACAAATATGGGCCTTGAGACTGTTTTTGCTGTACTACTCCCTCTGCTCCGTTGAAGCTTGTATACTATATTTCCAATGATGATTGGTTACTTGCGATTTTAGACGTTTCGTTAAATATCTGGAAAGATACATGAGGAATTATCCTGAAACTTCCGGAGTGTAAACAACATGATTGACGTCATATATTACCGCGAAGATTTTTTCCCGTAACCCCATAATGGGCCGTCAACAAATTGAAGAAAAACGAATATATTTTGGATAACCCTGTAAAAACTAATACTGTAAAAAGCATTCAAACTGTAGATTATGATTAAGTGGCTTATTGTAATAATTTGGGTTGATTTTTATGAAGATAGCATGTATACTCGAAGAGAAATTCACGTTTTTATAAAAACAGTCCCAAATTTTACCAAGTTTTTTGCTTATAATTTGCTGAGTTTTTAATATAAATACAAGTTATTTTCAGAAATTATGACAAACACAATTGTACACAATACCTTGCAAACAGAATTAAAAATAATAAAAATTGTATGAAAAATGAGCAGGTTTACTAAATATTGTTTCACTGCGCATGCGCGAATGCAATCAAAATATACTGTGTATAATATATTAGCTAAATGTATAGACCAACTTTTATGAAAGTCTCAAGAACATAGCTTGAAAATTCTGATACTAATCGTCGATAGAATAAGCTCGAATTTCACTGTTCCCAAAAGGAAGCAAAAAGATGATGGGTTGTATCCAAATATACTAGCTTATGAAAGTTGACATAATAAGAATGAAGTGTCTCTCATTCTATATTCGCTGTTCTCAAAAGGAAACAAAAAGATGATGGGTTGTATCCAAATATACTAGCTTATGAAAGTTGACATAATAAGAATGAAGTGTCGCTCATTCTATATTTGATGCAACCCCTCATCTTTTTGCTTCCTTTTGGGAACAGCGAATTTCGAGCTTATTCTATCGACGATTACTATCAGAATTTTCAAGCTATGTTTTTGAGACTTTCAGAAAAGTTGGTCTATATATTTAGATAATATATTATGCACAGTATATTTTGATTGAATTCGCGCATGCGCAGTGAAACAATATTTAGTAAACCTGTTCTTTTTTCATACAATTTTTATTATTTTTAAATTCTGATTGCAGGGTGTTGTGTACAATTTTGTTTGTCATATTGTCTGAAAATATCTTGTTTTTATATTAAAAACTCTGCAAATTATAAGCAAAAAACTTGATAAAATTTGGGACTGTTTTTTTAAAAACCTGAATTTTTCTTCGGGTATACATGCTATCTTCATACAAATGAACCCAAATTATTACAATAAGCCACTTAATCATAATCTACAATTTGAATGCTTTTGCAATATTAGTTTTTACAGGGTTATCCAAAATATATTCGTTTTTCTTCAATTTGTTGACGGCCCCTTATGGGGTTTCGGGAAAAAATCTTCACTGAAATATATGACGTCAATCATGTTGTTTACACTCCGGAAGTTTCAGGATAATTTCTCATGTATCTTTCCAGATATTTAACAAAACGTCTAAAATCGCAACTGACCAATCATGATTGGAAATATAGTGTATCCTGTTAGTTCAAAAAGAACTGCCAAAACATTGTTGGAGCAAGAAGGCAGGTCTTTCTTGTTCCAGCATGTGCATAAACTGCGAAGAGAACTGCAACAACATCTCTGTGGTGAATCAAGACGAGAAAGACGAGTTATACCTTGAAAACGAGCTGGAGATGGATTGCCCACCCATTGAATCCGTGAACCCAATGGAAGAGGAACAAGCCATACCACAAGGTATGAAACATTTACAATTATGAAAACATTTATTCTATAATATTGGTAGTAAATTAAAAAAAAACACTAATTCCATACGCCCATTTTCTATGTTGAAGATATCCATGAACAGCAAAGGCCTTCAAATATAAAAATGCGGAAATAAAATGTTTGCTTTTTTACTTTATGTAAATATACTTACTAATGTTTGTTACTAATGTACATAATTATTTATAATTAAATAATGATTCACAATGAGTCGTCGTATTTATTATCAGGCTATTTTATTGTAAAATGTAGTCAGTCATATAGTTTTTAGTATGATTAATAGTCAACGTTTGCTTAAAATGGTTTATTTTCATGTTTATCGATGTATAGTGCCGTAATTCTCGTTTTTTTTACAGTTTTTGTCTTTCACCCCTCCAAATTTTACCTCCTCTTAGAGTAAAGCTTTCCGGAGGAGTAGCAGCCTAGGCTCATCAGAGGAGGTGGAGCTGCTCCACTGGTCCCACCTACCCCTGGCGCCGGATCCGCACTTTTCCTCAACCTCAAATGGATAAAATATAGTCAATCATATAATTTTTAGTATCATTAATGGTTAACGTTTGCATAAAATGGTTAGTTTCTATGTTACATCGACATACAGTGACGTAATTCCTGTTTTTCTATAGTTTTTGTTTTTAACACACATTTTTGCGCCACTCTCACGGCTAAACCGTTGATCAGAGAAAAAAAACTTTCAGTACATAAGATGTAATGAATGATGTAGGATATGTTATTCTCTTCTATTCATGTATTGTTGACTTTCATGCAAAATGCATAGTTTTGGCGTTATTTTGAAAAAACAGAGAAAAGTCCGTTTTTTTTTTGTTTTTTTTTTAAACATATTTCCCGATAATTTTTTTTTTGGAAAATCCTAGATTCTTGTTCAGCGACCCAAAAAATATAAAGGGACCAAATATCAAAACTACACCAAAACTTTCCTTTATTTGACCTAGTCCCTAATGCCTGGACTATAGCTGCTTTCTACCTTGTAGGGAACATTTGTTCATACTTGACCTTCACCTTCAAATGAATCTAAAAAATTACTATTAAAAAAAATGCTTATGAAAATGTTACATTCTATTTCGAAATCTTTCTTACAACACTAAAATTACCTTGTTCTTTTATATAAAACTGAGCACCGCCGTTAGGCGTGTAAACCGCCGCACAGTGGGTCAATCCTTAAGAAAATGCGAACATAGGGCCAAAAAATAATCATTAAATAATTAAATTTTTTCAATGAAATATTTTAAAAGAATGTCTACAAAATACGAATATATGTTTATCTTTTAAATTATACAAAATTATATCTTATTTGTACTGCTCGGAATATACATCTTTCAGCAGAGGAATTTTTCTGCGAATTTTAGTGATTTTTAAATGTGCTCAGAAATGAAACCTAGGTAACCACTAATAATAACTCGTTTAAAATATCATTATGAATTTCCTAAAACACATTTTAAACCACTACTGATTGCATTTTGATTGAATTTTATGTATCATTTTACATTATGAACAGCCCATATAAAATTAACGGTATCAGAAACTTAAAAATTGTGCAACTTAAATTGCATGAAGTTGCCTGAAATTTCAAACACATCTTTGTGTTCCTAAAAGCCTGTATTTTAATGTGGTATAGGGCAATATTTGCGCAAACCTGCGCATTTTTGAAATAAATGGATTTGAAACACTCTATAAGTGGCTATCGCATAATTTTCCATTAACGGAAAGCATAGTAAATTGTCTGTAGACAAAAATATTTTTTAATAAATATTATACTGTAAGGATTTTCTAAGATGAAATAATGTAAAAAAATAATTTAAAATTAAACTATAAAATTGAATTCAATATATACGTATCTTGTGTTAGATAAATATTTACATGAAAATGCTGAAAAGAGCAAAGACTCTCAGAGGGTTAAATCTACTCTAATAAATGGATGCATAATGTGTGAGTGCTAAAATGTTATTTAAAGTAAAAGTTCTAATGCTTCTGGAAATTTTTTGTTCCTTTGAGCGTTTCTTACTTTGCGTCTAATACAGGAAATCAATGGTTCAGATGTTATAAGTAAATGGTGCAACAAGTCTTCGTTACATGCTCTTCGACTTATTTTTCTCGTATGGGAATCCCGGTACCTCCGAAACTCTTTATTTCGAGCTTCGCCAGCTTCTTCCGATAATAAACCAATTGGCCAATTGGAACAGCAAAATTTGTAATTATATTTTTTCCATGAATTAATAACTTATGAATAGAAGCTGGCATATAATACCACCCGTACTTCGAAACACATTCTTTAGCTGTTTCCAGTGCAAATTCGCCAATTTTTTCGGCATTAATTACTTCGTCACAGGAGATAACTTGCATTATAATTGCAAAACGTTTAATTAGTTCTTTATCCAATCCAGTGATCTCAGCTGTAATTTCAAACTCAGCAAAAAATGTCCTTGCAGTGTTTAAATCGTGTGTCAAACCACTCCCCTGTTTAACAACATCAATTAGCAAACATAATTCTTTTCTGAATTCGCATTGAATTTTTCTCTTTGATTCTTCTTTTTGCTTCTTTTGGTCTTCAGTTCTAGCACTTAAAGCTTTAAATGATAAATTGTAAGAAATATGAAGCAAATATTCCATAGACCGTATCTTTACATGTAGACTAGATACACCAAAGCTGTATGTGGATGCGTTTACACTTCTTTGAACAATTTTATCAATGTTATTCATTTCCGAAGGGCTTTGCACCACAAATATAACATGTTGAACAGGAGGATGTATTTGAAATTTCCGTGATAATTTTTCTATCAATCATTGTTAAATTCATTTCATGATCAATGGTTATATTTTTATGTGCTATATCAAAACATCTTTTAAAACCCTCAGATGCCAATTTTTGTTTGCTGCATGCAAAAGAGCTTCTCCAGAAGTATCCTCTCTTAAACGTTGAGTTAGTTTTCTTTTATGAGTTTCGGTTACATCTGAAAAAGATTTCCGAGACGTTGATTTCTGCGAATTTTCAACTTCAGATGGTTTAAATTCATTACCAACTTTAAAGGAACACTGAAGCCAAGAATCGTTTTTAGTATTGAAACGATCTAGTTTTCGTTGAGATTTCTGCCATCGATCTTTTACAGCTACACAAAACTTACGTAAACGCTTCTTTAAATTTTCTTCATCAATTTCTGAAGCACTTAGTCCACAGTAGAACAGCACGTACAAAACTAAGAATTGATTTTTCATAACTAAAACCATTATTTAAATTATTTAGATACAGAAACAAATCTCTGTTTGTTATCATCTTTCAAAAGAATATAAAAAAAAGCAAAATGAAATAATCTTGCTTGAAATAAAAAAAGAAATATACTAAAATTAATATCACTACAAAATTATTTTATAAAATTATTATTATTATATTATTATGATTATTATTATAATCCCGATGATAAAAAATATGCACTGAAATAGGCTCTAAAATGTTGCAGAAGAATGTTCCGGTTTTGTAGAACGATTTTGAAAAGTTATCTAAACATTACATATGTTGCCAATTAAAAATTAAACAAATATTTTGAATATTTTGCCAATGTCCTTAGGATATAAGTAAAAACATGATTGGTAATAAAATTATTGTCTGCTAAGCTTTTTCTTTTTCTTTGATTTTCAAGTTTAATTTAGTTATCCAGTATGCCTCTAAAAGTCCTGTTTTAAACAAAAAAAGATTAAATTGCTCATAAAAACCATGCAAATCTATTTAATATAATATATTTTACTTCTTTAAACCTAAATATAACAAAAAAAATCTTATATATAGGCTTATACTATTGTGATAATCCTATGTTCGACATCTGCTATACTTTGACCCACTGTGGCCGTACCCAAGTTCTGGGAAATTTAAGCGAGCACGACCAGGAGGAGTCCCGTGTGCTACGGTCGGTGTCTACGGTCGGTGGGGCACCGTCACCTGCGCATCACCCCATTCTCCCAAGAGATAGGCACCGTAGTCGTTGCGATAGCATACGACGGTGAAACCCCTGACCTAAAATAATCGCCACGCAGCACTTCGGGACGTGACAGAAACCCCCCAGCATTTGAGATCCAGAAACTCAAAAGGGAGCTGTGCCGTAGTCCTTAAGCCAGGTTTCCACTGCACATACTTGCTGTACCCCCGTATAGCATGTATGTTTACAGGGACGTCACAGTGACGTCACTGTGAGTCACGTACGTCACGTCACATATGTGACCGAAATACCACCATTCAGTGAAGTCACACTGTGACTAAAATGTGAATTGCTTAGAAACCTTTAAAAAATTGCAAGAACACTACAAAATATGTTATTCAATGTAAAAAACATGTTTCTGACTTTTTTTTAATTTTTTGTGACGTCACTGTGACGTTACTGCAAGTCACAAACGTTACGTCACCTGTGTGGTCAAAAGACCACTATATTCTGAAGTCACAGTCTGACCAAAATGGGAATTTGAAATATATATATGTAAAAGAGGAGAAATATATTAATCAGGAATGCCTCAATGCACTTAAAAGGTCTGATTCTGAGTGATTTTTATGACCCCTAAAAAATAACTTATCTATTTATTTATTTATTTATCGACCTACGGGAAAATACTTCGTAAATAGATACATTTCAATCAATATGAAATTATAAATCATAATACAAACATAATTCTGCATGTACTCCATGAACATTTTTTTAAAAATAAAGACACCTTTTCATTTTCTTTTCATATTATGTGAAAAACTAACAACTTTTTAAAAATAAGAACAGCAATCTATGTTATAGAGCGGACTCATATATGAGAGTAACAATGACGGTATGTTGACGGTGGCAACAAGCGAACATTAAATAACGCTTTTACTGTGATTTTTTTAACTTCGAAACATTGCACAATTTCGATTTTTAATCGTCGAAAAACAAAAACAAAAACAAAATGTTCTTTCAAATGCAATATGCTTGAAACTGTACTTCAATTTACTATTCTTTACGGTTTTAAAAATAATTTTCAAGCATGGTTTTATTTTTAAATCTCTCTATTGAGGGCATTCCAGTCAAAACAGATTAAAACGTTTCCATTTAAATACAATATGTTACAATAATAAATTTCCCATATTTCAGCGTTTATTTCCGACTAATATTTAACATCGAAATTAAAAACTTCATAAAAAATAGGAATTCATATTTTTTAAAAACACAAATTTAATAGACATAAAATCAAACTATTCGCTTAAACCACTAAAACTATTAGAATAAACAACAACAACAACAAACAAAAGAATTATATATATAGGCGGCGATATCTTCGACTAATTAAAACCTGACATGCGACTAATACGAAAGTATCACTAATGAATTTTAAAACTTTATTTAAATACATAATTTATATTTTTCATATGAAAATTATTTTTGGTGTTGTTAGTGGACAATCTACAATAATGTATTAAATGTAAATAATAATAATAATAATAATAATAAAATGTATTAAATGTAAAATTAGAATTTTCAATTTAAGAATATATATATCTATATGTATGCTATATTCTATAACCCGAGGAAACCGGGTTGGATCCCCTATTTGTGTTAATTGTAAATTACGGCAGAAAATAATATACAGATGGGGTAATTAACGATTAGTTTTTGTGAAGGAGAATAGGTTGTGATAAACAAACATTTATAATAATAAAAACACTTGTATATTTCCAATAATAATTGTTTTTATGTTAGTGTTTAAGTAGATTAAGTACCTCTGCCAATATATATTTTGGTACTTGTTTCATACTTCTTAAATAAATTTAACATTTTCCGAAGATAAAATGAAATATACAAAACGCATGCAAAACGCATGACATAAATAATTATTTATCTTTTCCCTTTTCATTTATCAGAAATTAATTAAAAAAAAAAATATTGCTATTTTACAAGCTGTTTTATTCTATAGGATATTAATAAATAAAAAAAGAAAGGTTGAAAAAGAAAAAATGCCTCCTCCCCCCCTCTCTCGAGGTAACCTTTTCTATTTTTTATGGTCATATTTTGCATTTATTACGCGTGATACAAACGTTACTGTTTTTTAAACGATCTTGCATTATTGCCCATTAAAATATTTATTATATACTCTAAAATTTAAACAATGTTTTATTTGATAGGCCATAAATATTATAATATTATTGTTTCAGTTTACAAAAAAGGAACTTTACAAATCATTTAAATTGAAATTATTGTGAAACTAATGGAAAAAAAAATCAAATGCATAAAAAAGTACTTCTTTAAATAATAAATTTTAATTGGAGATAGTCTCAAAAAAATATTCCGTATTTAACTTTCTACTCTAACCTAAACTATATAATAAGAAAAAAAATCATCTGCCCTTCTATTAAAGCCAGGCAGATGTTAGAGTTGCAAAAATATCGTCTGCCGATCGACGTGAGAATACGAAAATACTAATAAGTAAAAAATAACAGTGTAGGAATGGAAGTGGGATGTGAAGTAAAGTACTTAGACAATAGACGTGTATAATTGATGTGGAATTAAAATTTAACAAAAACCTGCACAGAATTTCGCATATACATATTTTATAGAAAATTACGTTCCAGAAAGGTACAGTTTTTATTGGCGAGGTGAAATTTGATTCCGGTCAATTATACTGTACCAGATTAGGATGAATTTTTTTCTTTGAAAGAAGCTTTATTTATTTGGATTACATCAAAACAGAATATTGAAGATGATGACAAAGGAAAATTGGTATGAAGAAATATTATTTTACTTGTTATATTTTTATTAAATTATAACATTTCCAGTTAATTCCATATGAGTATTTTACAAAAGCTATATATTTCATTCATTTATAATTTTTATAAAAATAAAGATAATTAAATTTTGAATGTTTTTTTAAAAATAAATAGCAGTATGTCAACGATTTTAATCAGATGATTAATGTTACTGTTTCATTTCCTGAATCATTTTATAGTTATAAATTTCAAAATATCTATGCACTATTATTAAACATTTATTATTAACAGGGGCATGTTATTTTTAATTATCATCTAATCTTGTTAAAAAATATTAATAATACTAACGACCCAATGTGCGGTTCCATTTTGTGTTGTGACATGAATTTTTATACTTTATTCACATTAAAAACTGGTAAAATATTGGATACTATGTTCATATTTTAAAAATGTTTATTGGGTCATGTAACTACGATTACCTGTATTTCAAATAGACTTTATACCTAAAATTTATCCCATACTTTATCCTAATACTTGTACGGTCGATTCTGTCAAATCTACTTGTTCTATTAATGGTGATATCAGAATTACAGAGGGTTATTGTGGTTATCGCCCGTCACCAAATATCAAACCAGATAGATCCTTCATCGGCGTCATATGATACATATAAGTATCACTATCGATGCATCTAAAATCTGCAGTAAAACGTTAAAAAAAGACTCACATTAGACGCCAAACAGAGTAGGTGCTGTCATTATAAACAGAGGCTGTGTCATTATAAATAATTAATGATCTGTGTTTTCAAAAAATAATCCCTAGTAAGATCTATTACTTGTAAAAATATATAATTTCATAAATAAAATTATAAGTTTGACAATCAATTAATAAAATTATATTTTTAATAACCAAAATATTGTTTTTAAGTATATACATTTTACTGCATTGAAACCCTGTTGCAAAATGAATTAACCCTTTGTATCCCCGTGTTGCATATCTGTAAACATACCCAAAAGTCAAAGTTTTTTACAGTGAGCTTAAAAAGGCGATTTTATTTATTACTGTTATCTTTCAACACATTAGTTAATATATATTGTTCACAGAATTCTCAACATACGACGATGCTGAATTAATTTTTCATATAAAAGTTATTTATCATTTGAACAGTTTCACCTCGTTATTGTAAACTAAATTGTGTTGCATTTAAAAGTCCAGAGACGTTCAAAAATAGATTTTTTACAAAGGTAAGTTCGTATACTTTAGAATTTTGTATTAAAAAAAGACAATATTTATGAGAAGTAGCTATGTAATTTTCTGTTTATTACAAATATGAAAAAGACTCTTTTAGCCAATAATTTTTATTTTTAGGATTAAATTTTTAAAATTATTTTTTACTTGCTTAAAATGATGTATTCTAACATGTGAGTAAATATTTTTCAAATCGATGTTGTTGAGCCACAAAGGGTTGAAATATAATTATAAATAATAGTCTATTTTGATCAGTAGGTTAAATTTTTGTTTTTCTCTTTCAAAAATGTCAACTTTAATCAAATATTTTTCTAAAATCATCCTTAATAAATTAAACGTATCATTATTTTTTTAAAATATCATCTAAAACCTGGACCCCAGAATATGAATAATATGGTAGAATACATTGTGTTGATATTTTTATTAATTAAATATATAAGATTAGAGATGGAAATGCTCGGAAAAAACCCGAAAACTTTCGGAAAAAAACTGCTTTGTTCCGAAGGGGTATTTTTCAATTTTTCCAAATTGGAAAATTTGAAATTTAATTTATAAAATAATATATGCAAAATGTCATTATGGCTCCATTATGATATTTTTTTCTTTATACATTTTCATGTTCAGTGTCTCCCATTAAAATGTTAACATAGAAAATATGATCTGTAAGCAGTTCAAGAAGAACTTGAGTCCTTTAAAAAATCCTTTATAATTTTTTCACCTTAAGACATAAGACCCTTTAAAAAATTCATAGTTTTTTTTCAATCTCCATTCTGAATCCGCCAGAAATATGATGATTTTAGAATAACAAAACATGTCAAATAACAATTGAAATCGCCAATGAATCTCTTATCTAGCTGTATGTACAGTAGTGGCCAAAATTATGAAAACCTTTTGGGAAAAATGTTTTTTTGAAGTTTGATGGCTCATAAAAACAATATTTCTTAGTTATACCATAAAAGCTTTATACCGCTGGAAAGATAATTTAATAAAAAATATCAGGCAATACAGTTTGTTCAATTCGAATTAAATTATCAAACATTATAGCCAAATAATCAGAAAAAAGCAGTAAAATTTGGATAGGTTGAAGATAATGATTTTTCTTTTTCTTGAATGTAGTCAATGCATATGAATGTTTGGAGTGTCAGACAGATTCCATTTTATTTGGTAATGTGTCGATCAAAGCTAGGGTAGGATTAAATAAATAAATAAATATATATATGCCATATTTTGGTACTTATAGGAGGACTAAAAATGGAATAACGTCTAAAAAATGGAAAAAAGATATTCATTCCAAATCACTTTAATAATCAGGCATGCAAGTGCCATGCGTTTAAAAATTTGTTCATAAATGTGTCAGAAATTTTCAAGATACTGAGATAGGGGAAATATGGCAAAGTATACACATTTAAAGACTTCAATACTTAACAGCAAAATAGCATAGTTTTAATTATTGCCAATATTTTTCGTGGTTACATAAAACAAATGGAAGTAGAAGTTAATTTAAAAAGTTGTTACTTGCACAATAGAATTTCATGTTATTGAAATATTTACTTTTATTATAATTTTTAATGGATTCATCTATTATTTTTATATTAGTATGCGTTTTTTACATTTATAATTGTCTTGCTTAACGGCTACATTAGCCGATTTCCCAATCAGATGCAAAGTTTTAATTTGAATACGAGTTGCATCAATAAAAATTATTGCCGGTCCAATCCTTATCGTTGATCTTATCCGGATTTGGTAAAATCTTGTTATCCGAATCTATACGAAATCATTTATCAGGTTCGGTCGGGTTGTGGGCCTACATATTTTGTTGTTGGGTTAGGGTAAGAATATGGGTTGAATCGAAATATAATTTCAGTCAACCATCATTCATGTTGAAGTAGACATTCAACCATGTTCAAGAAGTATATAACCGGATTCGTGCATGACTCTAGATCCGAGCCGACATCAGAAATTGTGTCGTAACACAATTTCTGATAAAATCTGGTTGCTCGGTCGTATGGAAGATTCTATTCCGAACAAGACTTACAGTAAAAACATTATACCCGACTCGGGTCAGTTCGGGTTCACGAAAATCAGGACACCCGACCACTAATCCAAATCTATTCTGTAGCCAAACAAATCCAAAAAGATCGATCCGAACTTTCTGGATTGGATTCGGGTAAAATCTGGTCACCCGACCCGGTGCAGTGTCATCACAAACGTCACAAACTTGTAGCACAAAACAATGTCGATCCGAACAATCCGGATAGGATTCGGGTAAAATCTGGTCACCCTATCCGATGTATATTCGTCACATTTTTCACATTGAAGTCGTATAGTGACTTCACAAAGTAGTCACATTGTGAGGTCACAGAAAGCCTTGAAAACGGCCATAACGACTTCACATTTAGGTCACAGTGACTTCACATCGACGTCACGACGACGGTCACAAAGTCACAGTGTGACTTCACAGTGACGTCGCTGTGACGTCACCATGCCTTACGGGCCAGTGCTCCGAGATGTGAAAAGCTATTGTTTTCTGATATGTAACACGAGCTTTTTTCTTTAACTCTTGCGAAGTATACAGATTCTGAGCATTTTATTTTCTTCAAAATTCACAGGTTATTTATTTGTAAACAGACTCTCAACAAAAGAGATAACACAATTCGTATGTAAATGTTCCCATGTTTGCCCAAGGATAATTTTTTAATGAGTGCTCTGATTTTGTTAATTCTTTTTTTTTTATTGGAAAAGTATCGCTTCGTTGGTAGTCTCATTATAAATTCATCAAGGGCCTAGGATTATAAGATTGTCTGCTTGTCTGTTTTTAACACTTTCTAACATTGTTGAAAAGTGATCATGGTATAATTTTGTCTGTGTATCTCTCTGTTCTCTAACTCGCAAAAATATACTCGGATTCACATATAATTTTTATATGTTAATGAACTTTACTATAAAATGTTCGTTATTGAAAATTAAATGTAGCATTTAAAGTTCGTTTACAAGGACCCAAAACGAATTCCATTACATTATGGTCTGTTGGAAAAATCCTTTGCTGTGCATTTTGTTTAAATTGCTTAAATATATATTTAATTACATTGTATGAAAAAGGAATTTTTCGTAATAATAATCTGTTAGTGTCGAAAAGTGTTTTATAATCTTTGACTGAAGCTTGATTTTTCGTTCATGTTTTTTTAGTACATTAAAAAAGACTGTATTTTTTATTTTTGTTTTTTTCTTATGCACGAAGAATTCGAAATCTAATTCAAATTCATTTTTAAGATTTAAATTGCAGGTTTCTATAAATATATTTTATTATCCTCATTTAATAAGTCATATTTTCTCTTTGAACGACAGTACTGAAAAATTTCTTTCTTTTTCCATATTCTTTTAGCGTAAATTATATCAATTTCATACACTGTTAAGTGACAATATGATAAATTATAACACCTTGTAATAATATATTATTTTTAAATGCTAAAGGTGTAAAATTAACAACATAATATAAATTAAAATAGCTTTTATTAGTTGTTTTACATGTTTCGACTCTTTCCGAGTCATTTTCAAAAACAAAATGAGAATATTCTGAAGCTGCACTATTAAAAAAATTTTTCACTTTATTTTCAGTACATATTATAAAGGCTCGTCTTACTCGTCTTATGAGAAATCTGTAGCTTGCAGCTTTAGAATATTCTCATTTTGTTTTTGAAAAGGACTCGGAAAGAGTCGAAACATGTAAAACAACTAATAAGAATTATTTTAATTTATATTATGTTGTTAATTTTACACCTTTAGCATTTAAAAATAATACACTGTTAAGTGATTACATACACTGTTAATACACAGTAAAGTGATCTAACATTATTGTAACTAAGGTGAGTAGGGGAGATCGGGGCAAGATGAAGAGTGGGGCAAGATGACGAATGTCTTAATTTTTCCGTTTTCCGCTAGGTGGCAGCATCAACCGGACACTACTGGCTCTCCTATCGGCCGTTCGTTAAACAATACTATAGAGACGCTGAAATCGCCATTTTTGTGTCAGTTGTGAAGCTTTGATTGTTTTCCGCTGCCACGTTATAACTTTTATGCATGTGTAAATAAGCTCTGCTACAGATACAGGTAAGATATATCGTTTCTCTTTAATATTTATGAGTAACTTAGTTTAAATACTACCTATTACATTGAATAAATGTCAATTAATCGCCTTCCTTCATGGCAATGAAAACAAATATTTTTAAACAGGCAGTCCGGGGCAAGATGACGAGCTCGTCATCTGGCTCTGTGTTTCGGAATTTATTAAACTAACTATGTTGTCCATTCCATTTAAATCCTGCAAACGCTTGTTTGTCTGTGTGTTTGTTCGCACGACCTTGCGCTTCTATCTCCTCTGGGGCTAAGGGGTGCATGGGATCGGGGGTGGTGTCGTTCGAAAGGGGGCGACCAGAGGAAGACATTTTTGCCATCCGCTAAGCCCCCCTCCAGCCCTAGCCTCCCGAAAGAAAAACCCTATCGGGGTCCTATCTCCACTTCCAAGCGTCCGATCGGAACGAGGAGAGTACCGTTCGACGGGGTCAAGACCTCCCTCCTCCCCCACTGGTCCCTCTCCTCTCGAAAAATTCAAAAAGCGTTTAAGGCCAACTTCCGGCATTGTGACCCACCAACAGAAGAATGGATCCAGTGCTGTAAATGCCAAGAATGGTGGCATGAGGAATGTTCCAATTATGAAAATGGCATTTTTATTTGTGATTATTGTTAGCTGCACAACTAAACACTTCAAAATTACGTTACAATCAATGCATTATGCTTAGTTTGATACTTTGTAAGATGTAAAAACACAGTTATCATTTGTTAAATCATATAACATATTCAAAAGATAAAATATGTTCAATCTTTTTCAGTGTTGTCATCTTGCCCCAAGGCCAAAGTCATCTTGCCCCAAAACTGGGGCAAGATGACGATTTGTTAATGTTATGAAAAAATAAAATTATCCTTTATTTTTTTTTTTGAAAAATTAAATGGTAATGTACTTAATACTACAAAGGTATACTCTATCAGTTCATGTAAAATTAATTTTACTATTACTTCAAAATAAATTAATAAATAACAAAAATTTTTAACATAGTCATCTTGCCCCGGTCTCCCCTACATTATTTGTAATGGTAATCTAAATTCATTGAAAACGAAGTACTTATAAGTAAGCTGATAAAACTTTTAGTTGTTGGAGGTAATTCTTTATTGTATTTTCGCAAACACAAAAGATTCATACATACAACTATGCAACTTAATTAGATATTTCAAATAGAACCGGAGTGGTCTAAGGATGTGTCACAAGTTAATTAATGCATATTGAAAAGCAAAGTGAGACTGAGATACACCAAAAGTATGCTAAGCTCATAAGTTTTGAAAGTAGTAAGGATTATGAGTAGCGGTTAGACATAATTAAGAGAATATTCTTTTTCTTCACTTGGTTTAGAGAGAAAGAACGTGTTACCGTTGAATCTTTATACTCGCCAAGAGTTATTACTGTGGAAATATGAAGTATAAACAAAACCCTCCATGATCTGAAACTCATTCTCAAGTATGTTAAAATGATTTAGTCAAAATATAGTATGTTATGATTACCACTGACAACCGTCATGTGCGATTAATTATTGGCAGCTACCTATGGATGGAGGAAAACGAGTCCTTTTTATTTGTTTTATATTTATCACATTTATTTGACAAAGAAATGTCGTTTAGGTACATAATATTACTTTATCGTTTTAAAATGTCGTGTCGTATACATTTTTCTTAATGGGATACGTCAAAAACATATGTAGGATCATCTACATTTCAAAAGCAGCATTATTGTCAACAATGAGGTTTAAAATGAATGTGGATAACAATAGCCATAGATGTATCTGGAGAGAGATCTATTAATTTACAATCACAGGAATTAAGTCAAATTTATAACTCTCCGCGCTACTTCCACTCAGAGAAATAGTTCATTTTGTGTCCAAAACAAACTTTGGGGCGTGCTTAATTTGTACCAGACGACGAGATATTTGGGCACCATAATCCGTGGAATGAGCCTCCGTACATCCGTCTCAGTAGAACAGATAAAGAGCATCTCCAGTTTATTTTATGACGATAACATACTGCCGTAAAAGTAATTTGTTATCCCAAATTGCTTTCCCTAAAATGAGCCAAATGGTGTGCAATAAATAAATATTAGTACAATAAGATAAGAAACAATACCTTTAAGTCAATTTATCTTTTTATTCAAAATTACGTGTTGCGTATTTACTTTTTTTTTTTAAATTTTACACCATCTTACTTATGCCCAAATAAGGAAATGAAACGTTTTTCATTACGTAGCAGGAGATTGGAAGACATCAGTGACATGTCTTAACCCTTTCAAATGCGGCGGTATGTAATATACGCTGGCCTCAAAAAGTTAAGGTACAACAAGTTTTTCCATGCTCACCAGACAAAAAATGGCAGTCAGATTAAACTTCATAGTTTATATGAATGACAATAATAAGCTTTAAAAAAACTTACGCAAATATTACAGCTACCACTTTTATTTTATAGAAAAGAATAGATATTTAAGAATGAGAGAAAAATAGGCAATTACGAAGCTTTCGTAATTTCGCGTGTAAGTTTTGTTGTATTCGAACTATTGTTGTCAGTTTTGTTCACAACAGCCAGTAGAGTCTAGAAATATCTAGAAGAAGTCGTTTGCCGGATTCATTAAGGTGGCGGGCGGTAGGAGGGATGGAAATGGGTTTGTCACAGTCCGATTCTGCTAGACGGCTCAATGTGTCTCGCAGTGTAGTCCAACGACTCTGGGATCTGTATGAATCCAAAGTTTCTGTGTCCAGAAGACATGTTCCAGACCGCCCACGTGTTACAACACCTGCAGAAGAACGGTTTCTAGACATTTCGGCCCGAAGGAGAAGACGTACTACTGTGTCGCAACTCATTGCAGACCACTTTGCAGCATCAGGGAGAAGAATCTCCGCTACTACGGTGCGAAGACGTTTTCACAATGCAGGTCTCTATGCATGGTGACCAGTTGTGTGTGTCCCCCTCAGAGACAGAGAAGTGCCCACTTATGTTGGGAAAGAGAACATGTTTCCTGGACCAGACAATAGTGGGCTTCTGTACTCTTCACAGACGAGTCCAGATTCACACTGGAGAGCGATTAAGGACGTCTTCTGATCTGGAGAGCAATGCACTCGATACCATCAATCAAACACTGTCGAAACACACAGGTACAGAAACGGTGGAATCATGGTTTGGGCAGGGATCTCACTCGGAGGCCACACTGACCAGCATGTGTTCCATGGAGGAACTGTTACTGGTGCGAGATATCGGGATGAGATCCTTGATTCATATGTGCGGCCATATGCCGGTGCTATTTGCGATGGTTTCATTCTAATGGATGATAATGCGAGACCACACCGAGCTGTGGTTGTTGAGGATTATCTTGAGGATCATGGTTTGGAGAGAATGGAATGGCCAGCTCACTCTCCAGACTTGAATCCGGTAGAACATCTTTGGGACTATCTTGGAAGACAGGTTGCGGCTTTAAGTCCTCCTCCAAGGTTATTAAATGAGCTGGAACAAGGCTTACTCCAAGTCTGGTCAGCGTTACCTATTTTGGTGTCCAACAATTTCATTGAGAGCATGGAAAGTCGATGCCGCCAATGCATTCAAGTCCGGGATGGACATATTCCGTATTAGACCCAGTTTTTTTAATGTTTTTGTCACACAATACTGCATAATACTGCGATGTTCTGATTTCTCCAAGAATGAAATTTTCCACAATGAGTGCTTTTTTGATGTAATTTCATTTATACGTTTAACTTAAGTAAATTTCTGTGTCGCATTTAATAAATAACAGTTTAGCGCACATTTCCTCCAAATTTGTTGTTTCTATATTCATTCATTTGCAAATTAGACGCAAAAAAAACGGTTGTACCTTAACTTTTAGAAGCCAGTGTATACCAATTAATATTAATTTCCAACTGCCAATCGACATTGATTTTACCTTTATAATGTACGTGAAGAAAATAATTTTCAAGTCAATTCGTTCACAAATTATGCTGACGTCCAATCATTTCAGCATCTTATCAACATTATAACTTTGGTCCTGAATATTTTAAACGCAGAAAAGATAATATGGCACTGGTCTCGTAGTGAGTCTTTAAAACCACGATGATACTAACAAAAACAAATTTCCAAAAATTTATTTTAATGTACAATAGCGACCTTGTAATATTTAGTATAGTTTTTTAATTGTGATAAAATAAATCTTTCAACCAACACTTTTGCAATACAAGAAAAAAATAATTTAGTATTGCAGAAAAATATTCTTATCATTTTATATAAAGTAAAAGCTTATTTACTGAATATTTTTAATATTATTGTTTTTGAAATAATCGAGAAACTGTTAAAGAATAACATAAAAAGTGTATAAAACTGCGAAATTTGAATTTAATAAACAAATGAAGTAGAAAAAAATAAATAATATTTAATTTTAATTTGTACTTTTATATTTAATAAAATTTTATAAAGAAAAAACCTTTTTATATTTAGATTATTAACCACGACATAGTAAAAGCAAGTGCGTAAGTGTAATCGAAGATAGCTCAAAGGGTTTCGTTTAATATTCCTTAATAACACTTTATCCTTTCTTTAATAAATTCAAATAAATATCATTTAGCAACAACAACAAAAAAAGTCATGTTTTTTATAAAGTAAAAATTTACCGGTCTATTTTTTCGTTTTTTCGAATATCTAAACCAGCCGGATAGCGGGCGAAGCCCGCTATTATATTCTTTCATAATAATATCCGTCATACGGACTAAATGCAATATTTAAAAAAATAACTTCAAAATGTACACCTTCAAAATGTTAAAATATGCGAATATTTCACACAGCTGGTATTCATCTATATACACAAAGTTTCAACTCTATAAGTTACATAGTTTTTGAGAATGGCTCTGTAACAAACAGATAACGGAGCGGGAGAAATAGGGTTTCGTGAGATGAACGAAACACTAAAAAAGTGACTTTTCATTATATGATATATTAATAAAATTCCTTAATATCAAGTTAATTAAAATTTTAATTACGAATGTACTGTGTTATTTAATCTTGAATACTGAAAAGCATTACTACAATTTTTTCTAAAACTGTAATGCAGAAATTTTATTTCTAGTAGGAATATCAATAGGCAATGTTTGTCAATATAATTTCTAATCGGTTTCTATTTAAAATTTCATTCGACAAATAATATTTTAGGAAGTAAAATTAACAACAGCTGCTTAAAAAGGACCAAAACTCAAAGCTGTAAATTTTTATACAGAAAATATTATGATATCCTTATTATGTTTTTTAAGATTTATTTTATAAATTTATTATAATAGTTAATTTCAGGATTTTTCAGTGAACTTTGCATGATTAGATTACTAAAACTACAGATATTTTCTAACTCTGTAATGACCAAATTTTACTTCTAATATGAATATCTGCAAGAGAGGCTTCTGAAAAGAATTTCTTGTATGTTTCTGTGGAAAATTTCATTACCGAATAATCTTTCTGAAAGTAAAATTTTAGAAATATTTTAATATATGATTTACATATAAAAACTAATAAATATGCAACTAAATGGCCTCAATGTCATCTGTGTAAGTACATTTTTATTTTAATCTAACATTACTTAATATGAAAAATCCTATAACCGGTAATTTTATTTATAAGATCCTCATACAGTAGACGCACGTTTTTATAAACCTCTTTTTTACGAAACTCGTGATTTTACGAACTAGCGACTGGTCCAGAATACACTCCCACAGATACATTGTAATTGTTTGCTCCCATTTACGAACCTGCATTCAGGAAAATCTATTTTTTGAGAACTCAGTTTAGTTTATTGGAACTCGATATCTACTTCAAATAAACTTTCAATTTTATTAGATGCAGCAGGTTTAAAAATTCCTAGAAATGCGTTAAAGAATATCACACATCAGATAGAAAATGGTGTTGATAGAGAACACCCTACTTCTTTTTACTTCAATGAACTGTTCGAAAAGGGCGGGGTGAAGGGGCGGAGTGTTGAGATCATTGTTGTTAAAAGAGAACTGGTTTTAATTTGAAAGAGCCCTTAATTTAAATTTCTCACTTTTCATCTAATTTTATTTTATTTGGACAACTCAATTAGTGAAGTCTCATTAGTTGGCACATAGGTTAAGAAATATTTGTCTAGGGAAAGATTTTTAGATATGTCGCAAATTTGAAAAACTCACATGTTTATCGTTTGAGGTGCAAAATAAGATTTTAAAAGAGATTGATGATAAAACATTAAGCAAAACACAAATTGCCCAGAAATGCAGTCTTTCAAACAATAGTTTATCTGCAATTATAAATCCACAAGGGGAAATCTTTGAACAGAAAACGAAAACGCTAAAGGTGCATCTTCTCTAAAATATTTTTTTAAGAATCAAGACACCCAAATTTAGAAATAACATTGCATACTTGGCTTCAAAGGGAGAGAATCTTAATCATTCCACTTTATGCATTTATGGAAAAAGAAAAATGACACATTTTTGCTTTCACATTATACATCAAAGAAATCAAGTCGTCAGATGGTTGGTTGCAAAAATTTAAATTTAGGAATAACTTGAGTTTCAAGAAACAGTGTGGTGAAAGTGGAGCAGAATATACGTCATCAGCGAATGAATGGTAAGAAGTAAAGAAATCACCGCTTTCGAAATATACTGCAGAAGAAGTTTTTAATGCAAACGAATCGGTTGTGTTTTGTAAAATTTCAAGAAAAAATATTAGCCTTCAAATGAGACGATTGCACCGAAGACAAGAAAGCCAAACCGAGACTTACAGTTTTGATAACAACAAACATGCTTGGTTCAAAAATAGCTTCTGATTTTTATTGGAAAGTATCTACAACCCAGGTGCTTTCTGAAATGCTCCAAAAATTCTTAAATGTGCAGAAGATCCACTGCTGGATACTATGGTAATACCAAGAGTTGAATAAGTAGCAATTTTTACGAAAAATTGGTGAAATATATAGAGATAGCCATCTTTCAGCAAATTTATGAAACACGTGTTGAGAGAGATAGATATAGATGTTTATCAGCAGTAAGCCCAATTGTAGGCAATTGTACTGCCCATGAATGTCTGTGGGCTTCAGATAATCCATGTGTAGTATATGTTACCAAATGAAATTTCACTTATAAAGCCAATGAACAGAGCGTAATCAATAAATCCAAGCAAAAATATGAAAGGTTGCTTTTATAAGCACCCTTAAAAAGTTAGATAAAGTAAAAAATATATTTATGTTTCAAATTGATTAAAATTACTTTATCATTGAGAAACATTGTTCTATAAAAGCATTCACAATACTGTTTATTACTTTTTATTGTGGTATACGTAATAATAGAGTAAAACAATATAGCTTTGAAATAATGTTTAAATAATATAGGCTATTATTCTAAAAAACTCTACGTTTATAAAGTAAATAAAAATTTCATTTCATTTAAAGCAATCGGAATATTATCAGACACATCACATTTAACAGTTTTTATCAGGGTATAGATAATAAGAAAGTAAACTGATACAGATTTGAAATAATATTTAAATAATACAGCAAAATTTGACGTTTCTAAAACAAATAAACGTTTCACATCATCTATAATGCTCCCTAAGCATATTTAAAATAGATCCTGTAAGAAGAGATAATGGAAATGCATTTGTTCTATTTCCCTTTTTTGTAGAGAGTAAACAGAGCATTAAAAATATTTAGCATTCAAGTATAAACTTTTATGTTGTTCATTTGTTTGATGGTTTAATGCAAGTTTATGAAGTATTTATTTATTTAAGGCTCCTTTTATGCCAAATATTTTTAAAAATTTAAATATTCAAACACAACATTTCCAAAATACAGACACTATAAAATATAAAGTAAAAAAAAAAAAAATCCATATATTAAACTGATTTGAATCATAAAAAAAGAAAAATGTTAGATAAATTTTAATATAAGATGATTCTAAATTCTTTTACTATTAAAATGAATTGTTACATAAAAACTTTCACTATTTTGTCAAATGCATCACATTTAAACGTTTTTACATCGATATAGATAAAAATAGTGTAAAAACATATAACTTTGAAATGCATTTAAATAAAAATAAATATATTGTTTCACAAAGCACGTTGTTTATATAACAAATAAACATTTTATCTATACTATTCCCTAAGCTTATTTAAAGTAGATTCTGTAAGAATATATAATGGAATTGTGTTTGAGTTATTTTTCATTTTGTTCCGAATAAAAAAGAGCATTCTAAATATTTAATATTCAAAGATATTATTTTATATTGTTCATATTATTTATTGGTTTGTTAAAATTTTCTCAACTGTTCAGTTATATAAAGCTTCTAGTACGACATATGTTTCAATATTAAAAAAAAACAAAAAAAAAAAAAACAGACGTTAAATTAATTTTTAATGTAAAATATTCATATTGAATTATTTCTTTTCAATTGTATAAGTTGCTGAAATGTTAAATAATTATCATGAGTATACTTCTCTTTTTATGTTTTTTACGTACACTTCAAAATATATTAAAAATAATTTTTGTATTTGCATTTGCAAAACAAATTGGAATTACTGACGAAAAAAGATTCATATTAGAAGTGTTAATAAATTCACGTACTTATAATATTACTTCTATCATTTCACAAATAGTAAAAATAATTTTTCAAATTTCAATATTATATAAATGGATTTTATGCATAGATAATGTTAAACATATAATTTTTTAATTTCACCGATATTATTTTCAGAGATATTCGCCAATCGAGTGCATTCATCCTGTCGCATTTCCCCGATGTTGCAAAGGGTTTTTGATTTTGACGGTCATATTGTAAATGAGCCATCTGCAAAAGTTTATTTTGCGTCTAAAAACTGTTTCAACCAATTTTGAACACATTTTCTGCTCATATTCTGAACAGAAGAACATTTTATGAAGATGTTCCGTTCGCTCTCATCGAAGTCGCATGAACCGAGGTCGCCGTTTTCCTAAAATTTTAACAAAACTTGATGTTTATGTGATGTTTCATTGCACTGTGACACCGGTAAACATATTAATTATGTTCGAACAGCGGCAACAGTTTAATCAAGTTCCGCTTTGTGTGTCTGACGCTACGTGGCTTTTCTAGACTATTCTCTCCACGGTATATAATCGGATGCTACATAGTAGATCTTATCAGTATATCGGATTCTGAATTCCTATTCGTCGAAAGCTGATGCCTATAAATTTTAAGGTTTGTCTCATAATTGCTAGCTTGGCAATTTTGCGATGATATTTTCAATATTTTTAGATGCCAATGTAATGTAATTTCGTTCAAGAACCGTTAAGGTAGAAAAAAATAATTTTAACATCAAATAGTTTCATTTTTAAAACTCTACTGGTTATTATGCATTTTTCTTATTATCAGATTTATCAGATTTTCCCCTGTCAATATGAAAAATATGATTATTTGTTGCAGCTATCACTATGACGCGAGTGTGATAATCCATCCGTTATAATTTTTTTTCAATTTCTTCAAACAGAAAAATGAAAAATGTGTTTTTTACAACATAATGTATATTCTGCTGAACTCGCATTTTTAGTATTTGGACCCCTCTCTTTTCGCAAGGACTCTCGTCGCGGTATTCCTGTGCGCTTCGCTTGAGTTTCAAAATGACAGCATTGTTTGTGCGAGGGCTTGTAAATTTTTTATTAGTATTTTTAAGATGATTCAAAATCATCATTAAATTGTCAAATTACTGTAAAAAATGTGTTTATTTCATTCGTCTGCAAGCTCACGAAATCTCTTAAAATAGGAAATTCGTTAAAACCGCAATCACTACAACGAATATTAAAGTAACTAAATTATATAAATTGTTAATATTGTTTCAAGTTATTTTTCTAACTTAAATTACTTATTTTTCTAATTAAATTGGGAAAAAATAGAAACTTTTCATTTTTTTTGCTCATATTATTTTTTATAACTTAAATTGAATTTTGAAAAATAAAAACTTCTCATTTTTTAAACTTTTTGCCATACCACATAGTTACTACGCACTCATTGCGAAACAGCTTAGAAATTTTTTTCAAATAAATTACTAAGGTTGCTGTAGTTTTAAAAACTCACCAAAAGATAGCTAAGAAGAAATTAAAAACGAAACTGGATCTTTTTTCACGTGATCCTAAATTTCGACGAATGTGGTTCCAGAATCCTATTTTACAATGTACTATCCGATTATAAGTCTCTCCACATGCGTGTTTTTAGTCCATTTTGACGTTTAAGCTTTAAAGACACGGGTGTTTTGTAGTAACGTAAAAACACGGTCGGCGCACTTATAGCACCATCGGATTTTAAAGCCCAAATAACAACTTTTAAAGTTTTTTTTAATGTAATTTCCAGTAGTAGTAGTATGAATGTAATAAAAATAAAATTGTAAAAAACAACAACAAAATAAGCTATTTTAATTAGAATTAATACAACATTAACGGTTTGTCGAAACATAAAGACAAGGGTGGCGTCCTTCATGCGCCCCTCCATTATAGTATAAGGACTAGTCTATTGACAGGTATAACTATGTTTTTTTGTTTTTTAAATACTTTCCATGAAAGATATTTCACTACTTACTACTCGTCTACATATAGATACTCTAATTAAAGATATATCATCTTTCCTACAAAAAACTATTAAATGTAAAAGTTTGACGTTTTTAAAAGTAAGAAAGAGTTTCAAAGTTTCACATTTCGATACTTGACTAAAAAATACATAAAATAACATATTGCAACTATACAGTGTTATACAGTGTACCAGAAGTATACCTTAATCAGAAAATGCACTAGCACGATTTTTTAGGATGAGACTTAATATATACTTTACCTCCCAAATAAACTTCATTCCAAAAATACGCCTGCTTCACTTTTTTAAAACCGCCAATGTCTAAGATATCATGCTGATTTAAAAACGCACAAGCAATCATTACGAACCATTTAAATAATATGTATTTAATTTAAAGGTTAAATTTTGAAATTTAACTGAAATTCTCACGGAAAACAGCATGCATTCCATTTCCCTCATTTTGATTAAATGAGGGAGTGACACAAAATATTGTGTATGAAAAAACCCAAAATATCCTCGAAAATAAGTGTTACAGGGTTATTGGAGCAAAAATAAATTTACGACAAGATCTAATTTTTTGGGATACACAGTTTTTCATTATCGTAAATTTAATACCCCCCTTCCCCCATCCCCAATTCAGATGATTACTGATGTGCCCAAAATCATCTTATGCTAAATGGTACAAAGTGAAGTGAAATCCGTACCAGGACCAGAGTGATCCCAAATTGGTACTAATGCCTGGGTGAAGGGCAGCCGGAGTTACAGCAAACCCCACCAGACGAGAGCAGAGTTTCTAGCCAGAGACATGGCTCCACCCCCGAGACAAGCGGTGCGTGAGCCCGCACCACCCAAAAATGTCTAGATGACAAAACCACTGCAAGAAAACGCCCGCACAGGCACCATGAAACGACAAAGGCCGCAACCAACACCCATACTGCAAAAAGCAGAGACTGCCTTCAGGGTGAATAGGTGACCCAAATTATCGTGACACACATGGAAAAACCCTGAATAACCATGTGCGTTCATTGCGTCAAAAGCTCATCGCGACCTATGGCTTGTGACTACTCGTGTATCTGTCAACGAGAGACGGACCAAACACTCTGCTCCCGGTCATCTTCCACACCTAAGTGGCTGAGTCAGGAACAAAGAGAAGGACGGGAACAACCACCCTTCGGCTGCATAGTGAGTATCTGCATTCAAAACTGGGTTTTAATGATTTCAAGATCTGTGTTCGAAAACTTTTAAGAAACAGTGTGCAAGAGCCTATATCCCCGCGAGACCACCAGCATGATCTAAGGTTTTGTGAGAAGATCGTTGAGAAAAGCAGCAATCCGCCTCCTACTATAATGATCAAGGCAAAAATTGGCAAGCGTTGGAGCCTGAAAGTCGCAGGGAAAATACTTTTCCTTCACTGACTTCCTCAAGAGACACTCATAGACACAATGTCTAATCGTGCTGTTTCCTCTCTCGCAGAAGCAAGTAGGATTGCCTCTAAAGAAACGGGCTTGGTGATCGCCGAAGTCTCCATGTCCCGTCAGATCCTGGTTGAGATAGAAATCTCCCTGAAGTCGACGAATGGTAACGTTCGGGAAGATCCGATATGTCACCCGGCCATCACCCGACTGGTCTCACCTGCACTGCCATGCTGTAAGAGCATGACTAAAAAGCTTTCTCTTGATCTGATGGCCAGCGAGAGGAATCTGCTTATAGACAGATGGGCAATTTGCAGCACCCTTAGCCAATGTGTCTGCGCGCTCATTGTAGACGTAACCAACGCGGGCATTTATCCAGTACATATGGGTGGTGACACCACTACGTCTAACCCGGTCTCTGAGCGCGGCAACTGCTCTGTGACGGGGCACTATAGAGTTACGCACCGGAAGTGCCGATCTCGATTCTGAAAAGCTGTCAAGTTCACCGAGATCTTTCCGCAGGATATCCGTGATCGCTTACTTGATCGCATGGACGTCGGCTGCGAACACAGTCGCCCCGTCGAAAGACTGGACTGACCCTCACTAATGACGTTATGCTTGGTGGCGAGAAGGAAGGAGCATCCCTTTACATATGAGGTCCGAAGTCCACGGAATTTTCCAGAGCTCGTCACGGCAAGGGAATCATTCTGAATTTTCAACATGGCCTTACAGGGCCTTAGATCTAGACAATCCATGCTCTCACCCCACCGAGTGCGGGCCTCGACGTTGCGATCAATTTTAGCACGGAGGTCCAGGGGTAAAACCCCAGATAAGACATTCAACGCATCGGTTGACACCGTCTATAACACTTGGTGACACTCAACAGAAGACCATGCTGAATGCTCAACAATCTCCTCGGAAGAGCCACTTTATCAGAGTACCAAATAGGTGCCGCGTGCAAGACTATACGCTCGGATACCGCCAAGTAGACTGCCTTGAACACCTCAGGCATGATACCCCAGGTAGCTGTAGCTGTCCTAATCAACTTGTACTGGATTTTGGTTGTCTTCTCTTGGATGAGATTCAAATGAGGCATCGAACTGTAATCCCAGGCAAAGACAAAACCCAGGTACTTGATTTGTTTGAGAACTTAACTTTACGGACATCAATCCATATAACACGAGAGGGTGTGTTCTCCATCTTTTCCTTGGGTGGTATGATCGTGTACAAACAGTTCTCATAACTGAACTCCAGGCTGTTTTCAGTCACCCAGGCATGGATCTCGGCGAGAACCTACTGAACAATATCTGCCAACCTGTAGGCAGCTTTACTACGTGCTAGGATAACTATGTAATCGGCAAAGATCAAAATGTTCCAATCCAATACCTAGTCGTTCCAGTAAGCTATCCATCAAAACTAACCAAAGGATCGGCCAAAGGTACGACCCCTGAAGCATTCCAACATTAGGTAGCGCTCATAAACGTTCGAAATGATCGATCTATTCCCCAGAATAGAATCGATCAAGCTTAGGAAGTCCGAAGGAACGTCATACTCCAGCAGAAGACGGAGAAGATCAGTCCTACGGGTACTGTTAAATGCATTTTTAATGTCCAGGCTTATCAGACATGTGTACTGACCAGCACGACTCGGAAATGTAACGTATCATTCACGCTGTGAAGCGCATCGACAGTGCTGTGGTTTCGACGAAAACCTAAGTGGCAATGATTGTACTAAGGCAATGATTGTACAATGAAAGGAACCACTATGAGTGACTCTGAAAGACTTCATGGATGATTTCCATACTGCATCCATCGTGACTGGGAGCTTTTTCATGAGCCATTGAACTAATAGCCAGCTCCAGTTCACCAATGTCAAACAGATCTGGATCATCGGCCTTGTAAATTGGATCGACCTCTCGGAAATGGTGTCTTATAAAAGCACCCTGGGTATCTTCCCAGGTGGAGGCCACCTCTCCGTTTGGAAGAGCCAGAATTATTGAAACAATTGACCACCACTTGCCTCGTACCACATCACAAATCGGGCTGATTTGGCTATAGTGAGTTTTTCCGAAAGGAAATTACGTGAAATAAGCTGTTTTATTGTGAAAAATTGCCTTCTTGTACTCTTCCTGCTTTTTCTTGAAGAGAGTCACGAGTCTCCGCTCTATGTAGAGTCAAGGGTACGCTTATAGAGCCTTCTCAGTGCACGCACCCTAGACCTCTAGCTCTCCAGATATGGAATCCAACATCACGTGCTCCTGCTAATGGCTGGACGGCGCTTGCAGTGATCGGAACAGACCGTTGTCAAAGTTGATCAAGATGCTCAATTCCCAGGTCAAGAAAATTGGGATCATAGCTTGCCAAATATGCCGCCTGCAGATACTGGAGGAATTTACCCCAGACCAGGTTCCGTGGCTTTCACCGATGGCTAACATATCTGGGAAGACGATTTCCCGATCTACCGTGATAGGTGCAAGTCATGGTATTTTGATTACTGAGTGTCACTCAGTCCTGGAAAGACCAGTCAGTAATGTGGTGAGCACATTTACGGACAAGCAGTATGTCAATCCAGCTTTGACCTTGATGACTATCAAAGTTCGCAGCACTGTCTGGACTGCTAATGTTCGCGAAATCATTCTTCACCCCTCGGATCCGTCGGCCTACCCCTCCCAGATCGAAGTCACTAATAATGGGTACATTATCCTCAGGTGACTCGCACACACCAGGCCCTCTAAGTGGTTTAGACCGGAAAGATAGCCTCTGATGGAGAGAAATAGCATGACATCAATAACATTCTCTTATCAGAGATTGTACAGCGAATAGTCACCACATCACGGGTGCACAGGACCACAAAGTACTTAATATGAGGACTAACCCAGAAAGCTGCTCTGCTCTGACCATCCGAAGAAATGACCGAATAACAGCCATGCCTACTGATAGTCTCATTACGTACATGCAGTTTATTCAGCGAGATCACGTCGATGCTTTGTGAGAGCACCGTCTTACCAAGCTGGCACTCAACCACAAAACTGCAGTTGACATTTAGGTGAAGATACTTAGGATTGCTCCCCAAGATTTGTTCTCCTCAACAATGTCTGTTTCTTTCGGATGTGACACACAGAATCGTTGGTGCAGCAAACCGCGGCACTCCGTCTGCATGTGGCCGTACATTCCATCAGCGACAACACTGAAGAGGTAGTCGTCGACTGCTAGCGAAGCTCGCTGCCTTCCAACCGACTTTCAATCTCTTCTTACCGGAAAGTCACCTATACGACTCCATATCCAAGGAGACAGTTGCTTTTCAATTTCCTTCACCCTGTAAGAACTTTTTCAGACAATATCAGTTCCGACCAGAGCCGAATTTTGATTTTTAAGAGCACCGACCAATGTGTCCTTTCCCATTTGTGGGTCAACGCCAAAGATTGTAATCCCTGGTTTGCGCTCTCCCGGTTTAGAGATCGTATGATCCTTCCCAATTCAGGTCCATTAGCCGCAGCCTCCAGCCTTTCGAGATCTGCGGCACTAACCGCGACGATTAGCACACCCACACGAGAAATTTTACACAGGCATCTCAATATCAGTTTGGCCTTCATAGGAACGATCTGACATACTATCTTTTGAGTAACATCGGAAGAGATCGTCTCATCAATCGGATGAATCATGAGCACATGCCAAGCTGGATGAGGAAGCCTACTTACCGTCCTAGCCCTCTTAGCACCAACAGCCACGCCTCCACCAGGGTTGTTCGAGATCACGTTAATTCCTCAGCTGTCTCTTCCTTTTACTCTTAGACATGACGCTCTTTCAAACGCCGTCCTTGCGGCCGACATCGGGATAACGACTACCAGATGGTTCCCCCTCCTTAAGGGAGTCTTTTGTTCCTGGAGCATCCTTCTGCATTTCATCGTTGATTGCCCTCTTTCCAGTGAAAGAACTACCCTTCTGCGAGGCTTTCTTGCTGAGATAAACCAACCAAGCATGTTGACGGACAACAATGTCCTCCAAGCAAGCAATGGAGTCCCCAAAGAAGGAATTCTTCGGAGCCATCAATTGCTTAATCTTCTTTACGTTGGTGAGGATTTTTACACCTAAACAGTGCGTATCCTCGACGAATACAGCCGACAGGCCCATTACCTCTGAAACTGGTATTTCGATGGAATCCAGCTGATTCTCTGTTTGCAACCCAATATGGACCAACGACTGAGTACCGCTGGCCACCCGCCTGGATGAGTCCAAGCTTTGGGCATTTCCTGGACTACTAAATGTAACAGGTAGATTCCCCCACTGACCAATGGAACTACATAATCTCTCACTTCACGACCTGCCGAACCCATAGCAAGAATATTGAGAATTACCAAGAATGAATGACGTCACTCTTTCAGAAACACAGGAATTAACACAGATATAAATGGTATAAGTAATATTAATAAAATTTTAATTTATTCACTTATTTTCATGCAGAAGCTATTTCGTTATTAAATTTCATCTTGACGAATCCCCAACGTGCTTAAACTTTTTATTTAACTCTTTTAAGGAAAATTTTTATTTTTAGTTTTATTTTTTATTTTTTACATAAGAACGCATTATTTCTCTTTTTAATTTCATACCTTACGATGCAATTAATTAAAGATAATTTTGTATAATAAAAATATTTATGAATAAACAAAATTCTTTGATGTAAGCCGTTTATTTTAGATATTTTTAAAATTTATTCTCAACATTAGGGAAAAAGATTAATTTATTTTGAATTAAAAATTTAAACCAGCATAACCATGAATAAATTAGAAAGAAAAGTATCAGAAGCGAAAATAAAAATATTTTTGATCTTGTATTCAGAATTCGTTAACAGAAAATGCCATTTAGTTTTTCTTTCATGGTGTTTCTTTCATTATATTTCATTATTTTGTGAATCAAACTGATCTTCACTCTCCTGGCACCCACGTATATTTAAAAAAATAAATATTTCCCATCAAAGATGGTTTATCAAATATTTAAACACTATGTCAAGCAACAGCTATTTTTTAAATAAATATTTTGATGTTTCATATAAATAATTTATTCATTAATTATTACGATGACTTGAGCTTTCAACCTATTCATTAGAATTTTAAAACTGAATTAATAAGGGTGAAGTAATTTATAATCGTTTTCACTGCCAAGGTTAGTTTCAATGACATAGGAAGAAGATGATCACCTAGGATACTTCTAATGAATGAAAATAGATGGCGCTGTTAAGAATCTATTATAATAAAAATTAAATATGTGTTTGTATCTCATAAATACTGTTTCTAGAATATAGAAGTTCGTGTGACAAAACTAACATCAGTTATTTGGAGGGATTCGAGAACGTCATAATAACATAAAGAAAATTATAGCTTGGAAATCGGTGCTATGATATCATACACTCACGCACAGTTTTTTTTTAATCGGTTATAAAAAGGAAAAAGTCGCCAAATTTAGGATATTTTTTCCTTTAATGGCAACCTAGCCATTGTATTGAGTTCTTGGTTTGGCGCGGGCTGGAAAATCGCGCCAACCCACAAGTCGCCAAACATCTCTGCGTGAGTATAAAGCATCTGTTCCGAAATCGGAATTTCCAGCTAATTTCCGAGATATAATAATTTGTTTTGTAGATTTTAAACACATTTTTGTAATGGTGGCACCAAAAATACTACATTGTTGACAAGAAAAAAAAAAGGAAGAAAAAGAGAAAAGAAAAACGCAAAACAAAGAACAGAAAGAAATAATGTATAGACATTTTTGTTTCAATTTTCTCATTAAAATTTAAAGGATTTTTTTATTATTATTTTTTAAATTTGAATAAATGCCATTTTTATTATCTGGTACACGAAAAAAGAACATATATTTTTAATTTTGTTGCGATTATATAATTTAAAGATTTTTCTTTACTTTCTCCTTAAAAAGTGCACTTTAAAGTATGTTCATGTGACTTTTTAAAAATTTACTTATGTATTACCAAAAACCCGAATTTATGTAATATTATCTTTCCGTGCGAAATAAGATTTTCGAGGAAAATATAATTGAATTGCCTCTTGTAAAATATGAAGATATTGGGAATTAGCTCTTTCTTCTAGCTTTTAGATCCGATACTACAGCGTCTAGAAAAAAGGTGCCTACACTTAACGTTGCATACATCGATTGATTGCCGTGAAGATAACCTGACTACAGAGAACTCCATCAGGAACATCTAAAAGTTACAACTAAATTCCAATTGATTATTCAATTAATTTTTCAGGAGTGAAATTCGCTCAAAACTAATGTGTAACAAACACATGGTTTTTCTTTGCTATACAGAGCGCTAAGCCGACGGAGTGAAAAAAGTCCCAAGTCAGTAATCAAACCCGAGACCCCAGAATAGCGCTCTGAGGCTCTACCACTGAGCTACAAGGAACGATATCCCAACTCGACATCTTTCAATCTCATATATATGTCGCATAGGCTGCACCCGCAGCATATGATATGATATGCAGCATACATATGTGAGTGGGAGATGCCGAGTTGGGATATCGTTCCTGGTAGCTCAGTGGTAGAGCCTCAGAGCGCTATTCTGTGGTCTCGGATTCGATTCCTGACTTGGAACATTTTTCACTTTGTCGGCTTAACGCTCAGTATAGCAAAGAAAAATCCACATGTTTGTTTTAAAAGTTACGTTAAGTAAAACACACCAAACAGTGGGTAAGGAGAAAGTTTAAAACATACAACTGGACCAATGCTCCTTCGATCCCGCTCACTGCTCTCGGCACTATCACTCTTCTAAACGCTATACCAATACTGATCATATAAAGAAATAAAGTCATTTAAAATCATTAGATATCCGATTGTTATGCTAAGATTCTTGAATGACGATAACGTTTGCACTGGGTTTGTGCACCAATTCCGCTGTCGGATGTCATTTGTTAGCTAACCATAGAATTGTTTCAGAGTGTTCTTCAGGATCCTGTAAGTGGAATAATTTACACATTGAAAACGACATAATATTTAATATAAATCATGTATTTTAATATTTTTGCATACTTTAAAAGGGTGTCATTTTCATATCACCAGTTTTCGAAATGTTCAAAGTATGAAATGCTTTGACATTTGTTGTTCCATTTTAAAGTAACCCCATTGAAATCACACACTGGAAACGTTTTACTATAATTTAAAACTCTATCCACCCCATGAGTCCATACGGTCTCATGCCCATGAGTCTATATTGTATCATGCGTGTTTTCCATACTGCGTACCGTTAGACCATACGGCGCATACTATATTATTATATCACAAGATTGCAGAGCCCGTGTACAACTCGCAGGCAAAAGTTGCTGATAGTGTGAAATCAAATGCATAAGGGGTTGTTTGGATGGTTTCGAAAAAGTAATTATTTTCAGGTTGGGTGATCAACATGTTAGAGTGTCATTATAAGAGACAGATGACATACACACATGGTGAATACTCAGATTGAAAAATATAATGGCAAGTTCTCCATGAGTTTATCCCAAAATCCTCTCAGAAAATCAAATCTTTGTTTTTTGTTTATCCGTATGTTGCCATTCTTCACCAAAATCACATAATTTACAAAATGTAATTTTTGCAATTTTCAGTTAAACTACATTTTAAATATATTTTTTTCTTATAATGGATAATTCAATAAAATCAGTATTATAAATATTTGTTAAATGCAGAAGAAAATTAGTACTAATGTTTCCGCAAAAAATCGAAATATGACATGCAATTCAAATGCAGCTAGTATATTATAAATTTCATCACTTTCTGCTAAAATATCGATATTTATTATCGATAATTTAAATTCTACGACAACAAAAGAAATTTTGCTGTTGTTGGAAAAAATACGAAATTTAGCATTTTCTTTTTAGAATTAATCTCTTAATACGAACATGCCGCCTATAAAAACTCGCTGTTTAAAAAAGAAAAAATGAAATACTTAAATTTTAAGAATAGAAATAATATTGTTTATAAGTGAATTATTTATTTAATGACTAATAATCATAATTTACCAAACTTCAAAAGAAAGATAAATATTCTAGGAAATGTTCATTTTGTTTATGTATAATCTAAATTTAAAATTCCTTAAGGGGTCTATTTATTTAATGATCAAACGTTCTTTCGACTACTGGAAAAAAGTTTATTAATACTATATGTAATGATAAATATTTGAATACGTTAATTAATTCAAAATAAATGCGAAATGTTTAATGTAAATACCAGGTAGTTTTAAGAAATTAGATAACATTTAAATTTTTAAAGACGAAGTGAAAGTTATTTAACTTTAATTTAATAAAATTTTTTAAATGAAGTTGATAAAATATTGTTTTACTTCAAAAATATCCAGAAAGCGTATTTCCACATTTGTGTAATTAGTTAAATAAAAAGTATTATTTTAACATAATTTCGCAGTTCAGTTATGGTGTTTTGTTTAACCTTTATTTAACTAAAGATAGTCTTTCATCAGAAGGAATATATTATACAAATCCCACTATGTCATTACGTTATTTTATTTTAAGACACAAAGTTACTTAACTGAAGTTTTTATATTCTCAACATAAAATATCGTTTTAGACAATAAACAAGGAATCTGATAAAACCAAAAAAATAACCGGAACTTACGAATAAATTTCCGATAAATTTAACTAAATATAAGCTGAAAAACTATTAAATAAAAAAATTAGGAGGAAGATGTTCTTAATACAATCTATTACATTTTCTAATTTAGGTTTTATGAATTAGTTCATTAAACGTCGTAATAAGAAAGATGTTCTTACCCATTTTTCCAATGTACGTACTTTCTTTTCTGAATTTCTCTTGAACTACAAAGGTTATTGTCAAAATTTCATGTGAATAGTCATTCAGGGTTTCCAACTTACCTAATTTGCTTTGAACATTTTCGTCAATAAACTTGAAAAATAGTCAACTTCTTCACACACCTCATGTGACAAACAAGACAAACCCCCTCTCTATTATGCGTTGAGATAGAAATGGTTATTTAAAAAAATTGCTACGTGGCTCAAACATGTATTCGTTGTTATTTTCATAAAATATCATGTGAATATTTATGTTACTGTCTCCAACATAATTAGTTTGCTTTGGAAGATTTCATCAATAAACTTGGAAAATATTGAAGTTATTCATACAAACCTCATGTATGTACAAGCCCCTTCTTCCCTATTATGTGTTATTTGAAAAAAAACTGCTATGTGGCTAGAATATCTATTAACTGTTAACTGAAATCGGATAATTTCGAAATACTTAAATTTATCAAAATAAAGAGTCAGCGGTGAATTAAGACGAGTTGACCCTTAGATTATTTCTGTAAATGATGAATTTTTATAGTCAAATATTCTTTACAAAAATCATAGTTCATGGAAAACATATCATGAATTCAAATTTAACGTAACACTTTGCATTTCGCCTTTACCATTGAAATATCCAGATTTAAATTTATGAAGTTAATGAGACAACGAGGATTTCAGAAAAATATACCCCCTTCTCCTCTTAACTGCATTTTTATAATAAACTTGAATTTTTATAATAAAAATTATCTTCACAAAATAATTAGTTTATGAGCGGCATATCTCCATTGTATCATTTTCATACATATTTATAGTTTTGAGTCCGTTTTGTCTTCTGAAAGTATTGTAAAAAATTTTAGAAGATATATATGCATTATTAAATAATCTAAAATTCTTACTAATCTCATTATTTTATCTCATAATAACCTTTTGGATGGATATATGCAGTAATACTAATAAGAAATAAATAAAACTGCAGGTCACGTATTTTCAGATATTAAATAAAGTGAGTTCAACATGAATATGTTAACTAGCTGGCTTCGCCCGCTAGCGGGCCCCTAATTTACATCGGTGCCTCAAATCTTGTAAAACATCGAATAAGATAAACCTCGAACAGAACGAACCTCCGACCCAGATCCCCGCTGCCTTCGGCACCGGATAATCCCGTAATTTGCACATTGAATAGTATAAACCTCTAACCGAACGAACCTCCGACCCTGGTCCCGCTGCCTTTGGCACTGTATACCGGTCGTGCTGCGCACGACCCGCATAATCCCTTAAATTGCACATTGAATAGTATAAACCTCTAACTGAACGAACCTCCGGATTGGGTCCCCACTGCCTGCGGCACCGTATAGCAGTCGTGCTGCACACGCGCTGCAGTATATGTTAGTTCCACCTTCCACCACCAGGTGGCGCAAGCTGTTTATACGAACATAACTGAAATCATTAAGGCTTTCGATGTCAAGTCGAATGAGCCATACTCCGTCGTCTTCATGTCCATAGAATTAGATATAGGAAAGCGCCCCCTGGTGGTGAAAAAACGAACTAAAATAGGTAAGCTCTATCGATGTAGAGTCGAATGATCCATACCCCGTCGTGATCCTTCCCATAGAAACAGAGATAGGAAAGCGCCCCCTGGTGGTGAAACTCGGAACAAAAATCGATAAGCTCTAGTATCCTCTATCGATGCCGAGTCGAATGAGCCATACCCCGTCGTGATCCGGCCTATAAAAACAAAGATAAGAAAGCGTTCCCTGGTGGTGAAAAAAACTAAAATCGATAAGCTCTATCGATGCCGAGTCGAATGAGCCAAACCGCGTCGTGATGTGACCTATAGAACCCAAGTTAGCGGCAAAATTCTTTAATTACACCTACCACCACCAGGGGGCGCAATCTGTTCTATACGAACATAACCCAAATCTGTAAAGCTATTGAAATCCAGTCGAAAGAGCCAAACCCCGTCGTAATCAAGCCCATAGAACCAGATTTACGAAAGCGCCCCTGGTGGTGGAACTGGAAACTTAAATATGTAACCGCTATTGATGTCGAGTCGAATGAGCCATACCGCTTCACGATGGGACCCATACGACGGGAGATATTTTCAAAAGAAATAACTAATACCTTAGCCTTTTTTTTTTTCTATACAAAAATCGGGATTTTGCTAAAATCAAAAATTATGGTCCGAATTCGAAAATTTTTTGAATCTCTGAAATGTCAGCCCACTCAGAGCAAGGATGCATATTTTTCAGATTCGGAAATTTTTTACGCATGTTTGCAAATTTTCGTGAATGTGGAGTAATTATTTCCACTTGTTTAAAAAAGGAATGGAGCGATTTGATCTCGAATGTGTCAACCCGGCATTCTTTACAGCAACCTTTTTCCCGTCTGGGGTCAATGTTGGATGTCTGGTCAGTTTTTGGCCGAAATAAAGAAAAGTTACGGTCCTAATTTCAAAAAATTTAAATTTTTGAAACGACACAAATTGGCCACGTGTGTACCCCGATTTTCGGATCGATACCTCCGGTAGATTTTTTTTTATTCGATGATGCGTTAAAAAGCGACGATTTGAATGTCTGCGATTATCAAAACGGAAATTTTCTTTTCTGGTTTCGATAAAACTGTTTCTTGTTTTGCTAAGTTTGATGAGGTTTTTAATTAATAACGTTCTTAATTAGGGGCCGACTTCTTCGAAACTGTAATTCCTGGAGACCCGGATTTTTCCGAATTTTTTGATACCAAAATCGCCTCGCTGCTCGCTGCGCTCGCGGTGTTTATCCGGGTACAGACACACATACACACACACAGACGTTTACGGAAATTAGCGGATGACTAGCTGGCTTCGCCCGCTAGCGGGCCCCTAATTTTTTATCGGTGCCTCGAATCTTGTAAAACCTCGAATAAGATAAACCTCGAACCAAACAAACCTCCGGGTCCCCACCAAACCCGGGTCCCCACTGCCTTCGGCACCGTATATCGGTCGTGCTACGCACGCATCGGTTAATCCCTTAATTTGCACATTGAATAGTACAAACCTCTAACCGAACGAACCTCCGACCCTTGTCCCCCTTGCCTTCGACACCGTATACCGGTCGTGCTACGCACGCACTGGATAATCCCTTAAATTGCACATCGAATAGTATAAACCTCTAACTGAACGAACCTCCGGCTCGGGTCACCGCTCCCTAGCCTCACCTAGATGTCCATGCGATAAAGACACCGTATAGCAGTCGTGCTGTGCACGCGCTGCAGTATACGTTAGTTTCACCTTCCATCACCAGGTGCGCAATCTGTTTATACGATCATAACTGTGATATCGTTAAGGCTTTCGATGTCGAGTCAAATGAGCCATACCCCGTCGTTTTCACGCCCGTAGAGCCGGAGATAGGAAAGCGCCCCCTGGTGGTGAAAAAACGAACTAAAATCGGTAAGCTCTATCGATGTCGAGTCGAATGAGACATACCCCGTCGTGATCCTTCCCATAGAAACAGAGATATCAAAGCGCCCCCTGGTGGTGAGACTCGGAGCAAAAATCGATAAGCTGTAGTATCCTCTATCGACGTTGAGTCGAATGAGCCATACTCCGTCGTGATCCGGGACATAGAAACAGAGATAAGAAAACACCCCCTGATGGTGAAAAAACGAACTAAAATCGATAAGTTCTAGTATCCTCTATCGATGTCGAGTCGATTGAGCCAAACCGTGTCGTGATGTGACCCATAGAACCCGAGTTGGCTGAAAAATCCTTTAATTACACCTTCCACCACCAAGGGGCGCAATCTGTTCTATACGAACATGACCGAAATCTGTAGAGCTATGGAAATCCAGTCGAAAGAGCCAAACTCCGTCATAATCGACTCCATGGAAGCCTATTTCTGGAAGCGCCCCTTGTGGGGAAACTTGGAACTAAAATATGTAAGCGCTATCGATATCGAGTCGAATAAGCCTAACCGCGTTGCGATTGGACTCGTAGAATTCGAGATATTAAGAAATCAAAATATAAAATCTGATATTATTATTGGAAAAGAGTGGTATAAACTCAGAAACTTAAAAAAAATGTTATAGATGGAGTTATTACTTTAATTATAATGTTTGGAATCAGTTTGGTGGAAATCCGAAACATACTTTCTGAGTTATAGAAACGGACCATAGTTAAGTGAAAAAAACCGTGCCCCTGGTGGTGAAAAAACGAACTAAATTTGGTAAGCTCTATCGATGTCGAGTCAAATGAGCCAAATCACGTCGCGACCGGACTCATACGACCCGAGATAATTTGAAATAAAATAGCAAATTCTTAGATTTTTCTTTTTTTTTCTATACAAAAATCGGGATTTTGCTAAAATCAAAAATTATGAGCCGAATTCAAAAATTTTTTGAATTTCTGAAATGTCAGCCCACTCTGAGCAAGGATGCGTAGTCTTCAGATACAAAAATTAATTATTTTTAAAAATTGTATATAGCTTATAGAAATCGCAGTTCCTTTAAGAAGGAATTATTTTATCTCCAGGAATAAACGCCGTGATGTCTGCTAATGAAATATGATTGAGATATCAGGTGTTTCAAATAAAATATTTTAAGCGCCCCCTGGTGGTGAAAAACGAACTAAAATCGGTAATATCTATCGATGTCGAGTCGATAGAGCCATTCCCCGTCGTGATCCTTCCCATAGAAACAGAGATAGGAAAGAGTCCCCTGGTGGTGAGACTCGGAGCAAAAGTCGATAAGCTGTAGTATCCTCTATCGACGTTGAGTCGAATGAGCCATATCCCGTCGTGATCCGGGCCATAGAAACAGAGATAAGAAAACGCCCCCTGATGGTGAAAAAACGAACTAGTCCCTTAGTTTGCACATTGAGTAGTACAAACCTCTAACCGAACGAACCTCCGACCCTGGTCCCCGCTGCCTTCGGCACCGGATAATCCATTAAATTGCGCATCGAATAGTATAAACCTCAAACTGAACGAACCTCCGGAATCGAAATCGAACCTCCGAATTTAAATAAAACAATAATTGTAAATTCCATCCTAATTATCGGAGAAATTCGAAAATTACATATTTAGAATCCTTGTGAAAATTTACTGATGGATGTATAATTTTCAAGTTGATAAATGTGATATTTCAAAATATTTTGATAGACATGGAATACTTTCACTATAAAAAAAAAATGATGTTTTTTTCTATTATTTCAGCAGACGGTTTGTCTCAAAACATTTTTACCGCAGCTGGAAGGAAAAATATCAGGGTTTAGGTAATAGACGGAAGCTGATGGGTCGGTTGCGAGCTAGCCTCGTCTCGAGGACCGAAAGTAGGCAGGAATGAATTTCTTTCTTTGTTTCGGAACAATTGTTTCATTTTCGCTAATTTTCGAGACTTTGTTAATTAATAACTCCCTTAAATGGGGGCCGATTTCTTCGATACTGAGTATCACCAATCCCTGGATTTTTCCGAATTTTTTTAAACAAAAAGCACTTCGCTACTCGCTACGGTTGCCGAGTTTTTCCAGGTACAGACACACAGACACACAGACACACAGACAGACGTTTCCGAACATTAATAATAAAGACTAGGTGGCTTCGCCCGCTAGCGGGCCCCTAATTTACATCGGTGCCTCGAATTGTAGAAAATCTCGAATCTTGTAAATTCTCGAACCGGACGAACCTCCGACCCGGGTCCCCACTGCCTTCGGCACCGGATAATCCATTAAATTGCACATCGAATAGAATAAACCTCAAACTGAACGAACCTCCGGCTTGGTTCCCCGCTGCCTGCGGCACAGTATAGCAGTCGTGCTGCGCACGCGCTGCAGTATACGTTAGTTCCACCTTCCGCCACCAGGTGGCGCAATCCGTTTATACGATCATAAATGAAATCGTTAATGCTTTCGATGTCGAGTCGAATGAGCCATACCCCGTCTTTTTCATGCCCGTAGAACTGGAGACAGTAAAGCGCCCCCTGGTGGTGAAAAAAACTAACTAAAATCGGTAAGCTCTATCGATGTCGAGTCGAATAAGCCATACCCCGTTGTAATCTTTCCCATAGAAACCGAGATAGGAAAGCGCCCCCTGGTGGTGAGACTCGGAGCAAAAATCGATACGCTCTAGTATCATCTATCGACGTTGAGTCGAATGAGCCATATCCCGTCGTGATCCGGGCAATAGAAACAGAGATAAGAAAACGCTCCCTGGTGGTGAAAAACGAACTAAAACCGATGAGCTCTAGTACCCTCTATCGATGTCGAGTCGATTGAGCCAAACCGCGTCGTGATGTGACCCATAGAACCCGAGTTGGCTGAAAAATCCTTTAATTACACCTTTCACCACCAGGGGGCGCAATCTGTTCTATACGAACATGACCGAAATCTGTAAAGCTGTCAAAATCCAGTCGAAAGAGTCAAACCCCGTCGTAATCGGGCCCGTACAACCCGATTTCCGGAAGCGCCCCCTGGTGGTGAAGCTTGGAACTAAAATATGTAAGCGCTAGCGATATCGTGTCGAATGAGCCAAACCGTGTTGCGATTGGACTCGCAGAACTCGAGATATGAAATGAATATATAAATCTGATATTATTTTTCGAAAAGAGTGGTATAAACTTAGAAACTTAAAAAAATGTTATAGAGGGTCCTTATTACTTTAATTGTGATGTTTGGAATCAGTTTGGTGGAAATCCGTAACATACTTTCTGAATTATAGAAACGGACCATACTTAAGAGAAAAAAAAATCGCCCCTGGTGGTGAAAGAAGGAACTAAAATCAGTAAGCTCTATCGATGTCGAGTCGAATTAGCCAAACCGCGTCGCGATGGGACCCATACGACAGGAGATATTTTGAAAAGAAATAGATAATGCCTTAGCTTCTTTTTTTTCCTATACAAAAATCGGGATTTTGCTAAAATCAAAAATTTTTGTCCGAAATCGAAAATTGTTTGAATCCCTGGAATGTCACCCTACTCTGAGCAAGGATGCGTTTTCTTCAGATCCAAAAATTATTATTTTAAAAAAAATTATAAGCTTATAGAAACCGCAGTTCCTTTAAAAAGGAATTGTTTTATCTCCATGAATAAACGCCGTGATGTCTGTGCTAATGAAATATAACTGAGATATCAGGTGTTCCCAAATAAAATCTTTTTAAGTGGTCTAATTAAATAAAAAAATAATTGTAAATTCTGTCCTAATTATCGGAGAAATTCGAAAATTACATATTTAGAATCCTTGTGAAAATTTACGGATGGATGTATAATTTTTAAATCGATAAATGTAATATTTCAAAAAAATTTGATAGACGTGGAATACTTCCACTATAAAAAAAATGTTTTGTTTTGTTATTTCTTCAGGAGACGTTTGTCGCCGTTAGACGCCTGCTGAAGTATTGAAATTAAAACTGATCTTTTTTTCGACATACTATTAAAAGTTTATTAATTGATAACTTCTCTTCTAATTGGTCGAATTTCACGAATTTTACCTTCATGAATTCGCGATTTTTTTTTACGTCCGTCTGCAAATTTTCGTGCCGATGTGACCATTTTTGCGATTTTTTGAAAAAAGGCTGGAAAACTTCCAGTACGCCATGTTTATCAGAGCCCGAATGAAATATATGGGGATGCGGGTGGAAAAAGAAAGCTGATTGGCTCGGTTGCTAGCCTCGACGGAGAGCCCCGTTCAAGTCAAACCTGAAATCGTTTCTTTGTTTTTGAAAAACTACTCCCTTTTCGCTAATTTTCGAGACTTTGTTAATTAATAACTCCTTTAATTGGGGGCCGATTTCTTCGATACTGAGTATCACCAATCCCGGGATTTTTCCGAATTTTTTGAAACAAAAAGCGCTTCGCTACTCGCTACGGTTGCAGAGTTTTTCCACGTACAGACACACACACACAGACACACAGACGTATCCGAACATTAATAATAAAGACTAGCTGGCTTCGCCCGCTAGCGGGCCCCTAATTTACATCGATGCCTCGAATTGTAGAAAATCTCGAATCTTGTAAAACCTCGAATAAGAAAAACCTCGAACCGGACGAACCTCCGACCCGGGTCCCCGCTGCCTTCGGCACCGGATAATCCCTTAATTTGCACATTGAAAGTACAAACCTCTAACCGAACGAACCTCCGACCCTTGGAGAGACTTAAAGAGAAAATTGCACAATTATTACAAAAACATACTTATGTGGGCATCATATCATTTGATATTAAAGGTGCTTTCGATTCAATAAACTGGCACCAATTATCAGAAATTATTGATGACTCACCGTTACCCAGATACCTCAAAACCTTACTAAAAAATTATATAAGCAAAATAAGTATAGGCTTAAATCAATATGAATATATAGAGTGGTTCAGGGTATTTAAAGGATGAGCTCAGGGATCCTGTCTTGGACCACTCTTAGGGCTTCTTATAGCTAACTTCATAATTAAAAATTATAAAATTCTATATGAAGATATTATTGTTTACGCAGATGATTTTTTGATTCCAATAGAGGGAAATACCGTAAGAGATCTGGAAGTTACAACTAACAACAAAATAGTCCATTTTAAGAATATCTGTGATGAACTCGGTTTAAAAATCTCAACTCAGAAAACGCAACCCAGCTAAAAATGAACTGCAGAAAATCTGCAAAAAAAATGCAGTTGAGAAACTGCGGTGATTTGGCCAATTCGACTACAGTTTTTTTGAAGTCGATACAACTGCAAAATTACTGCAGTAATTTTGCAGTTGAATCGACTTCAAAAATTCTGCAGTAATTTTGCAGTTGAATCGACTTCAAAAATTCTGCAGTAATTTTGTAGTTGTATCGACTTCAAAAATTCTGCAGTAATTTTGTAGTTGTATCAACCTCAAAAATTCTGCAGTAATTTTGTAGTTGTATCAACCTCAAAAATTCTGTAGTGGAATCGGCCAAATCACCGCAGTTTCCCAACTGCATTTCTTCTGCAGATTTTCTGTAGTTTCCCAACAGCATTTTTTCTGCAGATTCTCTGTAGTTTCCCACCTGCATTTTTTTTTGCAAATTTTCTGTAGTTCATTAAAATAGAGAACCTCGTTTCTCTTAAGTGACCTCTGAATATTTCTGTTGTTTTTACAGACACCCTTGGCGTAATCAATGTTTATTTTTGTTTACCAATACTTTCTTTAAAACAAAACAATAAATATTACAAATAATATAAAGAAAATTCATTGGCTGTTTTTAGACTCTCAACTTGTATATTTTAGGAGCAAAATGGAAGTGATTACCCCCCCCCCTCTAGAATTCTGCAGTTAATTTAACTAGCTGGTAAACTCTCTCCATTTCTCCGGCTCCTCATTTGGCTAATTTTCAATTAAACACTCCCAGTTGTATACATACATGTTACTTTCACAATTTATATAAAAATCTGTTGTCCCCCCAAAAAATTTTTTTTTTCTTTGTAGCTTGTGAGAATATATATATATATATATATATATATATGCGAAAGGGATTGCAAATTTTTAATCTCATAAGCAATTCATAATGAAGTCTATTGTGGCAGATTTAGATGATAATTTTAAATATTAAATGTAGGGGAGACTGGTACGCAGTGGAACATTTTTTCAGTTAAAAATTTTGTTCTCTTTAATGCACAAACCGATCTGCATGAAAATATTTTTGAATATTCCTTAAACATTTATACATTTATCATAATTTTCTCATAACATAGTTTTCAATATATTTTTCAAAAAATTTTTTTATATGCATCCATAAAGTGGACCACTGTGCCCCACTTCTGGGGCACAGTGGACCGCTATTAGGTATTATCTGAAATACAATATGTCTATTTTTCATTAATCTAAGTCTTTTTTATTTTCCCTTTACCTGCAAAATAACATAGTAATATAAATTTACAAGTAACATTTTGAAACAAAAACAAAATGAATTATATTTTGAAAATAATAACAGATTAATACAGGAACAATTGCACTTTAGTTGAAGTTATTACTTAAGTACAAAAAAATCAGCGCACATTAAAATTTGCAAATGAAATTCCAAAATACTTAAGAGTAAGATTGAGCCTGGAATTTTCCTGAAATACTTTTGGGTCTGGGAGCAATATTATGACATCATTGACAACAATAGATTCATCTACAGTTTCGGGAAAGATAAACTGATTTCCATTCAATTTGCATCTCATGAATCTTACTTGAATAGAATCATCACCAATTTAGACTACAGTTATATTTATCAAAGGCAGTATATACAAAACAAAATATTTCTTACTATATTATATAAATTGTCATTTTTCTTTGTTTACTTTATTTTACAGTTAAATAACTTTTTTTAAACAATATTTCTTTATAGTAAATAAGCAATTATTAAATATTTTGAACATTCTGCATTACAGGATTAGAGTGGATTGTGGATCACTGTGCCCCAGGAGTGGGTGGTCAACTGTGACCCATGTTGAAGTTCAATAAATAATCATATTAATATTGTTTATCATATTAATATTGTTTATAGCTTCCTTTTAAACATATTAACTTTAAAGTTAAATAAAAAAAGGATCTTAGCTTTACAAAAAAGCTGTTTTATCTTATTTATCTACAACCTTTAATTACTAAAAAATTGAAATATGATGATGAAAAATTTTACTTTTAGAAGCTCAAAACAACCAATCAGGATAAAATAGTTCAATCTGAGCTAAACATATTTTCTGAAGGCTATAAATAATCAGTGCAGTGCTGTTGTCTATTAGGATATAAGAGAAGCTTTAAAAAAGTTTAAATAAATAAAATATTAGAGGGTGGTCCACTGTGCCCATAGTTCCAGTGTGTATCAGTCTCCCCTACATGAAATTTAAATGCAAAAATTAATTTTAATTGCAACTAATTTTAATTGCAACTAATTTTCCCACAATGTGACTTTCAAATTTGAATATTCTTTCATCTCTTAAAGATAGTATCAATATGTGCCTTGAATATTTATATAATTTTGAATATATAAAATAAATTATACGAAAGGATATATATATATATATATATATATATATGTAAATTTCTAAATTATATACCATTTACTATGAAATAAAATGTATTACATATGTTACAGCTAATAAAAAATAACTGCATAAAATTAATATTAAGAGCAAAACAAATATATGCTTTGCTGTTTAAAAAAAAAAAAATGCTAAAATTTACAAAAATTACTCTTACCTGCATCCTGATTTGTCCTTCCAATTTTATCTTGTATGCAATTATGGAGGAAATAAGGTTTAAATTTAAAAAAAAAACCATTTTATTAACATTTGATGTTTATGCTTTATAATTTACATCGTATTTAAATACCAAATGTATTTACAAATTCTTCTCACATTACACAGCCTTTGCAGCAGAATTTAGCTTGTTTCGAATGGTGGCACGTACAAGTGATACATTTACACCAAACTTGCAGGCAACATGGCCCTGAATATCCATTATCCTGGATCCCATTATCAGAGGAGACCGCGAAAACACTTATATAAGCGAGGTATGCAATTATCCGTTACCGGATTAAGCAGGTACATCAACGGAACATTAACTGAAAAAAAAAACCCTGGATGCATGAAACTCACCATACAGCAATCTCTAGAATGCATAAAATTCATTCAAACAACAGTTAGTAACATATATATGTACGCTTCGCATACATTAACTGAAAAAAAAAAAAAAAAAAAAACCGTGGATGTATGAAACTTACCATGCAGCAATCTCGAGAATGCATGAAATTCATACAAACAGCAGTTAGTAACATATATATATATATGTACGCTTTGCCTACATTACCCCCCCCCCCCACAAACAAAAAAACAACAACATCCTGGATGCACGAAACTCACAATACAGCAATCTCTAGAATGCACGAAACTCACAATACAGCAATCTCTAGAATGCACGAAACTCACAATACAGCAATCTCTAGAATGCACGAAACTCACAATACAGCAATCTCTAGAATTCATGAAATTCATTCAAACAGCGGTTAGTAACTTTTATATATATATGTACACTTCACGCACATTAACCGAAAAAAAAAAACCCACAAATTGAATTTCAGAAGAAAAATTGCAAATTTCACCATTCAAGAGTGTAAAAATCCTGAATTTCGTCGATAGTGCGTGTAAAATCATGAATTTTCTCAATCGAGCACGTAAAAATAATGAATTTTCTCAATTGTGCGCAGAAAAATAATGAATTTTGTTGATCGGCTACGTAAAAAAACTTCGCCATTCGGGAGTGTAAAAATCCTGAATTTCATCGATCAAATGCATAAAAATCACGAATCTCATCGATGGGGCGTGTAAAAATCATGATTTTTAGCGATCGAGTGAGTAAAAATCATGAATTTTATCGATCGGCGTGTAAAAATCATATGTATTTCGTCGATTGGCTACTTAAAAATCAAATTTCGTCATTCGAGAGTGTAAAAAATCTTGAATTTCGTCGATCGAACGCATAAAAATAATGTTGTCGATCGAAAGCGTAAAAATCACAAATTTCAGCAATAAAGTGCAGAAAAAACCTGAATTTCGTCAATCAGACGCGGTAAAATCCTGAATTTAATCGATCGGACGCGGTAAAATCATAAATTTCAGCGGTCGGGTGAAGAAAAATCATGAATTTCAGCGATCTGATAAAAAAAAAACAAGAATTGTGGCAATTGGACACGGAAAAATCACAAATTTCGGTGATCAGGTGCGGAAAAATCATGAATTTTGGTGATCGGATGCAGAAAAATCGTGAATTTCATCGATCGTAATTGGAAAAATCATAAATTTTGGTAGTCAGGGGCGGAAAAACCAGGAATTTTCGTGATCGGGTGCAGAAAATTCATAAATTTCAGTGATCAAATGCGGAAAAATCATTAATTTCGGTGATCGGGTGTGGGAAAAATCATGAATTTTGTCGATCGAAAGCGTAAAAATCACAAATTTCAGCGATCAAGTGTGGAAAAATCCTGAATTTCGTCAATCAGACGCAGTAAAATCCTGAATTTAATCGATCTGATGCAGTAAAATCATAAATTTTGGCGGTCAGGTGAAGAAAAATCATAAATTTCGGCGATCTGATGCAAAAAAAAAAATAATCAAGAATTGCGGCAATCGGGCGCAGAAAAATTACAAATTTCTGTGGTCAGGTGCAGAAAAATCATGAATTTCAGCAATCAGACGCAAAAAAATCAAGAAATTTGGCCGTCGATTGTGGAAAAATCATTAATTTCATCGATCGGACGCTGTAAAATCATAAATTTCGGCGTTCGAGTGCAGAAAAATTATGGAATTAGGCACGGAAAAATAAAAACTTTCGGCGATCGGGTGTGGAAAAATCATGAAATTCGTCGAACGGGCGTGGAAAAATCGCTAATTTTAGGGAAAAAAGTTAAACAGAAAATCCTGCATTTGGCCGGTACTTTCCATGTTTTTAGTCGCCAGTTTTTCAAGTTTAATCGACGAGTGGCGACTGGCGAGTGCTTATTTTCACCTTTACTCTGAACCTGTTTACGTTTTACATGCGACTCTCGGCATTGAGCAATAAGTGACAGCGTTCATCCATTATTTTCCGCAATTCGCTAACTTTGTTAATATAATAATTAACACCGTAATTCATTTTTTAAATGTTTATACATAGCCATAAGATAGCTAAAAATATGTACCGACAGACACTTCTTCAAAACTGGTTTCTATTAAAAAAATTAGATAGATTCAACGTATTTATAAAAGCCTTACTAGAAAAAATATATTCATAGGATATTTGTATTTTCAAAGTTTTGTTCATATTATCTTATTTTAAACTTTTCTTTAATAGTGATGGAGTTAATTTAGAGTTTGTTATTGTGAATTCAAATAACTCATATTTATTACAAAATTAAATTAAATATTTGAGCCTTTTATCAGTACAATGAAATTTATAATATTGTTTGGGTTGATCTTGACTGTACTTAGCCTGTGTGTCAATATTAGTGTCAATCCAATTAATGATTTCTCAAGGTTTTTACATATATTTTCAATTGCTTTTAATCAAAGTTTATAAATAATATACCAGGAGGAAAATAACTTTATAAAAATTATGATTTAAAGTAATGCTATTTTAATTATTGTCCTCTTGAATGATATGTTACATGAAATGCGATTAAAAGCTTTTTCTTCTTTTTCCAAGATAGTTTGCCAAATTGGTATGTTACAGATGTCAGTTAACATTTTTCAATTAATAACAAAATATTTGTTGCTATATTTTTATATTTGATAGCAGGGGTGTAAAAATCCAGTCGCCAATGGGTAGATTACTACCACTAAATTTTTAGTATTGTTCGACTAATAAGAATACTGATAAAATTTAGTTGAAGTATAATAATAAAATTTAGCCGAAGAATACTAATAAAATTTAGTGGTGAGAATCGGCCCACTGACTCCTAGATTTTTACACCCCAGCTTGATAGCTTATTTTTAAATTTTGTATGCTGTTACTTGTTTGTAATAATAAAAACTTTGGATTTAAAGAAAATATTTTTTTTTAAACTTATTTATCCATTGAACACCATAAAACACATTTCAGGATTCATTTTCTGCATTTTTTATTACAAAATAATGTAAAATTAATACAAGAAAAAACATCTAGTGACCAAAATTTATCAAATTATAAAGCATATATGACATTATAATAATACTATATGTGTTTTACATTTCGTGATTTATCGGCATAATCGTAATTGTAGGGGCAACAAACTTTAAATTAACTCCATCGCTATTACAGTATTTAAAAAAAAAAAAGTCTAAAATAAGACAATATGGACGACACATTGACAATACAAATCTCCTCCGAAATAATTTTTTTTGGCAAGACAACGTGGTACTTTATAAATACGTTGAATGTATCTAATTTTTTAATCTATCTAGATTTGTAGAGGTGTCTGTCGGTACATATTTTTAGCCATCTTATGGCTATATATAAACATTTAAAAAATTACGGCATTAATTATTATATTAACAAAGCTAGCGAATTACAGAAAATAATATACGAACGCTTGCACTTACCGCTTACCGCCATCGCCGTCAAAATGTAAACAGAACACGATCGGAATTGGAGTTGAGTTGAGTAGTAGTGTTTCTTCACATAATTGGAGACAGAAATGCCGGGTCAGTTACGAAAAAAAAAATAAATGTTAAGGAGATTTACATTTTTCATTTGTTTTTTGAAGTAAAATTTTATTGAAAACTGGAACTCATGCCTGTAGTTAATAAGTGGAAAGGCCATTTCCCCTCTCTCGATTTTGAAATTTAAATAACTAAAATAAATAATAAAATAAAAATAAAAAATAACTTAAAATAAAAGAACTAAGAATTTTTCGTTGTGTGTAGGGTGTGTATGTGTGTGGGAGGGGGAGGGGGGTGTTCAATTACTACTTTCTTCCTGAATTTTAAAGTTTAAGTAACTAAAATTACGTTTTCTCCGATTTTGAACAGCATAATAAAATTGGTTCTTTTCGAGTAACTTAAAAGAGGAACTAAGAATTTTCCGTTGGAGGGGGAGGGGGGGGGGCGTCATTAACCCTCCCTGGATTTTGAAATTTTATTTAATTTTTTATTTTGACCGATTTTGTAAAACAGTAAATTTATTCTTTTTTCGAGTAATTTAAAGTAATTAAACACTAAGAGAAACTACAAATTTCCCGTTGGGGGTGAAGGGCGGACTTTCCCCCTTAAATTCCCCATGAAAGTTATTTATTTATTATTTTTTATATTTATGTGTTAAAAATGTATCTCCAAAGGGGAGGTTGAAAGCAATGTCCGTTGCTTAACTCGCTGTTCCTCGCTTAACTGCTTAAAAGAGGAACTAAGAATTTTCCGTTGGAAGGGGGGGGGCGTCATTAACCCTCCCTGGATTTTGAAATTTTATTTAATTTTTTATTTTGACCGATTTTGGAAAACAGTAAATTTATTCTTTTTTCGAGTAATTTAAAGTAATTAAACACTAGAGAAAGTACAAATTTCCCGTTGGGGGGAAGGGCGGACTTTCCCCCTTAAATTCCCCATGAAAGTTATTTATTTATTATGTTTTATATTTATTTGTTAAAAATTTATCTCAAAATGGTTGGTTCAAAGCAGTGTTCGCCACCCCTCCCCCTCCCCCACCCCCGCCCGAAGATTTTGATTTTGGTTCAATTTAGTCCCATTAAACTAAAAGTCTTGAAAACAGTGTTAATTATCAATAACAGAGTAAATACGCAATATTGTCATAAACTGAAAAACTTTAATATTGCTTAGCTTTTAAAACTGCAGATAAATTGCTGAAAATATCTCACAAACTTACTAAAATTAAGTTCTGTAAAATTACCTTAGAGTAACTGCACTTATACTGCAGATACATCTGAAAATATAATACTGAATTAATGACTGTAAAATTACTTCAAATTTACTACAGTTTTACTACAGATGTAAAGTCTCATTATTTTTTTAATTTATGATTATAACATAACTTCACGTAAACTGCAGTTTTTTTGCAGATAAAAGCTCACAGTATTTTTGAAATATATTACTGCAAAATTACTTCACATTAACTGCAAAATAACTGAAGTATTTTTACAGTCGAGATTGCACTACAGAAAATCTACAGTTGACTGTAGAAAAACTTTAAAAATACTTCACTTCTGTAGAAAAACTGCAGTTCATTTTTAGCTGGGAATCAATGCTTTTCGGTAGCAATCTCCTCGAAAGAAGACATCCGAGATTTAAATTAGAAAATATAAAAATAAAAGTGGTAAAAAATATTAAATATCATGGCGTATTGTTAGATTCTAAATTCAATTTTTCAGATCACATGAAAGACCTTCGAACAAAGATTGCAAACTTTGTAAACGAATTTAGAGGATTTCGATTCTTTAATAAAGGTATCAAACCAGACATCCTGAAAATATGGTATCAAACAGTCATAGAACGCCAAATACTGTATGCTTACGAAATTTGGTATCCAAACTTGAATACTGATGGCCGCAAATTACTAAGTTCAACTCAGCGTTTGGCATTATTAAACTTAATACGGACCTATAAGACTATCTCTCACGAAGCTCTATATCTTCTTAAAGGAACTCCACCAATCCTAATAAAAATGCAGAATGAATTTCAGTACTACCAACTGAAAATAGGAAATAGAAATTTGTTAATCAATAACACACAGCTAAACATTAACAATATAATGCAGAAAGAAAAATCGTATCGATTCCTCAATTACTACAGAGTCCAAAATATCAGAATTATAGAAGATAGAAAATCCATCCATCCAAAAGAATATGATGTGGAAGCCTACACAGATGGTTCTGTCATGCCAGGGGGTGTAGTCAGTGCTTTCACCATATATAAAGATGGAAATAATATACATGATCAAGCAATACGACATCATCCACTGAATAACATATATCAAGCAGAATTAATGGCAATTTATAAAGCAATAAAATGGTTCTCTACCTCCGACTACAATAAACTGCTAATTATTACAGATAGTTACTCTTCTATGGAAGTATTAAAAGTTGCTTTTCCTAGAAACTACATTGTCAAAAATATTTACAATCAATTACTTCAAATTCCTGATAAATCCATTATAATAACATGGACTAAATCTCACGTGGGTGACACTGGCAACGAGAGAGCTGACCTCCTAGCAAAGCAAGCCATCTTACAAGACCAATATCAATCAAGAAAAGATCTGTTGTTCCCAATTTCAATAGCAAAATTGTATTTTAAAAAGAAAACCATCTCTGACTGGCAAGCCATTTGGTACTCATGTAATAAGGGCAGAGATACCTATAAAATTATAAATAAAGTCGATCCAAATTATCTCTGCAAACAGCCAACACAGCTGTATTTTCTGAGTAACCATGGCAGTTTCCAGCAATACTTACATAAAATAAGAAAAAGAGCCTCACCTAGATGTCCGTGCGATAAAGCAGAAGGAGATGCAGTTCACTAGATATTCGGATGTTGCCCTCTTATGATCCATCACTTCCCTTTTGATAAAAGCGAAACTCTCAGATATAACCTTCGTAATATCATTTTCAATCCTTCAAACTCTCAAAAGTTAAAAGAGAATTATAATATTCTCAATAAAAATTTCTCCTTCATTACGAAAGAATTTAAAAAAAAAATTGACTGAACTGACCATTGACTTTCTGAACTAAAATAGCATAAATTTAGGACATCATGAACTTAGTGTACTTCGAAAATATTTTATATTTAACTTTCAATTTACAAAAAATTGTTACTTTTTACAGTATTTATAACTTTTTATATTTTATTATTGTTATGTAATTATATTCATTGTTTCAAATCTAATAAACAGGCGCCTCCTGCGGTGGGGGTTGGAACGGATGGGTGCTATCGGTGTCGGGTAGCGTTTATTTTCCCCTCGTGGACTTATTGTTCCTATACCTCACGGGTGGCTGTCCACGAGTGGGTGATTTCGGTCCCCGATGCCTTTGGCACCGGATAATCCCTTATATTGCACATCGAACAGTATAAACCTCAAACTGAACGAACCTCCGGCTCGGGTCCCCGCTGCCTGTGGCACCGTATAGCAGTCGTGCTGCGCACGCGCTGCAGTATACGTTAGTTCCACCTTTCGCCAGAAGGTGGCGCAATCCATTTATACGATCATGACTGAAATCGTTAAGGCTTTCGATGTCGAATCGAATGAGCCATACCCCGTCGTTTTCATGCCCGTAGAACCGGAGAAAGGAAAGCTCCTCCTGGTGGTGAAAAAACGAACTAAAATCGGTACGCTCTATCGATGTTGAGTCGAATGAGCCATACCCCGTCGTGATCCGGGCCATAGAAACAGAGATAAGAAAACGCCCCTGGTGGTGAAAAACGAAATAAAACCGATAACCTCTAGTATCCTCTATCGATGTCGAGTCGATTGAGCCAAACCGCATCGTGATGTGACCCATAGAACCCGAGTTGAATTAAAAAATCTTTAATTACACCTTCCACCACCAGGGGGCGCATTCTGTTCTATACGAACATGACCGAAATCTGTAGAGCTGTTGAAATCCAGTCGAATGAGCCAAACCCCGTCGTAATCGGGCCCGTAGAACCCGATTTACGGAAGCGCTCCCTGGTGGTGAAGCTTGGAACTAAAATATGTAAGCGCTATCGATATCGAGCCGAATGAGCCAAACCGCGTTGCGATTGGACTCGCAGAACTCGAGATACTATGAAATGAATATATAAATCTGATATTATTATTCGAAAAGAGAGTGGTCTAAACTCAGAAACTTCAAAAAATGTTAAAAAGGGTCCTTATTACTTTAATTATGATGTTTGGAATCAGTTTGGTGGAAATCCGTAACATACTTTCTGAGTTATAGAAACGGACCATAGTTAAGAGAAAAAAAACCGTACCCCTGGTGGTGAAAAAACGAACTAAAATCAGTAAGCTCTATAGATGTCGAGTCGAATGAGCCAAACCGCGTCGCGATGGGACCCATAAGGCAGGAGATATTTTGAAAAGAAATAGATAATTCCTTATCTTTTTTTTTATTTTTTTTTATTTTTTTTTTTAAATCGGTATTTTGCTAAAATCAAAAATTACGGTCCGAAATTGAAAATTTTTTGAATCCCTGGAATGTTACCCCACTCTGAGCAAGGATGCACATATTTCAGAATCGAAAATCCGATAATTAGAAAATTTTATACAGCGTATTAAAAAAGCAAATGCATCATTTTATCTCTTTCAGAAATAAAATATTTAGAGACGAATTGTCTGGATTGAGATATCAGGTGTTCCCAAATAAAATCTTTTTAAGTGGTCTAATTAAATAAAAAAATAATTGTAAATTCTGTCCTAATTATCGGAGAAATTCGAAAATTACATATTTAGAATCCTTGTGAAAATTTACGGATGGATGTATAATTTTCAAATCGATAAATGTAATATTTCAAAAAAAATTGATAGACCTGGAATACTTCCACTATAAAAAAAATGTTTTGTTTTGTTATTTCTTCAGCAGACGTTTGTCGCCGTTAGACGCCTGCTGAAATATTGAAATTAAAACTGATCTTTTTTTCGACATACAATTAAAAGTTTATTAATTGATAACTTCTCTTCTAATTGGTCGAATTTCACGAATTTTAACTTCATGAATTCGCGATTTTTTTTACGTCCGTCTGCAAATTTTCGTGCCGATGTGACCATTTCTGCGATTTTTTGAAAAAAGGTTGGAAATCTTCCAGTACGCCATGTTTATCAGAGCCGGAATGAAAAATATGGGGATGCGGGTGGAACACGAAAGCTGATTGGCTCGGTTGCTAGCCTCGACGGAGGGCCTCGTTCAAGTCAAACCTGAAATCGTTTCTTTGTTTTGAAAAAAATGCTCCTTTTTCGCTAATTTTCGAGACTTTGTTAATTAATAACTCCTTTAATTGGGTGTCGATTTCTTCGATACTGAGTATCACCAATCCCGGGATTTTTCCGAATTTTTTTAAACAAAAAGCGCTTTGCTACGCGCTACGGTTGCAGAGTTTTTCCACGTACAGACACACACACGCACACACACACAGACACACAGACGTATCCGAACATTAATAATAAAGAAGATAGTACAGTTGAATTGAAGTGTCCAACATGTAGATTTTCTAAAGTGTATTGCATTTGTAGATATCGTTTCTAAAGAAAAATTTAATTTATTACACATTCTTCATTTATAAATAAGAAAATAAAAAGCAGTAAAAAGGATTTGGAAATTAAAAATAGAAAAAGAAAACTGCCCAGTTAAACTGAGGGCATTGAGCTCACAGGCTATTCACACTAATTGTATATTATACTCCTATTTCAAAGAATTTGAAATAAGCCCCTCGAAAAATAAAGAAATCGACAATATATTAAGGGGAGGTCATCCCCCCGTTACCCCCTCATAGTTAACTAATGAACCCCTTTAACTAATCAGGGAAGCCTCTTATTACAATGAATATTTATATGCAAAATTTGAAGAAAATCGGATAATGCTGCATGAAAAACCCATTTATCTAAATTAAGGGGGGATTAGCCCCCCCCTTCCCCCTTTATACTTAACCAATGAACCCAAAAACTATTCAGAGAAGCGCATTATCACAATTAACCTATATTCAAAATTTGAAGAAAATCGGATAATTCTGCTTGAAAAACCCATTTATATAAATTAATGGGGGATTAGTCCCCCCGTTCCCCCCTTTATACTTAACCAATGAATCCCGAAAGCTAATCAGGGAAGCGTCTTAACCCAATGAACCTATAAACAAATTTTGAAGAAAATGGGATAATTCTGCATGAAAAACCCATTTATATAAATTAAGGGGAGGATTAGCCCCCCCGTTCCCCCCATTATACTTAACCAATGAATCCCGAAAACTAATCAGGGAAGCGTCTTAACCCAATGAACATATAAACAAATTTTGAAGAAAATGGGATAATTCTGCTTAAAAAACCCATTTATATAAATTAAGGGGAGGTTTAGCCTCCCCGTTCCCCCCCCCATTATACTTAACCAATCAATCTCGAAAACTAATCTGGGAAGCGTTTTAACCCAATGAACCTATAAACAAATTTTGAAGAAAATGGGATAATTCTGCATGAAAAACCCATTTATATAAATTAAAGGGGGGGGATTAGCCCCCCCGTTCCCCCCATTATACTTAACCAATGAATCCCGAAAGCTAATCAGGGAAGCGTCTTAACCCAATGAACCTATAAACAAATTTTGAAGAAAATGGGATAATTCTGCATGAAAAACCCATTTATATAAATTAAGGGGATGATTAGCCCTCCCGTTCCCCCCCCCCCATTATACTTAACCAATGAATCCCGAAAACTAATCAGGGAAGCGTCTTAACCCAATGAACCTATAAACAAATTTTGAAGAAAATGGGATAATTCTGCATGAAAAACCCATTTATGTAAATTAAGGGGAGGATTAGCCCCCCGTTCCCCCCATTATACTTAACCAATCAATCCCGAAAACTAATCAGGGAAGCGCCTTAACACAGTGAACCTATAAACAAAATTTGAAGGAAAACGTATATGCCTATGAAGAGTTATCGCGTTACGTACATACATTCATACGTACGTACGTACATACATACAGAACCGGCGGGCACATAAGCTCTCAGGCTTTGATAGCCTGTGAGCTAAAAAAAGTTAAGTAAAAAATATTACATTATTTAATTTTATAATAGATTTATAACTATTTTAAATTTGATTATAAAATTTTAATGTTAGAAGTTCTAGAAAACATGGAATGAAGCAATAAATAAAATGAGCATATTTAAATGATTAATTCTGTATTCAATTATACCATATTTGTTCATGGAAATTCCATTTGAACATGATTTTGCGCAAATTGTATAATTTTTATTCTATAAAAAACGTGAAGTATCATAGGTTAAATCCAATAAATTTTTTATTTAATTAATCTAAAAATACAACTCAACTTTCAAATTGAGATTTTGATTACTACAGGTTTAAAAAACTTTTTTATTGGCTAAATGGTAACTAAAATAAATATTTTGAATTTATTTGTTTATACCACAAGGTTATTTGAATAATAAATACAGTCAGTGATTCTGATCACAAATATTTATATACTCTGTAAACTTCTTAGTAATTCTTCGCAGCTCTTACATAGAAAAACTGAAAAACAACTTACTTGAATTACAGAAAGAAGGATTAAACTGTATAAATGTACTCTAAATTTTATTTCAACACACACACAGACACAATTTATTTTTTCTTCTGAACATTTGAGAAGAATTCAAGATTTTCTTTGGCATTTTCACGTATTATTTAAAATTGTTTTACATGAAAGTATGAAACTATATTGGATAACACATTTGCATTATTCGCAGAATTTTGTACTAAACTGTTTTATGTTTTATGTTTAAATATAAAATAACAAAATTAGTGAGAATTTTATCTTATTGAATAATACATATATATTTTCCAAAACTTTTTACAATATTTTAAGAAGACTGAACGGACTCAAAACTATAAGTATGAAAATGACACATTAGTGGAACGAATTTCGTGTTGGTAACATGATGCATTTCTTACTGTCATGGAAATCAATGTATGCCCCCTATTAACTCTGATGCAAACCATCCTATACAAATGTTAGTAATACCAATAGATTAGTAATAATGTATGTTAATCAGTACTTTACTTAAATTTTTAAGGAGTTCATCTACATATAGAAATTGTAACAAATATACAAATAGTTTGTTTGTATTGTTATAGCAAACAGGAAGTCGTTCGGTCAAGTAGTTTAGGAATTATGTTGGTTTAAAGTTAGGAACTTCTAATGTTAAATTAATTCTTATCAATTTCAAAAGCGATTTCAATATGAGTAGTTTTTCAAACACAATTACAAAGCTACTTAGTGGAAGGAGCTCTACTCTTGTACTCGCGTATTTAAAGCTTCTAGAAATATTAGATTTCTGTTCAAAATGTTACACGTTTCGATTCATATTTTATTCGAATATAATTTAAAATAATATACAAGGTGTCTCATCAAAGCCGCGAAAACTCTGCATAGCCAAATTCCTCATTTGGAGTACAAAAAAATGCCCCATAGGTTATACCTCTATTACCCATAGTTTTCAAGAAAAATGTAAAAGAATAGTATGACGTCATATCACGTGATAGATAGCGACGAGCAGACTCCCTACAAATTTGAAACGCTTTACCATTACATTGACCATAGATAAAGGACACGTCGCAATATTCACGAACGGAATACATGGTATTATCACTATGTGAAGATTACTGGTAGCTACTAAATGCAACCCTTTAAATACGATTAAAAGGACGGTTTGACGTCATTTCACGGTGCTTGCTTGCATGCCACGATATGCGCGGTGGATTTTTTGCAATCATATGCAAATACTGATGTTCATGTTTCCAATATTTTTTCTTGCACTGGATATGACGCCATACTTTTCTCTTGCACTTTACTCGAAAATTATGCCTCATAGATGTATAGTTCTTTGATCATTTTTTATGCACTTCAAGCAAGGAATCTGGCTGTGCAGAGTTTGAGTGGTCTTGAATGGACTGAATTGTAACCTATAAATGTTTTAATAAAAAGCGATTTCTGGAAGCTTCTAATATGCGAATTCAAAATTACAGGCCATTCTGCCAACTAGTTCTTGGTTTATGTTTAAAGAACTATACGTATTTCAATATGCTTTGCAAAATCTACAAAGGAATTTAGCATTTAGAGTTCCAAATTTTAAACTTTCATAGTTCCTAAGCTACTTGACCAAATGAGTTCCTGTTTGGTATCCTGTTTGGCTTATTCATGGTGCTTTACTGCTATGTGGATATGCTTCATGTGGCGTGCGGACATCTTAAAAAATAATATATATATGCATTTAAATAATTAGAAAATGGTCTGAGAATTCTTACACACACATTATATATATATATATATATATATATATACACACTAATGCACAATTAGTAAGGACGACTTATACTATCAACGACAATAGCCACAAAATCGAAGATAGCAGCATGTCTAAATTAGAACATGTGCCAGATGCAGTAGGAAGTATTGTACATTTGCAAATTTTTTATGTCCATATGTGTTGGTCACGTGATAGCGCTGATAAGGAATTTAAGGAATTTGACGCGCAGTTGCAGGTTTTCTTGAAAGTGAATTTTATATGCGAAAATATCAACTGATGATTTTAAAATTTTATATATGTCTTGCTGACCTATCAATGATTTTAAATATAGTCATATTATCGAAATGATTGAAGAAAAGTGACGAATAACAGATGTTGACAGGGAATTTGGTAACATCCCAGTGTTGTTTTTTAGATTTGGAGAGAATTTCAAAGAACTGGGAATCGTAGTAGGCACCACAGGAGAGCTCGCCATCCCAATTTAGAAGGTAAAACTGAGCTGCGCCGCTAGACGCCTGAGTGTCGACCGTCAGCGTCTCAACCGCCGTACCCACGGCCTGAGGGACATATAACACGCACGACCAGAGGCTGATGTCCGTATGCTTACGGCCTTGGATGCACCACCACCACCACCACCTGCACATCACATCGATTCTACCAAGTGGTGAAAACGAAGGTCATTACGACACGCGGAGGTTCCCATAATCAGAGGAGACCTCCACGAAGACACCTGATGAATCGCGTGAAGACACCCGACGACTTCATCGTCGGAACCCCAAAGGAGGAACCGGTACCTAAATCATATGCCGAGCTCTCCCGACGACTATTGCTTTCCCGAGGCGTCCGAATATCGAATCCTAGGGGAGGATGAGACGACTAGCTATTCTGCCGCGATTACCGCTCATGCGGTAGGAGGGGCTTCTCGCCAACCCGGGACCATGAAGAAACTTGGTCCCTGACGCATAGACACGCCTTGGCTAGGGTTGACTCCCCAAAATGGCTTTGCTTTCGGTGAGCTTCCGCATCGAAATACGGACGGTTCCCGATCGAATCCATTTGAGAGGTTAATTCACATCGCCATTGAGGTCGGCGCACAACTGCTTCATCTGTAGAGGATGACGTGGTGGTTGCGGGCCGTTCGCCCCCTACATGCCGGTAACTTTTCCACCTCTGCCGCTGGTACGGTGCAGAAAGTTTCTGCATGCCGTATCTCCCACCGCCCAGCGTCTCTACAGAGTCACAATTCATCGCGCTCTTCGAAGGTCGATCCCGCTGCCGTCAATTCCTCGGATAAGATTTTGGAGACTGTCCAGCTACTGTTTGCTTGCCTTTTCCCAGCGCCACCAACCTCGGCCCAAGGGAAGAGGGATCTGATTTGAGGGCTTCCCTTACCAGAGCAACTGGTATTCGCCCACGGGATGATCTTCTACCACCTACGGAGGAGGCTCCGAGTATTGGCCGAGTCCTCGCGCCGCGGAGAGTCCGCGCTTACGAAGGGAGACCCAGAACCTAAGGCCCACATAGTGCCCTCATAGAGACCCTACAACGGTTCTTTGTGGTATACCCGGCTTTTTCGGACGTCCTTTTTCCACTGGCGGACCACTATGAGTTAGTAGTCCGTTCGTCTCCTGTCTCCGTCATGTCGACGAGCATCTCCTGTGTCGTGAGTCCGGTCCTCTTCCCCACTTAAGGGGCTGAGTTGGAACAACCCGACGGAGAGTAGTGCAGTGCTTGGCTTCCGGTCATCTTCCCCACTTAAGGGGACAATTCAGGATCACCAAGAGGGACCCGCTGGAATTTAGAAGGTAAGTGTATTGCTTTGTTGCTAATATGGGGCCGATGTACTACAGCTTGTCAAGTTGCAACTAAGGTTCTTGCATCAACAGGCAAGCACTTATTCCCCCCCAAAAACAGCAGGCAGACGGTTAAATCAAGGAAGAATATAAATAAGACAAACTATTTTGTGTAACTCATTACACAAGATAGATTGTCTGGTTTATATTCCTTCTTAATTCAAACGCTTACCTACTGTTCCACAGCTTGTCAAGTTCCAAGTAAGGTTTTTGCATCAACAGGCAAGCACTTATCCCAAAAAACAGTAGGCAAACGTTTGAATCAAGGGACAATATAAACTAGACAATCTATTTTGTGAAACTCATTATCAAGAGTTTGAATTTGAAATTCGCCCGTTTGAATTTGTGTTTCAGCATCGCAATTGGACCAAAAATTACTGTGTTACATTGTTGTCTTGTGTACGCTACTCAGATGAGAGTAGGTTCAGTCTGTCGTCTAAAAGCAAAATCTGATCTGGCGTAAAGCTGACAGTGCTTTTTGTTCAGAAAATATCCATAAAAGAGATCTGAGAAGGTTGCACAAGCCCAATTGTTCTCAGTGGTTACAACACAAATGCAAACGGATGCTACAGTGAACTCTTGACAATGGGTCATAAAACAAGAGTATTTGGGCAAATAGACTTTCTTGTTTCAAACGCCTGGCTTCCATGTTTTCAGATATCCGCTTGCCTGTGGCAGCAAGAATTTGATTTGCCACTTGAATTGCTATGGTGAGCAGATCAATTTTTATCAATATAACAATAACCTATATTCTCTGGCTGTCGTACTGCAAAGACGACCTTCCCCGTGATCCAAGTACGCATCCAATTTTTTTGAAGTGTTCTTTAAACCCAAGTAACAACTATGTGAGTAATGTCGAATTCTCTGGAGATATGTGTTGTTTGTCTTTGAGCTTTTCAATAATAGGGTCACGTAAAAAATTATCTAAGTTATGTCGGCAAGAATTATCCCAAAGTTCAAAATTATCAATTGATTCTTCTGTTTAAACTTCACTTTGAACAAAAACTGCCTATTCCCGTTAAATAATTTAAATTTTTAATGAGCGCTTTCGCTTTACCAATTATGTGTAAAATCAAAAATTTGTACAGTACTTCTTTTGATTACACATAGATTTCATACTACTTAGATGTTGTGGCTGTTATTATTGATATTGTCATTTGTTGTTTGTAATTGTCCTCCAGTATATACGTATATAGATATAAAAAACAATGGAAAAGTGTGAGTGAGATCTACATCCAGCAGTTGATCGAGAACGATACTTGATGATGATGATTATATTTTGTATATAAAGAAATATTTTCTGAGGCATTTTTTCACCTTATTCAATAATTGAAATTTTGTGATTACATGGAACGAAATTTTACCGTAAAAAATGTTATATTTATTGTTAATATAATTAAAGATAAGTATTATATTTGATTACACCGTAGCAAAATATGAAAAAAGTATGGACATCCTCCCTGGATAATAGAAAATAAAGAGTATATACTAAGAGTATATATATAGAGTCAACTACTAAAAGGTTAAAGAAAATTCGAAATTTGTATAATACGCTTTGACATATAATACCTCAAATGTATGAAGCTAACATGCAATATTGATATCAATTGCAGAATTTTTTTTTGCCAATGGATAATAATGCAAGTAGTTTAAAAACGAAAACGCATAACATTGCACATTTTCAGAATTTATATTTTTAATTCGCGCTGTATTTTTAGGTACATTAAGTGCACAATCTTCTATGCAAAGCAACCTTCTCAAGGGATGTAGCATGAAAAGATAATAAAGAAATTTAAAAGAATAGTAATAAGAGTACGGACAATATTGAAATTAAATGCAAAAATATATTTTTTTTTTACAAATTATAATCAAATGTTAAAAGGAATTATATTGTCTCCGATAAGACATAAGAAAATTAAAATGTAGAAAATTCTAAATTTGCAGACATATATTCACTGCTTTCTGTAAATAAAACCATTTTGGAAAAGCGTACCTTCTACAGGAAAAGGATTTTCATATTTCGTGTAAGCATTCACAAATACAAAAAAAAGAAATAAATATTACATAAAATTTTAAATTTCTCCTAAAAATGTACTAAATTTTTATTTTGTCTTTCGAAATATGGCAGTAAAAAACAAAGCATAATGTTTTATTTCTGTAAATATTCTGAATGTGCATATTTTTATCTCTTCAGTCACGTCTTTTTATCTTTTTGGACATTGTTAAGTTACCTGTATTTTTATATACCGAAGTGGAGGTAGAGTTTTCTTTGTTATTTGATACTTTTTTTTGCTTATTTAAGGTCTAAGTTTTTGGTCTAACATTTTTCTCGATATTTAGAGTGTCGTTTGTTATATAAATAGAATAAACTCGAACCGGTTATATTTTCACATATATTCTGGCAATAAAATTTAGAAAATACCGGTTTTGTTACCTGTTTTTATTTTAATTTTATATAAAAAGTTTTTAACTGCTGATATTGCATGTGTTTTGCGATTTCAAAACAATATGTATAAAATCTAAGTTAATAATTCAGTAGTGTATTTACTTATTGAAGTATTTCTTTATTTACCTATGGTTATTACTCATTGAAAGTAACTCTGGTCTTATTATCTGGTGGCATAATAACAAACATCGCTTACAAAATCCACATGATCTTCAAAAAATATGTCTTAATTTTTTGTTTTCAAAATAAATTCTAGAAAATAATCTGATGCCGTATTCGAGGAGGGCCGAATCTGTGTGTCAGCGGGACAATAGTTAAAATTATTTGCGAATAAAAATCTTCGACTTAATCACAAAATTTTGAATACAGTTTTGCAAATAAAGAAGGCAAAATGTTCATATTCGGAAATAAAGATAACAAGCGGCCAACTAGCATGCATGTTCACTTTCTCGGTCATTGTCGCAACTACAGCTATCCCATTATAATAGAGTTTCACAATCCTGCAATTTTTTGAATTAATTTAGATTAAGTTGAAAATTACTCTTTGAATAGAGTGTAACAAGTGATTCGCTTCTACGCCGATTCTCCATCCCTGCAATAGTCGCAATTTTATTTAGCATTTGTACGGACTGATATTACGGATTATTATTACTGATTTTCATAATTCTGCAAAATTACAGTAAAATGCATTTGTTTTATTACTGATGTTAGTTATATACATAAAATGTCTTGTATACTTTTCATATTTATATATTTTTTAAATTTTCTTCGAATTGTTTCAAGAAAGATTAGTTTCTGTTTTATAAAATGTAAAGAGTCTCACAATTTGTAATAAATATTTTTAGTCTCTACATGGCTGTTTACCATCCATTTTTTAAAAATTACAATTAAACACCGTTTTGTACAAGAAATAATATTTAACACTTGGAAGATCGCCCCCGATCTGATAGATATATGATGTGTTTTTTCTTTTGTATTTCTTGACCGCTTGAGGAAGAGAGTGACCGCCTCCATATCTTCTTCATTCCGTGTGGTTTCTAACATCACTTGAGTGTCTATTAAAACCACCAGACAAGAATTGTAATGTTTCACATTCTGCTGCCGGAAGTTTTATTTAAAAACAAAAACAACAAAATAAAAGAATCCCACACGCTTAATGAGCGTGCATTCAGATTTAAAAAGACATCTTTGGTTTAAAAAAAATAATATTATTAAATACTAAATCATAAAAAATGCGTTTCAAGAAGTCAATTCAGAATTATTTTTGTAATAACTGGCTTTAAATCGTGTTAACACACGTGGCATTTGCTCTCAATGTGCAGTCCTCTTACCATTAAATATCAATATTTTAGCACAAAAATTATACACAGGGTACAGGAACATTATAGTATTAATAATTTTTTAAAATTCAGATCTTGGAAATGTAAAAATATTTTTTTTAAAGGTTAAATGTATTCGATGGTATTCGATAAAAAGAAAATGTCACTTTTATGCAATTTTATTCGAAAAAATAATTTTGAATAAAAATGGTCGCTTGGCATGTGAAGAAAAAAGTGGTTAGCTTGTATTTGTTTTCCTCAGTCACATGACTTTTCGACATTAGACAGAACTGCAAAATTTCCCATGGAGATCTTGCTTTGTGAATGATTACCTCCATGGTTTAATATTTCTATGACTCACGATGAACGAATCTCTTGTTTTTATTTCATTAATGGATTGAGATATTCTGTTGTTAACATAATTTCCACTGATGTTATCTCAGAGTCTATACATTTTTTAAAGTAACGCATCTCACAAGCAAAAAAAAAAATAATAAAAAATAAATAAATAAACATCTTTCTAAAAATGTAACTTTTATACAATTTTATTCGAAAAAAATAATTTTGAATAAAAATGGCCGTTTGGCATATAAAGAAAAAGTGGTTAGCTCGTATTTGTTTTCCTCAGTCACATGACTTGAGCTTTTATTATATAGATTACGTATGAAAAGATTTAATAGAATAATAATAATAAAAAAAACTTTTATTAATATCTTTTTAAGTTTTGATTCGATTTTTATAAAATTTGAATGACTGGACAAAATTATGCAACAATGATATATAATTATAAATGTCAGACCATTCGGTTGGTTAGTTTTTGCGTTGTTATATGCGGACGGATGGACAGACAGACGGACGTACCAGACGACGACGACGACTATAGGTGCTACGTATTTATATAATTACCAACGCCCCCAAAAATGAGAAAAGAACATCTGAAGTAGAAGGAGATCGAGATTTTTGATCCCATACCGTTTAGACTCAAGTGCATTGCTCATTTTTTAAGCAATATAAAAGCAAGATATAAGTAGATATTAAGCATACGAGGATAAGTCAAGAATGATCAGCAATGAAGATATAAATTTTATTGCAATACAAATAGGAAACTAGCATTAACATCATGTTTCAATATAGTCCCCTTGCTTTTCAACGCACTTGATTCATCGTTGCACAAGCTTTCTGATACCCTCAGAAAAAAAGATTTTATGCTGAGCAGCGAGCCAGGCATGCACCACGTCCTTCAGTTCTTGTCCGAGGTGAATCGACGGCCCTTTAAGGCCTCTTTGAGTGGACTTCACCATTATTCACTCGTCTGTCTAACAGAACCATGTCACGTGCACGCTCAATGTTGTCATAATTTGTGGTCGTACACGGTCGTCCGGCTGCTTCCTCATGCATAACACATGTGCGCCCATTTTTTGAATTTTTCAATCCATTCAGAGACATTCCGTTGCGTCAAGACACTGTTCCCGTATTGTGCCGAAAGTCTTTGATGGTTTGCGGTCCCTGATACACATTCCGACCACAAAAACCGGATGACTGCCGAAACTTCTCTTTGGTGCAAGCCTCTAATGGATCGACTGTAATTTATCTGCAACAAAAGGGAGACAAATGAAGAAATTACAATCAAACTTTCATAGCATGACCACAACATTAAAAGAATAAAATAAACGCGGACAGAGGTCAGTATAAACAATGTAAGAAGAGTTATGTCAAAATTGCGGATAATTTTTGACTTACCCTCGTATAATAAAATTAAGTATATATTGTCAGCCTTAGGTATTATTTCTATTTTATAAAATCAAAAATAGTGTTCTACAGAAATCTTCTCAATGTTAGAAATTATTCAGTTCATTTGTAGAAACCGTATGAGTATTTGATACAGATTTTCATGTTTACGTTAAGTAAAACGTGTTGCTTGGGAACAAGTGAATTTAAACTTAAAGGATTTTTAAAAATTTTATTATTACATTATATACAAAATATTTTTTATAAGAGGCTTAAAATAAGATAAATATTTATATTTATTTCCAACAGTAGAACTTTTATTTCTTTTGTAAAGATTATTATTAATAAAAACAATATTTGAAGGTAAAAATCATTTGTCATAAATGGATAGTTATAAGTTAAAAATTTCCCATTTTAATTGTGAATATTATTATATTCAAATAAAAAATTTATAATTTATTTATTGATTCTATTAATATGTGATGGATGTGTGTAAATGAGTGGAACATTTGGACTAGCATAATACAATATTTTTGCATTTTGTAATGAAAATTCTTTATTTTTCATTGTTTAAAGTGTCATATGTACTATTTGTATAGCCGTACTCAAATATCACGAAATCGAAATTAATGAATATTTCATATTAGATACATTTTCAATCAAAATCTAGAAATTTATGACTTTAGTGATGAAAATAAATATTTTTTTTTTTCGTGAATATTTACTGTAATTTGATGCTTTAGTTTTCTTATAAATATCGTAGACTATGGAGGGATGGGACAATATTAACAAAAATAATTTTTACAATTTACGTTTCGCTAGTACAAAATGGAAAATTTCAGAATAACATCTTGAAACATTACCATATATTTAAAAAATATATAAATTTGATGATAGTAATTAAATTATTGAGTTTAGTTATTAAACCGATTAAATTAATAAGAAAAATGTCCCATCCCTCTCTCAGGTGAGAGAGGGATAGAACATGTTTTTAAAATGAAAATTCATAATTTTAATTTTCAAACTGTGGTGAAAAAATGAAAAAAACAGAGTGACATTTACATTCATAAGGTTTATTGTAAATCACAACATTTATTTTATCTTATATTATGCTTTGTAAAATCCAAATCAAATGAAAAATATGCGTGTGCCCAACTAGTGCCGTCAATTATTTTTGGTGAATGTAGCTTTGCAATTACTTCTTGTTCATCAATTGTGGAACAGTCATAATGTACTTTTACATACCTTTTCAAATAGTGTATTGCCATGCAAAAAGAAAATTTCGCAGTTTGAGTTCAATAATTATTTCAAAATAGTAATATTTTATTTAAAATAGCTAAGTATATTATAGATATAAACATAAATATTTAATACTAATGGTTTACATTGATAAATAATGCATGTGTAAGAAAAGAAACATTTGCACTGCTTTAATTTTTCAATGCATATTTGTTTTGAAAAAAAAATCATGGAAGTAGTTGAAATTCCTTTTTAATTTGCAAAATAATAAGTTTTATTTGTTACATTATTCAATTCCAAATCAAGATAGTCTTATACGAGGGTGGGCTGATAAGTTCGAGCCCTGACACAGAAATGGAGCAAGTATGACCAAATAACAATGATGTTTGTAAAGTATGATCCTTTAGATGACATTCCTCCGAGTTTAAGACGCGTAAGTTCATTGATTATTGCTTGGCGATAAAATAAACAAGTTTTGTCATTTTCAAAAAATGAAAAAAAAATGAAGTTCTAGCTGTCATAAAATACTTTGTTAAAAAAGGCTTAACCCCCACGGACATAAAAAAAGAGTTACATTCCACCTTAAAGGTTTCTTGTCCTTCGTATTCGACAATAAAAAAAGGGCTGCTGAATTTAAACATGGTACGAAATCAATTCACGATGATGAACGCTCAGGACGTCTAAAAACCACCACGACTGACGAAATCGTCTCAAAAATTCACAATGCCGTATTGAATGATCGCCGATTAAAAATACGTGGACCCGCTGGCATTGCAAACATCTCGATAGACCGTGTCCACTACGTTTTACACGATGCTTTGGGTATGAAAAATCTTTCCGCTCGATGCGCGCCGCATTTGTTGAACGTCAACTAAAAACGCCAAAGAATGAACATTTCTCAAGAGTCTTCTGAAATTTATTGTGTTGCAAGTTGAAAAATAAAATGACATATTGTCAAAAATCTTGTATTTTCTTTGTCAGGCGGCGAACTTTTCGAACCACCCTCGTACAGAGCTGCACTAAAGAATTTGCGCACAAGAGTGTATCTTAAATATATTAAGTTGCAAGGGGACTACATTGAAAAATAATATGAAATATTGTCAAAAATCTTGTGCTGTCACTGTCAGGCCGAGAACTTAGCACATACACTCCGTAACATAAAATACCAAAATCGTAAATATAAAATACCAAAAAAATGTATGTAATTAAACATAATTATTTGGATATAGATATCATTAGGGAGGGATAGACATGTCCCAACGCTCCCTGAGTTATAGTATTCCATCCTTCCCTTTCAACATAAAAAAAAAAGGTTTTTACAACAAGCATATGGCTTTTAGTCTTAACTTAATTTTTCATTCATAAAATATATATTATTGAGTTTGCAAACAATTAAAAACAATTATGTTAGCAATAAAGAATGATATTGAAAGCTTGCATTAAAAATTTGAGTAGTTAATTAATTTTTAATATTGTAAAATAGCCTTTTTAATTCACAAACTCATAGGTGCTTGCAACTAAGAAGATTTACAGCAACAAGTATGATGCAATGATTACTCCATCTGGTCAAAGAGTCATAAATTAAAAATGAAGCTTATTTGAAGCATTACTGCAGATGTCCAATCCCTCCCAGTGTCCCATTCCTTCCTAATCTCCCTTAATGTTAAATAATTAATTTTAAAAATGCAACATTGAAGTTGAATTTTCTACGTACAAAATATACGCATGCAAAAGCAATACTGCATTGTTATTCCATACGCAGATATATAGAAGAAAATAAAATTTAGTCCTAAAAATGTATTAACAATAATAAGGGAAAATCCATTTATAAAGAATTTGTTGGGGGTAAGAATCAGTTTTATCATGAAAATTTAAAAAAATCTGTTTTAATAAATTTGACACATGTTATTAATTTTTAAATATAACCCCCTTCTGATAAACATGGTGGCCATAATTAAATGGACAGTATTCAGCGTGTTCTGCAAGGCGACTATCAGCAAGAATGGAGCCAAATTTTGTAGGATGATTAAACAAGACGGAGATCGCAATACTCCGCGAAGAAATAGTTCCAAAGGTCACTGCTAGAGGGGGGGGGAGTTGTGGGACTGTTATTTTGTAGAATCCTAAGTTGCCCATCCTGTTTAATAATCCTACAAAATTTGGCTTCATTCTCATAATTAAATCGTGATGCAGAACACGTCAGTTCCATTTCGTGGCCATAACGGTATTTTATTGTATTATTTTGATGTGAGATTCTTCAGGCGTCTAATAAAATTAATTTCATAATGGAAAATTAGCAGTTTTTTAACATATAAGTAAATATGTTCTCAGAAGCTTATCAACTTTGTAAATCTGAGCTGGTACAAGTTTTTATGAGCTTCTAGACCTATTAGGCCTCTAAATCAAATCGGTCGTGTTTGTAGGGAAATAACATATTTTAGGTATTAATATATCTTAAAATACTCTACAAAAACTTTTCATTAAAATCACTATTTGTTTATTTTAAAATATTTTTTATTTTTATTTTTATTTTTCATTTTTCATTTTCCTTTGGTTTTGCCCTCGTAACTTTTCTCTTTTCAGCCTCAATTAAATCGATTTCAGAATATTTTTTTTATCATAAGGCGTTTTTATTATATTCAAAGGACGCTTTAGAACGTTTTCCCACATTCTTGGAGAACCGAATTACAGCGAAATGATGTATCCGCTGGTAATCTGTCCAGCTTGCTTTCCTATTGGCTACGCACTGTTTAAACATTGCGAAATCGATTTTCTACGTGTCAACTATAAGACTTCCTGCGCCACCTAAAGATCTCACATTCCTTTTCTTTTTCTATTGCTTCAAAATACGTGTCATATGTTATAATGGAATGTTTTATGCCTTAACGTAAAGAGCTTGACGTAATGCTACTTTGTTCTACTAGCTTATCTTCTTTAAACTGTGTGCTAACGCATGACAGTGTTAGTATCTGAAGTTCGTTTAAGTAGTTATAAGTAAAAAGGAATCTTCCTTCCTATGTTCTGACATTTGTTTAGCTTAATAAAAATGTCATGAAGGCCAATTGACTCTTTTTCCTTTGAAGAAATTCCATTGGTTTGCTGACTCTAATTTTTCGTAACTACCACGACTTTATTGCACTGCTTGTTCCCATATCATGCCTGGAGTAGTATGATAACGTCGATTTAATATTAATATTGTGGCTGTCAATATCATAGTGGCCTTATCATCGAACTTCATCACGGCAAAATTGATCTGCACTGCTTTGTCTCTAATTGGCATTCGTAATGTAATCTCGTTCGACTCACCCATGCTGTGAGATAACATATTTTAATACATTATATATATATATATATATATATATACATTTATTAGCATATATATGTATAATATATTTAAAGTTTCTATACATTTTATAACTAAAATTGAATTAAAATATCACCTTAAAAATTTATATATTATATAGATATTATACCTGACATTTTAATTCAAATTTAGTTATAAACGCATCGTATATTTTTGTAATGAAGTTATTCATTTAATCAATTTAAAATATATTTGAATACATCTTATTCTTATAAATAAAATTCTACTTCATTTTTACATGTAACTATAACCCCTTTTTATTCAGCAAAATTTTCGAAAAATCTTAATTATTTTAAAACTGGAATTCTTCAGGAATTGCACATTTCATTGAAACTAAACTAGAAGATAAATCAATTAAATTCTTCTCTGAAAGATGTAAAGTTACATAGAAGCGTTAATTTTTTTCAAACAAAATACCAGCGTAAGGAATAGTTAAGTTACAAAAACTTTTATAAAGAAAAATAGCGTTTTACTGATCTATAATAAATATATACACCTTAGTTTGACATGTCACTATTTCCTTAAAATGGAAGAAAAGGAGAGTATTTCAACATTAACTAGGACTACAATACAGTAAAAAGTATTTTCTGTTTTATTAGAATAAATTGTGACAGATGTTAAAGAATAAATCATGTAGGAAACTAGTTAATAATATAAAATGATCAAAAACTTTTTATCATTTTTACAGCATATAAAATTGAACTGAAAAATGTGAAAAAAAAAACTGCATTTATCTAAAATATTAAATTACTAACAAGATTTTGCGCATGTTACATAAGTTTTACATTTTATTTTTTGTGATACACTAAACAATTTCATTCTTTGTGTAAAATTTAAATAATACACACGGTTGTCCTTCGTTATCGTTGACCAATAACTAAATCATAAACTGTAAATTTTATAGGTACATTTCAAACTCCAAATATTTCATAGAAAAATTCATTTATGTCAAAATACATTGCTCAACATACATAAAAGTGTAATACAAAAGCAAAACACCAAAACATCATCTATGAGAATTTTAATTCTTTGAAGTGATATCAAGATCATGAATGGATGCTCCAAGGCGCGAGTTGGAAACCTGTAAGTGACGAAAAAGTAATGTTTGAAGAGTATAAAATATTTTATGTAGTCTTTGGTCCAAACTGTTGCACACCTGCGATGAAGTGGTTGATTTGACTTTGTAGAACTACGTTCCACTCTTTAAGAAGCGCAATCTATAAATAACGTAAAATCAACGGAGACCAAGACAGCATGCACTTCATACATTGTATTTTTTCAGTTTGAAGTATTTTCTGATACAAGTTTCGCTGTGCGATGTCTGGTGTTATCATGCATTAAAAGTCTCAATGGCTGTTGTGTGAAGTACGACGCGAGATCTGAGCATATCTTCAGTATTTTTGGGCTGAGAAATTGACATTCCGCATTATGTTAAAGTACATACGTCCACATATTCCTGTTCTGCTCCATTCCATCAACCCATTTCGTCTGGAGTGTTGTATTTTCTGCACGAACGTGGGTTATAACAAGCGTCCGTTTTCTTCCGTACCAGAAAACATCGGGTCTCATGCTTTGGACAGAATCAGGACTCCTCAGTCGAAGTAGGGAATACCGGGGCTTGTTGGCCCATTTTTAAAAATATTTTTTATTTACTTTATTTTATGAAAATTTTATTTTTTTTATTTTTGACAATCAGCGCACCTTAAAGCATAACCACGTAGGAAAAAATGTTAACTATATTAATTAATAGTTTCTGTATGAAACTTAGAATGATATCAAGTCACTGAGCCAACCTGCCTTGTCGAACGGTGTAGGTTCGTCCACTAAATAAATTTTATTTTCGGATTACTAACACGAATGAAAAAACACATAACATATCAAATGTAATTTTAATTTGGTAAATAAAAGATACAAGGGATATGAAAAGATGTTTTGACCAACTTAACTACTGCCTTCATCAAAATCTTCCTCATTATCACAATGAATGCAAAAATAAAATATCATATCCACAGTGACATATAATTCGTGTGCCCAATATTTGCAACTGATACATTGAATCCACTGTTCTCCTGATTTACTATTTTTGAATGATTTAAAACAGCAAATTCATTGGGAATTATTATTTCTATTTTGTCCATCTCCACTGGATAGATTTACTGCTTCTTTGATTGATCTCTTGTTCAATTTCACTTTGAGAACAGCGACTTTCATGATCTCTTCTGGAAACTTTCCTCTGTCTGATATTTTAACATAATTACGAACAATCTTGGCATCTAGAAATGAGGCAGTAACTATAGCAGGCCATTGATAAATATTAAATTGGATCCCATATTAATGCAAGTTGCTTTTAAAGAAATCTTAAATAAAGTCATTTACAGTTTTTATTAATAATAGAGAATACAATAAACTAATACAAAAATTGTATAATAAAGTTTCTCTCAATAAACATTTGGAAATTTCCTTGCTTTCATGAAACAACTAGTCCTCGAGTGTATTTTACAATACACCCTTTTTTCGTCAGCTATCCACGCAATAAAAGTAAAATTAATTTTGTGAATTCAGATAAGTTATAAATTTTAGATTATATAAAAATTATATTTTTATGGAATTTTAATATTACTTTTATTATTATTATTTTTTGCTTATAAAGCCGGGCTCCTCTGATTTACGTGTCCAGAAGTTTGTCTTAGTTGCCTATTAGTTAATAACGCTGTGCCCAGTAACACACTTAGTTAAGGAGTCTTAGTCATAGGCTACCCCGGATTAAATGGGCCAACATGCCCCATATCGCCATTTTGGTTTCTGATCGTCGTATCAAAATATTTTTTTTAATATTTTTAAACATCAGTAGGTAGATAATAAGCTCTGAACAACGGTCTTTTAGACTGCTATTCCCCAAAGTGAAGCATCAAATTAGAAACAAATCATAAACGATTATTTATAAGTGCAAAAAACAAGTGGTTAAGTGTGATCGAAGATCGCACAAAGGGTTTCGTTTAATATTTCTTCCAAAACACTTTATCCTTCCTTTAATAAATCCAAATAAATTTCATTTTCCAAAAAAGAAAAAATAAGGCATGTTTTTTATAAAGTAAAACTTTACCGGTCTTTTTTTCTCGTTTTTTCGTTTCTCGTTTTTTCGAAAATCTGAACCGGTCCGATAGCGGGCAAAGCCCGCTATTATATTCTGTCATAATAATATCTGTCATGCGAACTAAATGCGATATTAAAAAAAATCAATTTCCAAAGTTAAACATGCTATATAGAGACCTTCAAAATGTTAGACGTCAGATTAATTTTCTTTTTAATTCTCTAATGACGTCATATTAAGCTGCTTTCTGTATTTATACATACTCATACTCCTTGTATTATTGAGAAATGTTTGAAAATTTCCGTTTTATTACCAATATGACGTCATATTAATCTTTCTTTCAATTGGGAACCTTTTTATTTCATTTTCATTTTTCACGTGGAAATCTTTCAATAGAAAATTAATTATTGTAGAAATAATTTTATTGTGTATTTTTAATTGTTGGCAACTGCTATAACGAAAAATATTTAAATTTAATAGGAAAAGGCTGTTAGATTTTTGGTTTTTTATCTCTATATATTAAAATAATGCGATTTTTTCAAATTTTATGATTTTGAGCTTCATAATAAGTATTTAGCTATAAGTACATAAAATTTCATGAATGTAAGTTACATGGTATCTGAAAACCGGCTTTGTCACGGACAGACAACGAAGCGGGAGTAATAGGGTTTCATGAGATGAACGAAACCCTAAAAAAGCCTTACATGAGTGAAAATTTGAAAGTTTGAAGTGACTTTCGTTTGATTGCTTCTTCACTGTTGACGTTGTGGTTGAAAGAAGACGAGATAAGACACATGTCACTTAGCTAGTAACGCTTTCCACCAAATAGTTTGGAAAATATCGAGGATGGGCCAACGTACCACTATGGCCAGCATGCAAGTCTCCCCTAACTTGATTTCCATCGCGTTGTGTTCATTCTCGATGTTACGAACCTAAACTTATTCATACTACATTCTGTCTTGAGGTCAAAGGAATACACACCGTTGACCTACGTCCATACAGGCTACTTTTATGAAGCCTATTTCGGAGTGTTTGGCTTGACATATTCCGTCTTATTACAAAAAGAATCTGTCTTTAAAGATGAGTAGCATTGTGTGTTCTGTTGCGATGAGCTATTAACATAAGATACCGATCATGCTGTGGTAGAATATGGATGGCTTTGCAATTGCTGATGTCAAACATTCCCTGTTTTTTGGAATATATTACACACCCTTGAAGTGACACATCTCGACACCCCAAAAGATTTTGCTACACTCCTTTGTGTTTTCCGGATTCCAGTCTGCCAATAATTCACCAGGTCATTGAATCACATGGTTGTGACATTTTAAAATAACCTTTTCGCAAAATTTTTTCAATAATTGCGTATTTCGAAAGAGACAGTGAACAAATAGACTTTTGTGAAATTGTAATGCACTTATATATTTTTCTGATATCTGATGTCATGAACGTTGATTTGAATATGAATTTTCTTCGTATGATTTTTGCTACACTTTAAAGTATGGTTATTCCGTTTTACGGTAGTTATCAGTAGATTAATTTGTATAATTTCGTTAAAAACATGTGCTTGCATACCTTTTTTTCTAGCAGTGTATTTGTTTTTAGAAAAGTTACGAAATTTAAATTTTCATACGGTCTACAGGTCCTATAAGTTATATTTAGAAAACATTCTTCATGTGCTAATTGGCAAGTTACCACATTCTTCTAGGAGCAAAATATACTGAATTATGATACTTTGAATACTTTATGAATATTTAGTTGTTTCTTGTAATAAAAACGTAAATGTACGCTTTTGCGTTGTGAGAGATGTTAAAATGGAACAAAAGAAGAAAACCATTTACATAAAATGCCCAGACTTAAAAACAAAATATTTACAGCAAATAATATTAAAGGAAGGAAAATATATAACATATAGGTGTGTTGATGTTTGATGCGCCTGTTATCGGTGCAAGGGATATTGGACAAATGTAGGGTTTCCCATCTTTGGGGGCTTTCTGTGGGAACCTAACCTGCAGCTTTACGCAGATTGGAAGAAAACTATGGTAACTCCGAACATTTAGGCCAACGAGTGCAACAAGGGTGCCAACGATGCACCTTTCGTCTACCAGCTTTGTGATTAAGAGCCTCTCAACAGCTTATGGGCGAAAAATATACAGAAATTAACTAAAAAACTAAATTTCTACCAGCATTTTGCGCACTTTACATTGTAAATTTTACATTTTACATTTTCCAGTAAGCATAACGTTTTCATTCTGTGAATATACTTTTTTCTCAGTGTATAAATAAGAATTTATCTACATGAATAATAAAGACAATGAAAAAAGGGGCTTAAATGTTTGTAGGGTATACCTGAAAGACGAATAAGGGGACAGGAAAACAACATTTTGAAAAATACAGGGTGATTATTAAAAAACTATCCCGATATATGAGTCCTTAACTATCACACCGTTCACAGAAACTGACTGAAATTTTGGTTTTAAGTATTTTGAGGTATGCGCTCAAGAATCGTATGGAAAACAACAGTTAAAACTGTTAGAGTTTAACTGTTGTTTTTTACAGGTTACAGTGACAAATTTTTGAAAATTTTAAATGGTAACACCTATTTTTTTTTATATTGAAATGTGATCTTCATAGTGAAAAACCATAAAAAGCGTTGGAATGGTAGCTGTAGCACGAAAATTGCCGGCGCTAGAGAGACTAAGAAGAAAAGTGAAAACAACCAAAAAAGGACAGAGAAGCAACATAAAGTAAAATATTTTATTATTCAGTGCTATCCAACATCTGCCGCATAAAACGTGTCTTCGTGTGTGACATGGAAAATTTGTGAAACTCAATAAAATGTTTTGTTTTCTGTTGATTCTCTGTCCTTATTCGTTGTTTTCACTTTTCTTCTTAGTCTGTCTAGCGCCGGCAATTTTTGTGCTACAGGTGCCGTTCCAACGCTTTTTATGGTTTTTCACTATGAAGATCACATTCCAATAAAAAAAAAAAAATAGGTGTTGCCATTTGAAATTTGCAAAATTTTGTCACTGTAACCGTAACTGTTAGAGTTTAACTGTTGTTTTTCATACGATTCTTGAGCGCATACCTCAAAATACTTAAAACCAAAATTTCAGTCAGTTTCTGTGAACTTTGTGATAGTTAAGGACTCATATATCGGGATAGTTTTTAACACTTTCCAACCTAGTTGAAAAGTGTTTATGACTTCGGTTTGTCTGGCCGTCTGCCGTCTGGCCGTCTGCCGTCTGGCCGTCTGGCCGTCTGCCGTCTGGCCGTCTGGCCGTCTGCCGTCTGCCGTCTGTCCGTGCTCTAACTCCCGTAAATATGCTCGGATTGCTCTGCAATTTTTATATGTTATAGTCGTTATCTATAGCATGTTCCCTATTTCAACGGAAGTGTGTAGCACTTATAGTTTTTTTACAGGGGCACTCAAAAGAATTCCATTACATTGCGGTCTATGGGGGAAAATCATTTGCGGTTTATTTAAATAATGTTTCACTATTTTAAACGCATTGAAATTTATATATATCACTAAGGTGCATTAGAAGAAGCTTAACATGGAATAGGGTGTGCATAGCACTTATACTTACTGTACAGGGACAGTCAAAAGAATTCCGTTACATTACGTCTATGGAGAAAAATCGTCTGCGGTTTATTTAAATAATGTTTCCCTATTTAAAACGCATTGAAATTTATATGAGGTGCATTACAAGAGGCTTACTACAGAATATCGTGTGTATAGCAGTTATCGTTCATTTACAGGGACACACAAAAGAATTCTCTGCTGTCTGTTAACAATAATTCCTCGAAGTGCGTTTTAAGTTACTGAAAGCGATTTTAATTTTAACTCGCTTTTTGTCTATTACGTGGTGTGTATAAATTCTGTAGATCCTATACAGGGAAGCACAAAAGTTCGCGAACACATTTCCGTATTATTTAACTCCAGACGGAGAATTTTAAACTGTGCTACGTGTTTCCTAACTGAACTAAAATTTATTATCCTATGTAGTATATATACAAATCTATAGATCCTATACAGGGCTGAATAAAAGTATTCGGATTACTTAGATGTTATCTTTTAGCTTATTAAACGGTATGATTTGTAAAATTATTTTGGAAGCGTTGGAAAGTGTTACATAATCTATGCTTGAAGCATGATTTTTCGTTCTTGTTTTATAATCACCCTGTATCTATTAAAAAAAATGCTGATTTCGTCGCAATAATAATTCAGAATGTCTCTTATTTTTTAGTTGTCAAAATATTTCTAAAACATGTACATAATTTATAATTTTATGTTTTGAAATCGTAGCGTAACTGACGAACTGTCTGTAAGATTTTAACACTTCAAATAAAATTAAATATATAATTTAGAAATATTTGGATAACTAAAAATAAGAGACATCTTTTAAGAAGAGTACACAGAAAAAAGAATACATTAATTTCCGGAAGAGTTATTTAGAATTTTTGAATACATATCGGGCCCACAGGTCTAATTACTGGTTACATTAGCGGGGAGAATTTAAGATCCCACTGAACAACACCTTTAAACTTCAAATATTTAAATTAAACTTCCAAATAAATAAATTAAATTAATGCTTCTGTAAAATTATTGAATATAAATAAAGATAATAAAGCTTTTTCCATAGAAAAGTCAGCGTAAAAAATAAATATATAGAAAAAATGGATGGATTAACAATTCTTGTATCAAGAATAAAAGCTTTTTCCAGATCCTTAATAAATAATATAAATATTAATTTGGCATGACACTATTTCTTGAAAATGGAAAGAAATTTAAAGTATTTTAACATTAAGTATGTAAAATAATTTTGAAACAAAATTTCAGAGAAAAACAAATTTTCGTAATGGATTTTTTAGGAAAACATATTTCATAGAAGCTAAACTTCCAAAATAAATAAATTAAATTAAAGATTCTGTGAAAAGAAAGAAAGTAAATTCATACATAAAGTTCTTTGAAAGAAAATAATAGTGTAAAACATACATTTTGAAAGAAATCGTTGGCGTTAATAAAACATTTATAAAGAAAATTACTCTTTTTTCGATCTTTAATGAAAATAGAAATCTTAATTTGACATAAAACAATTTATTTAAAGTCAAAAGAAAATGGTGATATTTCGACACTAACATTTCGCCATGCGCGCCAATTTTCAACACACGTGTGTTTAAATTGTGCAACACATAAAAAGCTTTCATTTATTCCTTCTTAATTTAATATCACAAGTTGAATTCCATAAACGAACATGTGTAGGTTCTATTACTTTGTCTGTTTCAGTAATATGTGAAAACATATTTAACAATATACTTACATTTATTTTGTTAAAATGTTTTGAAAGAGAATATTAATCGAATGAAAAACTAATTACAAATGCAATTATAAAATATTTTATGAATATCTGAACAATTATGAAATAATGTTTTCATACCTACAAAATTAATCAGAGTCTTAATCTACTTTATTTTCTGCTACATTTTGTGCATAAGATCTGCTTTGTTGAATGTTGTAACAAATAATTTTTATCTATTCGTTGCACTTCATTGTAAATGAAAAATTCCCTTTTCGGCCGCGTGTGTAACATTATTTTCGCTGTTGTGCATGAATATCACCATATTTAACATTTGCTCGTCCAAACCTTACATAATTTGAGCAACTGATTAATTGATTTGATTAATTTTTTATATGCTTAGAAAAGCTGGCGAAGACGAAATTTGAGTTCTGTTTATAAGTTGTTCACTCAGATTATGATAATGTTCTCAAGAATGTAACTTTTCGGTTTGGCCCTCTTTAATGTTATTTTTGCAAATAAAACGCCCAAGTTCATTGCAGAAATATTTGTCATTGTATAAAATACAACAAGCGAATGGTACGGCATTGTTTTTTCCGACGAATCGAGACTCTGCCTGCAACATCATAATGGTCGCATTTGAGGTCTGACGGCGCCGCGCCGTGGGATTGCACTCTTGCATTATACTCTAAAATTGTGAGGCGTGAAAAGTTGACTCTTTGGCAGAGTGAGAGGCATTTTCACTCTTTTTCTAGTGAATTTTCGAAAAATACACTCCTTAAAGATTGGAATTTTCCACTCCCTAGAAAGGAGTGAAATATTTCACTCCGTTGTCGAGAGTGACTGTCTCACTCCGTTGACAAGAGTGAAATATTTCACTCCGTTGACAAGAGTGAAATATTTCACTCCGTTGAGAGTGAAAGCCTGTCATTATATAATTTTGTCCATATTTATTTATTGAGAGAAACGGATTTATCATTCTTTCTTAATTGTTTTTCAATGTCAACATGTTAGTTCAATTTTTATTGCAAGTTATCTGCAGGCGTACAGCCGCTCATGCTACATAATCTATTTTTAGTGGAAACACGATATGTTTTTGTTTCCGACTTAGTTTTACTGATAAAGCTTACGATTGAGTACCGGAACTTTTGAACGTAAATAGGTGAAAGTCTTGCCAAATACAGATTTTACCTATTTTATTCATAAATGCCAGAGGTCATGCATTTATTACGGTGAAAAAACGAAGTCCGAAAAAAAGAAACATATTTTTTTCAATAAAATCACAAGATGGCGCCAGCTCTCGGAAACCCCGTTAACAAAACGAAACGCATAAAACGAAATGCGTTTGTATTGTAGTACGATTTTTAAAAAACTGAAAAAGGCATTGAAATAATAAATGAATCGATATAATTATAGACTGGGCCTGATTACCTCATTGGAGACGGGGCCCGCAAAATGATGTAGAAAAAATTCTTCTACAATTTTTTTTTATTTCAGTCATCATTATCTAAGAAACGTACTTCTGTCTTAGTCTGTACTTTCCTGTTCTCTAAAATCAGCTTAAATTAGGAACACTGTAGATAAAATATTTTTTCTGGGACATTTTTGAAAGAAATATTTAACATTAAAGTATTATAGTATCAAACAACAAAAGAAAATTCACGTTAACCTAAGTTTCATGAGCATTTTTATAAAATGAGAGGAAATTTCCGAATACTTTTCAAAAAACATTTCTAGTTTTTTCTAAAACATATTTTAGTTTTGTGGGAAGAGGGGGGGAGAGCGTCAGAAGCTGCTAGGCCTTGGGCCCCGGACAATCGTAATAGGGCTCTAATTATGGAAACATTATTAGCAACAAAAAGGTGAATAAACATATAAATGATTTATTGTAATCGAATTTTTGTCATAGCAGATGTGCGGAAATGTGTTATATGGTACAAAAAAGGTTTAAGTTTTCTAATTTACACATCAGAGAAACACCGTAAATATTTCTGATTTCTACACAAGGTCAGAGATGCTAAGTTACCACTAATCGTCCGCAATATGTGGTTAATCGGACCCAGTTTAACAACGTTTCGAACCAGAAAAATTATTTGATGAATCTCTATTTCTTTAATTTCAGGTTTTTACGTGGAATTTATTTAATTTCATTTCTTAAAAAAAAAATGGTGCGAAACGTATTAAACCTGGGTCATATTAATCCATATGTCATGCTGGTGACGTCGGAGTTTATGGCAACCCTTTTTTTTCTCTTCTACTACTGAGTAGGAGAGACGGGGGAAGAGTTTGGTGGGAGGCCAGAGTGATAGGTTGTGTGTGTGCGTTGGCACGTAGTTATGAAAATGAGCATAATTATGTTAGTAGAAAGATTAATATAGTTAACTGCTGCTACTGGTATTCTTTATATATATCTATGTGTTCTTTTGTGTTGTGATGTGACGTCCGTAATAAATTTGTTGTATTTTATACAAATTAGCTGCATTCTTCTGAGCCAATAGAAATATAAGAATAAAATGGATTCATCGAATAATCGGTTATAAATTATAAAAAGGCACGAACGAGAGAAACCAGAAGGAAGGTTTTTTTAAAGGGATATCGCACGCTCTCTTAGCACGCTCTCAGTTGCAGGCTTCTGTATGTTTCTTCCTTCAGTGAAATAAAAAATAATTTACAGAATAGAATCATATGAGAAATATTTTATGATTGAAAACAATGTGTTAACTTTAGTAATATGAGAGTTATTTGAGAGCATATTTATAGTATTAATTGATAAGTGTTAAGAGTAAAAACTAAAATGTTTAGTATTAAAGGGCTAAGAAAGAAAGATCTAGTTGTTGTAGCCATAGAGCTGGGTATTAAAGTGGAAAGTGACCACAGAAAAATAGATTTAAAAGCATTAATTGAGCAAAGCGATCAGTATGCAAAAGATAGTGAATTTATAAAAGAATTTTTAAATACAACGGTGTCAGATGGCATAGAAAGAGAAAAGCATGACGCAGAAGTTGCGAAATTCGACAAAGAAAAGTGTAAGTCAGAACAAGATATGTTATTAGAAATTGAAAAAAACCTAAGCTGGAATTAGTTAAAGAGCAGATAGAAATGGCGAAAATGCAAAACGAGTATAGAAATTCTGATACAGGGGTGGATGGACCTAAACCTAATTCGTTAGAAGCACTAATCAAAAGCGCCAAAACTTTGACTATTGCAGTCCCCAGCAGGCCCGAATCATGGAATTTATTTTTTACTTCACTCGAGAAAGCATTCGAAATTAAAAACGTCGCAGAAGAATTAAAGGTTGAGATTTTGTTTAATGTGGTAGGGGAACGGGCAGCGCATTTGTTTGTGTATGCAAACACGGAAGAAATGAAAGAGTACCAAAAGGTCAAGGCGTTAATCTTAAAAGAATTTCAACCCACACCAGAGGCTTGCCTCGAAAATTTTCTTTTCGCGAAAATATCGAAAAAAGAGAATCATATGCAATTCGCGAGTAGGCTCAGAGCCAATTGGGATTTCTTCTGTGAATTGAGAAAAGTAAATGATTTTGACACGCTTAATGAGTTAATTGTCAGCGACAGATTATTAAGTTCACTTTATTCGGAGACGCGAAGTTATGTCAGGATAAAACAATTAGATAATTGGTTAAAACCACGACTAATTGCGGAATTATGCGAAAATTGGTTCACGTCAAAGGGAAGAACATTTTTGGAATTATATGATAAACCGGTAAAACCCCGCAGTCACGACGAATCGGGAAGTGTGAATTACAATAATGGAAAATATGTACCACCCCATGTCAGAAATAATTTTTACTTTCGTGGCGATAGAAAGATAAATGTGTCTACTAGAGAATGTAAGCTTTGTAAACAGATAACACATTTGCTGTTTTGTCCGAATAATAGAGAAAGAGATAAAATTGGAAGTTTGCAAAATCAAACAAAAAAAGATTCTTTGATCGGAAAAAATAAGCAGGATGATAAAATAATTGCCAAGGTTGAAACACACTGTTTTGGAAACGAGCCAATAAGTACGCAGCCACTACAATATGAACGTTTGTGGATAGGGGGGAAAGAAATAAAATGTATTTTAGATAGCGCTGCAGAAATACCTGTAATAAATTATAATCAATTATCGGATTCATTTAAAAATAATGAAAATTCAAAAATTCAGTTAAAATCGGCTTTTGGAGAAAGAATGACTGCGGATCTTGCGACATTGCCGGTAGCTTTAAAAACCGGAGTGTCAAATAGCTTGTTAAATAGCGTAGATGTACTGTTTGCCGTTACGGATAAATTATATGAGACATGTATTATAACACCGGCAGTTCATGAAATATTACAGTTAGCTAGTAACGAGGGAGGAGAGGGGATGCCCAGACAGAAATGTTCTTTGGCGCCAGTAAATGATATGCAGTCGGAAAAGGGTAATGAAATTGAAAGGAAAAAGGGGAAGACAAATAAATATTGAAAATTTATGCTGGAGAGGTGAAAATCAAAACGCGGAGAGAGAATTAAATATTAGTTGTATTGAAAGGAAAGATGATAGCGGAGATTTGAATGCAGGTCAACGATCAGATGCATGTATATACAGGGAGCAAGAGGAGAGTTGCGAAACATTACAGGGTGCTTTCAAAGACGCGGAAAAAGGTAAAAACGGGTTCGTTATAGTAGATAATTTGCTTTATCATAAAGAAAGAGTCACGGGGGATTGTGTTATGCAATTGGTTCTACCAAAGGTGAGGAGAGGGGAAATTTTAAAAATTGCGCATGAATGGATTTTTGCTAATCATCTCGGCATGAAGAAAACAAAAGAGAGAATTCGCTATTCATTTTATTGGCCGAATATGTCACGGGATGTAGAGGATTATTGTAAATCTTGTAAAGACTGCCAGTTACGGAGTAGAGAGAGGGGTAGCGATCAGATACCCATTGTTCCAATTGAGAGACCGGAACTTCCATTCGACGTTGTAAATATCCACATAATTGGAAAAATTGAACCACCTACAGCGCGTAGACATCAATATGTACTTAACTTAGTGGATCAACATTCGCGGTGGCCTGAGGCGGTCCCGTTAAGAACAATTACGGCTAAAGCTACGTGCGATGCATTATTAGAAATATTTATGCGAACAGGGATACCCCGCGTAATAGCGAGTGATCAGGGCAGAAATTTTGTTTCAGGTTTAATACAGGAGTCTCATGCTAGGCTAGGGGCGGCTCCTAGATTTGCAACGCCAGGGAATCCACAAAGCTCGGGATTAGTGGAGCGATATAATCATGTTCTGAATGTTACACCATATAATTTGGAGTGATTCAAAAAATTGGGATAAACACATCCTTTATTTATTATTTGCCTATAGAGAAATTCCGAATAGTACCACGGGAGTATCGCCATTCAAATTAATGTACGGAAGGGAGGCTAGGGGCCCATTAGCGGTATTAAAATCTACATGGTCAGGAGAAATCCCACTACCCATAAATCTTGGAAAGAGCGCAACCGAATATCTTCAGGAGTTAAAAATTAATTTAGAAAGGGCTTCGGAGCAAGCGGCAATAGTAGCGGAATTTAAACAAGGCTCGTATGCGAAGTACGCTATTCGAAGAGCGATTTACAAGGAATTTAGACCGGGGAACCAGGTATATCTATTAATCCCGGATTCCACGAACAAACTTTATGCTAGGTGGACGGGACCAGCCGAAATTGTAGCACGCTGTAAGCCTAATTCTTACAAAGTAAAATTAATAAATGGGAATGTTAGGAATATCCACGTAAATAAGATAAGAAAATTTACTCCTAGGGTACGGGCGGTGGGAGTAATCTTTGAAAATGAAGAAGAATTAGGAGAAGTCCATCCCACCCCCAGTGTGAAAGATAACCCAAATTTATTTGACATAGAAGAAGTAGATTTGAAGCATTTAAAATGTAGAAAGAAAAGAGATGTTAGATTTATTATACAAATATAAAGATTTATTTTCAAAAAAATTACAAATAGCCGAGGTATTAGAGCACAAAATTAGATTAAACGGCGCAGAGATGAAAAAGCCCTATGTTTATCGAATCCCAGAGGCGTTGAAGCCACAAGTAGATAAACAAATCGAAGAAATGCTAGAGTTAGGACTGATCGAAGAGAGTGATGCGGAGGCGCCACACCCGGTAGTGTGCATGATGAAGAAAGATGGGGCCCTCCGACTGTGTGCAGATTTTAGAGCTTTGAACGCAATAAAAAAAACGACGATTTTCCGATGGAAAACGCAACCGATCTTTTGTTCAATATTGGCAGGGCCAATGTAATAACTACAGTCGACCTTTTAAAAGGATATTGGGCCATACCACTGGAAGCAGAAAGCCAGGGGTTAGCATGTTTTAAGACTCACAGGGCTCAATATCGCTTCAAAGTGATGGCCTTTGGGCTTCGGAATGCAGCTGCGACCTTTCAGAGAGAAATAAATAAAGCGCTTTCAAAATACAAGAATTTTGCTAGAGCATATATCGACGATATCGCTGTTTTTTCAGAAACATGGTTAGAACATATAACGCATCTTGACACGATATTTTCTAAACTACGAGAATTACGGTTCTCAGTCAACCTGAAGAAGTGTGCCTTTGCAAAATGCCAGATTAAGTATTTAGGACATGTCATCGGGTCCGGCAGCCATCGAACTGACCCAGACAAAGTCGAAGCCATCTGAAAATTGGCCGTTCCAGAAACAAAAAAACAACTTAAGAGTGTCCTCGGATTGTGTAACTACTACGCGATTACCTGCCTAAGTATGCCGAAACAGCATACCCATTGACAGAACTTACCAAAAAGAACAGTCCTGAGAAATTGTGCTGGTTGGAGGAACTTGATAAAGCTTTCAACGATCTAAAGAGGGGTCTCGTTGAAGCACCTAGTCTTTATACACCAGTTATAGGGCTTCCTTTTATCATTCAATGTGACGCATCTGCAATAGGCATCGGTGCATGTCTATCTCAACAGAAAGATGAGAGACTATATACAGTTAGTTATGCCAGTCAAAAGCTCACCAAAACTCAACAGGCTTGGCCGACCATTGAACGGGAGGCCTATGCGGATATCTGGAGTCTAAAGAAATTCGAAACTTGGATTTTTGGTTCACACGTGGAACTTATCACCGATCACAACCAATTAACTTTCATCACCAAAAATGCTCCCCAATCTTCCAAACTGCAGCAATGGGCATTAGCAAATATGAAATTATTATTTCGCACTGTCCTGGTGCAAAGTTGACGAATGCTGATGCACTATCTAGACTGGAGACAACAGACTAATAAAATTGACTGTAGACTTTTTATGAACAATTAATGACTTTTATGAAAAAAAAACTTTTGATAGTTCACATTTGTTTTTGTTGCAGCTGTAACTGAATTTCATATTAACTTGTATTTTGTATTTTATTTGTTATTTGCATTTAGTATTATGTATTATGAAACATTAATTGTATTTTTATATTGCAGTAGCTAGCAGGAGTTTCCAGATATGTGCCAGAGAAGTTAGTATTTTCTGTATTTCTTTATATGTATGTTGAATTCATCATTATTCATAAGTAGTTTAATGATAAAGAATGAAGTGTAGTGACGTCGCAAGTCTGGATTTCAGATTGCAAATGTGGCATACCCCTTTTACAATCTTAAGTGGGGGTGTCATGCTGGTGACGTCGGAGTTTATGGCAACCCTTTTTTTTCTCTTCTACTACTGAGTAGGAGAGACGGGGGAAGAGTTTGGCGGGAGGCCAGAGTGATAGGTTGTGTGTGTGCGTTGGCACGTAGTTATGAAAATGAGCATAATTATGTTAGTAGAAAGAGTAATATAGTTAACTGCTGCTACTGGTATTCTTTATATATATCTATGTGTTCTTCTGTGTTGTGATGTGACGTCCGTAATAAATTTGTTGTGTTTTATACAAATTAGTTGCATTCTTCTGAGCCAATAGAAATATAAGAATAAAATGGATTCATCGAATAATCGGTTCTAAATTATAAAAAGGCACGAACGAGAGAAACCAGAAGGAAGTTTTTTTTTAAAGGGATATCACACCATGTTTTACGGAAGATTAATGAGAGCTTGACATTTCTGCAAGTTTAATTATTGTGAACGAATATCACAAAAGAAACGTAGCTAAAATAATGTAATAAAAGTTTTTTTAACGGCCAGCAGCTATAGTTCTCATCTACAGTTCTCGTCTGATCAAAGAAGTCAAGAAGCAATGGGCACGGTTAGTAGTTTGGAGCGTGACCACCTGGGAACAAATGTGGAAGAGAATGTTTATCTTTTTGCAAGATTATTAATAGTCACTCCTGAAAGAATTACTATTCACTCTTATCAGGGGTGAGAAAACGCATACATTTTGCAAGAGATGATAGTCACTCCTCTGGAAGAGTGATTATCCACTCCTATTTAGAGTGAGTATTGACTCTTTCAGAGAGTTAACAATTTCACTTTTGCCTAGAGTGTATAGTCTCTCTAAAGAGAATGGGCAAATTTTGACTCCTCAATATAGTGAATATCCACTCCTCCGGAGTGAATAGCCACTCTTTTTTATTTAGTGTGTATGAATCGCTAAACCAGTCCTTCATATGGTGTTATTGTCTGTTGTAACCCTGGATGTACTTCCAAATTCGAATTACTTGTACATGCAACAGCCGCAGCTGCATCTATGAATTTTGGAGCTTGTTGTCGTTGTTTACTTTCAAAGCTTGTTTACAGCCATGTTTTAACAGGATAATGCAATACAGCGTGTGGCACACATCGTTAGATCAATTCTTTATTGCCCACCAGATTGCGCTACTGCCTTGTACCTCCCGATCTTATGATCTGTCGCCCATCAAACTCATGTGGTCGATGATTAGCAAAAGACTGGCCCAGCATACACCATCGCTCCTTCGACAGATGAATTTTGGTAGCGTGCGGAAGCAGCATGCACTGACAAACCCCAAGAATTTATCCAAAGATTCTTTAAATGGCAAAGTGTGTAGTTTTAGTCTTTGCCACGCATGGTGGCAACACAAAATACTGATTTCTTTGTGTGCCACAAGTCGATTGAAACTGTTATTTCAATGATTTTGTCTTTGTATTTTATATTATTTGTCCAATAAATAGGGCTGTTATATATGTTGACCTTCATGGTGTTACATTTTGGATGTCCAACAGTGTATTTTTGTTCAGCTTGTGATAAAAGCTTGTAAATACTGGTTGCTGACGATTTACCTTATCTACCACTTTTTTCCAAACAATTATCTTCATAGTAGATTTCTCTGTAAAATATTATAGAAATCTACGACAAAGTTTATTGTGTGTAAATCGTGGTTGCCAAAATAGTGAGTAGCCCCTATCCCTCGTAAATGAAAATATCATTAATTTCTTATCAGTGTATAGTTAACTAAATATTATTAATAAATGAATCAATTGAAGTTGAAGAGTAAAAATTAGTTTTAAACGAATAGATACTAGATTATGCAGACACATATTTTATTATTTTTGTTTTTGATATTTTGTAAGTGCCCAAACACAAAACTCATGCATATTTTGGGTTAAACTGTTTTTAAACTATTAATTCATAATTATTATTTCGCAAAAATTAAAAGCTGATAAACAGAAACATTAACATAGTTGGTTCCGATTACATAGCTGCCAACTTTTACGCTTATTTTCTAGTACTATTAATGAATAGAAATTTTTTCTTATTTATTTGCCAAAAATTTAGGACTAAAAAAGGCAATTTTTCCGTTTAAAAATAGCGGTAGGAAAAATGCGTAAAATTTGGCAGCTATGCCGTTAGGAAAAGTCAGAGTTAGAAAAGTTAGAATAGTTAGTTCCATAGTGAGAAACACCACACGTCAATTCTTTTCACAAATTCATAGAAATGGCAAAGTAAAAATTGTGCATCATAACATAATGTGACATAATTCCCTCTTATTTTTTGGACATGTCCATGAACTGCAGCGCTAATTTCGTTCATCAGAGCTATAACTATACCATTTACATGATGAAGCTTCGAGTTCTGGCACAGAAATCTTTCCCTCTGTTGCAATAAACCTCGACTATGATACTCCAACCATTGAATATGATTTACATGGTTGAAAAAACCTTTCCTCTCTTCATTATTAAGTGTTCATTTGCAGAAAACGTCCCTGTTTCTTTCTACAAAATAAATATTTCGAAACAAAGAGAGACTATTTTTGAGACTATTTGATAGCAACTGATGCATTTTTTGCACCTGTTTGAAACTTATATTTCAAATAATACTGAACTGTCTATGTATTAGCAATTTATAAAGTACACGACATTCGAAATTGTCGATTAATTGAAATTAGCAAATTATCAATTATACATCAAATTACCTATTGGCGACTATATTTCTAATTTTATATGCGTAATAATAATACACATATAAAAACAAACTGTTCTAGCCAAATGAAAATGTTAATGAAAATATTAAATTATTACAAATTATTTGCAATATTTAAGAAGGGACATTAATAAAAACTCTGTAAATCAAAAGATCTGACTCGGGACAAAAGACGGGTCCTTTCTCATGAACTTCAACATCTCTACCAGACGTTTTTCTGCACTATCGATGGAGGTGTAGTTGTAGACATCCGGCCTGACGCAGATTATGAAGAATGAATGTGAGTTACGATTACAATCATTCAAAAACAGATATACTTGTCTCCAGATTATCGTTGCCAAAAGTTTCTATTTGCGCGGGACGTCCCAATTTTCTAGAAATTAAAGGGCACGTCGTACAGCATAAAAACCATCGCATTGCACGCCAAATTTTCCGCGTGAACAATCCTATTTAAAGTTCATATGCATCATGTTATTACATGCTCTGTTTTAAGGCCTTAAAATATAAAAAAAAGAAAAACAACCCAGAGTCTATAATTTTTAATAAATTAATTTATTTGGGTTACAGTATGGAATTTTTATGACAGATTGAAGTTTATGAATTCTAAAGAAACGTAAATATAATTAACCCTTTCTCTACCACATTACAAATTATTAAAAATAATTGAATGTAAATATTATTTCATGTTATTATAGGATTAACTAAAAGACAAAGGTAAAAAAATACTCACTTTCCAAGCATTACAGAAACAACGTTTAATTTAATGAAATGGTACTTTTAAGTACTGTCAGTATTAAATATTTAGAAAAATATTGAAACTTTGACAATGAATTAAAGCATTTAGAAAATTATTATTTTATTTTTATATATGCTGTGTTATAACAAGAACATTTTCAACAGATCTATTCTTGAAGATATTGAAAAAAAAATTTACTCGTTTATGCGCAAATAAACATTACATGTGCTATATTTTGAAGAAGGTTTTGATTGTATTTTGCTAAGTACTCAAAGTACACAGAGGCCTCGATTCCATACAAATGTTGGCCAATGACATCCTCTAATTAGCAGACGAATGTCTTTGGAAACATAAAAGTCACTTTACTTTTATTTTTGTAGGCACTTCAATTGAAGAGTCTTTAGGTTCTGAAACCGGTATTGCCCTACCTCTTCGTTTCGGTTCAGCCTTGGACATCAAGCGCAAACCTTGTGTGACACAGCGTTTATACTCTACATTAGAGTTGCAAAGGCTAGAAAAAACCCGGTTTAAACCTGGGAATAAACCGGGTTTTTTGGGAATATACCGGGTTTTTTGGGAACAAACTTGGTATTTTGGGAATAAACCTGGGAATAAACCGGGTCTATTGGAAATAAACCTGGGAATAAACCGGTTTTTTTTCGCAACTCTAAGATACAACAGATATAGATTCACGTGTTTCTATATATGGTATGTGTGAATTCTCAAGGGCAATTTCAGGATAATCAGAACTTGCGGTATTTATAAGTACTAACCAAAAATTGGTTTGGTAAATAAATTATAAATAATATTTAACTAACAGACATGCTAAATCGTATTCTAAGATCATAACAAACGTGGAAAAAAGTTATCATTCCCCTACTTTCTTTTTTTTTCGTGGATTTGAAATAATTTCAAGCAAGCAAGACATTAAAGTAGGGCTTATTCAAATGCATGAACTGACGCTGGTTATTTTTCAAAACGTGGTAAGTATAGAGTAAAAAAATTTCCACCTGGACGTATATGTCTCAACCTCTAACAAAAGGGTTAATATTTCTCCTTATTGCTGATGGTGACGGATTTGTAGTCATTTGGTTTTCTGATGATGAATTAGAGGTGGGGAGATATTTTTGAGCTACTTACCTATTCTTTAACATATATTTATTAGAATGTTTACTAAGATAAAAAACAAAAGCCTTAGGACCATATCTCTTCCGAATAAAACATTTTGTACTGTATTATGGTGTAAGTCAATTTAACATTTTTTAAGCTGCCAATGTGTAAAAATAGAGTTATTATTAATATGCAAAAGTTCTAACTAAAGTGTTGATGTATTTTTATTATGAGTATCTGGATATTATTAAATTGAAACTGCCTCTAATTAGATTACAAAATGGAATATGATTGTTCTGTTAACAAAATGCATTGATTTAAACACGTTTTATTACCATTTTTATACAGCCAATATAATGGACATACAGAAGGTCTTTATCTTTCCTTGTAATCACATTAAGGTTATTTATTCTAAGAAACAAAATAGTTAATAGCTTCTTGAGTTGATATTGTAAGTAGAACATACCTTTGATAGTTCGAGAAACATTTTCAACTTCAATGAAACATTCAATGCTTTAATTTCCAATGCACAATAAATTTCTAAAATACCATATACATACTATTATCTTAAATGTTTCGAAAAAATAGAGTGAAATCATATATACTGAAGTTTTGTATACTGAAGTTTTACAGAATCCAATAAAGAAATTTAAATATGTGTCATTTCAAAAAACTCACATTAACTAAAACTTTTATGCATAAACAGTAAAAACAGACTATTTGATCAAAAGGAATACTCTGCGAGTATATGCACTGAAAAAAGGGAAATTGTAATGATATTTTTACAACACATAAAAATCCTCTTTTTTATGTGCCTGCAAGATCATAAAATTTCATGACCATGCAAATATTTACTGACAATCTAGTAACAGAATGTAAAATCAGACGCCCATAAATTTTGTTTACGGGTATTATTTTCATAATATTTAATGCTTACATAATAAACTTAAATCTGTCAGTAAGAATAAAAAAAAATTCTCAAATGATTACGCAGGCCTATAGTGAAAATTGTGTCATTAAATAGACATTTCTTATGTATTTTGTTTATTCTTATTTCGGGGAAAATATTATGAACACTTCCAGTTTTGACAGAAAAAAAAATCTGCGTGGTTATAAATTTTGTCATATAAACAATCAGGATTTCTAATTGATATATAATAATTTTAGTCATAAAAACATCAGGTACTAATAAACATGATACCAGAAAAATGTTGGTTGCTGCATAGTAAACAGCCTCAAATAATACACAAGACAAAATCGACTGTATGAAGAATATTTCACAGAGTGGGAAAAATGCATTATAATTATATTTAACTTTGCTTCAACTATGACATGAACCCTGTAGAAATAAACCAAATAAAAATGCATAAACTCAAATTTTATTAAATTGTCTACCACCATGTTGATTTTCAGAATATTTTTCAAGATTTTAATGTAAATAAAATATTTCAAAGTATTTTAAACAATTTTCTCTTACTTTTTGAAAATTCTTGAAAATATGTTTAACAAATTTCTGGTTGGTAAAGACAAATAAAAAAAAGTTAATGTAGAAAAATAAAGAAAAATATTTAAAAAAGTATTTTTTTTTTAATTTAATTTTTAAATATTCCTTTGAAGCAGAACAAGTTTGTAAGTTTTATTTCTGTTTCTTTATTATCAACAATGAATGAAAATCCATTTAAGAAATTTCAAAATATGAAGAAAGAACTTCTATAAAAAGTTTTTATATTTTACATGAAAAGGCAATTTTGTTGAGATTTTCCTTAAGTAAAATGTTTTCAAACTTTTTTCTGTTTATTGATAGTTATGAAAGCTTATTAAAGTTTTGAAAACTTTAACTGAGATTTATTTTTACTCTATAAAATTTTTCCCAGATTTTCAAAAATATTAATGGACATTAAATAAATTATGCTTAAAAAAAAAAACCTTTAGTAGGTATTCCTGAAATAATTAGTAATATAAAAATTATTTTTCTTTCTTTGTTAATAAATTTTTTTCTAAAATATTCTGTATGATTGCTATATAATTGTTTTGGAAATATTACAAAACAAACTCTGAAATGTGAAACAAAATAAATACAAAATTATTTGCATAAATTTGTATAATACTGATTACATTGTTATTTTAACCACTTAATTTGCAAAGTTTTTATCATAAGATCAGATAGTGTTGGTTATAAAAGAATGATAGTTGAAAAGTATTAGCAGGAAGGTAAAGAAGTCAGATATTTTTTTCTCGATTGCAATATAGGACAATGCATGTTTCTAAATTATATAAAAGGTATTAAAAAAATGTAAATACTGGAAAAATGTATGCTTTTTACTAACAATCATTTTTGCACCGTGCATTATTCGGTTCAGCATGCTCCCCTTATAATAAGTATCCATTTTTAGTAAAAATGTCGTTTGAGCTACAAATAAAGATTAGCATAAATTAAAGTTCAAAACTTGGAATTGCTTATTTAAATTTATGAAATGCATCCGAATATAAAAGGTTTAATCGAATATGAGCTTAATTTGGGATACGATAGGGCACATGTACAAAAAAAGGAAAAAACTTTTAATTGGATTAAATTAATTAAGATCATATTTGTAACGTCATAAATTCAAGATATTGTTAACGATTATTTTGTATCGTAAAGAAAGTTCACTAATATCTGCAGAAAATACATACGAGGGACGTTCCGAAAATATGTTTCGTAATTTTTTTTTTTGGAGACGATGGTACACCAGGTGAAACATGCAATCTCCATAAGAATCCACACCCGTTGCTGGTTCAACGACGGAAGGAGCGTCAGCGGAGGAAGAATCACGCAAGCGGAGAACACCGAAGAAGAGAGAGCAGCAGCAGACCGGCGTGCCCGAGGCTATTCGAATACAAATTGCGATGGCAGACAGACTACTGACAATGTGGTTGCCAAAGGTAGTGCGTGTTGTGCTCTTGGACGACAATGCAAAGCCACACACAGCAATGCTCACACAATATCAAATTCGTCGCTTCGGATGGGAGAGATTGGTCATCCGGCCTAGAGCCCCAATCTTGTCCCATTGGACTTTCACCAGTTTTCTGCATTGAAAGCAACACTGTCGGGACGTCTCTTCTAAAACAATGATGAGGTGGGGGTAAACTGTGCGAGAATTCCATTGCAGGGCACACAGGGCACCGTGTTTTACAAAAGTGGCTTCTTCAAACTGATTGCAAGCTACGACAAATGTCTCAATGTCGCATCGCAGGGCACAGAGTTTTACAAAAGTTGCTTCTTCAAACTGACTGGAAGCTACGACAAATGTATCAATGTCGAAAAATAGTGCCAGGTGTATAGTTCATGATGTCATGGTGTAATTTGTTTTCGGCAAGAAAGTTTCCGTGTAAAAAATGACGAAACTTACTTTCCGGAACATCGCTCGTATTATGTTTATGCTAATAGTTAATTTAAAAAGGATTTTTATTCCAAATTAGACATCTGTAAAGCAAAGCATTGCTTGCATGGAAGCTAATTTAAAATGCCATCAAATTTAAAATGATTTCATAAATATTTTTTGTGTATTTAAGTTATTTTTTATTTGAATATTTGAGTATTAAACTCAGAATAACACGAGTTTCTGAAAATGTGTTAGGTTTCTACGTGGTGCTATGGATCCAATTAAGTACATGGGTTAAAACGTATTATCCATTTAAATACAAGTCAAATCTCGATTTAACGATTAAAAAGTGCTGCTTAACCATTGAAAGGCGGAGAGATATATTTTGTATCACTTAATATTAATCAAGATTTGTACTAGAATTTCTGAACAGAATATTATTTTTAAAGCTTTGTTTAGAAAAAAATAATAAAACTAATTGCATTTTTTTTATATTTCGGTAAAATTTTAAGAAAATTTTAATGTGAATTCAACATTACAGGAACAGAATTTATTGCTCTTGAAAGTGTTTTAAATCATCGTTAAATAAGGGTTATTCTTTAATAGAGGAACACGTCAAATAAATCAAAATTGCAAAAATATTTGTTATTAAATTTCGAAACAAAAATAATTACCTGTAATATTTAGTTAGGTTTAACTTTTTTAGTGCATTAAATATATGCGCTATCACTTTGAAAAAATATTTTATTGATAAGTTTTTTGCTTTTTTTAAATATTGAACATGTGCGACATGACTTTTTTATTTGTCTCAAACGTATTATATATATGTATATATTGTACCATTTCAGATACCTTCTGCACAAACCATAATATAATTCTGTAAACAAATCCTTCAATAGATTCAGAACAAAAAGAAAAAAATTGTCTTAAAAAGTGTTTACAATATTTGAAAATCCTAAAAGGTATCGTTAAATTGAGAAGAACTATCGTTCAAAAGGTATCACATGACACAGAAATGAATAAAGATGAATACTGGACATAAGAATTTATCGTTAAATTGAGGTAATCTAATTTTTAAGGTAATCTAATCGTATCGTTAAATCGCGTAAAGTGGTAGGGCTCGACGGATTAAAGACAACTCTGAGTTTTGTTGTTGAACATTCTGGACGATACACCCTATAGTGTGGAAGATAATAACTACCTCTTTTTCCTATATCTAGCCTAATTTTTGTCATGTGACCAAGAGTTTCGTATTCTTTCATAAAATCGCAATACAGTTCTAGCATTAAGGGTTTTTTCTCAAGACGATTCGGCAATTGTTGCAACCTTTTCTCGAAGATAACCTTAGAATCTCCGAGGACAATCGGACTTTTCCTTAAAGGCATTGATACTAAAAATCTTCCCGTTTTATCACAACGATATGTCTATAAAAATGACTTTCGCATAGCTGCTCTTCAGCACTAAAAGGAAATGATTTATCCTCAACAATTTCAATTTTCTAAAATTTTTGAAGGTTTTCCTCTAACGTATATGTTTGTTGGATAAGACCGCAAAACCGCTGATTGCATTTGGTTTTTAATGTTCCCGAAACAATGTAACAAAGAACTGTTTTCTGAAACATTATTTGCGAGATTTTATGTTTATCTGCTTCCAAAATTTTATGAAAATGTTCTGACCCATTCAAAATGTCTATTTTATCTGGATTTCTAAAACAGGGATCAGATAACTCTATTTCTCTGGCAACTGAAAATCAGGCACATTCATTTTACTAGAAGGAACACATTCCGTTATTTTTGGCGTAATTAAGAATTAAATTGATTTTTGAAAGGAACCATTTCTGTTGGAAATAGTTGTTTGCACTTTAGATTTCACACTAGAAATATTCCCATTAATTCCAGAAACCAAAACATTAGCTTTATTTTTTGTATTCCTAATATTTGAGCTGGTTGTCATTATATTTACTTGCGATTCATTGTCTAGAATTCCACGGGCTGGTATTTTTATACCGCAAGAATTTTCTACATAAATAATGCACGTCGTTAATAAAACATTACTTTCATTTTCTCCCGATAAATAAATTTTATTACAAAATGATTGAGAAAGTTCAGATGAATCATCCTTACTTCCTTCTTTTAACCCTATCACTATGTCCTGGGTTCCACGCGGACCCCAAGCACTTTCAACAAGTTGTCAAAAAATCTATCACTCACTGAATAGTTTCAGCCTGTGACATCTCATATCATAATGTTTGTAACACACGGTAAAAATTAAACTGTACATATATAAGTGGTACTTGTTTTTTTTTAATTTGAAAAATAGATAGCATATTTGTCCTGGGCAACAACAGGGCATGTTTTCATAGGACATAGTGGACACAATTAATTGATTATTTATTTCATTCTGGGTGTTAAGTTTTTCTTAATTTACTATTTGGCGATAGATGGTTGATTTTTTTTCTTTCGGCGTTGTTAAATTAGATGAACGTCAGCGACAATGTAGGCTATTATGTTTATCCAAACAAAACTTTCAGCGTGATTTTTATAAACATATAGCGATTTTATGTTTTTCACTCAAACAATTAAGGCAAAGATTAAACTTTTTCGCTGTAGAATATCTATCATATTCATTCAATTTTGAGAACATTTTACATTTAAAAATTGAATGGTTAGTCGATTGGCAAAGAACACAATTATTTCCTGTTTCGGAATTACTTTTTACTAGTAAATTCTTTGCCTTTTGATTTCTTTCAAATGATGGTTGTTTCATCATGGTTGAATTATGTTTCATATTTAGATTACCCTGCACATTTTCTAATACTAAACAGCGTTTTTGTAGAAAAGCAATAAATTCGACGAGTTCTATTCTCCGAGCGACGTAACCAAAAAATGTTCTATTCTCCGTCTCGACGTAACCAAAAAATGTTGATGCTGCGCTGAAGTTATTGATTGAGTGGACTGTATTATGAAAATAAGTCATGCATTGATGCGAATAATGCAAAGAGTTTCTAAATTACTAAAATGTTTATATACATATTTACATTACATTAGGTTAAATCCAAAGTGCTGACACCATAGTCAGTTTCGAACAATATTATAATGAATGAGTGGACAATACTACTTGAGGAACTTAAAAACTATGATATTCTTACTATGATTAATAAATGACATAACTACATTATCCTTACTATGATTAATAAATCACATAACTATATTATCCTTACTATGATTAAGAAATGACTCTTATTACTATACTAAATGACCCCATGGTTATTTTAGCTAATAAAATAGCTCCATTATGCGGTTTATTCCATGTTGAATTATTCGTGCGAATATCACAACAAATTCGGGAGAGACTAACGGTTGGCATGCGGCAAAAACAAAATTATGATAGAATGCGCTAAAGTCGACTGCAAGGCCAAGGAAAGCCGTAATACCATGTTTTGAATAAATTTTCTGAGCAGTGGGATAAACACAGCAAACGTTATAATTAATTCAAATGATAGTAGTTAAGAAACATGATTTCCAAAAAGGTAAGGAATTATTTCATATTGAGCCTTTAGCGGTAGACAAATGTCAATAATATATAGTAAACCAGTGTTTTCCAACTTATTATTTCACGGTGTTCTGATTTTTATGGTGCATAAAAGTATATTAATATTGTAAAAAAAAAGTTTGATTTTTATAGGAAAGAAATTTTGAAACTACTGAACTGATTAAAAAAATTCTTCCACTAAATGATAGTTTATAAACAAAAGTTACAAAGATACAAAGAAAGACAGATACAAAGAGTTCCTAAGACAGATACAAAGAGTACCCAAAGAGACTGTATTTTATCTGTTTTCTTCGAAGGATGCGGATTCAAATGCGTCGCAATGACGATTTTCGTCGCATTAATTCGAGTCTAACATTCACCTGATACGGTACAAATATGATGTTTATTTAAATTGTGACTAAATTTAGTAATATGTAAATTACCTACAAAAGTATAATTTCCCCTAATATTAATTCTCACACAAGTACCATTTGCCATATTTCAACCATGCATGCAAAGCCTTTGGTTATCATAAAATAGAAACTTGTTACTTGTTTGTTTTAAAAGTAAAATAATGAGGCTTTCTATATGTGTCACTTTTAAATGAACTGCCACTTTAAGATTTACATTACACAAAAAATTAATCTGGTTTAAATGTAAAAATGTATTAATTTCTTGTAGTTTAATACTCCGAAAGTAATCATTTATGATATAATATATATAAAAAAACAAAAGTTTAAGGTTAATGATTTTGATTGACGTTACTTTAAAAGTAACACTCATGAGAAATAACTTGAGATTACCAGAAGAATTCCGAGAAGAATGCATTAAAACATAGCACATATAAAACTTTTTGCTGTTTTAAAAAAGTTCTACTTTAAGTTACTTACAACCGGCTGCGAAGACCAAGCTATGCTTTATAAAATTATCTTTGTGTTCAACACGATGTAGCAATAAAGTCTCTGTACAACACATAACAATCAGTTCTATGTACCCTGATTGGTTAAATTCTGTTTTTTAGAACGTTCTATGGACTCTGATTGGTTGAATCATGTATCTCGGCTGCTAATGGGAACTTCTAGAAAATTCCCTCAGATTCGGAAAGCCAATTTGTTCGCCAAATGTCGTCAAAATTTTGCGAAAATTTTGAAACTTGCCACGTTTTTTCATTTGGCGTCAAGTATGTGCTTTCGCATTATTAATAAGTAAAAGTCGCTTTTTCCTCCAAATCTCGCCATGTCGCAAAACATTCACCAAATATAGCGATAGTTTGCTAAATATTGTCAATTTTGCAACTTCGTTTACTGCTAGAATATAATTAAAAATAATTAAAGATAATTAATTTTTTTTGCGTATTACAACTAAAATGCTAATTATATTATAAGAAGATATATAAAACTTTCTTATACTTGTTATGTCCTTGCTTTAAGACTTTCCAACACATCAAACTACTATTTTGAAATATTAAATTTGAAGTTACGGACACATAGTGGTAATTACATTTGCAACTTTATGATTTTTTAAAAATATTAAATGTTTTATTTTTCCCATGTTCGTACTATTGCAAAATGCAGTTCTTTACGGTATTTCTTAAAATAAAATTAAAACATTCATATTAGTCTAATTAAATTTAAAATTTTTGGCAAAGGACATAGAATTTCCCTTTGTTTGAGAATGACGCATATAATAATAATCATAGAACTTGAATATATTTCAACTATGACACGAAAAAAAAACTGTATTTTCCTAACATAAAATAATGCATAACTCTTTGGCTTGACCCTTATTTGATCTTAAGGGTTGATTCATAATACCTTATAACACAATACAAAGTTTTACTGAAAAAACAATGTACTTAGTGCATACCTGCCAACTTTCCAGTTTTTTAAAAAGGAGATAAACATATATTGAACCAGAAATTTTATTTAATAAATGTAATCAAATAATCTACACATAGAAACACTACAGGTTATAAAATAATAATAATTTTGTAGTTCTGTGGATTTTTTTTACTTGAAAAAACACGGAAGGCTCGCACCTATGCTAGTGATTCATAATCGTTTAATATCCCTATTTAAAAGAATTATTACTGGTGAATTATACAGAAAATAATTCTTCATTCAATACAATCATATTTTAAATGTCAGTTGAATGTAAACATGCAAATTATGTTATTCTTGAAACAGATAGTCTGATATATTTGCTTTAGACAATTTGCATAACTTTAATGTTTTAAAAGAATGAAGATAATAAAAAATCCATATATTAGTAAGCAAATTTAAAGTAAGATTTAATGTACTTTAAAAAGAAAATAATTCTACACATGAGAAATTAACGGCTTACTTGCATTAAAATATATCCTTGAAAAAGCATATAAAAAGCATTAAAATTCCATTGTTTTATTTTTCATCTATTGTACCCCTCTTTGTGTGTTACCTATCAAATTTTTTACCATGAAATTTTATAATCTTATACTAATATAAAACTTAATCAAAAATAATCTACAGTTCTTCTACCCGATACATTATAAGGTGCGTACACTTGTTGGAATTTCCAATAAATCTGGCATCACTATTTCATATTGGAAACTTTCTGTTTAATAATTAAATGGCATAAATTGTTATTACCTTATTTAATTATAAAACTTTTATCACGTTTCTTGGATTATAAAGGCGAAATTTACCCTATTAAAATCCGTGCGCGTATCTATCTATGTAACCGCAAAAGCTAGAAAACAACAAGGCGCAGGGCTACGAAATTTGGCACACGGGACGATTAACGATTGGCTCAAAATATTCGAAAAATTTTAAATAGATTTTTTTTTTAATTTTATGTTTTTGACGAATTTTTGCCTTTTTTATGTTCAACCCGTATTCGCGCGAGTTCTAACCAGTTCTAAATGTTTACTGCAATGTGAGATATGCACATTACGTATGCAAAGCTGCAATACTAAGAAGCTGTAGCGGGTATTACGATAATTCTCTTACCTCGAATGCAAATGGAGATTATTTAATTGGATTTAATTTTTTTTTTTTTTTTTGAAAAAATAAATAAAAACATTTTATCACAAACATCAACAAAACTTTTTATTCTATTTATTCCCTTATTCCAAATATATCGTTTTATCGTCTGCTGCCATAAAAACACGATAAATTAAATTTCATTACAAAAAAAAAATGCACAGTAGTAGAAAAATATTTTTCTACACATTACATAGATACATTTGGTTGTACTGATTTTTATTTTTAATTTTGGTTTTAGAATTAAATTTATGAACTCCCATCCGTAGAACGGGTTAAACAACTAATATATTATTAAAAATTGTGGTAAAATTTTATACATCCAGCTGTTATTAAAAATTAAACACAAATTTTAACACGCCAATTACAAATATATATTAGTCATAAAATTTACTTTTATACTTACTATGAAACTGCGAAATCATCACAGTAACTATTTTTCTAACAACTAAAAAACTTAAGAAATTTATGACTTATAAGTTATGTCACTTTTATGTTGGTCATTAAAAAACTTCTTTTCAGATGACGGGAATTCTGCTTACTACAACTGAGCTATAAAACTGAGCCATTATCTTTAATGGTGTTCAACTGTACGGTTACTGTAAAATGGGATTGCATGGATATTTTGGATCCAGATGGCTCGTAATCATATTACAGGCTTTGACCATTAAATCTGAAGTAAAGAATGATATCAAGCTTTATACGGCATTTGATATAAGAAGGTTATTAGAATTAGTTTATGACACATTTTAGAGAATGGAATTATTTATAAAAAATAAGTAGTTTGTTTCTATTTTCTTTGTTAAAATTGTCTTTGCATGTTCCAATAGAATATATAAAAAATCTTTCATTATTTAAATGTTTCACAAAACGTTTTATTAGCTTACCTTTCAAATTGTGAAGTAGGGTTTCATGGTAAAAATGAATATATTCATTATAGGGATATCTTTATAGGGATATCTTTATAGGATATCTTTATATCATTATAGGGATAGGGTAGAGGGATATCTTTTTGAAAGAAATTATTCTGTCATTATTTGATATACGCGCGTTTCTGGCACCAAGTTATGACATAATTAAAAACTAAATTGAGAATTTATAAAAAAATAAAATATTTTTATTACATAACTTTCTTAAAATAGCTCGTTTTAGAGATAATATCTAGTACTTATTATTTAATAAAAGAGCGTTAATAAAATCATTTTATGACGTATTTTGGAAGTGATTTGAACTTATGTATAAAATAATAGTTTTTAGTTTTATTTCATTAAATGGCTACTTTTTGTTGAGTGATGTCTCTAAACTATATTAAATATGTAAATATTTTTAAATAAATATTATTGATTCAAATTCAAAATTAATAGTTATGGTAATTAAAACTTGAAGGAAAAATTCATATGTTTTTAGTGAAGTGAGGATTTTTTTTTTATAAATAAGAACAGCCGATAGAAACAAAATTTACTTATTAAAAATCAATAGAGAGTAACGATAGAGAAGCGGATATGTAAAAGTCATAAAGGCCATCATTAATTTCGCTTTTAAACAGATAATGTATAACCGTATATATCTAGATTTATGTAAATTGGATAGCAAACATTATAAATAATTGGGGAAAAGTTCATTGAAACCTATGGTGACTGAGCTGCTTAAAAATATATTGAACAAGCATTTCACAAAAAATGACACTAATTATGGGTACCTCAGATATTTAATTATTCTGTATTCTACATATATAAAACACCTATCTATAGTATTTCACAATTACATTATTTAGAAACATCAAATTCTTAATTTGCAAAATGTTAATTTTCTTTTCCAAACGATAGACTTGAGAAATGATTCCTGATTTCTAAATTATGGCACTTTACTTTTCGTTAATAACAAAACTTTTCTTAAGATGGCAGGAATTCGGCTTATTGAGCTATAAAACTGAACCATTATATAGAACTATTATTTATGACTTCTATTTTATATTACTTTTATTTTCATTTTTGATGACAGGGATCCTGCTTACTACAAATCAGCTATAAAAGTGAACCAGTATTGTGTTGTTCTCTAAAAACACCCCTTTTTTTATTTTCTATATATAAAGTCTAATAAAGAATTTAAAAAAAAAATAAACATTGCTAAATTTCTACAGCTTGTTAACTAAGATTTTAATGTTAAACATTTTTCATTTTATCACTTTATTACAAAATGGCAGACAATTAAGCAAGAGAAAAAAAAAAACCACTTTTCCAAAAAATAACCCATGTTACCTGAAAAACACCCACACCTGACATAATCAGCTTAAAATGAAGCATTTTATTACATATTAATGGTTTAACATAAAAAAATAAAAAATTATGTAGATCATTCTAAAATTCTATTATAACAAAAAAATCTGTAAAAATGAAAATCATGTTTTTCCAGAATTCTGCAATTGTCAGCTTAAAATATTTTTAAACTAAATAAGCACTTCTCAGGTATTTTTAACTATTTTTATTATTCTAATTGGTGTATAAAAGCAGAACAAAACAAAAAAAATTGACTTTAGTGAAATATTTGATGTAGTACCAGGGTGTTTTTTTTTTTTTTGGAAACATTTCACTGTGGGTTTTTCTTTAGAGGACAGCACAATATGTAGTAGGAGGCAGAAAAATAGGCAAACATATAAATACACGTACATATATGTTGAGAGAATATTTATTGTAACATAACTATAATTCTCCCAAAATGAGATTTCATTACATAATACTGATTAAAAAAATCTTTAGAAAGATTTTGTTTTTAATGATAACTCGCTAATATTTAATATTAGTGAAGTGTGGGAATGTATGAGTCATTACCTAGTTAAATTTGAGGTAAACAAAAATATAACGTCTGAACATATTTAAAACTATTTTCATAACTATTTATTTTGATGCGGTACATTTTCTATGTGTTGATGGTTTAGAACTTATTGTGACTTACGTTAAAGAATTTTTGCTGATGAGGGATTTTCATGAAAATCCCAAACGTCTAATTTAAATATGTTTTTATTGTTTTATGTAATTGTAATGTAATGTCTGTAATTTTAATGATTTTAATGCACATAAACACAAAATAAGATCACTAAATATAATTAAAATCTAGAGAAATGCTTAAGAGATACAACAAGAAACAACAAAAGGCTAAACAAAGTATTCTCGCAAATTGGGAAATAAACTTGAAAACAAAGAAATCAAGAGATCAAATATGTAAAAAAAAAAAAAAAAGCAGGTGCTTGAAGTAGCCAATTGTAATCGTGAAAATTAATATTTCGTTATTGCTTTTTAAAACGGAAAAGTACCTCGTGCCAAATTTTAGGCAATTCCAAAACAATTGTTTTTTCTTGTTGTATCACTTAATTCTCTAGATTTTATGATTTAATGTAGTTATAACTAGTTAAAGTGAATAATTATTAAAATTTTTTAAATATTTTTAGGAGAACACATTTAAAATAAACAGCATCTTTCAAAATTATACCAGTAATCCATCGAGAGGTTAAAGCATTATTTTGACATTATTTTGACAAACTTTTCAATAGCCTCCGGGCTTAATTTCTGATGAAAAACTACACATTGCTCCAGAAGACGTCGTTTATTAGCGTGCAAAATGATCTTCCGTCGTATCTTTTGACGATATGTCTTTAGTTCACTGTAAAAACGTTTCATCAATCGATTACAAAGGTCGTTCTGGTCTTCTGGTTCAATGGATCTCTCTGTTCTCGAACTAAAATATTTTTCAGCTCCAGAAGACGTCGTTTATTAGCGTGTAAAATGATTTTCCATCGTTATATTTTGACGAGATGTCTTTAGTTCACTGAAAAAAACGTTTTATCAATCGATTACAAAGGTCATTCTGGTCTCCCGGTTCTATGGGTGTCTCTCTGTTCTTAAACTAAAATATTTTTCAGTTTCAGACCAGTATAATACCACGTCTGTTTCAGATTGTTATTTTCATAATATTCTGAGTGCAATTATTCTTTATAAAACAAGTTGGAAATTGTACGTCAAACGTTACAAACGAGGTGCGTTCGTACGCACGTTTTAGAATTAAATTCATGATATCCCGTGCGTAGAACGGGTTAAACAGCTAGTTAAGTATATATTTTATGACACTGTTCATACAAATATCTTAACTAGTTATATAAATATTCAGATATATATGTATCAGCTAGTTATATAAATATTCAGATCTTGATGATTTTTAATTCTGTGAAATGAATTATATCGTCTGCAGATTAATTTCTGTCATAAAATAAGTATCTCGGTCGCTTGACGATTTAACATCCATCAGAAGCTCATATAACAAAAAAGCACCGATTTAAAAAAAAAATCAAATTTCTTAATAAATATTTTTATTAATATCTCCTAAAGTTTTGATTCGATTTTGATAAAATTTGAAATGTCTCGACAAATTTATGCAAAGATAATATATTTCAAATTGCAAACCATTTGGTTGGGTAGTTTTTGCGTTGTTATATGCGGACAGACAGACAGACGGACGGACAGACAGACAGACGGACGGACAGACGGACGGACCAAACGACGACTATAGGTGCTACGTATTTATATAATTACGAACGCACCTAAAAAAAGCACCGATTTAAAAAAAAAATCAAATTTCTTAATAAATATTTTTATTAATATCTCCTAAAGTTTTGATTCGATTTTGATAAAATTTGAAATGTCTCGACAAATTTATGCAAAGATAATATATTTCAAATTGCAAACCATTTGGTTGGGTAGTTTTTGCGTTGTTATATGCGGACAGACAGACAGACGGACGGACAGACAGACAGACGGACGGACAGACGGACGGACCAAACGACGACTATAGGTGCTACGTATTTATATAATTACGAACGCACCTAAAAAGTCCTATTTTTAAGAAAATAAAATTACTGTACCCTGTCATTATGTTTACTTATATAGTATATTTAAATATTAAAAGCATAGTAGTAATTGCAATATTCATTTAAAATTTTTGATTTTTTGTATGAAAATAATTTTTGCCATTTACATTTTGCTACCTGCTTTATTTAATGGTGTTCATATGAAGAGAAACCATCATATATAATTGCGCATACAGTGGTGGCCAAAAGTTTGGACATTTTTTGAAAGTTTCATGTTTTTCAACTTTGCGTGCTTGTAGAATATATTAATTTTTACTTAAATACAAACGTTTATATATCAAATTGAAGGTAATTTAATGTAGAATTTAATAATAAAAACACTATTACAATATCTGTATTACATGCTCATTTTAGTAGAACAAACAAACACAAATCGTTTTGAACGAGGACGTGTTTTGTAATAAAAGCGTACTAGCCAATCACAAACACTGTTCTGAGGACCAATCAAATGTCTGTAACAGTAGTTTAGGTTATTTGGATGGTAAAAGAGTTATTGTTGTGGAAATATTTTGCGGAATGATGCATACTAGTACAATTAAATAGAGTATTGCTGTTTTTGAATATTTAAAGTCCTTTTTTTAATTAAACTAATTTTAAACAATGTCATCAACAAGAAGAACTAATTGGACATCTACAAAAAGAAGCCGAATTGTCATATTGAGAGAAAATGGCCTCTCTTATGCTGAAATTGCAAGACAAGTTGGTGGTTCAGTGACTTGTTCTGGTGTACGAAAGTTCTGTCTACGTTATGAAAAATCGAAATCTGTGGAAAATAAGGCCAAATCAGGCCGAAAAAAATGCACAAGTGCTACTGCCGATAGAAAAATAAAACGGCTATGCCTTCAAGATAGAAAAATTTCATCAGATGCCATTAGATGTGAAATGAATGCAGCGGGAAGAAGAAGTAAGTTCAAGAACAATAAGAAGAAGATTATCAGGATTAGGACTACAAGCTAGAATTCCAAGGAAAAAAACATATTTAAATCAAAAGCAACGCGAAAAACGAGTTAAGTGGGCAAAAGAACACATTAAATGGTCAGAAAATCAATGGAAGCAAGTAATCTGGAGCGATGAGAGTAAAATATCGCTCTTTGGTAGTGATGGTAGAAAATACATGAGGCGTAGAGAACGTGATACATAGAATTAGGAGAAGCACTTCATCCTGATTGCAATGAAGCAACTACAAAAAAACCCTTTGGGCATGTATGTCTGCAGATGGTGTGGGCCGAATTCCAGTGATTGATGGCATCCTGAATGCCAAAAAATACATCGAAACTGTCCTGGAACCAAAATTGATACCTTCCATCAGGGATCTCTTCCCCAACAACGCGCCATTTATTTTTCAGAAGGATTCAGCTCCATGCCACACAGCAAAAGTATGCAAAGCATGGTTTCAAAATAAAGGCATAGATATATTACCATGGCCAGGAAACAGCCCTGATCTCAATCCAATTGAATATTTTGGCGACGTTTGAAAATTCTTGTACGAAAAAAACGTCCATCCAATAAAAGACAACTTATTGAAGCTATATATGATTCTTGGCACCATGTGATTACGAAAGATGAACTCCAAACACTCGTTCACTCGATGAAACGACGCTGTGAAACTGTCTTAAAAAATAAGGGTTATCCTACTATAAGTATTGATTGTGTGAGTATCACTTTAAAAAATTGCAAATCTAAGGTAGATATTACTATTAGTTGCATAACCTTTTTTGTAATACAGATATTGTAATACTGTTTTTATTATTAAATTCTACATTAAATTACCTTCAATTTGATATGTAAATGAAAATTAATATATTCTACAAGCACACAAAGTTGAAAAACATGAAACTTTCTAAAAATGTCCACACTTTTGGCCACCACTGTAGATATTCCAGAAGCAGAGGTATCGTAATCATATTTCAAGCTTTGACCATTAACCCTTTGAGAGGAAAATAATTGTGTTTTTGCAATGTTGAGTTCACGCCAGAGTTTCTGAAAAATTTCAATTGAAAATAAGAAATGTAATTTTACAAATTTTGTTTTTAACCAAAGTTATGAAAGTTAATTTTTAATAAAAAATTCTGAATTTTGATTAAAATTAAGTTTTATAAATAATATACTACCACTCTTCAAGGGGTATAAATCTGAAGAAAAGAAGGATATTGATCTTTGTACCCCAGATTGAGAGAAATGCTAACATCAGTTTAAGTACATATTAGTATAGATTTAAAAGTATGTATAAAAAATATTTCTTTTTAATTTTTTTATTAGCATGGTCTTTGTGGAATTTAATATGTTAAAATTCCTTATTACTTTAAAATATTTAAATAAATTTTATTAACACCAATTAAAAAGTTAAAGACATTGTGATTAAGATTTCAATACAAGATTTACATTTTTAGAATACGAAATGGAAATCTTTATTATTAGAAGATAGGCTCTTATTATTAGTAAAAATATACTTATTGAAAAGTGATAGAGAGGAAAATACAGGGTGTCAGATATAAGTTGTTCACATTTCAAAAACGTTCTTACTTTCTATGTGTTTTAATAACGCGGACCTTAATAGCGCTATCTATTGGTGAAATTTTGAACTACTTTTTTTATCGTGCCCCAAAAGATTGAGCGCTTTGAAATCTCTTATGTGGCAAACTGTACTAAGATACGATAAATTTTTACGAAGTTTTGAAATATTGACTGACTTATGGGACACACCCTGTATATACACCTTATTTAGAAATTTTTACTATGGTTAAAATATATCAACCAAGAGTATTTTTTTAACATATTAATCAGAAAAAATCAAATATATGATTTACAAAATGTTTATCACAGTATGTCTTTTCCAAATAACTAACCAAACATGAGAAAAAACGATGATTTCAATGTTATGTCACTTTTATGTAGGCCATTAAAAATTTTCTCTCGAGATGACAGGAATTCTTTTTACTACAACTGGGCTATAAAACGAACCTATTATATTTAATCGTGTTCATGTGTAGGGGAAACTGTCAAGTGGAACTGCTTGAGTATTTCAGAAACAGATGCTCGTAATCATATAACAAGCATTGACCATTAAATCTGAAGCAAATGAGAATATCGAGTTTTATACGATATTTGATTTAAGACGGCTGCTAACATCATTTTATGACTTAATGTAAAAATGATTTAAAATTATGTATAAAGATTATATTTTATTCTGTTGTTATGCGCTTCGTTTTTTTAATGGTATACACTCTTAAAAAATATGCGAATTTAGTAAATTATTCCGTTAATTATTTTTAGTTATAACGCGAAAATTTCCCCTTTAAGTTGCCCATTTTCCCCCGAAATTACAATTTTTTCCCCAATTTAGAGTAAAAATTACCTGAAATCGTCTAATCGAAAGCTGCCTTTTCTACAAATCACAGGGATGCTCCGGCAACTGTATACTGACTTAATACTTTTTCGTATTAGAAACAGAATTTTTACGTATGTCTCTTTTTCCTGAAAATACGAACAATTCGCGAGCGTAAGCTCAAAATGTTTTTTTAATACTCCGATTAGAAGACGGTAATTTGTACACATAGCAGTTGTAGTTCAAATAGTTTGTTGCTTTCCTTTGTCTTGCAGACGACTTTAGCGCATTCTATTGTAATTTTGTTTTCGCCGCATGGCATCAGTAAGTCTCTCCCGCATTTGTTGCGATATTCGCACGAATAATTCAAAATATAATAAACCGCATAATGGAGCTATTTTATTAGCTAAAACGACTATGGGATCATTAAATATCGCAATAAGAAGTCATTTCTTCATCATAGTAAGAATAATATAGTTATTTTGTTCTTCAAGTGGTATTGTCCGCTCATTCATTATGATACTGTTCGAAACTGACTATGGTGTCAGCACGTTGGATTTAACCAAATGTAATGTAAATATGTATATAAACATTTTAGTAATTTAGAAACCCTTTTCATTATTTGCATCAATGCATTACATAATTTCGTACTACAGTCCACTTAATCAATAACTTTAGCGCAGCGTAAACATTTGACATTTTACGATTTTGAAGAATTGTTTTAGAGTGTACATAAAGCCACCATTCTTATATAAAAGCTTTTAAATAACATTTACTGGCTCAAATTCAAAATTATTTGTTATATTAATTGATATTTTAAGGCAAAATACGTATGCTTATATAATAGAATGGAAACCGGCTTTAATGGAAATTATTCAGCTATTATTAAGAACAATCTATAGAAACCAAATATGCTTAATAAGAAGCAAAATATAATAACTATATCAAATTAAATATAAATAAGTGTTTTGTACTATGTATGCAATGAATCTATCTATTGTATTTGCTAATAATATTAATATAAATACATTCAAATATATAATCTGCAAAATATTCATCACGGTAACTCTTTCCTAAATAAATAAACAGATACGATATGTTTGTGATATCTACGTTGTCAATTTTATGTTGGTTATTAAAAAAAACTTCTTTTAAGATGACAGGAATTCTGCTTACTATAATTGAACTATAAAACTGAACCATTCTATTTAATGGTGTTGATATGTAGGAAAACTGTCAAGTAGAATTGCGTGGATATTTCAGAAACAGATGACTCGTAATCATATTACAGGCTTTGACCATTAAATCTGAAGGAAACAGAAATTTCGTGCGTTATACGGTATTTGATATATAGAACATTTTATTGCTAGCAAAACTGTATGAAATATTTTAGAAATTATTTGAGTTACATAAAAAGATAAACAGTGATTATATATAATAGTCCTCATATGTTGAATTACAGTTGGAAAACATATTTATTATTTTAATCTTTTAAATAAATTTTATTTCCATTCATATCACTAATTCAGGATTAATTAATATAATAATTAATTTTACACTGATATTATAAACTAAATATGTATGTAGATTATGTAGCAGGGATGTGTTTAAAACATAATATTATTTTGTTAATAATAACCGATTGAAACAAATTGTATTTCACAGAAAACAATGAAAATTTAAACAGATAACAAATGAATGAAGGTTGTTTATTGGTCTGTGTGAAAATTTATATGAAATAATTAATATTTATACTATAATATCTTACATGTTCAGCGTGCTTAGAGGTTCTTGCATTTGACAATCACAATTTTGAAGAGTAGCTTTTGTCTAATGCTATCGCAGAATTTTTATCTTTTTAAAGCAAATATTACTATTCTGAAATAGCAGCAGTAAATGCCAGCACTTCGACATACTGTGGTGTTTTGAGATATTATAATTTACATTTAAATTGTTATTCTAGCGGTGTAGGTATTTATTGTTATATTTTACATAAAAAAATGTTCACATGGCTCTGTCAGTTTTGAATAGAAATGATTTTTTTTCTATCGATTTTTCTTCGTCTTTTCCGATCTTTCTAATCTAATAACAAAAACATTTTTTTTTTCTAAAATCATTCTCTATTACCAAGGCTTTACACATTTGATAAAATCTGGCAGCCAGCAATATATTCTAGTCTTCAGAAAATTATATTTACCCCCTCCCCTTCCTCGTACCTTATTAATTAATTATTCAAGAATAATTAATATTGAAATTTTAATTAAGTTTTATAGATTTACTTCAAATGAATTCCTTATAATCACATATGATTACACACAATCATATAATCACATATTTTTAATGAATGTGACGGATTAATCAATATTAATTATGAACACAAAAATCTGATTTGTAACTTGGCACAAAAACTTCAACTTTTTTTTTTGCATTGTATCCCATTTCAAATCCCACAGAGGCTGGATTGGCAGTATTTCTCTTACTTTTTTATTGGAACCTCCCTCCTCCTTCCCCCGACATTCTAATCACGTGACATGGAAGCTGACTAATGAGAAAAGGAAAGGTATTTATGTGCATAAGATGAAAGATGTCTTTTAAACTTAGTTCTTAAATTAAAAGTACTATAGAAGAGGAATATGACTGTTTGCCAATTACTAGTAAGGTTGGGGAAGATATAAAATGCCATTTGTATTAATTTTTAAGTCAATCTTTGCTAAAAAAAAATCCGCTAGATTAACTAACTTGGTCACCACGTAAAAAAAAAAAAAAAAACCTTGGTCGTCAGTAGTGACCTGGCGACCGCATATGTCAAGCCTTGCCTATTACATAATCTGGGTATATGTAGGTGAGATGGGGGATGAATGGGACATTTTCACAAAAATATTTATTTTAAATATTTCATATAAGTTATTATCAATATTATATATCACGTGTCAAACTTTAAGTGTTTGACTACATCTTATGCACAATATTTGTTCAAGATTATTATTATACAGATATATAAATTAAATTTAAAAAAACGTTCTTCAATGTCCCAATCATCCCCACAGCAAGGGTGAATGGGACACAAACATTTTCCTCCCCGTATTCAATGTTAAGGACTAAAAGTTGAACAAAAATGCAGCCTTCGCAAAAGCTGAGAGATTATAAATTGTAATATGATCTCCAGGATTATTTATTAGTCACCTTGGACTCATCTCAGCTTTGCCTTAAAAGGCCCATAAACGGTGGACTAAAGACGATGGATACAAAGAGGATGAAATGTTAAAAGAATAATAACCATAAAGTATTAATTTATCACCCTATATAATATTATTTTGTTAATAAAAAATTTTCAGTATCCTCTTTGGACAAATGAAGCAGTCCCATGCATCCCCATTTGAAATGTCCCACATCCCCATGATGCATATATTCAATTGTCAGCTATTTTGTCTCAGAAATTATTTTGTCACAATGATTAATATGCATTCATTTTAATTACCAATATTGAGCCTTTAAATAAAAAAGTACAACATATCTTAATTGTTTATATTGCATAAGATATTTAAGTAACTTCGAATGTAAAAAAAATACTTTTAAGCAGAGTTTTCATGAAATGCAAATTTGAAGAAAACTGAAAACAGCCATGTGCTCTTGCTTTTGGTTCTGAAGCACACTATGGTAGTGAAATCTATGAGGATAGGAAGCAACTAAAAAAAAAATTATTGCCTGAAATATTGAGAGCGTCCCATCCATCCCTTGTCCCATTCATCCCCCATCCCCCCTATATTATCTTGCAATTATTAATACTTAAATAATTTTCTTAATAATTTGAGTGAATAAACTGCATTTAAGAACTTTTAAACATCATTATTTTTTATTTTTATTGTTTTACATATAATAAAAAATATATATATTTAAGTGAGCACAAGCATTTAATGACCTTTGACAAACCTCAAAGGACCTAGGTCATGTTTTCATATTAATATTTTGAGACGCATCACTATATCTCGCGTTTTTAAATAATGCACAAATTAAGTATAAACAAAATCTCTCTCCCATAATTTAAATTAAGTTTATGGTAATTGCGTTTAATATTTTCGTGCTATAAATTAAGGAGATCTTATTTTATTCATTTCTGGGACTATTTAAAGGAATAATTAAACTGTTGGTGTAATCCTCAAATGATCATTTACTTTAAAATATGTTTATGATAATACCATTAAACTATCTTCTGGTATTTGGTACTTTCAACCTTTCCCTTTAAAATGCTTTTAAATTAAAGAATTTGAGGTAGGAAATTATTTACTGTTTTAATTTCCATTACTAATGCGTTTTATAAAAGGGAAAACTTTTATTCATAAGTTCAGTACATAATTCTTTTCTTTTATCTTTTAATCATTTTAAAATAAATTTACAATAGAAGAGTGGACTATGTTTAATTACATGTAAAAAAAAATTGTTTAAAAGCTAAAAACAGTTACACATAAAAATTAATTAATCTGATACAATTTCATACCAGCCAACATTCAACTAAACTTCCGTACAATGTGAATTAATTTGATATAGATTAAAGAAGTTTCTAACCAGAAAAGATATCTGAAAAAATAATATATATTAATTTCTGTGTTCTTACGTGGAACCTATTAGAATGCATTTCTTAAACAAAATTCTGGTCTGAAACGTGTTTAACCTCGATTAAATTAACCTACATTGTACGGAAGTATAGTGCGATGTTGGCATGTATACAATTTTATCATAAATAGTTCATTTCTTTTAATTAACCTTGGCTATTTTTACATTATCATGAGAGACGGTAGTTTCTCGAGTGACGCAGCGAAAAGCCGAAAACCGAAGATTCCGTCACTCTCATATATACAACTAGCAGGACATCAAAGGAAAATCGAAACGCCGACATTTAATATCTCAGCAAATATGAGACATACCGTCTCGATTTTTTCCCATTAGTCTTATATCTATGGTCTAACTCTATCCTAAAATTTATACATTTCTACATGCAGTAGATTTTGAGATCTGGAAACCAATTTTTAAGTGAAAATGGGAGATGTAATGGGCACATACTCGTTTTCTCGAAAACGGCTCGAAGGATTTTTTTAAAATTAATATATAATATTAATCGGTTTTAGATGAAGCGAATAAGACTTTACGTGTATTTAGGAAAACTCTTGTTTTCTGTATAATCCAGTTTTAAAATCGGACTCTTTTCTTAAGCCTATTGCTGTACAAATGCATAGCAGTGTTCACTCCTTTCTTCCGCGGTGCAATACAGTTAAAAATGGATGTACGGTTCGCCGTTAAAGCTTCTGATATCAATAAAGCTTCTGACCGGGCTAATTATTTAAATTTTTTTAATGCAAAAACAATTAATTATATATTCTAAATATATAAAACATATGTATTAAATTCAATTGTTGTTTATACGTCTTCTCTTTTTGTTACAAATAAATAATTTCAGATTTTAGACATGCATATGGTAGAAAAAATATTTCGATTCCTTTTTCAAAATGAGGAAATATTTTTTAATTACATGTCTGATTTAATTACATGTCTAATTTTACTGTTATTTATGAAAAGTTTTCGATTTTTTAAGGATAAAATATTTTGCATTATATGCACAGTTGAAGTCTGCAACCAATCAATCAATCTCCGAATCTGCTGTGGTGTGATTATGTTTATGTATTCGTTCGCGGAGAAAGCTTGTTGATCGCGTTAATACATTGTAAATCACCACATATTAATTGAATGAGTATTGTCTTTGCTATATGGTTTGATAGTATTTCATGTAGTATCATTGATAATACTCGCTCAATTATACACAAAATTCTATTTTCAATACATCTTAATTCGATATAAGATGTGGAAATGAAGGATTTGGAATAGTGAAGAATGGAATCAACATTCTACTTCAGCATTAATACAAGGTATAATTTTGTTTAATATTATTGTTGATTAAATAATATCCGTTATTTCAAGTTTCATATTGCTCTTCTTTAAAAAAAAAATCCGAGTGAAATTTACCTGAAAAAAAAATCATAGTTATTCAGAGTAGTAAAAAATGTAATAATGATCATATAAATATACTTAGTTTATATATTACTAATTTTCTTTCACTTGAAAAACGGAAATTTTCATAATGGTAATCTGATGCGGTATAAGTTTAACTATTAATATTATTGTTTACAGTTAAATTTCTATTTAAAAGTTAAAAAAAAATTCTATGATATTTTAACAAATTACTTTTCAGGGTATTTTTAAATAAATAATACAATGTAATAACTTACAGATTATCTAATATATAATTGGATATAGTTTTCTATTTTGATTTTTAAATACTCTAATAATTGTTTATACATAAAATTACACAACCATATTATAACAAAAATTTTATCTGTAACATTACTCATTTTTCTAATAAAAATTTATTTATTTTCTAATTAAAACTATCCACAATATTTTATTTGTTATTTATCCTGAATAAAATGTACTTAAAGAATTTAATATTACTAAAAAAGTCTCAGATTATGTCATGAAATGTGTATATATGCCAGTTAAAACCCAACCCTGTGTAGTAATGAATTATTTTTGCAGTTGTTTAAATTCTGTTATAACAACAATGATACACAAAAAAAAAGTCACAAACAAGCATAAAAAATAATGCAAAGTATATAAATTGCATAGATGAAACTCAAGCAATAGCCACTAATTTTAATAAATGTTTGATACTAAAAATGCAGCTTTCAGATGATATGTAGGCAACTACTTTTTATTTCGCAAATGAAACAATCATTATAAGAGAATTTTATTATTATTTTTTAAATCGGGATATTTAATACATCTTTCAGTTACACACCTGAGATTTATAGCTTTATTCGAACTAAAGTCGACCACTTTTCATAACAAAAACAATCGCAAAAACTGTAAGATTAAACACCAAAAATGCAGTCCCATTTACTTGAGATCAGAAGCATTACACGTGTTTATGTCATCAAGTGGTTTTTAATTCGACATTTGCCTGTATTTTTCATTATGTTTCACTGATTTATGAGTTATTTCGTTAATTAAAATAACAGTTGCGTCTTTAAATGGCGATGCCATGATATTAAAAGAGAAAAAGCATTAAAAATAGGCTGCGATGCATAGTTACGAGTAATAAATCAGTTTCAACTGACATCACAAACATTTATTCACCAGCTGAGAGGGATAATTAAGAAAAATAATGTAAATAAATAAATATCAAAGATAATATTTTTTTCTGTTTTCATTAATATATTGTAATTTTTTGTTTGTTTTGTTTAAACTTATAGTTGACACTTTGATGAGTGGAGTTTTTCTGAATTTCTTATATTTTATTTATTTTGATATTCTAATGGCAACATTCTTTCATTTGTTTATTTGGCGTTACAGTTTGGTGATAGTTTTCTTATGAAAAGTAGTCGATAGAATAATGGAGAAGTAACGAATAATTTTGTAGTTGTCAAATGCAATGATGTAGATGCACTTGACGGGTAACGACTGCCAATTTTGAGCAGTACAAATGGTATAACAATGAATCGACACATATAATGTGTTAGTAATCGCTGCTTTAATGAATTTCATCTTTTTATATGTCGCTATATGAAAAAGTTGCTTTATCCAGTTATGTTTTTTCTTGGTTGTTTTCAAGAGGATGAAATGTGCATACATATGTTAATGATAGCGCATAGCTGCTGTAACAAGTTTCATATATTTTTGAGGTTGCTGTATTCTGTGATTTTTTTAAATTTATTTATTTATTTTTTTAATTATGAGCGAGAAACATTTGTACATGTATCAGTGACTGAGGCTTTAATGAATTAAGCACTCGGCGATAAAACTGCCGATTAAAAATGTGGAAAAAACCAGCCTAATGCAGGATTTTCAGATTTTCTTTTTTCCCTTAGCGTTTTTTCCGTGTCCGTTTGACAAAATTCTTGATTTTCTCTCACACAGTCGCTGAAATTAATGATTTTTCCGCACCTGATCTATGAAATTAATGATTTTTCTGCATCTGATGGATGAAATTTAGGATTTTTATGTGCCCGATTGAAGAAATTTGTTTTTTCTGTGCCTGATCGATGAAATTAATAATTTTTGTGTTAAATTATATCCATTTAACGAAATTAGTGATTTTTACGCGTCCACTTGACGAATATGTGATTTTTACGCATCCATTCTAGAAAATTCCTGATTTTTACGCACCTGATCGACAAAATTAATATTTTTTATGTGCCGGATTGACGAATTTTTTTTTATCATCCAATCGACGAAATTCTTGATTTTTATGCACACGTTTGACGAAATTTGTGATTTTTATATGCAAACTTGACGAAATTAATGATTTTTTCATGCCCGATCAATGATTTTTTTTTACTTTTATGTGACCGTTTGATGAAATTTGCGATTTTCATGCGCTGATAAATGAAATTCATGATTTTTACCCGCTTGTTCGACGAAATTTATGATCTTTTCTCCCTCTATCGACAAAATTCATGTTTTTTCTGTGCCGATCGATAAAATCATGATTTTTACAATTGATCCACGAAATTCCTGATTTTTACGCTGCCAAATGACGAAATTTGAAATTTTTTCAGAGACTAATTGGTATCTAATGCAGTTTAATTCATTCGACTTGACAATTTTTACGCACCTGATCGACAAAATTCATACTTTTTATGTGCCGGATAAACGAAATTTTTTTTATCACCCGATCGACGAATTTCTTTATTTTTATGCATCCGTTTGACGAAAATTGTGATTTTTACGTGCAAACTTGATGAAATTAATGATTTTCTCATGCCGATCAACGAATTTTTTGATTTTTATGTGACTGATGAAATTTGTGATTTTCATGCGCTGATAAATGAAATTCATGATTTTTACCCGTCTGTTCGACGAAATTTATGATCTTTTCTCCCCTATCGACAAAAATCATGTTTTTTCTGTGCCGATCGATGAAATTCATGATTTTTACACATTGATCAACAAACTTCCTGATTTTTATGCTGCCAAATGACGAATTTTGCAATCTTTTCAGAGACTAATTGGTATCTAATGAAGTTTAATTCGTTCGACTCGACAATTTTTACGCACCTGATCGACAAAATTCATACTTTTTACGTACCGGATTGACGACATTTTTTTTATCACCCGATCGACGAAATTCTTGATTTTTATGCACCCGTTTGACGAAATTTGTGATTTTTACGTGCAAACTTGACGAAATTAATGATTTTTTCATGCATGATCAACGAATTTATTTATTTTTATGCGACCGTTTGGTGAAATTTGCGAATGTCATGCGCTGATAAATGAAATTCATGATTTTTACCCGTCTGTTCGACGAAATTTATGATCTTTTCTCCCCCTATCGAAAAAATTCATGTTTTTTCTGTGCCGATCGATGAAATTCATTATTTTTACACATTGATCAACGAAATTCCTGATTTTTACGTTGCCAAATGACGAAATTTGCAATTTTTTTTCCGAGACTAATTAGTATCTACTGCAGTTTAACTCATTCGGCTTGACATCGATAGGATATATCGATTTTAGTTCCAAAATTTTCCACCAGGGGCCACTTTTCTATATCGGGTTCTATGTGCCCGATCACGACGCGGTATAGCTCATTCGACTTGAAATCGACAGCCTTAAAGATTTCAGCTATGTCTGCATAGAACAGAGTGCGCCCCCTGGTGGTGGAAGATGGAACTAACAGATTTTGCAGCTAACTCGAGTTCTATGGGTCCCATCACAATGCAGTTTGTTTCGACTCGACACCGACAGGATATATCGATTTTAGTTCCAATATTCAACACCAGGGGTGCTTTCTATCTCGGGTTCTATGTGCCCGATCACGACGAGGTATGGCTCATTCGACTCAAAATTGACAGCCTCAAAGATTTCAGCTATGTTTGTATAGAACAGAGTGCGCCCCCTGGCGGTGGAAGATGGAACTAACAGATTTTGCAGTTAACTCGAGTTCTATGGGTGCCATCACAATGCAGTTTGATTCGACTCGACACCGACAGGATATATCGATTTTAGTTCCAAGTTTCGCCACCAGGGGGCGCTTTCTTATATCGGGTTCTACGTGCCCGATCACAACGCGGTAAGGCTCATTCGACTTGAAATCGACAGTGTCAAAGATTTCATTTATGTCTGTATAGAACAGAGTGCGCCCCCTGGTGGTTGAAGATGGAACTAACGGATTTTGCAGCTAACTCGATTTCTATGGGTCCGATCACAATGCAGTTTAATTCATTCGACTCGGCATCGACTGGATATATCGATTTTTATTCGAAGTTTCACCACCAGGTTCCGCTTTCCTATCTTGGATTCTATGGGCCCAATCACGACGTGGTATGGCTCATTCGACTCAAAATCGACAGCCTCAAAGATTTCAGCTATGTTTGTATAGAACAGAGTGCGTCCCCTGGCACTGGAAGATGGAACTAACGGATTTTGCAGCTAACTCGAGTTCTATGGGTCCGTTCACAATGCAGTTTAATTCATTCGACTCGGCATCGACAGTATATATCGATTTTTATTCCAAGTTTCACCACCAGGGGGCGCTTTCCTATCTCGGGTTCTATGGGCCCGATCACGGTGCGGTATGGCTCATTCGACTCGAAATCGACAACCTCAAAGATTTCTGCTGTTTGTATAGAACAGAGTGCGCCCCCTGGCGGTGGAAGATGGAACTAACGGATTTTTCAGCTAACTCGAGTTCTATGGGTCCCATCGCAATGCAGTTTAATTCATTCGACTCGACATCCACAGGATATATCGATTTTAGTTCCAAAATTCACCAATAGGGGCGCTTTCCTATATTGCGTTCTATAGGCCCAATCGCGACGAGGTATGGCTCATTCGACTCGAAATCGACAGTCTCAAATATTTCAGCTATGTTTGTATAGAACAGAGTGCGCCCTCTGGTGGTGGAAGATGGAACTAACGGATTTTGCAGCTAGCTCGAGTTCTATGGGTCCCATCACAATGCAGTTTGATTCATTCGACTCGACATCGACAGGATATATCTATTTTAGTTCCAAGTATCACCCCCAGGGGGCGCTTTTCTATCTCGGGTTCTATGGGACCGATCACGATGAGGTATGGCTCATTTGACACGGAATCGACAGCCTGAAAATTTTCAGCTATATTTGTATAGAAAAGATTGCGCCCTCTGGTGGAGGAAGATGGAACAAATGGGTTTTGCCATGCATTTTCATCCTTTTAATTGTGTTGCTCTTTCGCTGTATAACTTTAAAGTTGAGCCTTGGACTCCTCTTCTCGGGCTACCACCCTCATATTTTTATTGGGGTCCTAGGGGTCTTTTTTAGCATTTCTTTAAAATTTTATTCTAATGATTCAATTATACCCTATGACTCTTTTAAAATTCAATTTAAATTATTTTTGGTTTGTCTTCTAAAGTATATTTACACATACAAACAATACTTTTAATTTTTCAATACACTTTTAAATATATTACTTTCACTGAGCCTATATTATGTATTGAAATGTATTTATTTCAATAAACTGATTTATGTTTTGTGCCACGCTATCCAAAACCTAAGTAAAATTTATGTAAATGGTTATTTTGCGTCATAGTATCCAAACAAAGGGAAATGTATGCAAGTGGATAATATGACGCAAATTTGACGCTCTTTTATAATGCTTTTACGAATTGTTTCATAAAGCCCAGTTTTGTTTGAAGTGGTGTTAAATGAATGGTTCTTATTTGAACTTCACTTTCCATAACTCGTTTTTGCAGAAAGTTTCAAAGAATTTTTATATTGGCCATTGTTTTTAGAAAAGCTTTCCCATTTATAAATAAAACATGGAAACTTAGTGTAGCCATATTGTTATGGCTGTTTTCAAATCCAATCTAACTAATAATTTAATCTCCGATCACATATCAGTTATTTTCAAAATTGATCCGGTTAACGCTCCTTCCCCTTCCCTCTGTTGCAGTACTTTGGAGTAAATTCAAAACATATTTAAGTAATTATGTTTGATCTTTTCCGACTATTAACATTTATAAAGATATTGATTATGATGTCATTAATTTTCAAGATTTGATTACATTACAAATGAGATTTAAATAAAAATAGATATTAAAATTGATTTAAGAAATGCTAAATATTATAATTTACAAATAATTAAATAAATAAAAAAATATGTACTTAACGTATACGTGCTAATCAAAATTCATTATATAAAAGTTCACAGAATTACATTTATTTAGAATAAAAATTTTATGGAGCCAATAGCATTAGCATTCTCTAAAATTATAAATGTGATATTTCTGTTCCTTTTCATTTCCTTAAAATTTTAAATTCTGTCGCACGGAATTTTACTTTTTTAAATCTGCAATGTGTAATCCTCTTTACTAATCCTGTTTGAAAATGTTTTAACGCATGACAACATTTTATGGTTGTTTATATTTTTCCATAAGAAAAATCAGTTTTGTTTGAAGTTGACTTTCATAATTACGTTTCTTTATTTGCATGCATTGGTATGCATTATTATATACAAAATAAAAATTACTCAAATTATTTCAAAATTATTATGTACAGCACATTTTTTAAAATGACAGACTTTTTTAATAATTTATAAGTTAGTATATTTGAAAATTGCGCAGAAAAAATGTTGTATGAAAGATTTTTCTCCTTCTTCTTCTTCACTGCAAAATTTAAATAAAAATGTAAAATGCTTGTATGTGTCATTTTATATTTCTTTGCGTTTCATAAAAACTACTAAGAATACGGAAGCCTCTTGTGTTCAATTAAGCTTAATTTGAATATTTGTATGCGAACAGAATATTTTTTCGATGTAAAGTTTAGGAATAAAGAATAATACATGAATAAATTTTGACCTGTACATAATTTTAATGATGTTATTAAATTAAATACTAATTATTTAAAAAGAATGTGATTTTCTAACATTTAATTTTATTGAAAATTTAATAGTTTAATCAAAAATATCATCCACTTCTTGTTGACATAGAGCTTTGAAATTTGGAATATATACACTGCTGGCCATTAAAATTGCTATACCAGGAAGGAATGCAAATAACAGAGTTATAGTTATTGGACAAACACATTATAGTGGGAAGAACAAGTCATTAAATTTTCAGGAAATTTGGAAGCACAGATTCTGAGAAATCAGTACCCAGAGCAGCCACCCGAGGCAGCAATAACAGCACTTATCCGCTGGGGCACGGAGCCGAACAGAGATTGGATGTCATGTATGGGTACAACAGTCCATATAGTTTCAACAGTATGCCACAGTTTATCGACCTAGTGAATGGCGAGTGGTGGCGTGTTAGTTGCTCGGCAACCATTGACCAGACGTTTTCAGTTGGTGGAAGATAAAGCGAACGTTCTTGCTAGGGCAACAGTCGAACGTGATATGTATCAAGGAAGGTCAGGGCAGTACGGGTAACATGCGGTCGTGCATTGTCCAGCTAAAAAGTAGAGTTTCAGAGGCTTCAAAAATAGGGCACAGCCGAGGGTCGAAATACACAAGAAATGTATTGTCTGTGGTTCAAATTAGCGTCAATGCGAAAAAGAGGTGATCATGAAGTGTATCCAATGGCATCCCATACCATCCCTTCAGGTGATAGGCCAGTAGGACGATTTCGAATACAATCTGGCAATGTGCGTTCTACACGATGCCGCCAAACACGGATACAGCCATCAGGATGCTGTATCCGGGATACAGAACCTGGATTCGTCTGAAAAGACGACGTGACGTCATTCCTGTGCCCAGGTTCATCTTTAATCACAACATTGGAGTAGCTCCTGTCTGTAACGTAGCGTGAAGGGTAACCGAAGCCATGGTTGTTGTGCTGACAGTCCATACTGTTGCAAACGTCGTCGAACTGTTCGTGCAGACACGTGATGTCTTGCAAATGATCCAATTTATTGACTCAGGGTTTGTGACTTGGCTGTACGATCGCTTAAGACCATGCGGTTAACATGTCTGTTTTCTCGGTTGTTAGGGATAAGGGACTGCTGAGATCGGGCACTGTGTTCTGTTTGACTGCCATGAACTCATCCATCCCATATTCTACTGACAGTCATGGGATCTTGACCAACGCGAGCAGCAACACTGCGTACACTGTTAAAAATTTGCAACAAACTGTCCGGTCATTTGACCGTTTTCAGGGAAAATGGTTATATAATCGTAATTTAACTCTATTCTGGCCATAATATGGGCAATAAAATGGTCAGCATAGAGTTAAATTACGGTTATTTAACCGTTTTCTATAAAAACGTTCAAATGACTGGACATTTTGCTGCAAATGTTTAACAGTGTAGGATAAACCACAATCCCGGTAGGCTACAATTCGACCTCGATAAAACTCAGGCACATGCTGGTAGGCATTTCTCCTTCTAACACGAGGAATAAAAACAACTTTTTTAGTCGAAAACAACTCAAATGTAATTTCTCTATGAAAAACCTGCTGTGAAATGTTTTCTTTTATACACATTGTAGGTTTCGCTACCGCCGCCAGTTTTACATGAATGCGTTGAAAAGCTAATCATTTGCATACCACAGCATGTTTTAACTGTCATGCGAATTTCACGTGCGTGGCGTGCCGCCTTCTTTGTGTAGTAATTTTAATGGTCAGTAGTGTATGTATCCCTCACGGCAATACATGAATTGGACATTTATGTTTTAAAATTCGAACACAAAAGGGGGCAACGAGGGCAAATAAAAAAAAAAACATCATATCTCATAAACCAATGGAAATAAAATTTTGAAACTTGACATGCCTATAGTACAACTAAAATTAGCAAACATGTGTTTCGGAAATTTTGAAAATTTGACCTCTGAGGAGAACAAATGGGGAGACCTGCCCCAAGCGCCCTTCATCTTTGATAGACATCACAAAACACTACTTAAGGTTAAACTAACACTAATAACGTTAACACTACTTCAATCTAATGTTTACTCAATTATAGTTTAATTTCCTAAGGAGAAATCAGTATCAACTTCAACAATGAATATATGTTGTAAAGTACTAATGGCTGGGTTATCACAATAACGCCGAATTTCGGCCACCTTTTCGAAATATCGCCAAATGTGGTGACAAAAATAAGTTGCCATATATGAAACCAACTTGCCGATAGCTGGGTAATTCCCATTTAAATTCGTAATCTTCCATACTCGAACACATCGCAATTTAATTTAAACTCAGTGCATTTAAATTTATTTATCAAGACCTATGGGTCAAAATTTAAAGTGTAATATACGAAATTGTACGTATTTTCTACTTTTTAGTGCATTTAAAAAGTGCGTTTTTTTCTGCATTTTTGTACATTTTAATGAAAACGTGTGTTTTGTTTTAATTTTACATTTATTTTATTCATTATTTCATTAAGATTCCTTAAAATCTATAAAGTCAAATTGTCTATATGTTGTTATTAATTACACTAACATTTCTTTTTTAAAATTTCCTAAGGTCGTAATTATCCGGTTTTTTGTATGAGTGTATGTTTGTGGTCAGAATTTTAAATATATGCATGCATTAATATATGGTGAAAAAATGAATTGAACTAAAGATTGAAATGTACTTAATAAAAATGTTATCATTATATTAGTTAAATAATAGATCACTTATGCTAAAACGAAATTCATAAATCTCGATTTGATGCAGTAGATTTTAATTTAATGTATGAATTTCCTATATATTTTGCAATCTCAATTTTTTTTATCTTTTCACATCTGGCATTTGTTTCAAAACTTACACTTCAAATATAGGAGATCAATGATTAGCACCAAGTACAGAAATATGACATTTCTTTCTGCTGTTGACATTTTTGAGACAATGTCATACATTTTGTTGGCTTTAAAGCTTTTTGAAAGCTATAATATTGACACTCATATTTGAAAAAAACGTACGCGATCATATATAAAACGTGACAATGAAATATTTCTTTTATGATTTATGTTAGTAAAAAGTGCTAAAGTTTTGTTTTATAAATGCATAAAAGGTACAAAAAAGGAGTTACGAATATTTTAGTGATCTATTCATATCAATAGGTGAAAAAACTAAATATATTTAGAATTTCGATCTTTTATAACTGAAAATAATAAATTGGTTCAATGTTTGTCTCTAATCGATCATAAACCAATCAGTTTCCTGTCGCGTGTTTTTATAAATTGTGCAACTACTAAATTCAAGGCAAGAACATTAAATCTACATCATGTAATTGTAAATACTAGTAGAAAACTAGTTACATTGGACTAATATTATTTGCATTGTTAGTATCTTGGTTAATATGGAGCATATATGTATGAAATACGTCCTCAACATTGAGTTGTTGTTGTCGTGTCACAGAAAGTGCCATGGCACTTCTCTGAAAGAAGGGATGTCATAGCCTTAAGAGAGGTTGGACGTCTAGAGCTGGTCTCCTAGTTTTGAACCATTTCCAGATGAGAGACTTGTACCTGGAGGACATTGGAGCCATTAACAGATTTTACGTGCACCAGCTCCCATTAACGTACACGGTCTCACAGAAGCCACAGTCTATTGAGGTTGTCACCCTCCCAATCAATGACCATGGTCGATGCTGCTTCACTTTCGGTGATCTTGACGGGAACCGATCTTAATCGTCTACGCCACTGCGGGACCTCAAAATTGAGTATTCAAATATTTAGGATATTGCACCAATATGAGCAAAGCATATATAGTAATTTTATTTCTATAATTTCCTCTGACTACAATTTTTTATAATATGGGTGATCCATTGGAAATATGCACAACATAAATTAAAATTTTCTGTTATAGTGACATATCATGGGAAACATTTGCAATATAAATCTAATATTTTTACTAGGTAAACTATTCTGTCTCGTTCTTTTTTGTATTACTTAGCAATCATTTTAAATTTAATTCCAAATGTTTCCTGACTTCTTATGAGGCGTTCTCTCGCTATTAGTCTTTCTTTAAAAGTACACAATCTGTATTTCTTCGTTTTTTTTTGTTTTATTTTTAAAATTTTTGTTTATTGTTTATCCTTTTGGAAAGGAATTACGAGGGAAAGTCATTAAGTAAGTCACAAAAGATAATTTCATAATAACGTACAATGGTATTCACTTCAAAACTATTTTTATTAACATATTCTCTACCAATGTTTATGCACTTATATCACCCTTTTATCAGTGTCCCAACACCATCTGCATACAATTCTTTAGGTTGCTGTCTCAGCCACAATAGGAGTTTAAGTTGAACATTTTCATCATCTGTGAACATCATCTTGCATTTTTTAGTGAACTAAACAGATGAAAATCGCTTGGGGGTAAGTCGAAGATGTATGATGGATGTTGAAGGAGTTGCAAAATGATGTTCACAGATGATGAAAAGGTTCAGCTTGAAGTCTTAAAGTGGCTGAGACAGCAACCCAAAGAATTGTATGCAGCTGGTGTTGGGGTACTGATAAAATGGTGATACACTATATGGCCAATGATGATCGGTCTCTTGCAATTTTAGACGTTTTGTTAAATATCTGGAAAGATGCATGAAGAATTCTCCTGAAAATAACACCTGAAACTTCAGGCCTGTAAACAGCATAGTTGACGTCATGTATTTCAGCGAATATTTGTTCTCGAAACCCCCTAGGGGGCCGTCAATAAATTGCAGAAAAACGAATATTTTTGGATAACCCTGTAAAAACTAATATCGCAAAAGCGTTGAAAAGGTAGCACATGCTTAGGGGGATCCTTTTAATAAACTATGTTCGTTTTTATGAGGATAGCATGTATACTCGGGGAGAAATTAAGATTTTTATAAAAACAATCCCAAATTTCATCAAGTGTTTTGCTTATAATATTGAGAGTTCTTAATATAAAAGAATGTTCTTTCCAGGAAAGATGACACACAACATTATATATAATACCCTGCAATCAGAATTAAAAAATAATAAATATTGGATGAAAATTGAGCAGGTTTACTAAATATTGTTGAATTGGCGCATGCGCCAATTCAATCAAATTATACAGTACATAATATATTAGCTAAACGTATGGACCAACTTTTGTGAAAGTCTCAAAAACATAGCTTGAAGATGCTGATAGTAATCGTCGATAGAATAAGCTCGAAATTCGCTGTTCCCAAAAGGAAGCAAAAAGATGAGGGGTTGTATGCAAATATACTAGCTTATGAAAGTTGACATAATAAGAATGAAGTGTCTCTCATTGTATATTTGATACAACCCCTCATCTTTTTGCTTCCTTTTGGGAACAGCGAATTTCGAGCTTATTTTATCGACGATTACTATCAGAATTTTCAAGCTATGTTTTTGAGACTTTCACAAAAGTTGGTCCATACGTTTAGCTAATATATTATGTACAGTATAATTTGATTGAATTGGGCAAGCGCCAATTCAACAATATTTAGTAAACCTGTTCAATTTTCATTCAATATTTATTATTTTTTAATTCTGATTGCAGGGTATTATATATAATGTTGTGTGTCATCGTTCCTGAAAAGAACATTCTTTTATATTAAGAACTCTGAATATTATAAGCAAAACACTTGGTGAAATTTGGGATTGTTTTTATAAAAATCTTAATTTCTCCACGAGTATACTTGCTATCCTCATAAAAATGAACATAGTTTTTTAAAAGAAGCCTCCTAAGCAAGTGCTACCATTTCAACGCCTTTGCGATATTAGTTTTTACAGGGTTATCCAAAAAATATCATTTTTCTTCAATTTATTGACGGCCCCTATGGGGTTTCGTGAAAAAATCTTCGTTGAAATACATGACGTCAACTATGTTGTTTACACGCCTGAAGTTTCAGGATAATTCCTTATGTATTTTTCTAGATATTTAACAAAACGTCTAAAATCGCAAGTGATCGGTCATCATTGGCCATATAGTGTATAAGTGCATAAATATTGGTGGAGAGTATGTTGAGAAATAAAAACAGTTTTGAAGTGAATATCATTGTAAGTTATTATTTAACTATCTTTTGTGACTTACTTAATGAGTTTCCCTCTTACTTTGCTTAAGCATTTAATGAAGCTAATTAATTTGTATTTTTATTAATTTATTTATTTTGCGTAGGAAAACTCAGTTATCCTTGTATCGGAACCATATAGAAAATAAATAGTCTAAATAAATAGAGATACTATTGAATAAAATCTATAAGACATTAGAAAAACGAAAGCTTTGTAATGATATTAAGAATTTATCGATTATTTTAAAAGTACAAAATGGTATTCAAACTTTAAATAGTTCGTCATTAAATAAATAATAGCATTTGTGAAATAATATGATTTGGATCTATTTTATCAAAAAATCTAAAGTAATTTAAAAGTGTTTTGTTTTTTTAAATATCTATAAAAGAAATTGTTTATTTGCATTTCATTCAAAAATAAATGTTTTTTATTCCAAAACATGTTTTTGATTTATTTTATCCTCACAATTGTTTTAGATTTTTTTACCTTCTCAAATTTATACCCATATATGCTTTTATTTGGTTTTGTTTTAAAAATAGAAACACTTTTAAGATTTAGTCACTCTGATGCCAATTAAATCTTCAAATGATGTAGTTTCATTATTATTTTTTTTAAATTCTTGTTCTTCTGTTTGTTTGTTTTTTTAAACTAAAACTGATTCGAGCAAAACAACATACATATTACAATATGTATTTAGTTATCTTGAACTGTGCAAAGTTGTCCAAGATGAATAATAAAAATAAGAAATTTTAATAATTCATTCAAAAATTCACGTTTGAAATTGCTTTTTCCTGAAATTATAGACAAACCTTTAAAGTTTGTAACTGTTATCAGTAAATCTGTATGTCTCCATCTTGTGTAGCCCGATAGATGTTAAAGCAATAATCAGGCGAGACATTGCAGTAGAATGCACTATTCTCGAACGCAAATCCTCTAAATCCAGGACGGGAGTGCTGTAAATTAAGTATTTATGTATCCCAAATTCAAGAATTTCAAAGGGGTTAACGCTAGAGATCTGGAAAGCCATGATATGATACAATCTCAGCCAATTCAACGCTTAGGAAAGCATATATCTAAATTATGACACAAAGATAGATATATTGATAATTGTTCAATTTTTGCCTCTTGCGTAGTCCTTTTTTCTTTTTTTCTTTTTTAACACTTCTCAACCCGTAGTGATCCCAAAATGATCCACTCATCGAATTTTCCAGAACATATGACCTAGCACAATGGTCTTCTCGTACCTCAAAACGGTAAGATGCAAATTTTAGTCAAAATCGTTAGAGCCATTTTTAACTCTTTCCAACATAGTTGAAAATTGTATATGAATTCGATTCGTTTGTCTGATTGTCCGTCCTCTCCGTATTCTAACTCTCGTAATTCTACTCGGATTGTTTCAATATATCCAATTGTGGTTTGATATATAATGATCGGTATAAAGAATGAAGTGTGTTTTTTAATGAAGCCATTTACAGTCCGTGTTATAGGGACAGACAAAATAATTCCGTTTCATAATGGTGTACGTAGAAAAATCGTTTGCGGTGCACTTTAATGATAACTACTTAAAAAACAATTAAATTAAAAATTATCACTGTAGTGCACAACAACATGTTTTCTGTAGATTATGGAGTGTGTACCATTTATCATACATTTACATAGACGTACAAAAGAATTCGGTTATTGGACTGACTATAATCGATGTTTGCTGGAAGAGCATTTTGTTTTTTGCTGAAATATGCATTTTTAAAGTTGTCTAATTTTTAGTGTTTTGCGTGGTGTGGATAGATTCTGTAAATCATACACAGTGCTGCAAGAAAGAATTCACATACATTACTGGATACAGACAGCAATTGCTGAAAATGGATTTTTACTGAGTTATGTATTTTTTAAATTGCTCATTTAGATGTCTCATTCCATTGTACGAAATAATTAAATACCTTAATAATATTTTATGAGTGTTGTGTGTTCTGTAATTGATTTTTGTATAAATATTATTTAAACATACTATACAAGTTCTGAAACATGAGTTGATTAGCAATTTTTGATGAATTTAGATATTTTCTAAAAAGAGTGCACATAACAGCATTGCATTTTTCAAATATGTTAATATTTGAACAAGAAAAAGTAGAACATATAAAAACAATCAGGGTAGCGTTATAACGAATTTTAATCGAAAATAAAAGTAAAATTAATATAAAAAGGTAAAAATACATTAAAAATTTTTATATTTCCGTTCTTGTATACCATATTTTACCCTTTCATTTGCAAAGTGTTTGTTTCTAAAATACAGGGTTATTACAAATGAATCATCGCGTTTTGATACGTTACTACGTGCAAACTAGGAAACGTATATGTTTCCATGACAACTCAAACGAGAGGGTGTCAACTACAGTTTCGCGCTGCGTATGTGTCATGCGCGTGTGGTTGCCATGTTTGCTACGCGAACGTCATATTCAAAATGGCGACTGGACAGTAGAAAGCAACTGGAACACGATATCAACGGTTTCATTTACCAACAGGATGGAGATCCGCCACACTGGCACAAAGAGGTTCGTGACTACCATGATCGACAACTCCCACAACGATGGATTGGTCGATGTGGCCGGAATGATAAGACCCTGTTTTCATGGCCGCCCAGGTCGCCCGACCTTTCTCCGTGTGACTTCTACATTTGGGGATATGTTAAAGACTTTGTTTAGGTACCACCGTTATCTACCACTTTGACTGAATTGTGAAACAGCATCACGACTGCATTCGCGACCATCGACGCGACCATGCTGAGTAATGTGTGGGGCGAACTGAACTATCGCGTTGACATCTGCCGTATCACTCAAGAAGCACATATTGAACATCTGTAGTAAGGATGTCAATCTTGTATACTTTCGGTTTATTTTCATGTATGCATTGTTGTAACCCAATTATGTTCCGAAATAAACGCTTCGGAAACCCGATGATTCTTTTGTAATAACCCTGTATTTAGATGATTGTTGAAATGATTTACGAACAAATTTATTTGAAAATAAGTGAAAGTTTTTTGTACATTATCAAAACACAATTTTATTCCAAAATTCTAGTGCCGTTATGGAATTTGAAGATTAAAGCGAAGTGATATATGTATGTAATATACCATCACCTTTCAAGAGTTAAGTTACATTGAAACAAAAATTAATCACAGAGGTTGTAAACATAAATCACTAGATATGTAAAACAACCGAAACATATTGCGTAAAAAAAAGTGAAAATATTGAGAAGGGGGAGGAGAAGGAGTGTTATTTACATAGTTCTTTTATACGTTTCTCTTTCATTTGCACCAAACAGAATTTTAATGTATTATTGATTGAATTTTATGTTTCGTATTAGTACTTTTTTACAAGGATATCCAGTATACATAATTTATATCAAATATGTAACTCTTATTGCATATTAAAAGGAAGAATACCAACGGTAAAAATGCACAAATAATACACAAAATCACAGCAAACATCTGTTTCGAATCCGCAAACGAGATTCTTCTTCAGAGTGACAAAGAGCAAAGCACAGCGTGCAAGAAAAAGCAATACTGGGCAAAACGATAGAGGGGCGGTGGTTTATATAACCGATGAGTGTAGAGAACACACCAAAAGCAACCAATGAGAAGTAAGCAGCATGAAACAACTGAGTAGACAAGTAGAGATATCTACAGCAGAAATTAAAATAATGTTTTCAAAAACTGGAAAAATCAGGAATACTAGATAAGTCATTGAGTTATGAGTGAGAATTTTTAATGATGTGGTAAGCTTCCTAAAAATCAAAATCAAGGCTAGAAGAACATTTTAACGCACTGAAGAAGAATTTCGCTTGTGGATTCGAAACAGGTGTTTGCTGCTTTTTTGTGTATTATTTATGCATTTTTAAATTTCGTATTCTTCCTTTTAATATTCTTGCACAAACGTCTTTTGCTATTTTTATTTAATTACTGCATAGTTATTTACATATTTTGAATCATTATGAATTAATTAAAAAAATTTTATTCTAGAAGGTTTAACAATGTATTTGCTGTTTTTTACGAAGTACCTCTAAGGAAAATGGTAATTTTTCCTTAGATTAACGTTAATGTTAATATTTCGAAACGCGATAATTTTGCTCTACTGTTAAAAGATTGCAAAAGTTAAAAACAAACATTATCCCATATTCTGTTTCAATTTCAATTTAATTTTTGGTAATTTTATTCAATATTTTAGTACATTAAATTTACTGCATAGTGCTTTAAATATTTTAAATCGTTATGAAGTTCTTAAAAACTGGTATTCCAACAGGTTTATAAATTTCTTTGTTGTATTTTACTTAGTAGCTTTAATGAAAAATTTCTCTTAGAGTAACGTTAAAGTTAATCCTTCGAAATGCGATAATATCGCTGTACTCTTAATAGAATGCAAAAGTTAAATATAGATATTATCCCAAATTCTCTTTCAATTTAAATTGCATTTTTGGTAACTTTATTTAATATTTTCCTGCATTAAATTTACGACATCTCATTTTACTCTTGTTTGTTTCAAGGAATTATTAAGATGTTAGTTGAAATGGTCATTAACTTTAAAATATGTTTATGGTAATAGTATTTAACTGTCTTCAAGTATTTGATATTTTGAATTGATATGTTTAAAAAACGTTTAAAAGAAGATATTTTAAGAAGAAAATTATTTATTGCTGTAATTTTCATTACTAGTGCACATTATGAAAACGAACACTTTTATTTACAACCCGAATACTTAATTTATTTCTTTTTTTCTTATTTTGTTTTGCAAATAATGTGATAAACGTATAGAATCTAATTAATTACATGTAAAAGATTATATTTAAATTTAGTTAAAAATAAATTTTATTTGAAAATTTTAATAGTATTTTCTTGTAATTGATCCATTTTATTTAATTGTCTTGAGCTTTTATCATATTAGAAATCCAAGTTTGAAATTGATTTAATTTGTTTACTGAAATTGTAAATAATTGTTATAGAGCTCAAATTCTCTTCCAATTTAAATAAAGTTTATGATAAATTTTGTTCATTATTTTCATGCATTAAGTTTGCGAGATCTCATTTTACTTCTTGCTATTTCAAGGCATTATTAAACTGTTAATTCTTACGAACATGCACTTTTAAATATATTTATGATAATACCATTTCATTATATCAAGGCATTTGATACTATCAACCTTTCTATTTAAAAATATTTTACAAGAAGCCATTTGAGGGAGGAAATTATTTAAAGTTTTATATTACTAATGCGATTGATGAAAGGGAAAAGTTTCATTTCCATGCTGAGTGCTTGATTTATTTCATTATATATGTATTTTTTACAAATAATGCATAATTAAAAAGGTAGAAATTAATGCAAAATTACATGAAAAAAAAATCTTTTGTTAAGCATCTAAAGACAAGTAACATTTAATTTAAATTTTCTAATATGATTTTTATCACAATTGATTCATTTTATTTAATTATTTTTACTAATTTTTATTTTTATTTCAATTTTATGGTTATTTTTATATTTTTATTATTATATTAAAATGTTTGCAAGTCAATTTAAATAAATATTTTTGCTTTATTTGTTGAATTTTCAACATAGTCCACCCAGCACTATTTCTATATAGACGGTTGCCTCTTTCATTACATCTATAGTTACTTTCCACACACACACACACAAAAAAAAGCAAGGCTGTTGCAACTTTCGTTAAAATATATCTATTATTATTACTAGGGTATCCAAACCGGGCTTCCCGGGATAGAAAATATACGTGAAGACCATTTTTTTTAAACTGATAATTATTTTACATTTAATAATTATTTTAGATTGCCTTCTAACAGCACCAAAGAGCATTTTTATATGAAATGTGTCAATTATATATTCAAATAAAATTTTGAAATTTATTAAAATCGGCAATTTCGTATTGGTCACGTGCCAGAAGTTAATAGCCTAAGAAATCTCTAAAAATTTCGTTATCGACAGAAGTTTTTTTTTTTATTATTAATCTGATAATTTCAGCGGTTTTAAGCGCTTATTTCAGTTACATGTCTCTTAAATTTGGGTTTTATTTATACTATTTTATTTATTGCTTAATGAAGTTTTGATTTTATTATTGAATATTAGCTGCAAACAAATGCTGAACTTTTTATACACCGTGTCCCAAAAGTTTAGACAAGCAATAAAATTTGCATTATCATAAAAAGTAATAAGGTACAATTAAAACTCGTGAGATAGGTAATAAATAAAAGCAGTTTTGCTGATATACACATATAAATTATGATCAAAGGTTTGAAATTATAAAATATACATTAAATTATATAACAATGTGTTGTCCCAAAAGTATAGACAATTGTTTTGTAATTGTTTGTAATTGTTTTGGTTTTACATTTATAAAAGTAACTAAAAACTTACTTTTAATATTTAATTGTATTGCCACGACAGTTTCTAATATCAAATACACGTTGTTCCATAGAATTAACTAAGCATTTCATTACAGAATGAGGTATTTCATACCACGCTTTGTCAGTTGCAATTTTTAAGTCATTTACACATGTGTATTGCTTTTCATTTTCATATATTTTACGAGATAAGATGCCCCATATGATCACCATGGGATTCAAATCTGGACTAAGTGCTGGCCAGTCTAATAGTGTGATATTGTTTTGCTAAAACCATGTTTTCGATGATGTGGAGGTATGGATGGCTGCCTCATCCAGTTGGACAACACAGTCCGGTCCTGCTATCAAATCCATAATTGGCAGTAAATTGGTACGTAAAATATCCTGATAATCCTCTGATTATCATTTTTCTGTCCATAAATTCTAGAAATGTTTGGCCGTTGAAAGAAAACCCTCCCCAGGTCATTACGTATCCTCCGCCTCGTTGCCTGCTGAAACAGTTCTTGGGTTCTTTTCTTAGGTCATGCCAGTAAAATTTATGACCATCAGGGCCGTCTAAATTCAATTTCTTTTCATCACTGAAGATGACAGAAATCCATTTTTCACCGTATGATATATGCTTTATAGCCCACTTTAGACGTGCATCTTTATATATCTGCTTTAAGCAAGATTTTGCTTTCCTTCTCCTGTAAACAATATTTGTTGAAGCTTTAATTCTTCTGCGTACAGAACTTTTTGAAATTCTGGAAATGGATGTAATTTCACGCACAGGTAAATTATCAACTGAAGCCATTTTTAATAACATTCTGTCATCACATAACATTGTTTTCTTTGGTCTTCCGACTCGCTTGCTAGTATTCCAGTCTCCACCTGATCTCAAAACTCTATTAATACTGCTCAAGGATCTCATTATTCTTCTCGATATTTGTACAGAATTTGTCCTTGCTCTTTTAAATGTAAAATCTTAATAATTTCATGTTTAGAAATTTCTTTAGAACGTGACATTTTTATCAAAATACGCAGGAAATGTCTTTTCCGAATCGCAAACAAAACGATACATTGAACTCATTTGATTCCACAAAATTTTATTAAATTATTATGCTAAAAATACAGCACACAATATTTAAATTAAATGGAAAAATTATTTTGCATTTATAGAAGCAAACGAAAATAAAAATATTTTATTTTGTGAACAAAAATGTAAAAGAAAACATGTAATGTTATGTTCTGTCTATACTTTTGGGACAGCACATTGTTATATAATTTAATGTATATTTTATAATTTCAAACCTTTGATCATAATTTATATGTGTATATCAGCAAAACTGATTTTATTTATTACTTATGCCAGGAATTTTAATTGTACTTTATTACTTTTTATGTAATGCAAATTTTATTGATTGTCTAAATTTTTGGGACACGGTGTATTGTTCAAAGTGCAAACAAATTAATATTTTGTAATCGTCAGCAAGCGATAGAAATAGATAAAAAAAATCTTGCTTGAAATTCAATTTAAATACCATAATAAATGAGTAAAGTGCGACACAGTTTTCAAACAAATGTCATTTGAAAGTAGATTTTTCCCCTATATAACAGTGTAAAAAATTAAAAATATACGATGCTTAGAAAAAAAAAAATTGCAGTAGCAAAAATCGCAAAACCGAAATTTCATCGTCAAGTGTTGCCATTCGCAAAATGACGTCAGCGTTACGCATGGACATGTTTGTTCTTTATAATATAGAAAGCTATGTTCAAACACCTGAGTTCGGATCGGAATGAGATACAATGAACTCTCGTTAGTGCAGACTTCTAATGGAGGTCATTTTTGGCCGAACCAACCGAAGTCCTCATTAAACGATGTAAACATTTGAATGGTGTGGAGTAATTCCTTTCGCTGAACAAATTGAATTAAGTTTTTCACAGAAATGAAACATATTATCAACTCAATGATCAAGTAAACACCCTCTTTTAATTGTGTAATTTTAATTTAAGAGCAAGGTACATAGTGACAATTTGTTAATACAAAAGAATAAATCACCGAGGACAAATGAAAGATGCAAAGAAATTGCCGCACTTTGAATAAAGTAACCTCTCCCTTTTTTCTTGCAATACTCGAAGAATGATCTCTATACCAAATCATTTTTCAGTTTTTCGATGAAGTCGAAAATTTGATCTGTTATATTATAATTTGATTGGTAATTCAAATCAAGTCAACGCGGTGCTTAGCAGTACCAACGTGGTCGTAAAAATCGCCACGCCAAACCTCCAACGAAAATTGAAAATAAACATAACATTAAATTTAGAAACAAATAACATTCCGAAACAGTAAATACGTTTTGAAACTCTGGTGGAGATATAAAAGAGTCATTCCAGAATTTGAAAGCACATGAAGTCTAACGTGGCCTCGATAAACTTCAAATTCGGAACAAAAAATTTTGGGTGATCTACACATCGTTGACAGGCCAGTCTAATCGTTTAAAAAAACGGAGAATTAAGGCTGTGCCAAAAATCACAAAAAAGCCAAAAGCAAAAGAACACCAGGGGACCGAACCTAACATTAAATTCTAAGAACTGAAAACAAAGAGGGCTATATAGCTCACTAATTAAAATTTTTGAAGGCCATTGCCTAGTGTTTGCCCCAAATCGAAGTTTTCCAGGGTACGCTTAAAATGTATAGCCTTGAAAATTGTCCCTTTCTAAACAATAACAGGTCCACAACTACTGGAGAACAGACATTTCGGAGCCGATCAAGATCTAAAAAGGGATAAAAGTTGAAACTTAACAATAAAAAATAAAATAACAATAATTTGATTGGTAATATCGGTGAACAGCCAGCCATTGGCAATTTATAAACGTGTCATGTTTTTGGAGGTAGAAAGTTTCCTTTCTCTTCATTATTGTTACTAACAATTTCGTGATCTCTCAATAATCAAAGTTGCTTTTGAAAAAATAATTTGAAAAAGCTATTTTGATTCTGCTCGATCAGAAAAATAATTTGAAAAAGCTGTTTTGATTCTGCTTGATCCGTTTTTGGAAGAATTGTCCGCATTACCCAATGAGTAGTACGCTTTAAGCGGTGTCTTCAGCAATAATTACAAAAGAGAAATGATGGGGTAAACGAAATAGTTCTCATTAACCGCAGATACGTCTAAGGCGGAGACGTATTAACGAGAGTCCACTGTATGTCGTAATCTTGGCTGAAAAAATTGATTACGACCCTGGTTTCTTATATAAAAAGTCTACATTTTAGTCTGATATACCATTTTTTAATTTGTCAAAGAACTTTGAATCACCTTATATGGGCGAAAATGTCATAATTGTGATTTTTGGCTGGTGATTTTCTGCTGATATATGAATTTTAAAAGTTTCATATAATGTTGAATTTGAAGTTTTAATAACTACCGATATATTGCAGAATAATAATTAGTAAATGGGCACAAACATTATTGAAAAAAAAAATATGGAATTTTTTATCAGACAAAATGCAAATTGAAAGGGACACAAGTGACAAGAACAGTAGTAATTTTTTTTTTTTTTTTTTTTTTTTTTGCAATTTTGCCACTTTACGTAGAAAAAAATATTTTTGGAATGTTGTATGCACTATTTTCAAAGACATATTAAACCTACGATTAAATGTCTAGATATTGGTTAATCTATAAATATCAAAATTTAAATTAACAATGGGAACAGTAGTGATGTTTAATAAAATTATGTTTCAAATTTACCCATTCTTTTCAATACAGAAAATCTTCTTTATGAACAAACAGCAAACAATGGCGACTTTGTAAGAACAACATATGTGACTCTGTTGAAAACATTACTGAAAATGATTGCATACCGCCATCTGGAGGAAATATGAGAAATTTCATGCACCGGGACAGTAGTGTCCAAAAAAGTGAGGGACACAACTTTAAACCCAACAACAACAAAAAAAATATTAGACATTTCACTCATATAAAAATTATATTGTTATGCTCTATAAGATTCATATGTATAATAAATGCATTGGTTTAATTTTTTAAAAATAATTATTGTTTCTTCATAATGAACAGAGGAAAGTATGTTCAACTAGGTAAATTTTATCCAATGGTTGGAGAATCATAGTTGAGAATTTTTCCAACAGAGCGAAAATATCCCGGGACCAGGACCTGGGTACTTTGGTTTGCCGTACCAACACTCTCCCTACTGAGCTATCCCGACGATATCCTGGGTTGGCATATTTCACTCTTATTTGTTGGACAAAGCTACGCAGGTTACGCAAGGTACGCAAAGCAGGAGTTTCCGTGCTATTTCAAGATTCATCATGTAAATGCTATAGTTAAAGCTCGGATGAATGAAATTAGTGCTGCATTTCGTAGCTTTGTCCTACAAATAAGAGTGAAATATTCCAGACCAGGATATCGTCGGGATAACTCAGTAGGGAGAGCGTTGGTACGGCAAACCAAAGTACCCAGGTTCGAGTCCTGGTCCCGGCATATTTTTGCTCTGTTGGAAAAATTCTCAACTATGATACTCCAACCATTGGATATAATTATTGTTTGTTGATGGTTTGAATGATCAAGTTATGGGTTGAGAATACAGGACAGTAGTGACTGTTGAGATACTTAAATTCTATTTTAAAGATTAAAAAACAGATTTTCACAGTAGCGCAGTACAGTAGAATAATCACAGATAAATATTTAATATTAAATTAGAATTTATATTGCACAGAAATACCGACATCTATAATGACTGCGAAATCACACTTATGAGATTTTCGCTCATATAGATCTTGATTTAATTATGGGAAAAGAAAAGAATTTTCTAATCATTAAAAAATATAACATTAAAAACCCCCTTTTTTCCCGATCTTAAACAATATAAAAGCTGGGCAAATGTCAACAAACATCTCTTTAAACATTAGAAAATTTGGAATGATTTCCATTTAATGTATATTGATTTTTTTAAATTATAATCGGATTTTCATTCTTATTTATTTCTGATTTATTCTTGGATTACGAGCCATGACTGGCGATTATTTTTTTTATTCAACCATATGATAATTTACAAAATATCTTCTTCCAGTTAGATTCCTGTTACACTGTAAAAAATGACCGATGTTTCTTATTTTATGAAAATATGCTATAACCACGGACGAAAATATAATATAATCTTCTGAGTTATCCGAAATTTCAAATAGCATGTTACATTGTCTTTTGAATCCCCAGAAACGAATACATTTTCAAAATTTAAAGAATAATTTATAAAAACAAATTATTTTTAGCTGCCCGAATTTTTCAGAAACGTTTCCGAAGGGTTTTTATAGTGTATTAATTAGTGCCATCAGGCTGAAATACCTGTTTTTCGAATGTTATCCATTCTCAAGTACACGTTTTCAGCCGCATAAATTAATTTATACATGAAAGAGT